>JAWWEU010000001.1:3013942-3083553 GCA_035583155.1 Acropternis orthonyx | reverse complement strand
GAGAGAGAGAATACAGAGAGAGAGAATACAGAGAGAGAGAATACAGAGAGAGAGAATACAGAGAGAGAGAATACAGAGAGAGAGAATACAGAATATTATGATGGAAATAAGGTTAACTCTTTTTGAAAGACATGCACAGCATTTCAATAGTATTCAGCTCTGATCTTTATCTAAATTTTTATGTTTGTTTGGGTTTTTTTTAATAGCATCTATTGAAATTAGAGGCCACAAACCCAAGAACAGAATCACTGCTGCAGAGGTGCTCCATCATTTCTTTATTGTTATTTATCGCCCTGGTCCTATAAGCTTTTTTGTGCTCAGTTCTTAATTTTTTAACTGTCCTCAGTCACTCATTGAAAAGTCTGTCAAAAATCTATTTGCCAATGACAGATTCAGCAACAGAGCACAACTCTACTTGCCTATTATGGAAAGGCAAAAATCCATTTTTTTCTTTTGTTGCCACTGTTTTGAAAGCTTTGGTATGTTAAAGTATGAAAAAAAAATCAGTTGTACTTGCTGTTACTTATTTAAGTGATTAAGATGGCAAAGCTGTCAAAACGAATGCAGACTTCAAGAAACACTGAGCTACTGAAAATATTTTATTTAAAAGCTCTCTTAAGAATCCATTCTCAGCATATACTTCACATCTCAGCATGGTATTACTGAACAGAGTAAGACTGAGAAGACTGAATACATACTATTATTTTTGGTTAAGTCACCACTCTCAGACAGACAACCTTCTGTATAAAGGAAATTCACATTGTTTTTTCTCAACATAAAATTACTAAAACCCCCACAAAACACAAGTTTCCAAACCCACAATACAGGAGCTCACATTCCCTTTTCCAAATAAAAACTCCCACTGATGTCAAAAGAGCTAGAATAGCACCTTAAACCCAACATCTGCCTCTCAATTTTTGACCACAGTACTTGAGGAAGGCGTTGAGGACAGACAAGAACATAGTTGCTACTTGGAATAACTTAGAGGAGCACAACTGCATCAAACACACTCTGTGTATTTGTTCACCACTCAGCTCCAAAGGTGTTGAGCTATTCTCCCAAGCCAGACTCTGTGAATCATTGCCTATTTGCCCTCTCTCCTTTCATACTATTTGGAAAAGTGGAAGAGGAGGAAACACTGGACAAGTTAAAATTTTTTTTCGGTTTTAATTGAAGGATCGAGGTCAAATTTCACAGCATGAAAATTTCAGTGTCACAAAACATAAAAGGTGTTATAAAAACAATGCAATACAAATATTTTAAATGCTTTATAGTTGTCTGGTGAAGATGCTGATTTTAAACACAGAATTCGCCATTTTTAAGTGGGATCAGATGGCTCTCTAAGGACCTTCAGATTCCATCTCCAGTTTTCTGCAAATCTCTCTACTTCAATCCCTTACTGCAAGTATCTCATCTTTCCTGCCCAAGAGCATGACTACTCTGGTCCTTTTTTTGGGGAAGGGAAAACATTCAGTTAATTTGTCCCTCTCATCCCACTTCTCTCCTGAACCCCAGAGTGATTTTACCCCCAGGATGACAATTTGGTTTTCTGCCCTTCAATGCCACCTGCAGAAGACCCTTCATCTCTGCATGCCCAGAAGGTGTTTTACAGTCCAGATAATCAGAAAAGCCTTCTCTTCTCTAGGCAGGGCCACTGCACTGTCTGACCAGGAGAAGCACTAGCAGAGGTTTTAGTACAGTCACCAGTCTCTTGGAGGACTAGAGCTTCTTTTCTTCTCTCAATCATTTCTTTTCTAGCAATACAGTATTTTCATCCACTGGGAATTGATTTTTGAGCATTTTTTTCCTTTTTGCCACTATCTCTTGAGACTACAAGGTGGATATTTCACTTATCTCATGCTCTGGAAGATGTAAAGGGAATTGATTATGACAGGCAATCTCAAACACCCAATAGTCATCTGAAGATAACACAGCAAGCAAAGAGAATGAGTAATGGGTGTAATATGGTTAAAACCTAGAGTGAAAGCAGCAAAAACAAAACAAAGCAAAAAAGACAGAATAAATCTAGAAAATCCTTCCCTGATAATTTATGTGTGCTAAGGAGAGAGCCTTGAAACCTGAGCTGTATGGCCAAACCCAAGAGTATGGAAAGAAGTAGTACTCAGAGAGAAAACCAAGCATAAAATGCTATACAAGGTAGTACTGGGATGATCCAGGTGGGAGACTGAGAAGGATAGTAAATTACAGTTCAGGAAGTGTTCACAAATGGAATAAAATCTTCTCCACTTATTTCCAAAAATCAAACCCAAAACTAATCAACAACCAAAACCAGTAAAAACCCAACAACCTGCAACACCTAAGAATCCCCAAACTTCTCTCCCTATACAGCTCTCTCTTCTGTAGCTTAAGACTTACCATGCTTATTCCATGTTTCAGTTTACAAACTAAGTAAAACAGGAAAAAAAGGGCTAACAGCACACCAGATATTTTACTTCTATTAATCTAGTAAGAAAAATGAGGTGAGAATAAAATGGTGACTTCTAGTTTTAGGAGTTCCTTAAGCATCATTAACTATCATTAATTCCCTACAGAACACTTTATGCATTGGAAAGTCCTGGTGCATGTACAAGCAGTTACAGTTTAGAGAGGAGGTAAATAAACCAAACAAATACAAAACCCAAACCAAAAAGCAAGAACCATCCACTTTCTGAAACAGTACCATTTCAAAATCTACAAGGAAAGCTACATGAAACCATTCCATCTGAGGTACAACAGTAGAAGAAACATTTTAAAATGAATTAATGGATTATAAACTTTTGGATCCTTGCTGCTGTTTTTTGTCTCTAAGGATATTTTTTTCTGTTAAATGAATGATGGGTTTAAGACACCTGGGCAGAAAATCAGCATGATAAAATTGAAAGAGTTTGGTTTTTTTCTTCCCTGATTTTCAGTTTTGTACCTGGTTTTGGTTATGGTCACCACTCTGTCTCTGCACACCAGTACACAGTCAGTGGCAGGAACCCAAATTATCTACATTACAGGAGAAAACACCACCTGTAGAAGAGGAAACCTCACCAAGATGAAGACTAAAAACCAACTACAACCCCACTTGTGATGGGCAAACTTCCCAAACAAGTTTTGCTGTGGCCTTCTCAGGTCATGATTTTTCCTTTGTCTTCCTCATATAACAGAAAGGCAACTGTCTGAATGGACACATTATGTAATGTAGAAGGAACACAGAGAAATACTATAAGAATTTCTGAAAGTCTTCTAACTTGCCACTTTGACCAGTTTGAAAAAACGTATAGTAATTTTCTGACACTCTGGCAGCAACTACTATGATAAAAAGGTAATGCAAGAAGAAAAATAGGTCTCACTTTTCTGCATTAATTCATAATATCACTTCACATTCTTTAAATCCCTTCCTCTCCCATGAAGTCACCAGTGCAGGGGAATGGAGCAATAATAAAACTCTGCTCTACTGAAGGAGAAACAAAGATGCCTTTCAGTCTCCACAATGCTGTGTGATAACTGCTACTTACATCTACGTTTTTCATGAAAAACACTCCTTCTGTAAAAGGTTTGCACAGTACCTGTCCTAAGAAATGCAGCTGTTGCATTGTCAAATCATTGCCTCAAGAGGGGGCATTAAGTTGTCCCCAGCAAGCTCACACCCCTTTGAAATCTGTATTTCAGGGGTGGATTTCTTTGTCCTCATCAAAATTAGAGATCAATGATTATGCACAATGTAGCAACAACCCATTAAGTGCAACAGAAAACATTAAGTTCCTTAAAACATATAAGGCACAGATCCCCTTATGGAACTAACACAGAGTGAAAAGCTGTACAAGGAAGGCACTACCACAAGACAGATACATACTAAACAAATGTTATTACGGAAAAATGGCAATTAAGATTCTCTTAATTAGCCTGTCATTTTGTATTTATCATCATAATGTTTGTTTTACAATGCTTTATTAAATCTGGCTTTATGACAAACAGTCTGCTGGCAATGCATCCTGCTGTGCAACATATGGTGTTACACCTAATGAATATTAATGCTGTGAAGTACAAATGGTCTTCTGGGACAAGGGCTGATGGCTGGGAAACTCCTGCAGATGGCATCATTATTCAAAGAGGTTAACCTCATGTGTTTCTCATCAGGTCTCCTCCACAGCTACCTAGGATGCTGCCTGTAGGCTTTCAAGAAAAGACTGTAATACACTAAAAACCTTTCACAGTCCTATGCCAAATTATCAGGGGTTTCTATTGTTGGGCTGTTTGGGTTTTGGGGTTTTTTAAGTTATTTTGTGGGGGCTTGTATTAGTTTACTGGGGGTACTTTTCTTTTTTTTTTTTTTTTTACAAAAGTTATAGTTTAGCTTTATATTGTAAGTTTTTCTAGTCTTTGATTAAAAAAAAAAAAGGCAAAATAAACAAAAAAAACCCTACAAAACCCACAAAACCCCCAGCTGTTTTCCCAGCCTGAAGACAATCCTCATTTGGTATTTTCTATTGTGCTGGTGCAATGTGTGATGTCAGTTGTTCTGCTCTTGTTAGTTACATGGTCCTTATCGGGTGAAGGGAGACATTCCCACCCAAGACAAACACGGGGAGAAGAGTCTTTCCCTGGTCACCCT
Organism: Acropternis orthonyx; assembly: GCA_035583155.1. Classification (NCBI taxonomy): domain Eukaryota; kingdom Metazoa; phylum Chordata; class Aves; order Passeriformes; family Rhinocryptidae; genus Acropternis; species Acropternis orthonyx. The sequence goes on along the minus strand of JAWWEU010000001.1, from coordinate 3,078,953 downwards.
GTGATACCTTTGGGGCCATCAGAGTCACAGCTATCAGATGGACCTGGTAAGGAGGTGACTAAGCCTCAGAGGCTGTAGGGAAAACTTCCTGGGGTGCAGCATTTTCTGCAGCTCAAAACCTTTGCAATGAAACCTGGAGCAGAGGATCCATCTGCAAGAACACAGTGCACAGTGGGCGCAGCCTGTTCTAGATCTGTTCTGGCTTCCCTCTGCCCTTCTGAGTTTTCTACAAAGTGTTAAGCCTCATCTTTCCCTCTTTAATTTCTGAAAGTCTTTCACTTCCCTTTGGGGAGTAGGAGAACACTCCTGCACAGCCATCTGACAGACTCCAAGTCCCACCACACTTACTCAACAATTAAACCTGTAGAACTGGGCCTCTTGAAGAGGCCACAGAACCAAGATTATATTAACCTTGGGTCCTGTAGCAGTCTTCATTCAGAAAAGCTTATTGATTTCTTAAAAGGAGTTACTTCTGCACAAAACCAGTTCCTACATTTGCTTGATAAATTCCCTTAGCGAGTAAATCTCTCCAACGAGAGTTTGTTCTTCTGTCTTCATCTTTGCCTCCAGCCCTAACTTCTCCAGTGTGATCCAACCAATTGGCAAGTCAGTGAAGGGAGATGTGGCTGTAGCATCCCAAAATTTCCATGCCCAGATGTGTTAGTGACACACAGCTTGGCACTGTTTTTATTGAAATCAGAAGGCCCCTCATCCCAATAACTGAACAGAGTTCTCCTCCACCCATTCCTTGGTGAGGAAGAGGTTTATCTGGCAAGATTTTCTCCTTTTTCTCTGGCTGGAAAATCACTACACCAGGGGAAGTAACCCATTATGATTGCTAGAGCATATCCATTTAGGGAGCTACTGCAACTGGACGGATTCCTACCCTGAACAAGTTTTTTTTCACCACTTCAGAAAAGTAGCTCATATCTGGCAGTGATACAGTCCAACAAGTCATTTACTGTTTTTTTTCAGCACATTAAATTTTAAACATTTGATTACTGAGTATGATTTATTTTTAAACAAAAGCTACTTGCTTGCTTTATAAATTACTTTCCCCTCATAATTTTAAAAACAAAACAAAGAACCCAACAAAAATATCCCAACCCAAATTCAAAAGCACTGATTAAGTTTGCTTTGACTACTTCCCTTTTCATCCACAAAGAAATAATCCTGCATCTCAAAGAGGGAAGTGATTATGGTTGTCCCTGCACAAAGAATAAGCATATTATGTTTGAGAAATCTTCTAGATTCTTCTGGAAGTTTACAAATTAAAAATGACAAAACAGACCCACCAGATTTTCATAATAAGTTACTCCCAGATCCTCCATCAAGTCTGACTATAGAAATGACAGCTGTGCTCGCCAATAGTCACTTTGTTTATGGTACACCAATCATGTAGCATATTCTCCTAAACAGCTGGGAAAAAATGTGCTTATTTGAATGCCATAAATGCTTCAGCTATTAACAGAACCACCCCAATACATGCTTTTGGCTTCCTCCTGCTGAGAGAAGTCACAGTTTGACTGAGAAAAGAAAAATAAATACAACACTGGCTGCCAGAATGCTTAAGATAGACTGTTGGTTTTTCCTAGATTTATTTTGAGAATATTACATTTATTTTAGCCTTTCAATTGCCTGTTGCTGCAACAAATCGAAGACACTCACAACTCATTTATGTTCAAATATTTCTTGATCAACACCACAGAGACAGCACTAGCTGGAACAGAAGAGGCCAATCAGAAGCTTTATGGCTTTTGCAGCACTTCCCATCTCAAAGGGTTCAAGCATTACCTAGAGAAGGGCCAGAAGAGTAAGGGCACAAAGCACAAAGATTAGCCAAGCCTGCAGCAAACAAGCTCCTCAGGAAGAAAGCCAGCTGCAGACCAACCCTCACAAGGTCAGGTATTGGTTTCTCACATTCAAGGAAACTAAACCAGATTTTTTACACTCTTGTGATTTTTTGGTCTATGGGCTGACCAGCAGCCTCTCTCACTCTAGAAGGGCCACAAAGCAAGCTTGGACACAGCCTTTTGTTTCAGATTCTGTTAAGAGGAGTTTCAGTTTTAGGCTTAATCACAAAACACCCTGAGAGCAGAGGTCATCATGAGGTCTGAAGGTATAAGTCAGAGTCAGAATCATCACCACCCTAAGTCTTGACCTGAAGTACAGTACCTGGAAGATCACCATACTGCTCTTCCACCATCTCTCTCAAGACCTATGAATGCAGTTTACTAAGATTTTATTTTGTTTGTAGTCAAGGCTCAAGATTGTGAAATGTTTTCCAAGGAGTAGAAATTACTGTGTCCGCTGAGCTCAAAGCCATAACAGGTTGGGTGTTTGAAATGAACCAAGACCCATATATACAGCTTAGGGTGTTTGATGACATCATATGGACAGACAAAGCTTATTTTCTGCTGTCAGCAACAGCTCTCGGTGTGTCCAACCCCCAAATCACCTCCCAGCTCCACTCCTCCTTCCCAAACAACATTAATCTCCAGTAGACATATAAAGAACTAATTAGATTGACAAATTAGCACAATACAGTATTGCAGAGGAGCCAGCAAAGACAATGAAGCTGTTTCAAGTCCTGAGGACCAGAAGGGTATGCAACTGAATATTACAGTGAATTAACTGGTGCAGAGATTTCCTTGTCAGCAGACAGTTCCCCTTCAGTGCTTGAGAGAAATCACCTGGAAGCTACCACAGCTCCGGTGTGAGGTCACAGCAAGGGGGATAAATGACAACAGCACTGTGTTTAAGAGTTATTGCATTTATCAGCAAAAAGCTGTGAGGTTTTGGCAGTCTTTGGACATAAGGTCAGAAGCTGTCCTGCCAGTGTCCTCCTCCTTCCCTCTGTTTTGACTCCTACCTCCTACTTCTCCCCACTGCATGTTGAGATCAAAGTGGAGGTTACACTCCCATCCCCTTACTTGTTTTTCTGTTTGCTAAAGGCACCATCAATAATAAAGGCAGATCCCTGGGAATAAGGTTTGTTATTTAACTTGTGACACTTCCTATAACTGGATCCAAAAATTGTAAAAAAATCATGGATATTTCTGTGCAAGTGAATAAACAGTAGCTATAGCTTTATGGATATTTTGGCTTAGGACTGAAGCAGTTTCCAAGGAGGCATATTCCTCATTTTTCATGTGGGAGCTAGGGGATACATCACACCAGATTAGGCTGAATTTTAAGGTAAGCAGAGGCATAACAGGCTAAACTTACAGTCTTGATATAATAGATCAGACCACTCAGGCAAAAAGAAAAAGGTGTATTAATGGGTTACACTATTACATTGCTCGACACAACAGATGGTGCTAACTCCCTTAGAAGTTATTTCTTCCCTTGTCTGTCTTTTAACGTAAAAGGAAAAAGGTTTTTGAGAAATTGAAGATGACAGAAAGCTTACATTTCAGCCTGATGAAATGAACTCAACTTCTTTGGCAATTTTAAGGAGCAGTCTAGTGTCAGGGAGCAGGATCTCTCAAGTTACTTGTAGATTAAGGACATAGATATTGGATCTTTGTGCCCCTCAGCTATCACAAAGAGTATCCACACAGTTGGAGATGCAGCATAAAGGAATGCAGCCAGCACCAACCTGCCAGGGTCAGAACAAATCTTCCAGTATTTGGTTCTGAAACCTGGCTCCCAGGATGGGGTTTTGGTTTTCTACTATTTCTTACCCAGCAAAGAACAAAGAAAGGTGCATATCAAAGAGCTGCAAGTAATTTGTTTCAGTAAGTCTTGGCCTCTGCCTTCACTGATATCCACCAGCTGAGCTATGGGGTGGTCACTTCCAAACATCAGGTCTGTGCTGCACTAAGAGCATGTGACCTGTTCAAGGACGTGCCTTCGCTGCTTCTCCTCCAGGCACCTACATTGGCTTCCCCTGTGCCAGCAATCCCTTCCCAGCTCAGTGTTCCTTTGCTCTAGTGCCCACTGCAGGGCCAGTTCATGGCTGACAAAACACCCTGGAGGGAAAAGCCTTGACCTCCTGGGGACGATGACACCCGAGAGAGGCCCTACTGAATCCAAACCTACAGCAACTGCTGAGAGACCCAAAAGCTCTTTCTCTGCCTGGCTCGAGGCTGTAATTGTTTTGCCCATGGCAGCCATCTTCGCCTATTCACTCAAGAGAAACAATTAGCAGTTTCCCCTAATATAGCAACTATTTGAATAACATTTTCTGATTTTTATTTCTGCCTGGTGGCTTAGCAGACACTTTCTTACCTTTATTTAAGTTTTCCAATTAGCAGTGTTTGTATCCTGATCGGTTTAAAACAAGACAATCTCCAGGCGGTTTGTGCTCTTGTTGTCCAAATCCCAACTACTTCATCTCAGCATTCAGATCACTGACCCTGAAAATCTCATCGAAATGACTGATAAAGGGGGTTCATTCTTTAAAATGGATTTAATTCCTGATAAAGATACTACAAAGTAAATGCAGCTAAAATATCGGTTTGAAAACTCCCCTGCTCCTCCAGTTCCTGACAGCTCTCTGGTTCCGAGGGTATTTACTGACTTCAACTTGTGAAACTCTGCACCAGACTCCCCTCCAAAAGCTTCATACCTTTCTAGGGAAGTTCAAAAAAGCAGTAGGCAGAGAAGGTAAAAATCTACAATGTTTTTCATAGATTAAGCCTGCAGCTGCAAGACTCACTGTGAGACAAGAGAGCCAACTTTTCTTGGGCTGCTGATACAGACTCACTGATAAATACAGGCACTAAAACAACCCAGCTCTCTTATCTATTGTATGTCAAAGCTATTTTCTGTCTTGCACAGCATACAGAGGTAAAACTTTTTGGCTGTTTGGTACCTTATGCAGCTGCTTGTCCTCTCTGTGGGAACATAATTCAACACCCAGAACTTCCCTCTGTTGCACATGCATGCCTAGACATGGGTGGGAACAATACTAGACTCCTACAGTTTGGGGCAAAACTGGGGAAAAGTGATTTAAAAAAAGATAGCTGAGAGTCTTCATTATACTTCCAAGCATGTTCTCTAAGCAACAGAATAATTCTTTCAGTTGATAATAACTCCCAGCTGCAACTTTTACCCAAACTTGCTACCAGGTGCTTGATTTTTGTGATAAGTCTGAATACCAGAACATCTAGGTGGTAACCTGTACCCTAAGCACATTTTTCCCATCACTATACCAATAAGCAGGTCAAATTAGTTGGCTGAAATGAGCAGTTTTTTCCAGAAGGCATAAGCATCTCATCAAATATTATATCCTTAAGCAAACCAGCAAAGGTTAAAACAGCATTAACATTGATGTCCGGCTTATGAATTGTTTCTCACACACAGAATGCAAGTGATTCACAATACTGTGCTAATTCAATAGTGAGAATAGCCAGGAATCTTGTACTAAGTTGTATTTTTAAGTTAATTGGTGCTGTATCAATCTTAAATGTCAAGTACCTAAGAGCTATGCACTGTCCATGAAAATAACAGAAATGGCAGGTATAATGCATCATATCTTATATACTAATAAAAATACTAACTGCTATGCTTTATAAGGTCATGGCTTGCTGCTGTCTTTCAACAAAAAATACTTAATGCAACACCAGTCCCTGCATGATCTTCATAATCAGAATTAATAAGGAAGAATCACAACTAATGGTTTTCTACAAACCAATGGATCACAAGTGACAGGAGCTTATTCACAATTTATGAAGCTCTGATTTATTTTTTTTCTTGGTGGGAAGAGGGCAAGGAAATTGCAAAGAGATAATGACAAACAACTATTAAGCAGAATATAATAATGCAGGTTTATAATCAGAACTCATAGACATGCCCATTGAAGGGGACTAATAAGCTCCAAGCCTGTAGCTCCTACAGGGGAGAGATTTAAGGCCCACTGACAGAAAAGTACTTGGGGCAGCATCTGCAAGTAAATCACTAGTGTATAAAGTGACCTGTAGAGGGCATCTTTCTACATGATTTGTGGTTTGAAACATGAATCAGGAAAGACAGAGCAGAAAGGTACGTGGTGGGGGAGAGGTGTGCAAGCAGGCAGAGTCTCCTCTGCTCACTCATGGCAACAGATTGGTCACAATACCACAGACTCCAGCAACCCTCCCTACCCGGGTTTCAAAAAAGTCTTATTCTGAATACCCACAAATCAAACTTGTTTTGGGGGCCAAAAAGTTTGCAGTCACCTGTGGCCCGAGCTGCAAAAGCTTCAGTTCCCTGGCTTTTTCTAGTTTCATCCTTAGAGTGAAAACTCCTGAAAAGTCTTATGTTTATACCTTTGATCACACAGAGACATAGGTTGATTCCTTGCTACTTTTTAGTTTAAAAACAAAACAACAAACAAACAAAAGCACAACAACCCAGGAAAAAACATCATATAGGTACTATTTTCTTTCTTCTCCTTAATTTTATCTTCTGGAGGTAAAAAAGAGCAGAGAGTTTAGTAGGCAGGCTTTGAAACCCTCTGATGCACATTCAATTTACAAGTTGGCTCCAGGCAGCATGTGATGCCAGTCCTTATTTCTGTTTAGGACATAAAACACCTCCTCTAGGCAGGATCTCAGTCAGAAAGGCTCAGGCACCTCATGTCTTCCCAGGGTCTGGGGTTATGGTTTACATGAAGGAGGTTCTGAAAGAAGCCTTCTCCTGTTTACTTTCTCTGGTCCAATTACTCTTTGGTTCTCTGGCGCACATTCAAGGGGAAGCATGAAGAGGCTCTCACCCAAGTGAGCCAGAAGACACCTTCAAAGCTGCCTTCAGAAAGGCTGAGGTGAAACATTTTAATCAACCCAAAAAGTGGACCAAAAACACTGGGTCCTAGACCAGGACCTCCACCTCTCTACCCAACCTTTCAGCAGTATTGGCCTCTCTTAGATCACAGGGTCATTTTAGACTCCTCACAGCTGCACAAAACTCTGCAAGTACCCAAGAGGCATCACTGCCACCTGCAATAGGTTGCACAGCCACGCTAGAGCTTAGAGCAGGAGTGCCAGTGATACAGTGCCCCAACTGCTCAGTGGCTCAAACCCTTGACTTCCTTGGCTCCTTAAGATCTCCTGGGGCCCACAAAAGCAAGATGATCTGTTTTGTCATCTTTATCTTGTGAGAGGAAAATACCAATGGAAACATGCGGCTAAAACATTAGTAATCATATAGGACATAGACTGAACAATTCCACTCCCTGCATCATCTAACACAACTGCAGTTAAATCTCCTAATTCAGTAATTGTGTCTCATGTAAAGACATAGGTCCAAGCAAACAGCAATATCTACACTGCTGCCCTCCCTCCAACTACCACTTAGAGAGGAAAACATTCTGATGCTACAAAGGCAACTGGAGGGCCTACATCCAAATATGGGAGCAGCTGATGTGCCTGGACCTTGCCACACTGGAGCAGCCAGCCACAGTCTGCCCGGAACCAGCAGGACAGGAGGTCCAGTGCTGCAGAGGTGCTCAATAAAACTTGCTTTGCTTTCTTGCAATTGGAGAACAAGCCCTTTTGTAAGCAGGTGGCAGTAACAGAAAAATAAGACTATTTTCAGTGGCAGAAAAACAAAAAACTGGAATGAGCTTGGAAGGGCTTTGCTTGTGGTACACCAATATAAAAATATCAGTGTCAAAGCAAGAATCATTGGTTCAAGGCTTCCATACCCATTCCCCTCCACCTCTTGCTCCAGGAAAACTTTTAGCACCTAAAGCTTAATGTGTTTTCCATCTCAATATTTTGGTTAAGCAAACCCACTGCTTGTTTTCCCTGTCACAGCCAGTTACGAGGGAGATACAAATGAAAGCAGGGTGATGAAACCCGGCACAATAATTCCAGCTATGACATAGATTGTGCACTCTTAGATTAATTATTGGAGTGATTACTTACAAAGAGAACTCCTGTTTTCCTTCTGCAGCAATACATGCAAATCGGAGCAGGCAGCTGGTGACATCAAAAGGCCTGGGCAGCACATCTGATTTTCTCCTTGCATCTGCATAAGTCCACCAGCTCAGATTTATATTAGTGTGGAAGAGAGAATAATCAAAGCCAGTGTGCACTATCTGAGTTAGGGTGGAAAATGTCAGCAACTTTAATCTTTATAAGAAATCAATCAGGCAGGGCTTTAATGTAGCCTTGATGTTACACCCGAATCTATTGCATAATGATAGATGCATGGCAGGTAACATGCCTTGAAAGCAGGCAAGAGATAATTGAAAAACACGTGTAAACTATTAGGCTATTACTCCCTGCAGGGCAGGCAGCGGGAGCAGCTGCAGGATGGCTTCCACGTGGAGCTTCTGGAACCTGAGCTGTCCAATTGCTCCAGCCCCGGGAGGGGACACATAGCAAGGGAGCAGGAGAGAACAACATTTATTGTTTTAAAATAAATAAATAAAGCTACAGATGCGCACAGTACAACTACAAATAAGAGCTGCGACACGACAGCAGCGCAGATCCTGGTTAGGACCCTCTAGCTAAGAGGATGCGTTCCCTTCGGCGGACTGATGGTGGCAGGAGGCAAGGAGAAGGATAGAAGGAGCAGGGGAGGTGCGAGGGGCTGACAGAAACAGCACCAACCGTGCCCTGACCTGGGCTGACTACAGATTGCAACCTTTCAGCAACAAAAGCACCTCCAAGGTCGATACAGGCCAAATAAAGCCAGCATTGAACATATCCCTCCCCCCCCAACACTCACCCCCCTGTGCAGCACGAAGCACACAAGCTGAGTCAAACAGGCCATGTGCTGGCAGTGCTGGTCTGCAGTAAAGAGCCTTCAGAGTGACAGTACACAGGAACAAAACGACAGTAAAATTTATGGAGGGTCTAATGGCTTCTCAATTACCCTAAGAGTGGAAAAACACCTTTAAAATGCTAAGTGCATCCTCTACTGTAATACATCTGAGGATTCAACCCTAATACTTCATTTTTACCCACGCAGTTATTCCAGTCTTTGATATGTGAGGACAGGAACCTCAAAAGTCATCCCGCAAAAAGCTGAGGAAACAATCGGAAAGCTGATCCATTTGCAAGGAACTATTTGGCACGGATTAGCTACTGTGACTAACTATTAGAAGGGATAGAAAATGGGAGTGCATCTTTTTACATGAAGATAAATATCAGAGCTGTCCTTAGAAGTGAAAGAATAATTATTGCAAGAAATAAAGCCAGAACATTTCATATAAACACGTAGATACACAAATGGTGAACTTGTAAAGCTGTGTGCTCATTGCAAATCTATAGGAAGTAATAGAGCAGACCTAATTAATCTTGCTTATAAATGCACAAAAAGCCTGCATATTTAGCCCCCAGCCACAGTGTATGGTCTGCTCCCAGTTGTGATTTCCTCCCCCCATGCTCCTGGTCCAAATGGATTTTGTTCCAACCTTCCCCCCATCCCTGATCAGGCCCCCTAAAACAGTAATAGATGGTTTAACTCTTTCAAACAATCATTCCAGTTTGGCAGTGAGTTTGTTTTTGCTTTACACTCTGAACGGAAAAAAAAGGTGAATGATACCACAAGTGATGACATCAGCTTCAATACTGCCTCGAGTTTAGATTATGTATAAAACATTTCTTCAACAATTCCCCAAACTCACTGGTATCTTTCCTGGCCTCCAATTGCAATGTGTTAGCCAAGAAAAGATACACTTCATATAACACTGAGAAAGAGTTCTGGAGTTCTTTGCTCTGGGTATAGCTTGGAGTTGTATAGAGCATAAAGCCCCTACACAAGGGACTGAACCACTGTGACCTGAGCTGTCACCTGTTCCTGTCTCCCAGCACAGAACTTTGATGCTGATCTCCACTTCCACACTGCATTTTCTCCCACCCTTCAGAGAGCAGCTAAATGCAAATTGTGGAGGATTTTCCAGCTCTCTCCAGTGCTCAGAGGACTCCTGAGTGCTGTGCAAGGTGGGGGCTGGCTGTCTCCATTGCAAACTGGCAGCACATCTACAGGACAGCCAAGGCAGCAGAGGATCCAGCCCACTGCAGTCTGGGTCAGTCAAGCAAGTCCTTTCAGGGGTCCCCTGGAACGTTTAACCTGAAGATGTTCTGTGTTTGTGGCATCAAAGTGTTTTCATCAAGACCTGTGCTATTTGATGTGCACGTGGTTCTCATTAGTAAGGAAGGGTTTGGGCTTTATGAAGAGATTAACTTTGGTGAACTTGTTCATTGGGTAAAAAACAACTTTCAGATGCAGAACTTCTGTGATCCTTACTTGCCCAGGATGATTTTATGATATGAAATAAACCAGTTACAAAATCAGTCTTGCTTCTTGCAGACTCTGCGAGTGAACAGCAATAAAGAGCATATTCATCAAGGGTTAGTGCTCAGAGTGAAGGAGTCCATATGGCTTTAGACCAGAAGGGGAGGGAGGGAGAGCCAAAGGAGGGGGGAGAAGGGGAAAATTTCAAGGAGGTCAAAAACTATGAGGGCTGATGAATATTTGAACTAGAATTTTGCATCAGGAGGCCTGAAGGTTATTTCCAGAGATAAGTCCAATACCCAGCAACTTTGTCAAATGCTAAAGAGAGAGAATAGGACTCAACACATCTGGTACTGCATTTACCATGCTCACTAGAGTGGCTGAAGAAGCCAGAGGAGCATGAAAATTAAACAATAAAAAAAAAATCTCAAAGTCAAAATTGGAAATATTTAATTTCAGAATATTTTGGTCTTATTATTTGTGTATTTCACACAGCTATTCAGGAGCTACTAAGTATTGCATTGTTGCAAGACCCAGAAAAAAACATTATAAGTAAATTTATTCCAAGCAGAAAGAACTTTATTCACCCAAAAGGTTGCGCCTGCTATCCGAAAGTCTTGTAATCCATACCTTGAACAAGTGTAGAGATCCTCTCGTTACAGAAAAGGGAATTTAAAAGTTCTGGATATTAAAGCTGGATATTTTGTCTTAATTCAAATTAAATGCCAAGGCTAAGGGAAAATAGAAGATAGACAGAAAAAGGGACTTTACCCCTCTCTCTGTGGTCTCCATCACCCATTTCTGTGGGAGCTGCTCATCACTCAAGGCTGGTGCCTCCAAAACAGCACTGGAGGTTGTTTCCAGTTTGCCAGCAGCCTGACACAAAGCAGAGTGAGGGAGCAATTGGGCCAGTGTCCCCACATGCCTGAGCCAAGTACCCTACTGCAGTTTAGCTGGCATTCACAGCAGACCTGCCTCTGCCCCATATATCAGAGAGAGAAGAAAAATTGCCTCAAGTGTCAGCATCATCAAGAGATTTATAAACGGTGAGGTTCAGTTACAGCAGATTGAATTCATGTCTGCATCTTATCAAATTGGGGCCAAATTGTGCCACAGAGCTCAAGTTTAAGGCACATGGAACAGACAAGCCATTCATTTGCATCCAGGGCTCAAAGGAAAGGGCCAGATGTGGGAGGTAAGGTGAAGTATCATTTAACCATAGATGTTAAATCCAGGTCTTAAAATGTGCCAAGGGAAAAAAAAAAAAAAAGAAAGAAAAAAAAGAAAGCAAGTGAATAAACCCATCTGTTGTTGTTGGTTAACTTGCTTACAGCCCCACCTCAGCACAGAAGAAATCCCGGTGTGCTGCACAGTCTTTCACCCTGGTGAGGCTGCCTGCATCCCTGAGCTTCTCCAAGGGGGTTGCTTTATGCAACTGAAAGCTACAACACAGCTGAGCACGTTATCCCCTCACCAGCACATGCTGTGCAACTGAGACAGAGTTTAAGTTGGCAGAACTGGTGCTCAGAAAAGCTTGCAACACACTATCAGACTTCCCACAGCTTCTTTACACTTCCTCATGGTGAAGCGGAATGGAAGTTATTCTGAAGACTGAGAAAATGTCAGTTTAAAATACTCCTGCAAGAATCTGGCACCAGTTATCTTGCTCAGTGTCTTCTCTGTAAATTAATTAGCTCTTCTACAGGCACATTTTCTATTTATAACACTTTCCTCTGTGATATTGATGCTGACTTCTTCCTGCCTAAATATTAAGATGCCATCTGTAGGTTCCCTGTTGTTTCACCCAGAAGTCAAACAAACAAACCACAACAGAAAGCAGTTATGGGTGCATTCAGGAACAGAGCTGATGGTATATTTTCAATTTGACAATATATAAACGGACAACATGCATACAGAAAAAAAGAAACAACAAAAAACCCTAGATAAACACACAGAATTTCATCTTCTGTGAAAAAAGAATGCTGACCTGCCATCCTCCCAGCACTGAAGGCTTCTCATGCCCTAACCACAGGGATGTTTGCATTCCCCTCAAGGGGTAGGGAGGAACCCAAGGACCACCTTCAACAAAGCCATTGGAGGAACACCCTGTGCAAGCTTCCAGCTCTCTGAACCAAACTGGGGAGCAAAAAAACACAGAGGAATCTTGCAATTAAAAAGAAAAAATAAAATTAACTTTCTTATCAGATTCAGTGGGGAAAACAGTATTTCCTCTTTTTCATCCCAGGTCTTTGCTTTCTGTCCTCCCGTCTCATACCTGCTGCAGACTTTGGCCATCCCTGAGTAACAGAGTTGTCCAAGTTCATAGCACCCAGCCTGATGGCATTTCTTCCAATCCCTTCCTCCTAGTTCCAAGTCTCTCCTAGGCCATCCGTTCAGACCAGGGATAGGATCCCCTGGGAAACAGGGAGTCAGCAAAAGAAAGCAGCACCATCTGGCACCTCAAGGCACTCACGAGAAAGGATAGTTTAGGTTGCCCTCCCTTGTACAGAGCATGTCTCCTTTATCTCCAGAAGACCAGACCAGACCAGAAATGATGAATTCTGGTTATGAATAATTGTATGGGGCACTCCAATCTTTTATAATTTTAGTTTTGTTGTGGAGAGCTTCCTCCTAGATGGGATAAATAAATTCAGCAATAAGAAGCTGTTCCACAGCCTGGTCAAGAAAAGTTTTGGTGGATGGATTGGAGTTTGAGCTTTTGAATTCAATTATTTTTTTAATTACTCTTTAAAGATCTCAGACACCAGAATGATTTTTCCAAACTTATGATTTCTAATAGCATATTTGCAAAAAGGTGCTAGGAAGACATACAGGTATTTTAAGGTCTTTTTCAGTTTTCTTGCTCCCTCCCTTTCGCTTACATGTGTTTCAGAAAGAAATCTTAAAAGACTGTGAAAAGATATTAATATGCACAGGGAAACAAAAGAAGCTGTGAAAAGCTGCACAGACTATAACTGAGCCAGTAAATTTGACATACCCAAGACCTAACTCAACTGCTTATTCACTGCTCTGCTCTGTCTCCTTACAAAGACTTCAACTTATTAAAAAAAATGCAGAATAAATATAGGTTATGGGAAAAAAATATAGAAAATACTTTAAATGCTTTAATCCCAAGAGGTGGAGCTGCCCTCTCACAATAAATTTCTTGTAATCCCCTAAAGATAAATGACATTTAAATTTACACAGAAAAAAAAAAAAAAAAAAGAGAAGAAAAGCTATTCAGCTGGGAATAGGTAGCTGGTATGCTTCAGCTGGAATTGTGAAACAGCTACACAAAATTCCTGCCTCTCCTCCCCAGAGAATCTAGTTTAGTGCTATCATTAGTAATACATTGAATAAGCATTTTGTTCCCTCTAAAACAAAGAATTGGGGAAAAAAAAAAAAACAACAAAAAACCCCCCAAAAAAACATCTATCACTCACGAGAGGATATGGGGGAGTGGGTCAGGAAAAAAGGCCAAGAAGACTTTGGGGACAGGAAAAAGGAGCGTGAAAGGGGTGCACCTGAAAAACATATTTCTCTGCAGTGAATTGCAAACTCCAGAGAAGGAAGAAACCTGCACGATACATCCAGGAGATTGCTGCTGAAGCAGCTGCAGAGATAAGCATTGTGCACTGGAAAGAGCTTGAAGAAGCTATATAGGAAAAACTGTTGTCAGTTTAACAATATTTTTCTTTCTCTAGATATAGCCTGATAGAACAGGAAAACTTATTGCCTTCATGAATTTTTATCAACATTTATGGTGTCCTTATATACCATGCATTAATATTTCACACATTCAAGATGACTGAAAGTGTCCCTCTACCACAGACCTTTTCAGAGCTTCTTGGAGAAGTGAATTACCATAGACCAGTTACTTGGCAAATAATTCTCTAGGACAGCTTTTCCTAAAGCTTCGTACAGGAACCAAAGGTCTATTTCACTTCGTGTTCCATGTAACCAAAATTCAAACGCAGTGCTCAGAGCCTCAATTGTCTAAACTCAACTCTGTGAGTATTGATCAATCTTCTTCTTCACATTCTTATCACCATTTCTGATTTAGTTCTAGAGAGAGAAAAAAAGTTATACATCTTGACCAAACCCCCTTGTTCACCTTGGAAAAACAATTGGTATGCTTTATACCTGAGTGACTCTCAATACCGATTTGCAGTTATAATGAGTTTATTATCTTGGCTAACACACCACAAAGACCAGTAAATTCTTGTACATGTTTCTCTCCTTTTCACAATGGGGAGATGATAACAAACCTAGTTATAATGTTGAATAACTCCTCAACCCCTCTCTCAGGGATTACTGCCTCCATACCAGCTACAAGCAGAGAAATCCAACTTCTCCATCTGCAGCTTTCACGTTCTTCAGTAACATCTTAAACACAGACTTTTGCAAAAAAATCAAGCCAATCAGTACCCTGAAAAAATCCTCAACGTCTTAAAACTGCAAAATGACTAATTAAATGATTATTGAGTCTCTAAGTCATCACAATTGCCGAAGTATTACAAGAACAGGGAGTAATTTCTGAAAGGCTTTGAAGTTTTAGGGTTCTTTGTGTCTATTACAAGTGCTTGGATTCCACAGTTTTGCCTGGATTTACACATTAAAGTTCATCATATTTCTTCAAGGTCAGCATAAGATGTACTTGGCCAAATGCCTAACCATTGCACATAAAGGCTCCAATGGTAGGAGAAAATCAAAGTGGGAAACAGTTCCAGGATTTGTTTCCCATTAATATTATGGATCTTCTCTGCTTATGCAAGTTTTAGCAGAAAGTAATGTAATGGTTAAACAAGACCAGGGTTAAAAGCAGTGAAGACTTCAGAGAGCAGGAGAGGTGGGGGAGGGAGAAGGAAATGTGACACAAATAAAAAAAAATAACATTTGACAGAAGGAAAAAAAAACCCCAACAACAAAAGAGTCAAAAGCAGAGGCATGAAAAAGCAGAAGACATGGGAGGAAAATGAAAAAAACCTGAAGGAATCACATGCAAAAAAGCCCCACTTCATACAAAATCTTGTTATGTACTGGGGGGGTTTATGTCTTCTATTTACACAAAGAAGAGATGCAGTAGGAACCAGGGGGAAATTAAATGCTAAGTTCCTCCCCAGTCTCATAGAGTGGCATGAAGTTTGTAACATGACTCTCAGAATGGCCACACCATACATACTTAGTGATGTCAAGCTTGTCTTATGATTTTAAGGACCCTTTCTAGGGAAAATAGTTTCATCATGAGAACAGACCCAGCAACTACTTACAGGTCTTTCTCCTTTCTCAGTGATGAATTACCAGCCAAGCCAAGCCTCAGCTTGGTGTTTGTCTAGCACAACATCAAAAAGGAATGAGCACCCATCAGGTGTCCTAGAAGTCCTTGGTTACAAAACTGGGAATGCACTAAGCACAAATAAGAGGGAAATGATGGATCTGAGCAACTATTCTTTTGACATCTATGCTAAAGGGTCTTCCAGAAACAGTTTATATCCAGGCAACTAGTCATACCAAAGCCTGTAGCTTCCTAATCAAATTAGAAAGATTGAGTCATTAGGGTCAAGTGACCAGCCACAGGATGATTAAAGACAGTAATCAAGAAATCGAAACTAATTAGTACCTAAGCCTATTAAAATGGCTTAGAAATAAATTACTTCTATGTGAATTTATGTCCAGAGGTTCAATTTTGAAAAGTAATAGAAGTTTCAGAAATGGGTAAGCACAAAGAAGAAAGTCCGCAGCATTTCACTGGAATGCAGAAGAATGTGGAAAAGGAGAGTTCATGACTCCAAGTCAGCACTTTCAGGTGAATAAGCTGATTTTGAAGGGTCAAGTGTCACAGGGCTTGAGCAGCCTTGCTTGGATTCTATGGTTAGCTCATCAGCATAGGGGCAAGATGCATCTTTAAATACCTAACTTCAGGAAGTTTTACTCCTAAAGGTAACAGAAATAAAAATAATTGTTTTCAGAAGCTCTGAATGAGAGCTAGAGAAAATGAGAGAATGGCAACTAGAGAACAAGTAATCCCTACCAATTGGAAGTGTTAGAAAACCTCAGAGTCTGGGATTTTGATTTATGTGAACACCCAGAAGCTGAAATATCCCCTTGGGCTTACACAGAACTGGATGATGTGCCACCAAGATTTCCAGCCTTTACTTATGGAAATCCTACAAATGCAGCCCTTAATTGTGACATTTCAGCATTTTTATATTTACTCCCCATTAAAACCAAGAAATGGAAATGAGCATAAAACTTAGAAGTTATGGAGAGCAGAAAAAACTTTTTCCAACGTTATTGTCATGTTCAATTCTGATTTCACTTAAAATAATTTTGACCTATTTTTATTAGTATCACAAATTCAGAGAGATTTATGCACTCACTATATGTGTAATGCATGTGCATGGACAAAGTGCTTTTGGAGACAGCACCTCTAGAAACTGTGAAATTAAGCACATTACTCTTTCCGTATCCAAGGTTTTCTTGCTAACCCAGTCTCTGTTGCAATCTGTCAATACATTTTAGGAAACACATTTTCTTGCATCTCAGATCTTACTTCAAAGTAAGCTTAAAGATTTTTCTCATGGGAACAAGTAACACAACAACATGCATAACTAATTATCTGCATAATAAAAAGTAACAATATAGCAAGTATTCTTCAAGTTCAAAATTAATGGTTTGATAATTGTAGTTTAAAAAAAAGCAGAATTAATCCTTTTTTCTTTTCATCTTTTGACCATAGCTATCCTACTCCAATCTTTTGCATTTCATAGTTTCTTTGGCTGTAGCATCATCCTGGTTTGTAGCAAAAGGAGTTTGCTCTCCTATTCCATCATGCAAACATAACTACACAACACCTCCTACAAGAAAGCAAACAATCTCTTCTGATATAGCAAGGGGCTCACTCCTAAGATTAATTATCATGCTTTTCTTTCCCTTTGGAAGGTTTACCAAAAGAGGCTTATAAAAAACAAAATGAAACCAGTGTCTTCACTAGACGAGTGAGAGAGCAAAGGTGCTCCTACTCATCGAGGAAGCAGAACCTTCTCTAGGTGAAGTTGTGCCAAGAATGTAGGTTATTTGAATTCCACCCAAGCTATGGACACCTTTTCTTCTTGTAAACTCAGCCAAGGCTAGTAATTGTGAGAGGGTTGTCTGTCTTTTGTTTGTTGTTTTAGGTTTTCTAGCCTCTTTTTTTTTAAATAAGGCAATCTGTTACAATCAGTCTTAGACTACCATTTCATCAACTCAAACACAGCTGATGATGTCTGGGATGCTGAAACTGTAGTCATCTGTTAGACATAGGCATAGTGATTTCAACTAAACGAATTCACTTGTAAAAAACAGGCTACTTCTCATGGAAGGATGTATTTTACTTTAATTTTAAAGCATACACTTGAAAACTCTGATGCAGAAAAATGTGTCACAAAGAGACTCCATGGCACCCAGCAGGAAGCAGAATTGTAGACCTTATACCCCCATCACCACACTGTCCTTTAGGAAGTTAAGCAAGTCACATATTTTAGCTTTCAAGTGAATGAGAAATTAGATTTCTTTTCCAACTTTTCTCTGTTCTTTCCTTCTTATACCAGTCCTTACTACTTTTCATATGCTCAATAGTTCTTGCCTGGGCTTCTTCACTAGCTCTCTGTGCCTTCTTGATCCTGTCTTCCCCCTACAAAATCATATCAATTCTTTCAGAGCTGTGGCTGCAGCAGATATCTTGTTATCTCTTCGATGGCCCTTCTCCAGTCAGTGATTTGTTCTGGAGCAAATGCCAGGGCTCAGTACAAAAAGAACTGTCTGATCCACATTAAATGAGCTTAGATATCAAAAATTGCTTTTTAGCTGTAGTAGACTGATTCTAGCCTCAAAAGTGTAAAGCAAAGTGAACCCCAGCTGCAGATCTGATTCAAGACCTGCAGGGGATTGCATCTTCACTGCTGCCTGAAGCGAGCACCCCAAGGGGGCTCTGCTCCTTTGCCCAAGACACATGGGAGAAGGCAGCTCCAGCTTTGATTGCCGTGAGGGGACGAGGACATCTGGACTGAGGGACAGGGAGGCATCACTGTGACCTGCTGACATCTTCAATAGATTGAGGCATCCTGAATCCGTTTTTGTACATGCCTGTGCACCTTGACATGGGCAACACTCAAGTCAGTGGTGTTAAATAGTGACATCACTTCAAATTTGTGCCAGTAAGAGGCATTTCTACAAGCACACCATGAACCACACAGGAGAGCATGCAATTCTGCCTGCTGTCTGACACAGAAAAGAGTTAACGATAAAAATTACATGCATAGCACATTTCTCAACATTACATGAGATAAGCAGCATGTCTGGCAGTAATTCAGTTTGAGCCTGTTCTCTTTCTAAATGTGTGTGTTTCTTGAGGTTTGGCTACCAAATGTTGTGCTCTAATTATCGTAGCTTCCTGGTGTTCTCTAGCCCCTGATAGATATGCTCACTAGGTGTATTGTGCTTTTTGCAGCAGTAGCAGCTGTCGATAGTCACCTGGATGCATTCATCAGGGTAGAGCGTCTTAACACTATTTCAATCATTTATTCAGGAAAATCAATGGTAAGCAACCCCAAATCTCTCTTCTACTTCTCACTTACATTACACCTTCAGTCATTTTGAAGGTTACTGTGCTGTAGTCCTACTGATGTAAGTCAATTGCTTGTTAACAACAGAAACGTTAATTTGGCTCTAGTATAAAACAAACCCAATCCTAACACAAAAAAAAAAAAAAAACACCAAAAAAACCCCCCTAAAATAAAAATCACATTAAACTAGTTACAGCAAATTTCCCAGGTAATGAAGAAGGTATGGTCCTTCATTTCCACCTCTATCATTGGTTACAGATGTTGAATTTTAAAATATTTTTCCATGATCGTGGACTATATGCCCTGGGAAAACAAATATCTGGGGGAGGGAGAGGAATTTGCTGAGGAACATTTCTCTAACAGTAGTTTTTTCATCCCCTGATTTACAAGCCACTGATTTACAAGCTGTGAATGAATAGTAGCCTTCAACAACAGGAAGCCATGCCATTGAGAAACCCTATAGCGTCAGGTGGAGCCTGGAGACAAGCCTGTCTGCTAGCAGGGAAATTCACTCCAGGAGCCCCCTGTAATCAGAGCTGTTAGCCAGAAGGAAATGTCTTCAGTACTCTTACATGGCTCTTAATCAGATACTGACAGAGTCCCTTTGATCAATGCATTTTCAAAACGAGGGGAACTGCAGTTTGCAGGATGTGTACACAGATTTCACAGCCAGTTCCCAATGTGCACAGGCAGAGGAATTACTCTGACTTCACCCTCAGCTCTCCTTTTCTTTTGCTGCCTCAGACTTAGAAATTAGCAGCAGAGCACCACAGATCCTCAATAACTTCACTGGTCCCCTGCACGCAGCAAGGAGCCAACCTTCCCTTTGGTATCTCAGAGAGCATTTTACTGCCCTGGGGATGGGGCAGGAGGAGACAACACACTTCGTCAGCTATTTCTGAAGGGTCCAGGCTCATGGGCAACCAAGGCTGGAGAATCAGACTAAAACAGTGCCCTGCATCATGGTTTAAATGTCAGTGTGAGGAAAGAATTACTGAAGATTAAGGCCCTATATCCTGCAAAGCTACCCCAGAATGAATTACATGAATCAAATATTAAGCACTAGGTGTGTAAAAACTTGCAGAAGACTACTAGTGCATGAAGACCATCAGTTTCTCCCAGAAGCATATCTAATGCTACTACTGCATTTGGTAAGAGGAGAAGCAAAGTGAGGCAGCACTCAGCATTCCCTGCCCATCTCACTGCAGGAGATTCCTCCAACATGAAAGCTGGCACACCCCAGCACTAATTTGTTCAGTTGCAGTAGTAATTTGGGAAACCAAAAGGGCTTATGTGCTTTTATTAGTTGAGGAAAGGGTCTCTGTTTCTAATAAGCTGAAGACCACAACAAGAGGTTCCATGCACTACACAAGTTGGAGAGTGAAAGGAGACTGAGAACTGGGGTGGGGGGTAGTTTTAGGTCCCATTCCACTGAAAAAAATGTGCTGTGAGCAGAAAGATCATCAGGAAAAACAGGAATATATTAATCAGGCAGTCATTCCTCATCCTCTTACATCACCTGGTTGTACCCTAGTGCAGCAGGGGTCCAGAGCAGTGGGTGATCATACATAGCATATGCAGTGAACTGTGTAGCACATATGGTATATACATTGCAGAAACATAAGATAAAAGCTCACCTGCTGTTCTGTGGCTTTCTTAATAGAGTGTCTATGCACCGTTGGGTGAATTAAGTGTAGAGTAGCAGCTTTAACTCTGAATTTCCTCACCTCTTGTGTTAGAATGCTTTGCTTGTTTGAAATATTAAGTAATTATTAAGTCATTGAGGAAATGAACGAAATGCAGAATGTGATGTTAAGACAGAGTGTAATTTATATGGAGCAAAGGAGCCTTCTCAGTTTTATTCAGTCTTATCACATAGTACAAGATACTCCACAACACAAAACAAATTTAGGAGATCTATTTCATAGCAGATGCACTCCATAATAACAATAATTAAATGCATTTAAAAAAACAGAAATGACTCAAAAATGTGGAAGAATATTGGCACCGTTGTTCACAAATACATCAAAGCTAGATCAAAACTGATACTGAAATGCCCTAAAAGGCTGCACAGCTCAACAATTAGGAGAACAAAATACTGAAAAATAGATGGTGGGTCACTCGGATTTTGATACTGCACCTGTATGCAATGTATACAAACTGCATTAGGCATACAATCAGTTTGGTTATTGGCAGCCCACAGGAAACCCACAGCATTCTATGATCAACATCCCACCTTGCGGTTATGACTCACTCATTTCTCCTCTGACATTAGACAGAGACAAGATAAAGTACTATAAACACAGATTCACCCCACATAGTTTTTGGTGCCCCAGCTAAGAAAGCAGTTTGTCAAAAAACAGCAGTGGATCTGGATCACATGTGAAATTTGAGATTTCGTTGGTTCTTATTTTTGGTATTTTTGTGGGTTTACCACTACCACCACCTATATGCTATGCAAGGCATATCACATGATCTTGGTTTTCTACTAAATAAATATTTTATTTTCTCTCATGCATAAAGTTGACTTATCATGGATCGACATGATGTTGCCTGTAGTAAGAATGACCCTCTAACTAATGGTTTCTCTCTCTAAGGCTAATTCTGTCATCCATCTACTGTAACCTCTTAAAATAAAAATTCTCAGAAACAGCTTTCTACTGTTTCATGCATTATTCCATGATACTTGAAGAACATCAGACTGTAAGAACAGTTATCTTTTGATGCTTTTTTTATTCTTCACTAAAGAATTTTTATCCTTACTGTCAAGTATCATAGCCAAAAAAATGTTTTATGAGATTATAACACACAAAGTAATTCTGTCCTTAAATCTGTATATTTTTCAAATGCTCTCAGTCATCCATATATTGTCTCTGTTAAAGAGGAAGAAAAAACAAACACACAAAACCTCAAAAAACACCCAAACCAAAGAAAAATGGCAGGGTGGGTTCAAGGCATTGATCAAGAAACTCTGAGACCAATGCAACATAAAGTTACACAGCAGAATGGATAATCTTTCCTCCCTTTGGCCATTATCTGGCATCTTTTACTTCATCAAAAGTTTTTTGCAGCATGGAAGGAACCAAACCAAGTGGTGAAATGGGAGCTTTTATTAAAGTCTTTAAGCAGTTGTGTTCCTCCTTGTTAACCAAAGACAGCTGATGCAAATGGAACAAAAAAAGAGGATAACATTAATGAGCCCTAGGATGGCTTCAGAGAGTTTGGTTAGTCTAAAGATTTGTGCCTGTCCTGACAGAGCTCAAGCGTCTTGAGAAGACCGCAAAGCACTGAAGTGGAAATCCTTCCTAGCTGTTGTGTGATGATGTCAAACTTTAGGAAATTGTTATCCTTGTGGATGTTTATACATACACTTTTTTAAAAGCAAAACATAAATAAATACACAAAACCACTGTGTAAGCCTAAATACAAGAGTAACCTTGTCTGCTATCCCATAGATTGAAAGCAGATGTGGGACTTTGTAATTAGGCCTGATTCAAGCTGCATGAGGTGCATAAAAGAAGTTGTTTTGGAAATGATGGGAGGGACTAGGATAATGTAAACACAATTTGTCTTTTTGCTGCACATGGCAACAGATTAAAGAAAACACAAGCTAATTAATCCCAGGACCAAAAAAAAAAAAAAAAAAAATCTTCAGGGAGGGCACTTACACATTGTCATCCTTCAAAACTGAAATGTTTAAAGGGTGCACTTTCAGAGCTTGTATTTGCCTTATGCTGACCTGCAACCTGATCAAAAGGCTCAACTATTTAGGAAGTTCTATATTTATCGAACACATGTCTCTAAAAACACATCATTAAAGTGATTGTGAATTCATCAGGAAGAGATTACTGATAGTTGACTGATTTGGTCAGTGAAACTCCTGCTTTGTAGCATTTGGATCAAGACTATATCCTTGGGAAGGACTGGATGGTAGCAAAGCCTCTTCCAGATGAATGACACCAGGTCAAAATGATGCTTGGAAGAGGTCACTGTAGATGTATCATATAATTTCATAAAAGTTTCTCTTGGTTTTGGCTTTGCAGAGAACAAAACACTTCCCACCCTTTCCCCAAAGAATTGAAGTGTGACTGCATATCTACAGTACACAGAATTCACAGGTTGCTCCAATAGCCTTTTCAAGGTACATTGGATCCTCTCAATGTTGAAACTGAGACTCCTCCAACATCCCCACCTAATGGCGAAATTTCTTTCTCTCAGTGCAGCCTACTGAGCTCTGTCAATTGCACACGGTACACAAACACATTTTATTCAACTTAATTAACCTGTTACATTAAACACTGAAGATATCTAGGCTAAAATCTATCACTTACAGTGTTATCACAGAGCTGAAAAAAAACCAGTTTTTTTGAGAAAGGTCTGCTATTTATTAACTGTCTGAAGCAACACTGAGGGCATCAGTGTTATAAATATTCACTATTCTTAATCTTCGTCTAGATTTTTCATCACATACCTCAAAATATTGCCATTATATGGAAGCAGGATTTTAGTCAAGTTATTCCATAAGCCAAAGCATCACAAAAGACCTGCGCTCCTCTAGGCTTAAACACATTCATTCCCACACACCTGCTTTGGTAACAGCAGTATTATAACCTCTTGGCCTCCAATTTTACCCCTACCAAGTATATAAAAAACAGACTAGAATAGTCCCAGTCCATTGTTTAGTGCAAGTTATGCCACATCATGCAGCCAAATAGGCATGCAAACCTAGCATTCCAGGTTTTTACACCAAACTCCAGCTGAGAAAGAAAGAAGGTCTCAAAACCCACTCAGTACAGCCACTTTGTACCACCAGGGCTCAGCTCCAAAATTTTCCACCAATTTTTTGTGCAAGCAAGTCACTAAGGAATACTTTGTCCTATCAGGCCTTGCAAAAAGTTTAGAAAATGGAATACAGATATTTAAGGTAATTTCAAGAGTATACAAGTGTTCTTTAGCAAATAATGTTCTCAGCATCCTGCACCACAAAACTACAGAGGGATTCTTGCTGTGGCCACAGACACAGTTTAGACAAAATGGAAAAAGGCTGAAAGAGCCCCATATCTAAAGCTGGTTTTCCTGGAAGACCAGTAGTAATTATTCCTGCTGACGTGGTTTAGGGTTGGGTTTTGGTTATTTGGTGGGGTTTTTTGTTTGCTGGTTTTGGGGGTTTTTTTAAGGGTTTGGTTTCTAAGGGTTTTCAGCTTAATATCATAGGGTTTAATTGATGAGAATTTTTTTTCCTTTTGTTGTTACATTTAGGACATGTTAACATTAGATTCTTGCCCTGCAAAGAGTGAGGTGATGTTATGTTTTTCATGTCTTAGAAATTCACATTCTATTAAAAAAGAAAACAAAACAAACCCCCACAACAGCTCCAATACCATTCCATTAGAATTTTAAAACAGGAAAATGAGACATATCTCCTTCATTTCCAATAATTAGAGGTTTGAAGGAATTTCAAAACATCAGTGACTGGTATAGCTTTAGCCTGAAACAGTAGAGCACAGCTCAGCAAAAATAAACCTCACAGAAGGATTTTTCAGGTTGTTTCCCTGGGTGAAGGTGATGTGAGTAAGCAGAATGTGGCTGTCTGGCTTGGAGAGGCTCCTTCCACAGTCCTCATCAACCTGAATGATTTTGGCTTCTGAGATACAGATGGATTCACAGAAAGCCCACATGTAGCACTGCTCACAACAGAAGACAGCTTTGCGCTGGGGTTATTTTTCAGTGTGTTTAAGGTTGTTTGCTTTTCCAGTTTAGGATCATCAAGCTTGAGGCAGCAGAGGCAGTAAAAGCAGAGAACTAACCCACCACAGTACTAAGGACTTGGTGTTCCCCACAGGGAAAGGGGTTACTGCAGCCTCAGAGGCTGCAAAGCCAAAGGCACAAGCTGATACAAAGCAACTTTCAGGAAATCAAAGGTTGGGGAAATAAAAGGGAAAAAAAAAAAAGGAAGTTGTTTATTTAGAACACAGTAACATTAAATTACAATTTAAAGGCAGTTCAGGAATCACTGCAACCATTTCAAATTAGTCAGCCTAGTGGCTTATGAAAACAACATGAACCCTCAAAGCAAGGATCCTCCCCACTCCCTCTCCCCTAAATACATACACTTGGGACCATGCAGCCCTAGAATGACTGTTTTAAAAGACATTTAGTGCCTTTTGTCACCTTTGAGAGTCTGTGCTCTCCAAGCAGATGAACCCCTGTGATTACAGTGGGGAGATCCCTTTCCTGGCAAGGAGAGTGCACCCTACCAGGTTTGATGAGGAAAAGATGGTCACACTCCAAGGTCTGGTGCAGGAATGGACAATTTATTATGATGGTGCCCTGCTTATATATGGTAGGGTAGGGAAGGTTTTGGAAGGGAGTGAGTCAGGGAGGAGAATGCTAAGTAAGGAGATGAACTTCCCAAGTAGGGAAAACAAGGGCAGGCTCTAACCATACAAGGGAATGTTGCAATGCAGCCCCCACAGACCAACCAGGGGCAGGGTACAGGCCATGAGGGAAAATGAAGAAAATTCTATCCAGGGTATTACAGTCCATGGGGATCATACAGAACCACTGAACTCTGAACATGAAAACAGTTCATATGCTCTGCAACAGTCCTTTATGCTCAATCCTTGTTAACCTCGCCGTACTCCAGAGGCCATGGGGCTAAGTTGTCTCTCCAATCCTGGTAACTCCTTTCTCCCACTTCTCCCCCATTTTCATTCTTTAAGATTGGATACCCTTCAGGCCAGCTGTTAGAGATACACTTTTGAACACAGGTGACCAAATGAGGAACTGTAAACAGAACACTTACAACAACAAACAAACCAAGAAGGAAGATAAACATTTTGAGCCCTCTAGATAATCCGTCAAGGGGAAGCCAATCAAAGAGGTCCTGGAATCCAGAGTCATCCTGTATTTGCAATTGGCCAACCATGTCTTTTAATTCCTGGATTGTGGCATATATTGACTGAGAGTGGTCACTAAAATTAAGGCAACTAGTTTGAGAGGCACAGTCAGGTTGGAAAATAAATTGGTTCTTTTTATAGGTTTCTCCAGATTCCTTTTCCATCCAAGTATGTTTTCTGGCTGGAGCAGGGGAATAGCACTTAACCCTTTTGCAGACAGATATTAGTCTGTAAGATGGCACTGTTTTAGAGGGTGTGAAAATGCAAAGTTTTCCAAAGGTGCACGGCCCTCCAACCACACCCCTGGGTATTTCTTTCCACACCCTATACCTGCAAATTAAAAATACGTGCTCCAGCAGAATCACCGTCAGTGGAGGGGATCTTATTTTTATGAGAGATTCTGCACTATGATTACACCAGAATCCTTCACTCCCATATGCCCCTTCAGAGGTAACATCAAAGGTCATGGTCACTAGTTTTTCAGATCTATCAAAGCTAAAAACAAAGAGCTGCTGGTAGCATTCCTAAAATTTCCAGTTCCTGGGGGTCTTGATTGCTATACATAAATTCCTTAGGAGGCAGCAGGAGAGGTTTACCAGGAACATAACAATGGGCTGTGGGGTTTTTTTTCAGCATTTACACTCGAACACCAAGATGTATACTGTAGAACAAAAGTATGCCAATCACTAACTGACCATGGGAGACCCACTAAACATGATAGGATGGCATTTTCTGGGTCATTGACAGACAAAGACAAAGAATCCACTCCAAGAGATTTAGCTAAACCGGTTCAAGCGTTATTCCTTTCATCTGTTGCCCTCACTGACAATGGTGTAGCTGCACCCTGTTTCCATGTGACTCCATAGAAGATGGCTGCTGCAATGATGTGTCCTTTGCAGGTTGCACCCACCGAGATGATATCCACTTGGGACCCGTTTCTGTCGAGACACAAGTATATCCCTCCCCCCAGGTTATCAGAGGGAAGGGACCCATCCATTTTCCCATCATTACATCTTGATATATCACCTTAGCTTTCGACATATCTGGATTTACATTATTTTGGAAGTGTTTTTGGATTGGTGACAAATCTTTCTCTAATCTATTTAGAAAACTCAAAACAAAGAGCCTTATTTAACTGTTCTTGGGAGATCACACCAATGCTCACCCTTTTTTTTGTTTTAAAAGCATTGTCTTTAATGTTTTATTTGCCCTTTCAATCATTGCCTGTCCAGCTGGAGAATGGGGGATTCCTGTTATATGTTTGATTCCCCATTAATTAAAGAATTCTTGTGTAGCCTTTGCAACATAAGCCAGTCCATTATCCATCTTTATCTCTTTCCAAACTACCGTGGTGGCAAAAGCACTGGAAAAATGCTTCCTTACATCCTGGCTTTTTTCCCCAGGATGTGCTGTCACCACCGTGAAGCCAGAGAAGGTATTTAGCAAAACATGGACATATTTTAATTTCCCAAAAGGTGAATGATGGGTTACATCAGTCTGCCAGAGTCACAGGAATTGTAAACCTCTGGGATTCACTTCTTCTGATAGTAAAGGAGCAACCTGCTGTCAATCTGAACAACTGGATATAATGGGTCATGCTTGGCTATGCATGATGTCAAAAGCTTTTCAAAGAGCATTGGCCCTTTGATGGAAAAATTGAGATAATCAGCCCTGCTCAAGCTTACTGGGGACAACAGCAGCGCTGGCTAATAGATCTGCTTGCCTATTTCCCTCTACTATTGGACCAGGCAATATTGTATAGGACCTTACATGCATAAGGAAAAATTGAAGTTGCCTACCATTGATTATGTGTAGCAACTGTTTAAATAGTTGCACCAAAAGCTCATTATCTAGGTCTTTCAGATAAGCATTTCCATTCTTTTCACTACACCTACTACGTAACTGGAGTCCAAGACAATATACAAGGGTTCAAGAAACAGTTGAAATGCACCAACAATAGCAGCTAATTCTACAATTTGAGAGGAACCAGTAACTGTATGTGAATCAGATTTCCATTGCTCTCACTCCTTCCAAACCACCATAGCACTACCTGTGTTCCCTGACCCATCTGTAAAGACAGTGCTGGCCTTACATAGGGGAACCAGAGAGCAATTAGATGAAGCTGTAATTTGGACTGAGGTCAAAAAACTGTAAAAGCAGAGTGCTGGGAAGGTGAATGGACAGATGACCTGCAAAATCAGCAATACAAACTTGGAAATCAAAGCAATAATTATTCAATTGCTGTAAGTATTCAAGAGATAATGTCAAATAAATAACATGGAGATCTAATCCTACCAACTCCCACCACCGCCTTCTTCCTTTGGAGCATACCTTAGAAAACATTTCTGGGAGAGTAACAATGGTCTTTGGAAATTGATGACTTAAGAAGACCCACTTGCAGATGTCAAGCCCCTTGCCCTTATCAAATAATTGACCTATTATGCCATAAGGCTGCATAAGACTCTTACTAACTACCAACACAGGAGGAAGATTACTTATTTTCCTGCCTCTTTAGCAAAGGGACATCCAATGTTCAATTTTTGATAGAATTTGTTTTGCTTCACTTGTTGGCTTCCTGGGTGATGTGAGATCTGCATTTCCTTTCAAGAGTTTAAGAAGCAGATGGAGCTCATGCGTGGTGAGCCCCAAAACTGGTCAGACCCATTTTTACAGTCCCCAACAGGGACTGAAGATCATGTAATGTCTTAACTCAAGCAGTCAGCCTAGTGGCTTATGAAAACAACATGAACCATATCTCAAAGCAGGGATCCTCCCCACTCCCTCTCCCATAAATACATATACTTGGGACCATGCAGCCCTAGAATGACTGTTTTAAAAGATATGTAGTGCCTTTTGTCACCTTTGAGAGCCTGTGCTCTCCAGGCAGACAAACCCCTGTGACTACATTGGGGAGATCCCTTTCCTAGCAAGGAGAGCCC
Organism: Acropternis orthonyx; assembly: GCA_035583155.1. Lineage (NCBI taxonomy): Eukaryota > Metazoa > Chordata > Aves > Passeriformes > Rhinocryptidae > Acropternis > Acropternis orthonyx. The sequence continues at coordinate 3,050,339 of JAWWEU010000001.1, read as the reverse complement.
AAGCAGGAAATCATCTTCTCCAAGGTTTCATAGCTGCCTCCTCACGCCCTCCAGCAGCAACTCTGGCCACACTGGCAGAGCTCAGTACAACAATACCAGGGTCCTAAAGGCAGACAGTAATTTTCTTTCTGCTCTTCAGAGAAGAAAATAAGGAATGAAGGAAAAAAAAAAAAGATTCAGTGTCCCAGGCTTTGTTTCAATAACTTGTTTCATGTTGCTGATACTTCACTGTCTAAAAGAAAAAAACCCCCAAACACAAACAAACAAACAGAAAAAAAGCAGCCTTCAATTGCAGCAATGCACAAGTACTGCTTTACTCAAAGTAGTGAGGTTATAAGGTATCTAAAGTTAAGCTGAACCGGTTTTGAAACTATGTTGATCTTTCTTCCATATTCAAATGCAAATTGGTGTTTTTCCAATGTGTATTTCTATGAAGAAGTAGTTCCAGTCTGAGGAGTCACTGCCACCACAAAAGTAAGATTAACTCCAGATGATGTTACTATGCAGAAATCTTCTCAGAAAGCTGGGAACTCTGCAGATAAGCCAATGCCAACAGAGCCCAAATGAATCAAAGGAGTTTCAAAACACATCTTCAAGAAGTTCAGAAGTGTCTGCTCTCAGTGAACACAGCTCTAGAACCTAGATAGGCCTTTTCTCTAATACATGGTTAATTAATAATTTCATACATAACATTAATTTTCATCTCTAATCAGTTCATATTTGCTGAATTGTAAAGGAAGTTACTCTTAAGCTCCCCTTTTCCTCTCAAGGTGGATGTTGTTCTCTTAATGTTTCAGTAAGAACACAAGCAGGGGCACAGGGTGACAAACAGATGGGTGCCCCCTCTTCTCCTTCAACCACATACCCTCAGCAGAGGGAGATCTAAACCTTAAGGTTTAGAAGTTTAAAGACCTTTATTACTCCTCCCCAGGATCAATTCCTATTGAAACCAACCAATGGCCAGATTCAAAGATCAGCTGAATCATCTTTCAAGAGAGCAAAGCACACAAGAAAAAGCCTTTTTCTTCACAGAGCAAACCTGTAAGGTCTGTAAGTCAAACATGGTAGCAGCTCTCAGGCAGCCCTTCAGTGTTATTTAGATAAGCAAAGTAATTGACACACATCCCCAGATGATTGCTGTATTATGAGTTTCTAAGGTTTTTTTAGATCAAAGCCATCCTGTTCTCATAGAATGCACCTCAGGGGAAAAAATAGTCTTATATAAGGACTCTGGATACACAGCTGTTTCTATCAAACCACACCTAAGATTTTATCCTCTTTCTCCTTTACCCAATCCCAACAGCACTGCTCGCAGCAAAAAGCACTGCCAGCATCCCTTGCCTTGAAGGCTTATTTGCACTTAATAGAAAAGCTCTGCCTCACTGCCCATTCACCTGAAGGCCAGGTGGATTATTCTTCCCTTAGCTGAGTTTTATCTCTGTCAGGATCAAAATATTTCAGGGCTTGATCAATTTATGAAAATTGTTTTGATCTGAACAAGTTTACCTTGCCAAGTCACTGCAAGTGTAAAACTCAAAGAGATCTCCTTGTCCAGGAATGTAAGCTGTTTTAAGGCACATGTCTGCAAACTGCTTTCTACCCTCCAATATATAAATATACCATAATTCATTATGTCCACTCTATTGCCAGCATAATCAACTCTTCATAAGGTTCATTGTGACACATTAAAATGGCCTGTGCCAGAAGGCAGTTCAAATCTCAATCAACACATTCCTAGCAATTGTTTCTGCTCAATAAAGAATTATTCTGTTGGTTGGTGTGGTTGTTCAGTGGGAGCCATGATAGACTAAAGACATAGGGAAGTACAGGAAAAGGTGACCCAAATGGATTGCCATCTTTTGACCCCTCTCTAGCCCTCATTAAATAAAAGCAACCAAGCTTTTGGACAGAGAACCCTCCCACCCCAACCACAGATCCAATCAGCTATTACTACATAGGATTAACTAAGATGTACTACATAACACAAAAAAACATAAAAGCTGGGATAAACAGTGTCATCAACTTTGTATAGATCTCCCTTTAATGAATATTTTTCTGTTGTGTCCCCCCCCCCCCCTCCTCCCAATTTTATTAATTTAGGTAAGAAAAAATATCACTGCATTTACAGAGGCAAAGGAATGGAAGTGTTTTCATCTTAGAAGGAGCTGTAGCAGACACTTCAGGCTGCTTCCAGCATCACATTCCCACCAGTGAACAGTTTCTTGGGTGCTCCATGAACTTACTGCAGCCCCTTTTCCAGCCCAAAGAAAAAAAAAAATCCCCAAACAAGATATCCAAACCCAACACACTGGCACATTCCCCTTTGCTGGGAACATATCAAGGCACACAGTAAAGATGGTTTCACATTTCTGCTTCATTCAGAGTTAATAAAAAGCTGAGCAGTCATGGATGAAGATGTGTTGCTAAAACTCATAGAAATGCAAAACGTTTTAAAATTGAAACTGTTGACCTTTAAGTGGCTGTAGATAATAGCTGAGCTGCAGCCATGCTGCTTTTAATTTAACAGCACTGAATGACAAATAGCACAACATGGAGAGAAATGGCCTCCCTGCAGAGTCCTGCTCTTTTCCAAGTTTTTAGTGTGCTTGCTAATCAGATATGAAAATAAGCATACTGTAAGCTGCACCTTTTAGTTTATGAATGTACTTGAACTGAAACCTCACAGACTTCTCAGACAGTCAAGCTAGAAAGGTTTTCCATTTGGAAATTATCTTTTTGCTGTAAAATTCTCTTTCACATTTTCTGTTTATCAGAAGACCAAAAGTGAAAGTATAAACAAGGGATTTTTTGAGGTCTTTAGCCATCTGTAGCACAGTCAAAAATGCTACATAAACTATGGGTGTAAAGTTCCTCAACTCTATCAAGGTAGCCATAAGTCCAGTGTTTCTTTCAAGACTTGTTTTCCTCAGCTATTCTCTTGAACACGAAATCCCATAAGATTTGCCCTCAGCCTCTTATTTCTGCCATTTCATTTACTGCCATGGTTTATCATCACAGTCTGGTGACAAAAACTGTGCCCTCTTACTTTTGACTCAGCTCCAAGCTTAAGATCAAGACTTCCATTTTTTAGCCTTTACCATCTGATGATTTTTGGCTTGGAAATTAACAATTCCTATCATCATGTTGTCCTACAACTCAAATGCTGTATGAATTCAATCTCTAAACATGAATAGTATTAACAAAAATAACTATGAAACAAGACATTAAACAAAGTTATTTCAACAGAGTAAAGGATGGTTTGCCAGGAATAGCAACTTCTGTCTCAATCCTCTCAGTAGAAGGTTTATTCAGGCATTGAAATATGATGTAAGTTAGCTTTGAAACTTGATTATAGCAGAGCAGTTTTAGGATATCCCAAAAGCTTAAGCCTATATTAGATTATGCTGATGCAGTCAACCTAGAATTTTACCAATAAGTCGTTTGAGTCAAAGTTGTGTGTGTAAAGAAGCAAGAAGTGATGTACCTTTGCTTCTCCATAGCATAGCTGGGCTCTTCAGTTTGGTGAGAGGGGACAGTGTAGTTGTTGTGCTAGAAAAAACTTGCAGAGCCTCAGGTGCAGCAAGCCCTTCTCTTACACTGCCAGGGCAGGACCCCAAAACATCCCCCGTCCAGAGGAGATTTCACATTGGCCCCACTCCATCCAGGAGGAGGGAACAACACAGGGTGATCCCCAACACACCGGGGTACAGGTGCCACTAAGACAGAAGGAGCAGAATTCATCACCCTGCTCCACTAAGCATTGCCTTTGGCCACACGCAGGATCCTAAGGTATGATAAATTTTACTGTCTTGGAGGATGACATGCAGCTCTTTGTCTCAGAGTATTTCCCTGTTGTGCAAAGGGTAAGTCAAAGCTCTGATTTATGTGAAGCTACAGCCAGTGCTGTAGTGTGGGGAGTTTTCGGTGTACATTTTAGACTTGGTGCTCATATCCTGTGCACAGGACAAGCACAAAGGTGGTCAAGTTCAAAGGAGCATAAAGGACTTGTGCTCATCTGTCATACAGTGACAGCAGAGCTTGGGCACTTGCTTCTGCACAACTTTCAGTCTCTGTTACTTCATAAGTAGCTAGGAAGGCTGTGCACCTAGTTTAAATATGTAGCAATACCAAAGAAAACTGAGGACAGAGTTTGTAAAAAGTATATCAGCTCAACTGAAAAATTCAAGGAGCTACTGGTACTTTTTACTTGGATTTATTCAGGGAAAAGAAAAAAATCATACAGATTTAAATAATTGAATTTGCACAACTCACACCAAAGGAAATGCCATCTCCTCAATGGCAAAGGCTCGTTTGCCCAGAATCACAGGTACACAAAGGTGACATGGACACAGACCAGACCTGGCATGTTCTAAGATGTATCTCTGGAAATATTTTAATTGCTGGAGCGAAGCCTCATGATGCTACTGAATAAAAGCTTTCATTGGAAGTAATGGTTTTGCATTCTAAGGTTGGTCCTAATCTACTTCATCGTTAGGTAATCAACAGACACTCCTAAGGGGTTTAGTTTCCACAGTTTAAATTCTGGTAATGGAAATTTGACATGCAGAACCCAAATCACCCAAAGCCACTTGTCTTGTTAATTAAGGGCCTCCTGCCTTCAGATTTCTTGCAAAAGTCAGATTTTCCTTTAGCTCCTCCAGACCTCCCTTGTATTGCCATTTCAGTTGCTTCAACCTCAGCTCTGCAAAGCCTTTACTGGAGCTGGGGGAGTATGTCTCTACAGCAGTGCTTTAAAAAAGCCTTACTCTTTCACTAAAGCTCACAAGGTTCAATTAGATGAGAAACAGTCAAAATTCTGATCAGCAGAGCCTAATTAGGGTAGATGTGGCCCTCTGTCCCTCCCTGGTGTAATTGGCAGTAAAACATGGAAAACGAGGAAGAAAGGATGGGCCGGAGACAGAGGTGATCATCTTAAACAACTGACTGATCATTCATAATCTTGACTCCCTATATAGTAAATACATCCTCTTCCTTTTCATCAGCATGTGTTGACACCTATGGTAATTACTCCCAGAAAGTTAACTCTCTGGGGCAGCATTTCTATCCTGCTTAATTGCAGAAGTACCAACTCGCAGTCTATCGGTGCTGATGAGCAATGACATCCTTCTGTCAGCCAAGTAATTTGTTGGCAGAAAATGCCACAGACACTTGCTTCTCTATCTTTCAAAGCTTCTCATGCAAACAAGGGAGAGTAATTAGCACTGACCTTTGGCTAATGCTGGTTACCAATCAGTGGTGCTTCCCTACTCAGCAGCTGCATTTAGATATCCCTATTTAACAACCAGGAGTACAAAATGTGCATGCAATGCTCACAGCAGGCAAACAGCAGCACTCACAATCTGCTCACCATCGAGGGTTAGGATGATTCTCTAGAACTGCTAAAGACTGTATTGCAAGTGCCCAGAAGGAGCAAAATTTCATTACACTCCACACCTCATAGGATTAAGGGTAAATTTGAACCTGAAAACCGAAAAAACCCACAAACAGAAAGCACAATAAACTTGACAGGCTGTTATAAAACTTTCAGTGATAAAAATATACAGGCAAGCCGGGTGTTGCAGAAAGTGTGGGCAAAATGAAGTATTACAGGTTTGGTCTGGTATGGGACCTGCTGGTCTGAGACAACCTTGTGGAAAAGGTTATTTGAAGCTTCAAATCACTGAGGTTCAACAGTTAAAAGTGACCACATAATGATCTATTACTGTTGTCCTAAGTGACTCCCCCAGGACAAGGAAGGACATAGAGGGCTGTCCAGCAGACTGGTGTGTCCATCCCCCTAGCAAGCTAACTCCCTAAGCCTTCAGGGTTTGTTCCGATCTCCCCTGCTACAGGCAAATTGGTTACAGTCTCATTCACTGCCAAGCAAATCCAATGGAAGATAAATCACCCCGCATTAATCTTTTACAGTCTACATACAATGCAAAAGAGCAGTAACTTGACACATTAATCATGGCACTCTTACAAGCTGCTGTTCCCCACCAAGCTGGAAGCGCCTTCTGCACTTAGGCACATCGTTGCAAGCCTCATCACAGCTGTCACAGAGTGAAAAATGCCATCTTTGCCTGTTTGTAAGTATAAAGATGAATATATAAGTCAACAGAAGCTGCTGGTGCCTCCCAGGACAGAGGAGGAAGCAAACGGTCCTGGAGCACAGGTATCCAAGCGCCGCTCCCACCACAGGGTTTCAGCTTCCACTGAAAATGCATAACTGGCACAGGGAATTCAGGGGCTAAAGGCTGTCTTGCCATAAATCCCAAATACAAACCCAGTAGGTTCTCTCTAGTTTCATTTGGTAAAAATAAAATTTTACCCTAGGAAGCTGTTGGTCAACAGGACACTTTTTTACCTTCCACATGCATAGGGTTAAGCAGTTGCAAAAACTCTGCTGTTTTCAGCATTTTCAGTTTGTCAAATGTAGCAAAAGGATTTGTCCAGTGACATGCACTGTCTTTCATGGACGGATACAGAAGGATGACTTCAGAAAGCCATAACTAACCAACTGAGTCACAAGAAAATACATACTTAACTATCTATCCATGATCTGCACTTTCAACAAGTCACCTTTGTGTCCCCAGTAGCAGATATGTTGTAAGCTTCACCTGAGGAGAAGGGGAAGGAAGATTTGTATTATCATTATTACTTAATCACAAGTGAGGTCATATTCCTGAGGAAGAGGAGCCCTGCCCAAAGAACTTCCACTAGCCAACAAGGCAAGACATACAGGCTATATCCAGAAGAATTTATTGAGACAAATTCCTTTAAGTCATTCACATTTCTCCTTCTGAATTGCTCTACAGAAGAAGTCTTTCCCTTTGGATCAGAGCAAATATTCTTAGACAACTTTGTTTTAGAAGATACTGAACCAAAATCTTCATCTGAAGCCAGGGAAAACTGCAGTTTCTCAACACCTTCAACTAGATATAGCTTGTGGATATAGATATTAAGTGCGTATTTATATATATAACATACACAGAGCTGCAGGAAGATATTTGAAACAGAGTACCCTTTCATATTTGCTTTATAGTCACCATGGGACACAACAAATTAACTGAACTAATCAACTAATAGAGAACATTAACTCTTTCAAATTCTACACATTGTGGTTCCTGAATACAAAAATTGATACCAGACAGTCTTTATTCACTGTGTTACTGATTATGTCCAATTATGGCAGAGAAAAAGGAGTCTGAAACATTGGAACTGGAGCAGAGAGAGAAGCATAATTTGTGCCTTATGTTAGGCAGATCCTCTTCACTATTATAGCGTTATTCAATTATTCACAATCTATTTACCATCAAGGAGACAGTCCAGCCATGTGCTCTGTAATATTTACCATTTTGCCAAGCTGTCTGATGCTAACATGTTCTATTAATAGGCTACCAAGGGGTGATGCTGAGCAAAACTGAACTGGAGTGGTTCAAGTCATGTTCAGCTCACAGACAATTTGTCAAGGTGGGAGGTTGAGTTTCAAGCCTGGAAAGTAATTCATTTCAGTGCCCTGACAAGAGGAGGCATTAGTGCCTTCTGCACACAGGGTAAGTGATACTGCAAGAGCCTGCAACAGAACAGCAGCACGATTATCCCACATGTCCTCCACAAAGAATGCCCCCTGTGTTTTAGCACCACAAAACTGCTCGTTCTTCTTGCCAAGATAATTAACTGTGTGATCTTTTTACTTATCGCTGTGTCTGGCATACATAGTTCTGACACAGACACAGAGCATTCAGCATGAAACAGAAAACACTCCCTGCTTACAAGGAGGGATTTGGGCAAAATGTTGCTTTGGAGGAGCAATGTACGTCACTGCCCTTCCACTCCACACTCACCTCCTTTCCCCAACCCCAAGTGGAGAGGGGCGAGAAAGAAAAAGAAAACAACCTATATCAACTCATGAAAGAAACTTCTAATCCAACAAAATATTTGCAGCTCCAAAGCAGCTGCAAAATAGCTGAGAGACTCACCCTCCATACTGAGAATGGTATTGAAGATGTGTTTAACACCAAACAGTATTTCCTTCCTTCTCATCACATACAACTTTGATTTAGGAAACATCTTTATGTTATGGTGTGTTATCCCAGGACCTACTTGCCCAGGAAAGGACAGTTAGAGGAAGTCTGAAAGTGAGAAAGGCAGGCAATTCTATTTCCAACAGGCAAATAAGATGTTATGAGGAGTTTTGTCACTTTTTCATAAGCACTCATACCACCATACCTGTAAATCTTATGGATTATAATGCATTTCATAAGTGCAGAAAGTTAGGTCTAGCTAATGCAAAGAAGACCCAAGCATCCTTCTCAAGGCATATATAGTCCAGGGCTTGCAGAGGCACAGCAAGCCTCATGAAAACAAATCTAAGTCCTCCTACCATCAACAGTTCAGGAAGGAAAATACTCCAGGAATTGAAAGAGAGGGTCAGTGAAATACGGGGAAGAACCGATTTCATGGTCACACTCCTGGAGCTGCAAGGACACCATGTGGGTCATCATGACAGCACATGACCCCATGTCCATGCCAGCTCTGGGCAAGTGGGGAGATTGTTTCCCACAAACTCAGAACATGATTTTATCAGCACAGTGCGGCACAAGACTTATGCTAGAAGAAGGAAGGTTCTCAAAGTGCCTTGACCAGAGTCTAGGAAAAACTACATGGGGAAAACCCTCACTGTTTTTTAAATCTCCATTCAAACTCCAACTCCTAGCAACCATAGCACTACCTGGACTTTAAGCCACATGTCAAGGATCAGTCACCCCAAGCTATAACATGCATTTGACCACCCTGTTTCCTTCCTTCTACATGGTAAACACAGCAACACTCTCCAGTGTCAAATACATCTAAAACATAACTTATTAGAACTTCAACTCAAGCACAGACCAGAACAGATCAGAACCACAGGGATCCACAGACAAGCCTGTGTCTGTCCATGAGGACAAGGACACAAAGGAAAGCTACCACCACTCCTTGTTTCAGCCCAGGAACCTTCACTTCTCAGGTAGCAAATAAACCTCTGCATCACCCCACGGCAACGACAGGCACAGCAGAGCTTCCAGTCTCTGCAGCATCCCAAGGTCTCAGGGCCAAGCACCCGCACCAAGCAGCTTTCCATAAAGATAGGCTTCTTCTCTATCTCAGGGGTTTCGAGGCTATCTGTAGCACAGAAAACCTCCCTCTCAGCAGCCACATAAATGCCTTGCAAGCCAGATTTAAACCCATGATGGCCTACAAACTAACCCATGCCATTTACCACATGACACCTCCAGATTTACCTCACATTTGAGAACACCAACAAGAACAATTCAGGAGTTATTTTACCTTTTGCTGGCCAGCAGAGAACAGCCCTCAGAGAGTCACGGCATGCTTGGTCTTCGGAGAGAACCAAGCACAGTTGCCCGTCCTTGCTTTAAGTATATTCAGCTGTGACAGGGGAACTTCCATTTACACCCATGCAAAAAACCTGCCTTCACATTACACAGCATTTTAAACAGGTGATGAAGATTACACATGATAAAGGCCATAAAAAAAATAGGGTCATTAATCCCAGGGGCCTTTTATTTTGTTGGGTTTTGTTTGTTTATAACTGTTTTGATTTGATTCTGCAGGACACAAAGCCAGAGTAGCCTATTAATCCCAATATAAGTTTGGTCCCTGAATAGAAGTTTGAAATGGGCTTACTTTTTTCCAGATCTGTCCCCTGTGTAATTCTGTGGAAGACAATCCAGTTACAGCATGGCAAAATATATGCTTCTATATGCAAACTCTATTACTCACTGCAGATGGATGCAGGTGTAGGTAGTGGCTACCAATGCTGTTTAAAAACTCAGCTACGCAGTTTCCCCTTAAGACACGTGGATGCTTAAACGAAAAGGTTGAGGTTGCACAGGTCAAATGTTAAACTTGTACAACAGAAACAGAGGTTCCTGTGACAGCAGGGCCGATTTTTACTTGCTTGATTCTCCAGCGTTGCTCCCTGATGACCACAGGGTCCATGACAAGAGCCCTTCGTGCACCAGGGAATACACATCTAGATGACTGGGAGATGCATTTTGGGCCCCTGGACATATGACTTATCTCTCTCTCACATGTCATTACACATAACTACTCCTGTGTCAGATGATCATTTCCTAAGCATTTTCTGGAAGGAGGTAAATCCTTTAACTGCCTTGGAATAAATCTGCAAGTCATTAGGCATCTCAAGGGGACATGGGGCTCCAGCTGTGCCAGGCTGGAAGGCAGTGCTCCTTCCAGGTTTGGAATAGCAAGAAAAGGGACAGACATCTTTCTATTTAAACCTCAAAAAACAAGATACAAGCACAATACATTTTTATCATCTTTCATTTTTGTTTTTGTTTGGCTGCAGCCCAGTTAGTTTTGATTTGATTTGCTGGGATTTATTCACTCTCATCAGTTAACAGGAATTAAACCAAAGGGAAGGCCCTGCATGTTTGATTAACCCACCCACACAGCTTTGTAAACATCCAGTGAATCTACATGTGGTATCACTCAGTTAATAAATAGAAGCTCATGCTTTCACCATCCCTGTGGCTGTGCAGCGTCCTGAGAGGCTGTGTAGCACACCAGCTCCTCTCAGACAAGAAACAGGATGCTGGTTTCCCCTAAGTAATTGTGCTGATGCAGCTGATGTAGAACTGGAGTTCAATCGAGATACAAAATAGGGATTCCATAACACCTTCAGAGGCACATCTGCAATCTGAGCACACTACACATGACTCGTCAGTGTTTCTGATGGTGTGTCTGCCCACCTCTCTGTTTAGAGGCCACTTTACACCACAGTGCCACTGTCCTGTAAAGGAGTCGTGTCCTCTTTGTCAGAGAAATGCTGAAGAACAAAGAAGTTCAAGGCTATAATGGGAAATGTTTTGCCTCTGGGTAGGTTTTCTACTGCTTTTAGCTCATGAAATTCCTTCTACAGGGAAAAAGAAAAGGGTCAGAGTATGATATCAAAGTTTGCACAGGTGACACAAACCTCTTCATGTCCTTCCATCCAGCAAGAGGCTTTCACAAGACCAATCTTTTGCTGTACACTGTGTCCAGGAGTGAACAAAATTCCCCCTGTGATGTCCAGGTAGGAAAACAGATCCTTTTTTTTCGTGTTTGTCATCTGAGCCACTGATGAGTTCTTAAAAAATGCCAGTTCTCCACTGTCTGCACCTGCCCTGCTCAGTGCACTGAGCCCTGGGATCAGCTCTGGTGGTGCCAGCTTCAAAATGAGTTAGGCAGAAGTGGTGGAACTCAATATAAACCTAGTATTCATCTACTCACTTTCTTCAACTTCTCAGCACCCACAGAGCAGGGCACAGATGTTCCCATGCATACAAATGACCATTAAACACAGCATACGGTAATGAGTAGATTCAAGACTGTGTCCTCTGTATATTCTTGTACTGAAGGTGCATGGCTTTCAGCATGACTGCTTCCAATGGGACAACACCTTCTCATTAGAAAATGCTCATTTGTGGAAATTCCCACAGTCTATGAAAAATCCAAAAATAGTTATCCCCAAAGCCATCTGATAAGCAGCTAATGGGTTTACAGATGTCCCCACCTCAGTGTTTCTGCTGTGAGGATTGTATCAGAGCAGACAGAAAGCCGTGGATTTGAGGGAGCACAGGAAGTCATATAAACTCCAGCTACACATCTGGTTTGAGCTTAGAAATTTCCCATTTCGTGGCAGGTGGGCATGGATATCCACACTCTCCTCTCTCGGGCTTCTGGGAGTCCTATGTGGAGGCAGGCATCCCACAAGGTCTTTTCAAGTCCTCAGCAGGGTTGTAAATCTTGGGTTTTTTCTGACCTCCTCAGGATTTTATGCTTCATGGACCAGAAACGTTCTCCCGAAATATCCTCCAAAGGTGGAATCCACAGCTAGATGTACTCAGTCCTTTCTTTGTAAAAGGGAAAAAAAATGGAAGTTGGACTTTTTCAAGGCTGCCGCCCAGCCCTTTGGCTTTAACAGCCCCTTGGTGGAGAGGGTTTTCCCTCCAACTGTGCATCCTGCAGTGCATGGGGTCCTGCTTGGCTCAGCCCACTTCAACTGATCTGTATGGCGACTTTCAGGCTTTTGAGATGCCACCACTTCTAACTGTCACATGTTTTGAACAGCTGCTTTAGCATAAGTTATCGAAAATGGTAGTTAAAAAACATATACTAAGAAAAATAATATCTGAGGTGTGAGTGCTGTATATTGACGGCATTCTGTGCATCACATTTTCTGCACTGACAACTGCCAGTATCCACTAAAGAGGTCCTGTTTCTAACTGTGGGGAAAAAGAAACCAAAAATAAACACATGGTTTATTTTTAACTCCCTGGATTGCTGTTGTGGTGTCTAAATTCTCATTAAAATCTACTCTGAGTTCCCAAATGCAGGCAGAAGTATTTGTTTCCAAGCAGGGCAATCAGACACATTCAAATATGGGTTTTTTGTTTGTTTGTTTGTCTGTTTGTTTTGTTGTCCCTTTCCCTTCCACCACTGTGAACCATTTTCTTATAATAAAAATAAGCTATATTATGACCACGTGGACTCAGTGATCTGAAACTTTAATTGCCACAATCATCTCCCTTAGTTAATGCAAGAAAAAGGAAAGTTACAGGTAAGTGGGGAGGTGAAAAGTTTGTACTCAACCCACAGGGCTCCTCCTTCCAGCTTTTGACCACCATCAATATACACTGTAGTTACAAAGGTCCTTGGGAGGCTACTTTAAATGATCTTTAACAGAATGTTCTTGGAACACAAATTTAGCAAAAAGACCAATGCACTCAGCAAACCGCATAAAAACAGTGTTTTTCCTGTATCTGAAGAAATGAGTGTGAAACTATTAGAGCTGCAAAAACATTTATTTTCACTTACAGAGCAAAAACTCGCCAACAAAATCAAGTTGTTTGATTGATTTTAGTTTTTATTAAGTCATCCAGGCCTGCTGCAGCCATAGTCTCCACGCTAAAATCTACTGCAATTTCATTTATTAAACATAAAACCCCCCATACAAGCCCATGTCATATTCTTAAATTTCTCGAAGCTACAATTGACTTGTAATAAAAACCCCAGTGCATTACAAAACAGGGCTGTCAAGTCATAACAGCTCTATTACAGCTTCTGCTTCAGCCTCTTCTGGTCTTTGTACAGACTGCCAAAGTTTTCACCTACCCAAGGGAAGTTATATTCAACAACAGAAAAGAGGAAATTGTCCTCATATGAGTTGTTCTCTCGCTGAACAGATTGCACAGGTTGTTCTCTTGTTACTAAAATGGTGAGGGTGGAGGGCTGAGGGAGAGTGAGAGAAAAGCCACGGACTGATGGGCAGCAGGAGAGCAATATGCAATTTTGGTTTCCCCCCACTTTGTGACTCCCACAGTATGTGGGTATTTTGTAACAATAAACAGGCAAGGCTGAGGAACCCAGGGGCAGAGGGACCTCGCTGGGAGGGAGTCATCCCTGATGCAGGCATCAGCAATACTCATGTCTACTTCAGAGAATTCCAGCAATTTTTGTCATCTGCCTGTGCCTGGCATAACAGGGAATTGGGAATTATGGCGGTCTTTCAGTCCAAAGACTTCTCAGGTGTAGTGGTGGGAAGAGCTGTGTGACTCCTGGTGAATCACAAAGTCTGGAGTCGAAAAGACGAAGTGGTTTTCTGCCTCAGGCCATGCGTCAGTACACAAAATGGTTTCTGAGAGATCCCAGACTATTACTTTCTTAGAAGACTTGGATGACAAAGGTTTCAGAACTGCTTTTGCTGCTGGTTTTGAAGCACAGCTAATGTTCAACTGAAAACTTCTGAATTATTCCACAGCTACACCCATCACTGTATTTGTATTTTTGATCGAGTCATTCTGACCCTGTGTATAAAGTGACTTAAGGCATATTAAGAAGTTTGAACAGGAGGAAGAAAATTTCCAGTTGTTAAGTTACAAATTAGACCTGAGATCTAAAATGCAGTGGCAAAACCAACAGGAACCAAAACTAATGAAGTATTTAACAAAGTCCGTGCTGCTGCCTTGGCTTTCCTCTGTTGCCGAGACACAACAGATATAAACAGAAAATGAAATGTAATGAGTTTTAAGGGATGAGCCTCTTCCTTGGTTAAGTGTTGTACCACCATTCACTGCTTTGCCTTGCCAAAACTGTCAGTGTCCCAGCAAGGGCTGGGGAGTTTTGCCAGGTGCTGGCATCCCACAGGGAAGCTTGGCTCTGAGCTCACAAGGTTGCAGTCCCCTCCCTTGCTGCTTCCCCCCAGAGCTGATGCCTTGGGGCCTCTTGGAGCTGAGAGCAGTCCTGGAAATCCCACCACACGGAGAAATCATGGCCTTCACACTGATTCCCAGAGACTGTGTGATGCCACGGACGCGGTGGCTGGCAGGAGACCTTGCCTTGTCTGACCCAGGAAGATCAAAGTGAAGAAAAAAAAACACCCCAAACTAAACAGAACATTTTTTTTCTTTTCCTTTTTTCTTTTCTTTATTTTTTTTTTTTTATTTTAACCTCTGAAGGCTGGATAAAGTGTGCATGGCCTAAAAAGAAAAATATGTGCACATTACTCTAAGCTTATAATGGTAGCAATAAGTCTCAGGGGTGTTTCTTCAAGCTGCAGTTGGACTTTTACAATATGCAGAACCCCCTTTTAAGACATCTCATTCTACTTTCTCACAAATGCAAAGAGCTAGGCAATTATTGAGAGGTTGGAAATGCCACAACCCTTAAATGACACAAGAGTCAATATATTTTTTTCTTCCAAGAATCTTACACTCCTATGCTCTGCAAAGAGATTTATAATACACTGTTCCCATTCCACATCCAAGACCCTGCACGGCATCTCTGGGGAGAGTGGTAACTTTAGCCTTGTGTCCATACTCTGCTAAGGCTAAATGAAGGAAACAGGAATGCTTCCCCCGAGTCCTCTGCTGCTGCCTCTGATATTACTGAGCTTGGTATTTCAGGGACTCAACCAGATATTTTCTTTTTTTCTCACTCTCCCATTGGAAAATTAATCAGCTTCTCACAAACTGTAGGTGAAATTTCTGACAACTCTTCTGAGATTTTTCAGATTCCTTTGTGCTGGAAGATAGAGTTTTTCTCTGCATAGTAGTGGCAATCTCTCCCTCAAGATACAGAACTAAAACTTAGCCTAAAATATTAAGTGTATTTCATATATCTGGTGATCCAAGCCCATGAAATTTTTATTTTTAAAATATTTAAAAATTTTTATAGCTTAAGTATCATAGTAACTTGGACCATCCACACACAGATCTGTCATAGCAAACTCAATATGTTTTACAGTGTGACAAGAGCAGTTACTTGGAGAAAGAAGTCCTATTTGTTGATAAAATGATAGAATAGTAGCAGTTTGTTGTCAAAGTTTCCTTTTGGGAGAGCCACCAAGATATTTTTGATCACTGGTTCATTTGGCTCTGTGCCTCTTGGGTCAGGATACTGCATGGACACCCAGGACATGGACTAAGACAGTGCATGATCTGGATTTCAGAGTGCTTCACTAACTTCAGAAGGATTAGGAGAAGAATTTTGAAGCTGATTGTTTCACTAGTTTCTCACAAGACGGAAAACTTCTGTTCTTGTTTTGAACTGCATGCCTTCTGGAGGAGCACTATCTACTACAGCCCATAGGAGCTTGCTTTTGAGAGCAGGAAAGCATTTAATCTGTAAGTTTAGAACTCCTCTAGCAGGCACTTAGCAACAAAACGCTATAGCCAAAATCATCACACGGTCTCATTAGAAGGCCATGTAACAGCCAGTGACTGCCTATACTAAAGGTAAGGATTTGGGCCAGGGAAGAACTCCTGGAAAGAGATTCCTCTGAAAAGACACCTAACAGACACCAGTGCAAACTGGCCTGTCACTGGAGCAGGTAGACTGGGGACAAAGGGTGCTTTTGGTGCTGTGCTGGTCACAGCTCAAAAGACTGAATACACACAACCAACCATTTTCACAGCTTTACGCCAAATGCACTTCAAAGAGTCCTTAAGACCCAAAGAGCAGCAGGTATTGTGGCAGCCAAAGAGAACAGGCCAAAAGGCTGCCTGCATACATAAAGTTTATATACTTTATGGCCCAAAACACTGTTGAGGTAACAGAGCCCGGTCTACACAGTGTCGAGCTAGATCACTATCAGCCAATATTATCTTAAACACTAAAATCATGGATGAGCATATGGGTGCAATTAAATACCTGTCTTTCAGTATAAACGCATAGTTTAGCCAGTAGGTGTTAGGCAGAGGGTATATTGAATAGACATTAGAAGAGAGGGGAGAAAGAAAACACTTAGTTTTGTGTATGAAGGTTGGCAAAATCTTTTGACCTCCTCAGCCCTGTGCTGCCAGGTCTTTTTCTGCCCAAGAATGGGATATTTACCTGGTGTGCTTGCAGCACAAGCACCAGGAAATTGATAAAGCTGTGGCAGAATTCTGATTGCTAGTTGGTGCCAGGGACAGAGGTTCACTTCAGTTTGATCTTATTTTATATTATTTTATATTTTTTGAAGGATTCTAATTATTTCTTTGTCTGAGTTACAGTTCTTTACATAGTCCATGGTGGGGAGGTGTTCACATACACATTCTTGGTATCTGATATGCTTGGTTTTTCAAGAAAACCCTGTGAAACCTTATATGAAGGGGATAGCTTATATATGAGGAAGAGGCAAAAAGGGGCAGAAAAATAATTTCTCTGTGGGTCAACTCCTCTCTCTCCAAAAACCCACATGCCCAGTGACAGAATTTGGGAATGGAAAGTAAGAAAAATGAATCAAGTAGTAACAGAAGATTTTAAAAAAGCCAAATATTTAAGAAAACATTTATATCTAAATCTCAGAAAGAGATTTTATTTGTTCATATTGTTTCCTATTTCCATTTGAGTTTATTGGCAGGTAGCCCAGTGCTTCATCAGTTAGAGGAAAGGAAGTCACGTTATCACATTGTTGTAGGGATTGAATTTTATTGCTTTGCTGTTACAATTAGGCAAGTATGAACTCAGTTAATGAGGCAAAAGTTTTGTTTTAAAAGTACATACAAGTGGGAACTGTGGATTAGTCCTCAACTAAAGCCCCCCCCCCCCCGTCCCCCCGCCCCAAAAAATATTTATGAGAGTGAAAGAAAGAGATTAAAAACAGTCAAATGATAAAAGGTAATGCAACTTTAAAGGGGGACACTAAAAGCCGGGAATCATTACAGTTGATTAGCTGACAAGCAGCCTGAGGGGAAGCTGCACGTTTTAGCAGTGATCAAACTTGCCAGCAAATATCCAGCTAGCTGCGCAAAAAGCCACTCAGATAATGCCGAAAAGATGGGGACAACACGCAGGATCCCTACATGACCAGCCCGTGTCCAAATTATGAGCTAGAGAGACAATATCCATCTCAGTAACTTTGATTTTAGGGGATTTCATAGTATTCTTTTGGGTTTTTGAAATTTTTTCTTTTTTTTATTTTAATGATCATCTGTTTTTATTAAAACCATATAATTCTGTAGCTAAAATTATTATTCTTCCACTGTAAATCCTAAGTGGGAGGAAATGTCTACACTGAACGCGATTTATGGGGCGGGGTGGGGCGGGGGGGAAGTAGAAAAGAAACACAGACAAATCTAAATGTTTAGGTGGGATTCACACAGATAAACTTGTACGGCACAGGATCAGAAACGGGAGGCGCAGCAAGGCAACTACCGACATACTGCTTTGACTCGAAAACGTCTCCTCAGTCATCTCCCACCCCGATTTTTTGGTTTTCCGGGAGTTTGGGCTGTGAGACACAGCAGATGGCGAGGTGCTCCTGCCAGCACAGGGAGGGGAGCAGAACGATGCTCGGTGGGGACAGCAGGGGACAGCAGGTACCACGGAAAGTCTGCAGGACGAAGGAAGTGCTGGGACGCGCAAAACTTTTGTGCTTTGAGGCTGATTTTGGGCTCTGTGAAACTGCAGGAGCTCTGAGAGTAGTGAAAGTGAAAGGAGTGAATCACCCTGTGAAAATAAAACTCTCCAAGCTGTAAACTACACCCAAGCACTATTTTCTGCTGGGTCGGGAGGGGGACTGACAGGAAAATCATCATCAGAGATGCTTATTTGAGTCCCTAGTCAGACTGAGGCAACAAGCTACCAGACCTTCATTTTCTTTTTCATTTAAACAAATAGTTTTTAGCATTTATATGTTTTTTCTGGCTTCATTTCAGCTCAGTGCCTTAAAATTAAATGTTTTACTCTATGCTACCATGAACACAGTGAGACTGAACTCTTGTTTTTTTGCCCTTGCAGGCCTTGTGCCAGGAGGAGAAATCCAGCCCGGTGGGGGTGGGTGCCTGTGCAGCATTTTGGGATGAGGATCACAGCCCTCCTAAAGTGGGTGCTGCTTTGACTGAAGCATTGGAGAGGCAGCACCTTCACAGCACACACAGCGACGTGAACTTTGCCAGCTGAAAAGCAGTTTCAATGTACAGCTACAGCACAGCTTCTTCTGGGAAAAATACACTTTATATACCCACAGGCAACTTATATACACATGAAAATGATATCTGTGGGTGCCGAAGACCTCATGGCTCATGCTTTACACCGAGATGTGCTTTATTGTTGCTGCTATGTGTCACAGCTTAGTGATGAATCAGTTCAGATAGAAATTCAACACCTGCTTCCCTAGATCCCAAAATACTAAAAAGAAAAAGCTCTGGTTATTTTAGACTCCTTTGCAAACATACGCTTCTGAAAGGCTAGAAAGTAAACTCACAATTAATTACAAATCCATGGTGAGTAAACTCAAGAAACTCACTTTACTGAAGAGATTTAAAAATTGGGCTTTCTAAGAATATTAGAATAAACTGGATAGAAGAAGCACAGAGATAAAGGATATCCCCCCCCAATGTGGATGGCTATGGATTGAAATAAAAGTTTTCTAATGATCCTACACAGTGGATCTCAACTGCCTTCATAGGTTGTTTGCCCTTATCAGCCAACTTCAAAGTGAGACAGCAGTGATGAACCTCAGTTGTTCCACCTCATTAAAAACAAATAATGAAATTTGCTAACCAAATGCTTCTTTAATGATGACCTTTAGTAGCTGCCTGATTGCAAAAATTCAAGACATAACCTCTTCAAGCAGTAAAAACATTTGTCTGTATGTGTTTTATTGCTGTTTCACAATTAGCAATCCTGGGAGTCAGACCAAGTGATTGATGCATTCAGGCTTGCAGAGTCAGTGAGATTTACTATAGCAACTTAAGGGCAGCTACTGGCTATTCTCCTGGAGGAGTCACAGAGTCGAGGCAACTGGAGAGGAGCAAAGATCAGCTTTAAAAAGAGGAGAGAAGCAGAACCAGGCAATTACAGAGTAGGTACAGTAACCTCAAATACCCAGAAAGATATATATATCTCACACAATACATTTCTAAGCAGCTGGAAGATTATGAGGTCTTAAGAAACCAACGAAGATTTGTCAAGAATAAACAAATCATGTCAAACTCATCTAACTCATTTCTGTGACAGGATAATCTAAAAAGTAGTAGATGTGATTTATCTTGTCTTTACTAAGACTTCTGGTGCTGTCCCACATGACATTCTTATGAGCTAACTGGGGAAATATGAGCTATTATGAAATCATTTTAATGCGAAAGCAAAGCGAGCTGAAAAATCTCGTGTACTGAGTATTCTTCATTTATCAGAGGTTCCCTGGCCCTCTGAAAACATAATAAAGAAGCCAGGAGAAAGCTTTCCCTCCTGTTTCATGCCGTTCACCACTTGCATTAGTAAGTAACCTGGAATGATGAGCATGTCCATGTTTATATGTGTGAATGAATCAAGGCAGACAAATATTTCTAGGATAAATATTTTTAAATAGGCAAAGTAAAATTCATTAAAAAATACCAAATTGGACCAAGGATTGAAAAAGGAGCTGTGTATACATGTATGAAACGGGGAATTGCTGACTAGGCAGTGAAACTTTGAGATGATCTGAGGAATTAGACTGGCTCAGGAAATGAAAGGAAGTCAATGGTATGGATATTTGTCTGAGCTAACAGGAGTGGCAATATGTGAGACAGCAGAAGTAATTGTCTGATTTCCCTTGGCACTGCTTGGGCTTTTAATGATATAGATATCTAGGTCTGGGCATCATCCTTAAGAAGAAATGCAGAGTGGAAAATCACCTTTTGGGCACTACTGAAAAATCCCAGCAAACACACCTGCATTTGTGGAAGTGATTATCAGCAATTTATCCCCTGAGATTTGAGCTGAAACAAGTTGGTGGGCAGCGAGGCATTGGCTTGTTCTGCTGCTCTTCATGGGAATGCATCCTACCTGTTGTTCCAGACCTGGCTGTGAGTACTAGTACTGTTCTACAGTAAAGGCAACAGTTATAAAAACACCAATAGCCATTGTGCTCTTTAGGGTATAAAGCCAATACAATGTACCAGTAAAGCCAAAGGGATAGACATGAGTCAGTGTAACACAATTGCTGAAATGAAACCTATTCACAGTGCAGATGGTTTGCATACTGCATAGATTAGACCCTCAGAGCTGCTTCCCTGTCCTTCAAGTCATCAAACTCCACTCACTAGAAGGTAAAACAACACCATATGTACCCCCTACAACACAGCACCAGGTATACTGGTGTTAGGGAGAACAAGGGGACTTCAGTCCAGCTCTTGTCATTTAAAGCCAAGTCCAATTCTGGGCCACTCTTCTCTGTGATTCCCCTTTCTATTGAAGATACCAAGGTAAAATATAGGGGGGGGGGGGAAGTATGCTACATCCATATCCATAAAATTCATCAACTTACAGACTCCAGGACAGGTATATTATCCATTGTTTTGCACCAGAAAGCAGAGCAGTACACAAAAGCATGCAAAATCATGTATGGTACAAAAAGACCCTGTAAAATAAAGAAACTGGCAAATATCCAGACCATTCCTGTTTTTCTCGGAAAAGAACTCCTGAATTGTGTATGTTGGCATTTTCAAAGACCCTGTACTTGGGTGAAGCATACAGAAACAAGTTGGTAGGGACATAACAGGGGCAAAATATCTAATACAGATACTCAGAGGCAAGAAATGATCGTGGGGTTAAATTACAGTAAGCGGTGGACTATTTTATTTTGTTGAAAAGTACATCTTTTACTGGATTTAACATAGTAATAAGATGAGAAGAGGTCCACTGGCAAGGGAGGAAAAAAAGCAAAAGTTTGGAAATACTTGACACAACTAAAATAAATGACAGCTTTTTCAATATCCCATAGGCAGGCTGCAGAAGATGATGTTTTCCAGTATCCATGGAGAAAGTAAAGTCTTTGACTGATGTAGGTCAGTTTAGCACAAATGCTGGTCTGTTTAGTTAAAACCTGCACTACTTGTTTCTTTTAATATATAATATAGGCAATATCTAGCTTGCACTCCGAACCCATGCTTTAACACTCAGAATTTATCCATATTTAATTACAATTTTATCACACTAATCAAATAAATTTACTTTGTCCTCCAAGCAATCACCTCAGTATTCCAGTATGTAAAAAATACTTTCATTATGTTTATTATAAAAATATAAATGTTTCCACTACAAATCATTTTACATTAGTAAGAGGCCATCTACAATTGCACAATATATAATCTAAATGAGTAAGTAATGCTTTGAAATACAAGTTAAAGTAAATACATATTGCCAATCAAATCACATCTATACATTGCTTATTGAATGCTAAGTTACAGCACAAAAAACTAGATATGTTAACAGAAATAAATAAAAATGGAAACTATATTTAAAGATACAAAACCAATAATAGGGCATGTCATTTTATGAGCAGTTGCATTTTGCTTGATGCTGATAATTGATGCAAGTCCTGTACAGGAAGATGGCCACACAAATTCTAGTATCTCTACTCCACAATGAAGAATTGTACACTGCTATGTATACATATGTACACAGGGACAGGGAGTATAGGATGCTTGCAACAGAGGCCACTTACAGTACAAATCAATCTTTTGAGAGGGAGAGAAAAAATAAATGCATTTTAAAACTCTCTACTCCTAACAGCAAAGAAAAGCAAAATGGAATCTCTCTTTTTTTTTCCCCCTCCAGGCATAAGTGAGATTTAATCTTTAAGCTGAGCATGCCTAAACAGTGGGCAAGGAACAGGACCAAGATACATGACAGGAGAAAACTGAGGGTGGTTGGTGCAAAGTTTTCAGTCATCATCTAAAACTCTAAGAACTGGCTCTGTGTTTTCAGAAGTATTTCAGGGATGTCTGCCTCCCACCCCAGCCCCTTGCCCCCAGTGTCCAGCAGCAGAATGAAGCTGAAGAGGAATGCCACAAGGAATATGTTATAAAAAGCTGTCCCCACACAGATAATTTTTGCAAATGGATTTTGGTGACTTAAATTCACTGAAAGTGTCTGATTTAGAGCAATCTCAACCCAAAGAAAAGAAAGATTCTGAATGAACTAAGCAATGGAAAATACAGCTTTTCTATTCAGCATGCTGCATCTCACAATAGGGTGTGGCAGATAAGTGTTCTTTACATCTTAAGTGCTTTATTTTAATTTTCTTCCTTTTTTTTTCTTTTTTTTAATTTCAACTTACTTTAAAACACATTCGTTTTTCTTTCAGAAAGTATTCCTAATTATTATCCTGTGAGTGTGTTTCAAATCCAGTCCTTTACAGTATGTTCACTGCCAGCACTCGTCAAAAGGTCTCTAATTCTGCTTCTATTTAGTAACGTGAGATAAATGTTGTCTTTATGTTTTATAAGTCCCAGGCTCACAAAGAACAATTCCAGCCCTACAAACTGATTCTGCCCTTACTAATATATCCTATGCTACAAGGAGCTTCAAAAGCAAAGAAAATAAGCACAACTGCTCACCTGTTTTTGCACACACAGAGAAAGGCACTGGGCCATATAGCTATCTGTCTTCCCCACAGTCTTGGACTTTTAGGGGCTCACTGTTATTCACCAGAATGAGGTTTCCATTCCAGAATGGCAAATTGGGAAATAGAATGGTTTCCACCAATGCCCAAGGCCCGGTGTCTGTGCCTGGTATCCCACCTAGAGTGCTGGGAAGCTCGCCTGTATGCAGCACAAGAAGCAACCCACACCGTGATTTAAAACTCTCATTTTCAGAGCAGAGAGTCATGTCTGCTCAGAACTGGGACTGGTGTGCTCCAGAGCAGCAGTTGGGAAGCTGTGTGGAAGCTACGGCTTCTAAATCCCACCTTTTACTTTCCTTTTTCCACTGGGATATGTGAATGCTGTCCTGAAGAAGGGCTCCTTTCTTCTTCCTTTCAAGGAACAGCTGCCCAATGAGCCTGGGCCAAAAAATTCAGGTCCCTTACAGGATGGCAGCACCTGGACAGGGGTTTTCTAGATCAGAGGTAGGTAAGATTACGTACCAAAGCCCCATTCCCCAGCTTAAGTCATCCTTTCAAACAACCTACTCACAACCTTGGCTGCAAGTCATCATCTCAGCATAACTACCCGTGGTTGCCCATAGGGCAGTTCACCTCCCAGTTCCCAGCCCTGAGAGCAGAGCCTGCCACAGGGAAGCCACAAATGGAGCACCTCCCAGTGAGCCCAAAAAGCATCATAAGCTAATGCAGGATGCAACAACCCTGCCTCTTTGTTATATTTTCTAGGCAGGTAGACCTGAACACCACCTGAAGAATAGGGGTCCTTATTTAGACATGAAAACAGGCCTTTGGGAAGGAAATGAGATGTGCTTGACTGGGGCAGATCCAGAGATCGATACACATACAGCTGTCAGAACTCAAGCCTGGCTTAAAACACCACTCACAGCAAATGCAAGAATTCTCAACAAGTCCACATGCTTTGTCTGGTGTCAGAGCTGGAAAAAAGACCATCTTTCTTTCCTTCTGTATTTCATGTACTATGTTGTGAGTATAAAATTATCTAGCAATTAATCCTCAGACAATTTCTCAGGCTGAACCAATGAAGTTTTGATAACATTTGGCACTTGGCAATAATACAGCCAGGTTAAGGTATTTAAGCATAAATATAAAAAATAATGGAAAAAAACCCAAAATACAACACAAAGAAAATAAATAAGCCTTTTAAAAATTAAGACTTGTTTCCATTTAAGTGAACACAGTTAGGGAAGCTAACGTAATGGTGAAAACCTTTTGTCAACTAACTCAAAGTCACTACAAACTTTATTTCTGTGTTCCTTCCTGAAGTTGAAATAGCATGTTACAATGACATTATAGTAAATATGGCCAGACAGGTTGTGAGGTATAGTCCTCTATTTCCCTAGCTTCTAAAGAAATAAAATACCTGTTACAGATCTCTTCTGTATAAAAATACTGCAAGTCTTTATTTCTTCTTGTTTGCTGTATAGATCAAATACACAGCTTCTGTGTCCATGATTTTTTTTCTTTTTGTGTTATTCAGTCACTTAATATTCAAATGGCTCTAGGTTTTAGTAACACTGGTTTTTACTTGGAAGGATTTTTTAATGTAATTTTTTCTTTTGAAATTTACTATCTGCATTAACAGTCAGTCAAGAGCACCCACCCTTTAGGATTAACAGAGAGAAAACAAGTTTGCTCCTATTTTTAAGGCATTTATACTCAATATTTGAGTGTCTTAGTGGGTTTGAAATCTCAACCATTATGTTTCCAAAGCTGTTGCAAAGAACTCCTTTAAATTCTGCCGTTTATCAGCCATCACTTTAGACCTGCGAAGCAACTTTTCTCTGCTTTTCTCTCCTGAGCAACATCCTTTTGGTACCTTACACGGGAACGGGGTTGTTCTTTGTATGAGTTTCTAGAGCTTTGATGCTGCTTACGACCTTCTTTTGAGGCCCCACAACCGTGACGCCGACTTTCTTCATGTCACTGGAAGAAAAGAGAAGGAGCATTGTGTGAGCAAGCACACTGTCTCTGTGCTTCCTAGCACTGATCTGGGCAAACAGTAACCAACTCGCTCATCTTATGTTGCTGCACTGGAGGAGCCTCCGGGTACAGCATTTTTGCTGAAGCACAAGCCCTGGGATGAAAAATACTGAGAGCCACTGCATGAAAACACAAGGAGGCCACAAAAAAAATAAGAGTGAAAACTCGTTTAGCCTTGTTGTGTTTGCTTACCTGGAAGAGAAGACAATGGAGCAGTGTTCTCCAGTGATACAAGCACTGGGATTTTGGGGCAAGGGGTTCACTTCTGGGCCAGCTGTGATCTCGAGCCTCTGTGACACCTCCATCCCCCTATCAACCTGATTGCTTTTCCTGGGCAGTGCTGACATCTGGCCATTATATTCTGAGCCCTCTGAATGGTCCTCTGAACTGTGCTATCAGCACTGAGATTGTAGGGCTACATGGCTAAGGTTCCAGTGTCTACCCTGTTTTTCACCTCTTGTTTCTCCAGAAGGTCCAATCTCATTCTACCTGGTACAACACAAAGTGGTTTAACACTTGTGAAGGGCTAATTAACCAGTGGCTCACAGGAAATTGGGCATTCCTAGAGGATTTCTGCACTGTCCCCAAAGGGTAATTGTTATAAAAAGCCATTAGCACCCTTTTTATAGATGCAATAATACACTAATTAATGGCATTGATGTGTTTAATTGTTGGTACTGCAGCTGCTTACTTCTTCATAACTTTTTGTGTACCCAGCTAGCCCAGCAAGGAATTAAGATTTCCTTTAGCATTAAATTCATAACTGTACGTGATGACTTTTCAGGTGTAGAAATAATCTTACCCTACTCTTCCTTATCACTAGAACAAAGACAGATTGCATTTAAAATGTAATAAAATTCACAGTTGTAAACTTCCATCTGTATCATGTTTAAATGTCAAAACTGGAGGCAGGAGGGAGTTCAGCCCTGGAATAATTATTGGCATGTAAGAGGAAAACAGTTACAAAGAGTTTGCACTGTCTCACCTGGTTTGATGGAATATGGGATGGACAATAAAGGGAAAGATTGGCACATATGCCAGCTGCAAACAAACCCTCACATAAAAAGCAGAATATAAAGAATCAAGAGAGAAACTCCTAAGCTGTGAGGGAAATAAAGTGATGATGGTGTACTGATGATGTATGGTGTTACTGTATTGGAAAAAAAGAGGGAATTTCCTTGTTTTTAGTGAGAAAAAGCTACAGGACCGTGGCTTTTACACAGTCACCAGAGCATCTAGGTTTCCTGCCAGTGTATTGTGACTACAACAATAATTTGAACTTTTATCTTTAAATGTAAGAACATTTTAGCTAAAAATTGGAAACTGTATAAAAATGCTACTCTTATGCTTCTGTTTGTACCTCCAGCCACAAGGGAGGATGAAGAGCCACAGTACATTCAAACTTACTCTGTAGAAATCTTGGCTATTGTGTCACAGGAACTGTACTCCACACCCGTGAAAATGTCTTTGCACTGTCCTGTCCGAAAACCATTGAGCCAATCACCTGTCGTACGGAAGGCTGAAATGTCAACGTTGCTTTGGTCCAGGAGAAGATTTGATGGCCTGGAATTGAAAACAAAAACCGAAACGTAATGAGAATTAGGGAGCAGGGATACATACAGATTTATTTTGTATCTCTGCTTAGCACTGACAAGAGCTTCCAGGCTAGATGTGGCTTTGCTATCTGTCTGTGGAATTTACCAGCTGCTGAGGCCACCACCTGTACTGGTGCTGGCAGCTCTGGCAAATGCTGTGTTATCATCATGCTTAAGAGCACCAGCTTCTCATGCCTGAGTTTAAATCACTGAAGCATCACCAAATCATGAAGTGTATTGTCACCTTAGAATTTATAGCACTAACAAAGACAAGACTAACTTACATTATATATATGTGATTCACCACGTCCCAGCCAACAGAAAAATGATGCACACTCCAGGCTCCAAGTTCAGCATGTTGGCAGAATTTATTCATATCAAATGTTCAGAATATTGCAGCCCACTGAAAAATCCTAAATGATGCTACTGAGTTAGCAGCCCAAATAATGAGTGGCTTTAAAAAAGTAGTACCAAGTCTGAAAACCAAATGCTAAGTGAATGTGTGAGACAAATGTAACTGCACAAGACTGCAATCTTCAGTGCACAGAGGCAGAAAGAAGATTTGTTACAAAATACACTCAGCCAAATGTAAGATGCAATTGCCATGCCTAGTTTAAAACTGATGCTCACTCTGAGGCTGAAACTTCCATAAGGATACCATACAAATAATTTAGAAGTGAGAACCAAATCATCGTCTGCCTTTGAAATCATTGTGGTGCTCATGCAGGATGCTGAATTGCCATAATTTGCATCCAAGTTCTCTGCTAGGGACAGCAAAAAAGAAATCAGTAAGAAACAAACAAACAAAAGCAACAGAAGACACCAGAAACCTGCCCTGCCCTCAAAACACTAAAGAAGGGAAAGCACAGCACGGCTGCACCAACAGACTGAGCTGAGGACAGAAGAGGCAGCACACTTCACGTACTGTTCTCGTGCTAAGACCAGACCTTAGACACCTACGTGATACCCAGCTTTAAACACCCTCCAGTTAAAGGCTCAGGTTTGATAATCATGCCCAAGATAATTTTAATCGGTAGCTGTAAGACCTGCATTTTGTTGACTACTGTTTGTCCTATGAAGAGCCAATGCTTTTTATTTATAGTTTTCTGGGTATAGCCTGTGGAATCCCAAGACATTAATTAAGAGTATTTATGAAGTGTTCATAATGATAAAGCATGGATTTTTTTCCTTCCCCAGCCTTGTATGCCTTTTTAGCTTAAGTCTAATAAAACAAGGTCTGACTCAAGTATCAGTAATGAAAAAAAAAGTATAAACAAGTTGAAATAGAACAGGTCTCTAGGATTAGGAATTAAGAATGGCCCAAAAGAGCTTTTATGTTTATTACTTGGATCAAAGTATCATCATGACAAAAAATATGACCTAATTTTAATGCAAGTGACCTCAGAATAACCAGCACTGTAAAGTATCATTTTTCTTCTTGTAGGAATCCAAACAAAAATTAGTTACTTTCCTCCTCAGAGAGGACATCTGGACTGTTTATCAATGAACAGGAATTCGCCTCACTACGAAGAGCCTGTGATGTCTCCTCATATTCACCAAGGGAAAGCTGGGCTTTCAGAGCATCTGCACACACTGGCAGGTTTTTTCCCCCTGACCCAGCCCCTAGACAGGAGTTCTGAGCATGAAATTTATGGTCTGGGTGATGTGCGCCATGAGCTCACACTTTACTAGACAAATTAGACGCACTGCAATCCGTGCAGCTGTAAACGACGTCCTGCAGGGTTCCACCTGATCTTTTACAGCTTTTCATAAATCAGTACCTACTAGTTTCAGAAGAGAGTCATTAAAAAGAAATCATGGAAATTACATGTTTGCTCTGGGGAAGTGAAATAGAACATTTCTCTCCATCTTTTCTTCTCTCCCCTCTTTCCATTTCTTTTTTTTTTTTTTAAACTGTTTTTACTTTGTCGCTTTGACTAACTATGATATTCCCTACCATGTCATCTTTCAACAGTCATGGAAATACTTCCTATCCCATGTCTATCTACATAATTGTATTTACTGACATGTGGTGCCCTGAAAAAAGAAATCAGCAAGACTAGGTTAGAGAGAAAAATTTAACAGTGATATGCCAGTTACAAAATGCCCTGTTGCTGGAAGCTTTCTCTGGATGTGCCCTTTACTTCCACAACTGCAATTAACCTTTGAACCACCTGTAGTAGTGAGTAGAACTAAAGTTTATTACCATAAGCACAGCTTTTTGTCACAACACAGGGAAACTTTTGCTGCGCTATCTAGCAACAACAAAGACCACAGAAAACATAATTAAAACCCTTCCCAATACAGCATGAAACTCTCATCTGTCTGGCTGCTGTCTGGCAAGAAAGAGATACACTAGCTTGTAAAATCCAGGAACTGAGGCAAAGAGAACAAAAATGTCCTGCCACTTCTGCTCGAAGGGTGGTATTCCACAAATACACAGAGGAGTTGTGCACACACAATCCCAGGCTTTGTATTGCAGGAGCCTCTTTCTTTCCATCTCTTCCCTCCAAACAACACAACCAACCCTCAGTTTTTAAATCTGGACTTTCCCTTCCACAGTCAATTTCTTTTAAAGGGGAAAGCATTTAAAAAAACATAAAGTAATTTCCTGTGGCAAATTTTAGGTAATTAAAAGCTGATTTTGTAAAGTGAAATTGCTCCCTATGAGGGAGCAAAACCTATGAGCCTGGTTTGAACACAAATCCTATGGGCATTATGATTATGGCAAGCTGAAGCAGAGAATTCAGGTCTAACAAGAAGGCTCTCCTATCTCAAGAGAAAAATAACCCCAAAAATAACAGGTGGCATGGAAAGCAAATTTTAGCTTTATCTCCTACAGCAATCAGAATCATATGTATATGTGTGTATCAGCAGGAGGCTAGAAAACAAATGACAGGCCAAGAAGAATTAGAGCTATTATATTTCTCTGATTATCCCTGGACCTTAAAGATAAAAATCTTTGGAGTTCTACCTCTTCATGCCCATTTTTAGGGTACTCTTAGCAGAATTTGTAACTTGGTGCCAAAAATACACTTCACATCTTAGTGTGGCACATTAACTCTTCCCAAGAGCCTTCATATGATGCTTGCACACTCTCCAAATAAGCAGGTTGTGACTACTCTTTGGGGGTGAAGGAGAGCTGGAGAAATGAAGAGGGGTAATACAAATAACCAAAGGGGAAAACAACATGGGTGAGGCTGGCGGCCTGCTGCAAAATGATGCACCTCTCTAAATGTCATCCTGGATTTCTTGTTTTCCAGCTCCGTGTTGCCTTTTGGCAAAAAAACACCACAAAAACCCTCTTCCTCTAGCATAATAAGCAAATAAAATTTCAACTGCCCCATAGGTCAGTCCTTCAGTCTCCCCCACTCCTTCACCTGCCCCTCAGAACACGCTTTTCAAGGGGCTTATATCTCTTCAGTATCCTGGTGGGGTAATAAATCATATGCCTGTGTGTATCAATGCTCCTTAAATTAATTTTTCCCAACACCAAAGCACTGAATGCAAAAAATATCAGCATGTTGCTGAAATGGATTTCTTTTTCTCATAATAGAGCCTGAGCTTTGCTTCAAAGAACAGAAATATAGGCACATGGCCATTTTCTGGGACGGACAGCTGGTTGACACACCCTTTAGAGCAACCAGTCATTACTGTTAGGACAGTCTACAGGGTCTTCAGAAGCAAAAGGTGACAAAAATGCCTCGGAGAGCTCTTAAAATGCTTTTCTGGCTCTTTGCATCTCCCACTTGCTGTGAACGACTTGCCCTTATATCCCACGTTTGGCTGCGCTGTAAATTTCTACAAAGTGGCATCAGGCAGGTTCTTTTCCCAGCATTTCCAGCACAGAATTCCCATAAACTGTAACGAGGGCTTTGTGTTGTAAAGCTGGCAAATCGAGATGAGAACAGTGGAACAAAATCCCTCAGATTCACAATAAAGAGCAGACACTCACAGCAAGGCCACCCGTCGGTCCAGCTGCATTGCTGTTTAAATTATACTATTTAAATCCTACTATTTAAATTATACGGTACCCAACCCGGTCTGCTGTAAATTCTTGCTTGAGTTTCTCACCAGTGGAGTCAAATTAGAAGTGTGAAACTGCAAATAGATGTTTTACTGTCCCTGCTAACAGCGAGCCCCAGCAGCTCCTAACTTTGAAGGAACAATGGCTGATTCGTGTCTGCCCCAGGCTTGCTATTAATGACTGCTGCGAAAATCAGGTGAAAACAGGGCTTTTCTGTCTCTGGTCGCTAAAAAAATGAAGTCCTTAAAAATCTCGGTCTAACTCCTGGATTCCCTGCACAATCCAAACTGTTTAGACACCAAGGAAAATAGTTCACTGTATTCTTCCATTTTCCTTTGTGATTTGTAGTTCAAATTATTTTCCCCTCCATATATTCGCTATTTTATGTTTAACAAGCAGAGAGAGAGTTAACATTGTAGGCTTACATTACTTGAATTCTTTTGGAGCGAGCAGTCTGGTTTAGGACAGAGATTATGTTGTTGCTGGATTTTAAACAAAGCTTAAAATTTGCACATAATCCTGCTCTACACAGCATCTGGCCAAACCCAGATGCTGTCCTTGACATCCTGACAACCACAAAGCCTAAGACCTCTCTGAAACGTTCCAATGAAAAGTGAAATCTCCTTCCTTCAGCCTTTCATCCTGGAAGTTCCTACCAGGGATAAACAAACAAACACTATCGCAGCAGGTCAGCAATATATGTCAAGCATCTGAAGACATCTGACCTGAATGGCAAAAAAAGAGGGAACTTCCCAACAAAATATTCAGCCACTGCAAATAGTTTTGTTTTGTTGTAAATGTTTTTGTTAAAGCAGGGCTTGAATTTTGCTGCCTAAAGGAGCATCCTGAGTGTTTTATTTGCTCTTTTTGAGTTTGATTTTCACCAATATCCCACCAAGCTAGAATACTAGAGTGTTTCCACTAAATTCTCTGGCTTTAAGTAGAAATAAACTTTGTGAGTGGCAAACCTCAAATTTTAAACAGCAAACGCTGCCCCTGGATATTTGAGAATGACATCAGTGAGAGCACCACAATGACAGGCAACAAAGCACACTGAACACTTGCAGTCAATTACCATCAAATAACAGCCCCCCCCCCAAAGTCTACTTGAGGAAATTACTGCAGCAAATAATTCAAACAACACAGCAAATTCAAGAAAATCAAGATAGGGTTGTAAATAACTTGCTAACACATCAAAGGATGTATGAGGAATTAATTATTCATACACGTTTTTGAATACTTTGGTGTTTTCATCAGGAAGAATGACTGGCCCTGAGCCCTTAAATTTTCTGGACTACCTGAAAAGAATTTCAGCTATGCTTTTCCTGAAAATAAGTGACTTTCTGGTTTTTCTAGCCATAGCTTTAACAGCAGCCATAGTACTTGAATTTCTAAACAGAGATCTTTTAATAATAAATCTGAAAACAAATCTACCTGCAATGCTGCAGAACAATCCAGAAATAATGTCTTTTTTTTTCCCCCAATAGAGTTACAGAGTGGCATGAATGTTGTATTAAAGAAAACCCACATAACTGTTCATAGATGAATTCTTTTATTTCCGTAGTCAGATATGCTGCTTCCTCACCACAGAACTGGAACTAGGAAATTAATGGAAGATGTGAAATTTGTTTAATAGTATGGGATATACAGTCTTAGCCCTCTGAGTGAAGTTCAAGGAGGCATTTTATAAGCTTCAATTCCTGAGCCTTCCATAAAATCCTAAGAGTTTTTATCCATGTACTTTGTCACTCATAAACACAAAGAATAAATCAAGCTCCATATTCATTATTGTAAATGAAGAATAACACTACCGAACTTGCTGAGGTACCTCATTCCGGAGAAAAAGAAATGTGGGGTTAAATTTTATTTAAGTTCTACACATAGAAAAGGCACACAGTTAAAATGCATAATGATGTCCACTTTAAAATTAGCATAAAAGTAATTCTAAATGTTTGGGGCTTTTTTATATAAGCAGCATTATTTCTTTAAAAATCTGGGTTGCTTTCAATCTGTATGTCTGTTCATAAATTTTACATTTTGCAACACACATTTCTCATCCTGTCCCAAGAAGGCTAGTGGCCTGAAAATACTTGAAATTACAAAATAAAACTTTGCTTCAGAAGCTTCTAAACGTGGGAGCACAGAATCAGGTGAAAGCATCTTAAACCCAAAGACTGGCTGTCCAGTGTGGCTGACTGATGCTACAAGCAGTGCTTGAGGAGCAGAAAGAGGAGCCTAAAAAGTGCAATGGAGGCAGTCCTGCATCCTGGCTCTGTTTGTGAAATCAAATGGCTGTACTGAAGTCCACTGCCTTTGCTCAAAGTGCTCTGTCTTTTCCCTGGATTTCATACTAAAGGTATCTCCATGCCAGGAGAAACAGATGTTGAATGCCATTAACGACTGCTGGTTAGCCTGTAAGTAACACCCTCATCTTCAAAGATAAGTGGTAAACTTGCTAATTATTTCTCCTGTGAGAAAGGTAATTTAAATTTTCAGAGAGACAGAGAAGTTAGCTAAACACAAGGATCATTTTTAAAGGCCCCAGTAAGGAAGCTGCCTTTGAAAAGGATGAAGTTTGGACATTTCCCAAAATAAAATGAGGTCTAACAGATTTTGCAAAACAATTCATAGTTGTGTTTCCAAGCTGAGAACTCTTTCA
Source organism: Acropternis orthonyx (assembly GCA_035583155.1). Lineage (NCBI taxonomy): Eukaryota > Metazoa > Chordata > Aves > Passeriformes > Rhinocryptidae > Acropternis > Acropternis orthonyx. The sequence goes on along the minus strand of JAWWEU010000001.1, from coordinate 3,017,136 downwards.
CAAATGTGTTTGAAATGACATTACCTGCATCTTATTCATAAGTGGGCAAAAATCACCAGATAATTTTACAGAGCTCCACATAAGTAGGAAGACATGTTAATGACATTCCATGTTAGATTCTTGGGCTAGATATGAACTGAGAATAAAGAACTGAAGGATAAATGCCCCATTAAAATCTCCTTCCTCTGAGGTCCTCAATTTGCAATGAGAAATAAGTGGCATTTTCCAGGAAGACCCAAAGAGACTTAACAAAATCACCAGCTGTTAACTCTGAGTAACTCATAAAATTATGATTTTTTTTTTTTTTTTTTTTTTAACATGGAAGACTCTCAGCTGTTTGTTTTCTGCATTTGATATATGAAACAATGTCCTGGAATTCCTGCACTTAGACATAACTATTAATACAGCTGGAAATAAACAAAAAGACACTTAATACAGAAATATCCTGATTTCTCAGATGTTCTCCCTTTTTTTAAATATAATTCTATCTTCTTCTCCTAAATATCTGCTTGAAGCACAGAGAAACAACAGCAGCAAGACTTGACACTGAATTCCAGAAACAAGAGCAAATATAGAAGCAGGTTGGGTTTTTGTGCAGATTCCGTGTCAGTTTTGCAATCAATCAGAGGTCTGGAAGAAATTCAGAGTTACTAAAAGTCATCTGTTGGAATTAGAAGCAATTTTTAATTTTTTTTACAAATGTTTTTTTGTTGGCAGAGGCTGTGCATTAACTCAGTTATTCCTGTTTTATAGCGGGTTCAAGAGGACTTAATGCCTTCAACCCCACCTACATCACAGATGTGAACACACACAGCAACTATAGGAAAGCTGCCACAATATTTGACTTGCCTGAATCCTGCATCATAATCGTTATACCTCACAAGATCACACGGTCTTCTGACAGCTTCATTCATTTTGGGATACAGAAATGATTTAAATATATTGGTAATTACACATATGTTCTAAATATTTTATACATATTACACTATGTTTCTTTTTTTTTTTTCAAACTGCCAGGTAAGAGTAAGATTCATATACATAAAATGATAATATACATTGTAACTCTAGGGAGCCATCACACACACACACGCACACACATATATATATATGTATATATATCTCAGAAACATAAATAAGTGGGAAAAAAAGGAAACAGATAATTTCATGAGTCCATTTAAAGTTTGTAGTGTACACAGAGTATTTCCAGTTCCATGACTTGGGTTACAGTTTTTTTCCCAACACAAATGAAACAACAACTAATAAGCCCTTTCAGACCACAGCCTCACCAACTTGCCAGCAGGTGGGTGAAGTGACTCTGACTCTCCAACTCAAGTTGAGAAAACTTTCCATCTGTTTTGTATGTCTATGAAATGCTCACAAATGTGAAGTAATACACAGTGGACTAAAAAAAGCATAAACTCAAGAAGAAAAATAATGAACTTGATCAAAACTGGGAGATCTATGAACTCACTTCCACCCTAAAGATATCCAAGGACTCTGTTAGAAAAACGAACATCATGTTCAGAAAACAGGAAAGAACAGCAAGACATAAATCAAATAAAAATATCATGAGGTTGTGCTTTAGAAAACTGCATGACTTGTACCGAGTTCTGTTCCTCCAGCCCCTTACAGAGCTAGTTAGCTCCAGGCAGCCTGAGGGACACAAAACACCCGTGTGTCCATAACCAGTGCTGGTCTTGTTAGCAAGAGCTCAAGGTGGCCATCTGATTAAAAAGTGAATTTTGACAGGTAAGAAAGAAATCTGCCATACTCTGTACTTTACAAGGAATAGAAATGGAATTTTCATGTGAATTTGAGATGAAACACAACACCAGGAAAGGTATTATGAAACGTTTGCTGTGCTGAGGCTACAAAAAGCCTTTTGTCAATGTAAGGTTCAAAAGCATGTAGAATGGTCTGCAAAGTGATGATCAATAAGGATAAAAACATCCCCTTGGGTATCAAGAAATTATTAGATGCTATGGAGTGGCCTGAAGGGATAGAAAAGTGAAAAGAAAATACAGAATTGAAGGCTTTGACTCCTCTCCCCTATTCCTATGAGGTATTAGGATAAAACGTGCCTGGACTACGGCCTGGAATCAGATGTACAGTCAAGCACATCCTTCAGCTGAGGTCACTTAACAGCAACGTACCCAGAGGACAGGGATATCCTATGCACCTCCAGCAATATGTTTTTAAATAGGATACAACAGTGCTGTGACTATTTTAAACAAACATCAGCTCTAAAATCTGTAAGAAGAGACAGGTTTTGCATCTGCAAAAACATTTTTCCTGATCAAGTATCCTCTGAACACCTACAAGCATATGGTGGGCATAAAACATTAGCATTCCTCCAGTAGCACCACAGACATGGGTAAAAGAGAGCTGGGACCTCTATAATTTAGATTAATTGCTTATTATGGGTAGGAGGAGAGGTGCAGTGGGAATGCTGCAGCCTCAAATAACAACTGAGAGCAGCCATTGGTGCCCACGCAAGCCCCTGAGCCCTTGGGGCTGAGTCGCTGAGTGCTTTACCCTGCAGTGACGCTTGTCCCTCTCTGGTTGCTGACAGCAGGAGAGTATTGGCAACAATCCGACTGTGTCTCCTTCTCAAGGAGCTGCCCCGACTCACCACCCTCTCATATCAGTTACATATTTCTGTACATGAGGCTACAGCAAGACCCGAACCCATTTTAAATCTGGCTTCTCATTTTTCTTCTTCATTTTTCTCTGTCAGTCTGTCAAAAAGCAGTGCTGAACATCCAGCACTCAGTCCCTGGCCAGGAGCACTGCTGGCTCCTGCCACAGAAGGCGGGCACGTTCCCTGCCAGCAGCACCTTCTCCTCAGGACAAAAATGGCTGGCTCCAGATTTTCAGCCCTGTCTGAGGTTTGAAATTAGTCTGTTCTGACAATGGTTACACGGGTGTGATCCAAATCTGCATAGGACTGCTCAGCACCCCTCATTTGTCATTCTTGGTTGTTTTTAAGTTCAAGGGTAGCCTGGGTTGGCCTGCGGACACTGACAGAGCAAGAGTGAGATGGAGAGATCAGGGATCACGCGTTCCCTGAACCACAACAAATTCCTTCCTAGAGGGGGAGTGCTTGGGACTCAACCATGGTCCCACCACCTGGACCCCACAGCCCCCTGTCTGTCACCAGGGAGTAAGGGGCTGCAGAAAGGGAGAGATTGCAC
>JAWWEU010000001.1:2995888-3009216 GCA_035583155.1 Acropternis orthonyx | reverse complement strand
ATACATACTGGATACACATACACAGGCAAGAGTAAATGCAAGTTAAGTATGGTTGATTTTCAGTTATAAAATGTTTGGAAACTGGCATGACAGTCATACAGCATTAAAGACTGAAAAACTAGTACAAGGTCCTTGCTTATAACCAAGGTCCCTTTGCACAGCACAAGAGGAATGGATTTGGCTTCTCATAAGGCATTCAAGTGGTTTCACCATGTTTTCTAGGACATGCAAGGAAAATGAGGGGCCACAATGTTGCCCTGTTTCACTAATGCCAAGCCTAGAATTTCGCAAGGAAGCAACTGTGACCACAGGCACAGATTTCCTGTTCCAAAGCTGCCTGAGACAGTCACAGAAGGACAGACTGTGAAGGGGTCAGCTGTGCAGAGAGAAGAGTGCAAAACTTTCATCTGAGGGAGTGGCTTTTTTAAATGATGTAAGCCTGAAGAGAATTGAAGGTACCAGTACAATTAACATTACAGTTCTATCTCGTTAGGGCCACCACTTGGTGCCACAGGTCAAATTAGTAAAATGTACACAAGCAATCTCAGGCTGAGTTTCTGAAATACGAAAATTAGAGGGAAAGACAATTTCCAATGGTGCCAGCTTTGCAGAGGTTTTCAGTACTGATTTGTGAATCACACATGAGAAAATAAAGTTCTAAAAGAGAGTAGTACAAAACTAGATACTGAAAATGCTGGAGTGAATATATTAGAATACAGAAAGGTGGGAGAGTTTAAAGTTATTTCCAGTTCCAGGGATCCAGAACATGCACAGAATATATTCTGAAGGTTTGACACTAGACTAGCTCTTTGCAGTGCCTCTGCAATCCCCATTATCCTACAGTCATACACCTATCCTCAAAACAACCTGTGTGGGAAGGGGATGCTCCTATTTCCACTGAGTAACCAGCAAGAACAAATATTTAAATATGCTAAAGTTTTGCCTACATTCCATAAAGTGTGCCTGCCCTGAGGGTAGTCATACACTCACCAGCTTTAGATTGACTAACTCGGTTAACAATAGAAATGTGAACATTAGTGCTAATTAGAAAACTAAATACAACCTAAATACACTGAAGCCTAAACATCTTCATTTTCATGGCCAATATTGCATAAAATAAACTAAGTAAAAGCAACACAGGCAGGCCTGACTCAGACTACAATTTAGACCTCCAAAATGTCACTAGATATGCCCTAGAGGCTTGGCAAAATTCAGGGAGGGAATTATCTTTGCATATGATTTTCATGGACCCCACTCTGTTTAGTAGGTTCCTTATCAAAAGGAAGACCCTTATTTTACATTCAGCCCTTAAAATTCAGTAAACAATGAAATTAGACATAACTTGTGGACCAACAAATAGGACACAGAAAATAAACACAGTATTTGAAACCACCATTTTATTGCTGAAGCCAAGTGAAGAGCTATTAGATGATGTTCTTCTGTCACAAAAACTACATTGTAGTTTCTATTCATTATAAATTTATTCATGATTCTCAGTGCTGCTCCAGAACAGTACCAAGAACATAAAAATTACTTTGTTTTTCTTATATGTGTTAATAAGAAGTATTATACTCTCTTTACAAATGTCCAGGGTCCCTCAGTGAGTCCAAGGCACAGCCAAGAAACAAGGAGAGCTCTCCTGTATCCTAGTGTTTTCACAACAAACCCACTTGCAGTTTTAGATGTTAGGCTGATAAAGAAATCAGTATATCTTTTTTTTTTTTTTTCCCTATGCATACTAATAGTGAACTCTGATTTCCAGTAAAGAATGTCAGCTCTGGGGTACACAAGCATGTCCTGCACAGACCAAGCCAGACCAACACCAGTTCAAGGGGAACTGTTTCAAATTCCTGGCACTTGTTGTAAAATGGAGATGTGGAAGAGGGAAATGTTGGTTCTTCCTGCTTCTGACAACAGAATTGCCACCTCAGACAAGCCCAAAGCTACTCTCAGGTGTTCTGTTCTCTCCCCTTGTGAATCCCTGAGGCATCCTGGAAAGAGACTGTGAAATCTCATTTGGAAGCAGCTGAGACACAGAGCTGGGTGTTATCAGTGGGCTCATGGAAACAAAGTCAGTGTGGGCTTCCCTCTCCAGGACTGGATTAGGATACATTTTAAACAGAGGAACGGCAGAACATACACCTGTGATGTGCCACATAGGAAAGCCCTGGAGGCAGAGAGCAGGTATGTTGTTTTTCTTGCATCAGCATAATGGCTGGTTCTGTGAAATACACAAGCAACATTTTGGAGTTTTCAGAATGTTAGTCTCTAAAAATCTGAGTTTCTGTGGGTGGCTTCAGGCTCATTCTTTTTTTATTTCATGCTAAGATACAAAAATGAAGCCCTTCTTGCTTAACTCTAGAGAAATAATTGCCAGATAGCACATGAAAAAAAGTGCTCAGGGCAAGAATATGAGAGCTTTAGACAAGGGCAGGAAATATCATATTTGATAGAGGATCTTTACCTTTACAATCTTATGTAAAAAGTGATTTACACAATTGGAGAAACACATTTACAAAAAAATGACATTAATTAGTCTTCTCACATTTTGGGATGGCTTTATTGCAGAAAGATTACAAACCAAATGAAAGAAAGTTCTTCCGGCTTTGCTTTGGTGAAAAAGAAAAGTACATCAACCCCAGATTCCAGTGTGAGTCAGTGGCTTTCAAATTTTCTGTGCTAGGTCTCAGCTGTAATCTTATAAAAGCCTGCAGATAGATGTAGCATTTCCCATAAACCGGACAAAAATAAGAGTATTAAAACATAGTTTAAAAAGACATCAACTGCCACTGAATAGAGTATAAAACTATAATTTTGCTATTCTGCTCTTCAATTTGTCATAAAAATGTCAATTTGGGTTTTTTTAATAATTTAAGAACAAGAATGGCCAAAAAAAGTATGGCAAATACTTTTTAGTCAAATAAGCATTTTACCACACAAACAATTCCCCCCCAAAGGATTATGCAACATTCGCATTTTAGCAGATGTCCAAATATCAATATATGCAGAAAACTGAAGAGTTTTATCAAACTAAACGCATGATTTTCTATTGCTATTACCTTTGAAAATCATAGTGCTTGCTCTAATTCATATTCTCTATTCTGAAATTAAAACTCCCTGAGCATTCAGCATTAGAAAATGATTTTTCATTTCTCTCCACTTTTTGAGAAGTACTCAACTCATTTGAACAAATGTAGCATTTCCTTTGCCAGAAAAATAAGATATTATTTGTGATATCCTTTGCCAGTATCAAAGACATTTTATATAATTTACCTTCACATAAATAAAGCCACTTTCTCCTAGGCCATGGAGTTGGAAAAACTAAGGTCCCATATATGTTTCTTTACATGTCTCTTATTTTTTTATCCCTCTTTCCCCAGTGTCCTAATATTTAAAATTACTATAATGATATCTCCTAATACTTGTAATATATCTACTGATTATTTTCTGAAGATAAATACAGGTTTTACATATTTTGGTCAGGGCCTCCCTTTAAGGTCATGCTCACCACAAAGCCACATAAGCTGCCTGAATTTGAGTAGAAAGAGAGCTTTAGTATTAGAAATTGTAGGAGTTATTGCAGCTCAAAATGCCAGGCAGGCCAGGTCAGAGAACTTCTCTCAGGGTTTGAAATCAGTGAGACAGCAGTAACCAAAAGTTCTCTCTGCTGTAGATGGAGCTGAGATTCCTGCAGTATCTGGTTATTCCTGCAGTATCTGGTTATTCAACATAATTCATCTGAAGTCAATGAAGTCCTCAATTTATTTCTAGCATGTCTGGCACTCCAGCACAAGGCACCTGTTCCCAGGACTTCATAAGCCATTCCAATATTCTAATTTATAATCTGTTACAGGTGACTGCCACAGGCACCTAACCCACAGGCCTGGGGAGGGGAGAATCAGGGAAAATGGATTCTAACAGAATTACTAGAAGAACTCTGCAGAAAAACCCGATATTAATTCATTATTCCAGGACATAGGATAGTTCAGGAGGTATCTTACTGGTACAGAATGAGAGTCTCATGTGAGTGAGATGAGCCTGACTTACCCTCTTACACGCCTCAAAATTATCTGATGCTACTTGCCAAATCCTTACTAATGATTATTTTATCTTAAAATTATCTCCTTCTTGAGTAGTCGGTGATAACACAGCACTGTTTCTCTCCCTTGTGTTTATCAGGCAAGAGAATTTATGGGGTTTTCTTTCGTTTTTTACCACATCCTTCAATACACTCAGGTTGTATTACCATCTTTTCACATGTATAGGGAAACCACAACAGATTTCTGCCAAGCATTGGCTGCAATAATCTCTGCATAATAGAAAGGACCTGCGTGCCCTTCCCTGTGGTGCCCTCCCCACTCTGGCACCTTGGCTGGGGGCACAGGCTACCAAAATACTTGCCATTCAAGCACAGTGTTTTTTGAAGTGATGTAGATTTAATGAGAAATTATCCATGCAAGTATAACAACTGGACAGTGTTTTATATTGAAATGCCATGAACTCCAGTGATGTATCTACCTATGCAAAGTTCATCTACTGATTATCCAAATATTATGCCTTTGAGAGACATAATTACAGTTCCCCCTAGAAGTGTGATGGCTTAAATTTACTTTCACTTCATCCTGTGTCATTAGTCCACCCACTTGTCATGCAGACATCTAAAAATAATAAGGATAAAACAGATCAATTTGACAATGACAATGCTAGTACAATCTTGGCCTTTCAATTAAAAGCGAATAGCTATGGAGAATGTAGGTAATTACAGTACATCCCCTCTGGCACAAAGACTCAGTAAAAAAGAATCCAAACAGCCACAGTCAGCCTGATTCACATTCTGGCTTCTGCTTCTGTAAGCAGGCAAACCCCAGGCTGCCAAAGGCCTTTTGTGGTATCCAGTCAGTGACAATAATTCAAGAGGTAAAAAATGACCCTTTCAGGCAGGAAAGTTTCTTACAGCTCCCGATTCCCCAAATTCCACATATGCACTTGTGACCTTTGCATTGTCCTTCAGACTTCTCCTACAATGGCATGAATATCACAGATTATGCATTTATATATAAAGGGATACATAAATTATTGATATATAAAAGGATACATGATCATATCCTTTATGCAAAGCTTCAGGCAGGGCTTCTGAGAACAGCACAACACAAAATTTCATGCAGTCAGTGGTGTGTATTGAAAGCCTGAAGGGCTGACTGGGCTTCTTGGGGGTAGATCAATCCTGGACATGCAATGATGAATTAGAACAATAGAATCATTCTCAGGCTTTGACATTTACAGGTGGAAAATAGGAGTAGAAGAGGAGCCTAAATATATAAAACCTCCACCTTTGCAACTAACTCTGGTTCCACTGATAGTAAATGGACAGCTGGGAGTAGGAAAGGTGGAGGAGAGGAAAAAGTCTCAACCCATCAATATAATACAAACACTTTAATGTTTGAAACTGTAGCTATAATTTAGATTTTTTTTTTTGTCTTTTCAAAGGCCTTCTAAAGCAGTTGTCACCATTTGCATTTAAAGGCATGAAATAGTTTGGGATGATGCCATTTTTAGGCATGAAACAGTTTGGGATTGTGCCATTATTTTAAAAAGCGGCATTATTTTTGTCTTGACTTTGTCATATAATTAGAGCTTGCAAAATGCACTGAGAGCAGCCTAAGAGAGGGTCCTGCGTTTTTTGATATGACTAAGCAGTAGGAACATGAACTGCTCAGTTTTCTGCCAGTGGAGTGAAGCTGTTTCACATTTGTGCTCCCCAGTTGCTTAAGCTGGGGATCAAACTTACCCCATGAAATGCTACCTTGCCATGTACACAGGATTCACTTGAGAGGAAACCTGAGAAAAAAATGAATAGCAAAAAGCCTTCTTTTCCTCTCAGAGCCAAAATGTGGCAGAGGTGTATTCACAGAAACTACTTTTGAAAATTAGATTTTTCCTAGGTTGTATTTGCAGATTTTAATTATCTGAGCATCTTCCTGCAGCAGTGTGCACATACACTGTAAACACCAGATGGAGTTTACTGAACACAGATGATTACATTTTACAAAATAGTTGTGTCCATCTGATTTCATTATCAGGTAGGCTTAGAAAATAGGTGACAGAAGGAGAGGAAGCAGGCCAGAGGAAATTCCCATAACCGAAAACACTGACACCCTGTAAACCCTGATTTGTCCCAGGCACCCACATACAGATCACTGATGTACATTTCATTTTCAGGGAGGTGGACTTCCCTTCAAAGAGCTTTGGTGGGGAGATAAAACTTTTTCCTCTAAGTTAACTAGGACTTAAAGGTATCTTCAGATCTTAACATGAGTACACAAAATGCCTTTACTAAACTATAGATTAGTTTGCATGCCCAGATGAATTTTAGAATTAAGAAAGTTGAACTTTGAAGCCTGTCAGAGGTGTATGTCCAAGCCAAAGAACATATGTTTGGGGTGGGATGAGGAATACAGACTTCTCACTCATAGACATATAAATTGAAAGGGTAGGTGTAAGAAACATGAGATAAACATGCTATGCTTGGTGCTGAGCCAGGTTAGTATCCCATTTGGGCATCACATTTAAGGAAAATGTAGTGCAATTGAAAATGATCTGAAAGAGATCAGCAAGAACAGCAAGTTGGGAAAAATGCTTAGAAAATAAAAGAATGGAGAGATGTGAGTGAAAAGGAACTCCATTCTCCATGCATGGAAGTAGCTGCTTTAAAGGGGAGATCAATCCCCTGCCTATGGGCAGCAGCGGTAGGACACAGAGGAATTGTCTTAATACATCCTGGGGAGAGACATTAAATTTGAGAGTAGATAAATACTATAAATGCTATACTTAAAATTGTTTACCTAAGGGAGAGTAACACCCACTACCTCTACAGGAGTTTTTAAGAAGAGAGCAGGCAAGTACCTGTGACATGGCAGTACACCTCTGGCTGGACTACAGATCATGTTCTCTTGAGGAACTCGTGCATTCTACGAATATTTACTTATTAATGTGGTACCCATACTGATCATGGAAACTGCTTTCTCCTACTAATGTCTCTTTATATTAACCATGACAGATCTCTGCAGACAGTTTTCTGAAGGGCTATATATTGCATATTTCTAAACAGCATGACAAAGCTTATCAGACGTCAAAGAAAACACTGAAAGGTCAAGTAAAGAATAGAGTCTTTATGCCTGGTAAGTTATGAAGGTATGATTGATAAATATGTATTAGAACTGTATGTGTACATAATGTGTAAAAAAACAGCCAGGATTTCGTTACTCATTGGTCACATATTATTTTCTTTCAATCATGAAGGAGACAGCATGTAAACTACTACAATAATTGATGGCTCCTGTCAGTGTTCAGGAATGAAGGAAAGCCTAGAAAACCCACTTTAAGATTGCACTGATACACTCTAATCTGGTTTGTACAGTGAAGATGATTACTAGGAGCAATGCAAATTACACTTGACTAAGATGCTGGATATTAATGTCACTTTTTCTTAAGTTAACAAAATCCACTTGCAATAGCTTTAATGGGTCAGATATCCCAGTGCAATATCTATGTACACAAAGCTAAAATCTTCCACAGCAAAACAGAGGTGTTATTCAGGTGAGAACTAGAGGTGCAGCAAAAACGTATTAAGAAGGCACTGTGCTTTTCCTGAACTTTTCCTAAGCCAACGCTGTAACTTCCAGCTGTAGCTTTTCAGACAGGATGAAACTCAGAAAAGAAACAAGCAGCAGACTGCACTGTGGACAGCCCCCTCTCTGACGAAAGCTGCTATAAGGACACAACAGTCATGTTATCTTTGATATCTTCTTGGTATCATTACCTCTCCAAAAGACAGGTAACATTTTGTGAATATGAATATATAAGAAGGAGACAGTACAGGAGGTTTATTACATTGCTAAGCAAGATTTATTTTTTTTGTTTTACTCAAGTTTTTACTCAGATAGAGATACAATTGCAGGTATAACTGACACACCCTCAAAGAGCAGTGGTATCAGTATGCTCCAGTCAGACATATGTCTCATCATACTAGAAGACACACTAAAACTTGATGAGCAGAGGTTTTTTTTACCATGTGGGACCTAAATCAGCAGTGCAACTAAACCTGCTCAAAGCACACATGAAGCCTGAGATTATTGGGTGCCAACCGACTCAGGCCTTAATTATGGTATTCTCTCCTTTACACATCCAGGAGAAAGAAACTGAGCCAAGAATTTTGCAAGTTTAAGAAAACCAGTCTACCGACAGAAACCACATTTTCTGCCTTCTATTTTATCTGAGATATGAATTAAAACATAGCTGTGATGAGCTTCTGGTTTATTGAATGTCTCTGGCCACTGCTACACAGCCTCAGGGACTCCACCAGAGTTCAGTCTTTGTCCCAACCAGCAGGAAGTTTAAAAGGATAAAGAAACACAGAAACTCACCCTTGTGGTGTAAGCAGCTTCTGGGTCATCTTCCAGTACACGAGAGAGACCAAAATCTGAGACTTTGCACACCAGGTTGCTGTTGATGAGGATATTACGAGCAGCTAAATCTCGATGGACATAACCCATATCTGACAAATATTTCATGCCAGATGCGATGCCTCGAAGCATGCCTACCAGCTGGATGACTGTGAACTGGGCATCATGTTTCTGGAAAACATTTGAAATGTCATTTCAGAGATTGCTCATGTTCCTGCTCGCACAGAATTTTTGATAAAGACCCTGGAAGCGCCTCAGTGAAAAGCTCATGAGTCAGGTGCTGTGATTGAAATGCCATACGTGGAACCGTGTTGAGCTGCGGGGGATAATCTCCCAGTCAGCTGAGGGAAGGGGACAGATTTGCAATTCAGATAAAAATTCATTCTTCATCTCCTTCCTGTCATCAGAATTTTAATTTCCTATATGGGACTGGTGTGAAAGCAGCACATAAATCTAAGTTGTATGTGCTCCTGAGACTGGAGTGTCAGGATGTTAGAGAAACACATGCCCAACTTCCCTGAAAGGCCACAAGAATTTTCAGTGAAAATCCCAGCCTTACCCAATGGACTAATGAATGTTTTTTATTAAATAATATTTTTTTTTTTTTTTTTTTTTTTTTTTTTTTTTTTTTTACCAAAAGCAAATGCTAATCTGAGTCAGTGGCTTTCAAATTCCATTAACTTTAAACTAACTCCTCAAAATTTTCCTCAAGTATGGGAACACAAAACTTACTTAAACTGTGATTTAGCCTAGAAACCATTGGCTGCATATATTTCCAATCATCTGCTTCATGGTTTGAATCTCCCAGCTCGTACTAATCCTGTTTGCTAACATCTAGCTTTGATATTGATATATAGACACATAGACAACAGGATGTCATAGTGCAGCTCTCAAATGAATTCCCCAGTGCTGTAAATGTATCATCATGGGCAGCTCTCCAACTCTTCCTTCTGCTGCTTCCAGCATTTTATTAAATACATAGGAGCTGGCTCTGCCATGTGAGGTGATCTCACATGAATCAGTCTACAAGACTGATTGCATTCATTTCACTTTTGATTAGTATACTTAGGGGCAATATCAGCACTGTAAACATTAGACCAATATATGGCACTGTTGATGCTTAAAGAGTCTCAGAATTTCTCTTCATGAAGAAATGAATTATTTTAAAAGACTCTTAGCAGACCCCTGTCATGAAACCCTTGTTTATCAGAGCCAACACAAGAGAATTTATACAGACCCTGGAAAAGATGTAGCTGGAAAACAGGAGGTTTCTAAACCTGAACAACTCAGATGCTCAGATAGCCTTTCAATGGCAATAGCAAACTAACTAGTTTCAGAAGGCATTTATAAAAAGGGTTATATGGCCTGAGTGGACTGTGATATTAATGAGTCACAAGGTTTTTATCAATGTTTCCACACAACAGAAATTAAAAAAAAAAAAATCACACTCAAATGAACAAACAAGCTGAACAACTGTTTTGTACAGTCAGAAACGGTTCTCCTTTCCTCAGAGCTTTCTTCAAGGATTTTAACCCTAAAGAAAATACATATAGTTCAGTACAGATATATTTTGTTCAGCCACACTGACACATTATTTATATGTATTTTACATGCTTCAGTGGACACCATAACATATATACTACATACTGAAACTAAGGTTGACAATGTATCCCCTTTTGGGGTTAAACGTCTAGTTCAATGTTATGAATTTGGGGGATAATGTCATTCAACCGTGGCAGAACCAAAGCAGTCTCCCAGCCACAGCTGAGTTTGCCCTAACAAATTAAAATTAAACTAGTGTTTCCCCTCAGATGGGATTTCATTTCTTCTACACTTCTTGTTTTGCCACAAGTAAATCTTGGTGACACAGGGAGCGCTCACAATTTTTTAGGCTCGCTACCAGCTTTGACAGAAAACAAAGATAAATCAACAACAGTATTAGTATGTCTAAGGTTAGAGGAAGAAAACAGGCCAATAAACTTTGCTAGGTAAACATTTCTAATATCCTCAGGTATGGGGTTACTCCCCTAAACTTCTCATATTTAGGGAAACAGCTATTGGTTTACTGATAAAATTTCCACAAAACTGTTCATTTTGGAAATCACTTGCTAAGACATAAAGGCTGCCAAGCAATAAGCATAACTATATTACAGACCTAACTCAACCTTCAGAAAAACAATTTCCCTTTTTTGTGCTAGAATATATTGTTTTGTTTTGTTCATTTTTAATAGATCTGACATGCCAATAAAACCAAAGTTGTCTTCATTTTGTAATAATGTTAGTGCAAGCAGTCAAAATGGACCTGCAGATCCCTCCCTAGCTTTCTGAGCACATCACAATATACACCAACCAAAATCGAAATGATGAACTAGCAAGCAACAAGAGCTGATGATGAATCAGACTAGAGTGGCAGTAAATTCACAAGTTCAGAACAAGAGCCAGTTCTGCACCATTTAGTTTTCTACTGCACTTACCCGTAGGAAGCTGTCCAAGGAACCATTTTCCATATATTCAGTAACAATCATAACTGGCTTACCTGCAAATAGATTATGGGTATAAAGCATTAAAAGTCAATACAGAATGATCAGTAAAAACAAGCATTTCAGAAATGCACTCAAACCTTCCAAACTCCAAGGACAATTTTACATAGAAAGAAAGTAAAAGATGCATGGACAAACTCTGTCCACAACATAATTGTGATTCCACTGACATCAACAGAAATACAGCAATTTCAGCATAAACTGATAGGATTTTTAGCAGCTCAGGTCCCAAGAAATGAAGTGAAGCATCCTGCATTTTCAGTATACAATGTCTTACCCATCACTGTTGAATATAATTCATCACATGATTGTTGAATTTACGCAATGAAGTTGCTGTACCTTGGCATGCACTTGCCCCCAGGTTCCTTCTGAAAGGGAACTGGGCATTTGCTGTGGAGGGAGTCACATATTCCCTCAAGCTGCCCTGGGCTGCACAACAGAGGTGGCAAGAAGCTCTGCTCTTCATGGGCAATCAATATATTCCTCAGGTACTGCAGGAAGTGAGACATTAAACAGAGTACATGGAGGCAACAGCAAAACCCCCTCTCCCTCAGGAGGGTATTTACAACACATTTAAACTATTGAGCTCCAGCATTTTTCTAGCATGAGCTGAGGAAAACCTTGGGCTGGGAATAAAGATAGAAAGTGCAGAACAAAACCCAGGGCACTGGCAAGAAAAGCAGAGCTGGAACATGGTTAGCTTGCAGTGCTGGGGGCCATCCCTCCTCCCAGGCAGTCCTGCTGTCAGGGGATCACTGACAGCACAAACCTGGACAGGGTGGGAGGTCAATCACAGAATCAGCTGGGTTGGAAGAGACCTCCGGGAACATCCACAGGGCAGCAGTGAGCTCCAAGGAAACAGCCCTGTGTCCTTGAAAAGCCTTTAGTATCTTTCAAAACTTGTCCATATATATTCAGATCAGTTTTTGAAAACATTCTTTCTACCCTAGGGTATTTTGTAACATAATTGAGGCTTTCTATGAGATTGTGATACATTGGGCAGAAGTGGATGCAAAAATTAATATGATCATGGTGAAGTTTACAGACAAAGGTCATTGCCCTGCTAATATTTTACCATCATATGGATTTTATTATTTCATAATATTTTCTAAAGTTTTGTTTATTTTCTCTTTGTGGTATAGAGAAAGGTGGGTAAGAGCATGAAGTTATTTAAGGAGATGAATTATTTTTTCACCTATAATACAGGAAGACATTTGACCATAAAAGCATGACAAAGGCCTGCACGTTGTATGGCAGGCATGGTGAAATTTTAGACCCTAAAACCGAACACCATAAGGCTTGAAAGAGGTATCCAGTTTAATTAAAAACAGGAAAATTATTAACAAAACAAAGTAAATTGTAACAACTTTTTTGCTTTGTTTTTCAAAAAATACAGCTTCTACAGATGGAAATACTTAGAAGAGAAGTCGTTATTTCAAACAATAAACTTAATATAATGAGAAGAAAATCCTTTGTCCTCTTTGCATGGATTAATAGGTTCAAATATCTTCTTTCTGTGCTGCAAATGCTGGGTTATACTATGGGAGTCACACTAATGAGTAAATTGACAGTCACTCATTAACTAGGAGGGAATACTCTACCCAAAACATTATTCTTGAATTATAAAGGAGATGGTACAGATAAAAGACCTAACAATATAAAAGCTTAAAAGAAAGTAAAAATAAATCTGTTTGTGCTTGGTTTTGTTAGCAAAAAATACACAGTTCAAGGAGTGTCCCTAACTCACAAACTCCAAAGGGATTTCTGGTAACACACAGAACATGCTGCTGGACCTTTCCGAGACTGCTATCCAAAAATTCCTATGATAAATCCATGTACTTCAAATCCAGGAAACAGTTGCCTGGTTTCTGTAAAAACTCAATCAATTTTATGAGACTTATCATAAGACTTTAATTAGAGTAAGACGATATGGCTTTCAAATTATTACAGGAGCATCTTCCTGCCTTGCTCACCCTCAGTACAGGGTTTCACTCTCCTTGAGCTGGAAATGTGCCCATAATAAGAAGCACATGCATTAAAGTAACACAGTGCAGCTTTAAAAGAACATTCTGCATTCATTTATCAAAGCACAGCTGTTTATACATGATAACAAGTTGTGTCAACAGTGTTGCCGAAGTTTATTATACTAACAGGCTACAAATTGCTGTAAATTATTAGTAAACTGAGCAGAACATGCATGCTGGTTATTAAGACTATCCCCTACAGTGTGCCCAGGAGACCAGGACAGCAGCAGAAAGACACAGAATAGAAATCCATGAGAAAAAGAGGAACAACTCCTCACTGGAGCTAAGGATAGACGTCTTGT
>JAWWEU010000001.1:2952970-2995788 GCA_035583155.1 Acropternis orthonyx | reverse complement strand
AGCAGAAAGACACAGAATAGAAATCCATGAGAAAAAGAGGAACAACTCCTCACTGGAGCTAAGGATAGACGTCTTGTGAGTCCACCTTCTTTGTTCTGCTGGTGGGGTGTCCCGTTAGCAACCCAGAGCCACCCCAGTTTGAGGACTTCTCATAGTGAGTGGTCCTGTTATGGGGATTGTGACAATTGCAGTCATTAGAAGATGCTTCAGAAGGTCTGCTTAGTGTGAAAAGTGAATTAGTGTGAAAAGTGAGATCACTGCTGAGGGCCACCTGTCAGCAGAATGTGGTTAATGGAGAAAAGGGCATATTTCCTGTTTATCATGTATTACCTGTACTGAGAGAGAACCAGCCAATACTCTACAGGCTCTCTACTGACTGTACATGAAGTAATGCCTTTTAAGTGTGATTTAATAGCTGTCATTAAAGAAATATAAACATCTACATATATATATATATATAGATATATATATATATATATATATAAGATTTGTTAATACAGCATATTGGTTTGCTTAAAAGGAAAAAAAAAAAAAAAAACAAAACAAAACCAAACCCCAGACTTCTTGTCCTTCTATCATCCTAGAGAATGTTAAAGAAATTAAACTATTAACTTCACTTTCATTCATGCCATATAATTTTGCCCAGTAAAAGGGAGAGAAATAGCTCCAGAGCAGATTTTTCAGCTCCTGTGCTGAAGCTACCTGGAGAGGGTGGGTGTAGCCCTGGGGTTTTTATTGACTTTCTTGGGGAATATTCAGAGCTGGCTCTCTCGCAGGTAGATGTGATAAGCAGCTGGCACTCCTGACCCCCTGAACAGACAGCAGTCTGCTGTGAATACATCTGAGCAGCAAACTTACTGATAGTCACTTGTACAGAATACAGATAGAATTAGTAATGCACATTCAGGACCAACGCACAGATTCCTGCATGTACAGCAATTAAATTGTTTTCTCAAGTGCCCCAGGAATACAAAATGCAGCAAAACGGATTTTAGCTCAGCTGTGCACAGAGTGATGCTGGCATTTCAAGGAATTTCATGACTGCAAATCTCATTCTGAGTGCACAAAGTGTGTGTCATTACAAAGCAGGAGATAACCTTGATTTATACAGGCAGACCTGGCAGCCCTTTCCTATTAGGACTGTGAGACCTAAGATAAAGAATAACTTCCTTGTTATTTAAATCAGCAAAATAGACTTTCATGAGTCACACCTAGAAAAGTAATTATTATTATTATAATTATGTATCTTTATAACATAAAGGGTTTTGCGTACCTTTCACTAGTTATTTTCAGACATAAACTGGTGGGTTTTTTATTTCATATACTTTGTTGCAGTAGGCTATGAAATTCTTTCATACCTATGTTTGTGAAACCTTGAACTAAGCAATTAAAAAACCTCCAGAAAACAACTGCAATCAAACCCATAACAAAACCCCAAAGGCAGATTTAGAAAATGCTTTTAGATAAATATATCTATATAATCACAGAAAGAACATTAATATTACTACTGACAGCTTAAAGCTCCATGACTTTTTTTTTTTTTTTTTTTTTTCAGATTTTTACTAAGATGTATAAATTCTGGAGCATCAAGATCTTTAAAAAGCCTCATACTGGTACATATTGAATATCACATGGAGCACTTCCTCTGCACGAAAACCATGTAGTAAAAAGGTTTGGACTAATGTAATAATTTACCAGTACCAGTCATTGTACCCAGGTAGGCTGTTCATTAATTTGTGTTAATGACAAACCTAATGATTTAGCTGAAAGTGGAACATAGAGCTTCAATACATTTAGGAAACCTTAGCACACTGGACTGCACCACTCCTACCAGACTGTCAGCCTCCGCCCCTTGGCCATTTTATAGCAATTTGTAGCTCTGGAGTTTATTAAACCTCTCAATTTATTATTGACCTCAGAGTACTTCAGAAATGCTCCTTTTCCTCCACATTTGCTGTATTTTTTTTCAAGCAGACTACTTTTATTCCCCAATTTTCCCCAACTCATCAAGCCAGGGCATTGTTTCTAAATTCTCAGCATCCTGGGAGCAGCAAGACCGTGCAGGTCCTGCAGCTGCTCTCCTGCAACCCCACTCTTCATTGGATCCATCAGTGTGGATTTAGCTGGTGCTTTCACATGGATTAAGTTTTTTTCCTGCTTTTGAGGAAATACAATATACATTGCAAAGACAAACTATGTGTTTCTGCTGTTATCTCTGTTGAAGGATGCTTGGCATGGTTAAAAGATACGCATTTCTGGAAGGGATTGCAGAGCCATAAATGTGGATGATTTAGATTATTTGCTTTTGCTATTATTTGAACAATCAGCAAACGACACAATTTGGGAGGTGCCACCATGACACTTCCCATACAGAACAAACATCCCTGGGAGATCTTACTTTTAGTGACGACTCCTTCTAGCCGGATGATATTAGGGTGGTCAAACTGTCCCATGATGCTTGCTTCTCCCAGGAAGTCCCTCCTCTGTTTTTCTGTATAGCCAACTTTCAGAGTTTTGATGGCCACTGAAATTTCCTTTTTAGAAGGCAGCTTTAGGCGTCCACTGCACACTTCTCCAAATTCCCCTAAAAAAAAGAGTGGGAAAGCGACAAAAGCTGAAATGTAGTTATTTTATTTCACAGGGATTTAAGAGAGAAGACTGAGCACTCAGCAAAAGCCTCTCCAAGGTGGTGTTTACTGGTGGGCCACAGACTGTCATTCCAAAGGGGGCCTTCAGACAACAACTTCACGTTTTCATGCTTGGGTTCTCCAGCTGTCAAACTGGACAGTGGCACGTATTTATGCTGCATATCCAGATGACTTCAGAGCAGAGAAATGCATAACTGAGATCAGAAATGTCCCCTTTTGCTTCTGTTGATGCACTTTGAGAGAGCAGCAGGAGGGTTAACTGATTCATGCACAAGTATCAGAGTAGCTGTGCATCCCTGGGAACACCATACCCTGCATTTCTACCAGTGACCGTACAGACCCAAGTTGTTTAACTCACTCCATTTACAGCAGCAAGATAATTCACAACAAATGAATTTGTCTACAAAGCTGCAAAGAAAAAAGAAATCCATATGAATTATCTTTGTTCTCTCATTATTCAGATGGTTCCAATCACACTGTCACTTGGTGCTACAGGACCTGATAGCTCACCATGAATATTTTGCCCACTGCAGGTTGTGTGAGATCCCTACACAGACAGTGGCAGATATTACTGCACTTTTACTTTAAAAAAACTGTGGCTCATGCTTTGCTATGCAATATGGAAGAAGAGTACAGAAGGAAAACTCTCTTAGCATTCAAATCAGTATTAAATAAGTAGAAAATGGTTGGAAGAAGACATCTGACTTGAAAATTCCTGTGGTTAACTAATTATTACATAAATAGCATAAAGAACTTTCAATACCTTAATATTTGAACAGCAACTGACTTCTGATCCCCACTTATCCAACTGCCCCTCTTAGATTTCATATGATATAATAAACTGCACATACAACACTCCAGTTAAAATTACAGTAGCAATTTTTTGTCTCCTTGTGTTAATGACAAAATAATTGAAGTAATATAAAGAAAAATAAAATAAAACCAGAAAGTAGATAAAATATACAAGAAATATAATGGCAAGAATTGCCCTAATGTTTATTTATATTTAAAGACAAGGAAAACTCTTTACTGAATGGAAAAGGAAGAAGAGGCAGTTTTCTTTTTGGTTTTTTTTTCTTTCAAGAAACTTGAGGGTGTTGCTGGAAGGCTTTAAGATTCTCTACAGCAATACATGCCTATTCACATTCTTTTGTCAAAATACATGAGATCTAAATATAAATATCCCCTAATATGCCATATTTTTTCAAGTGGCATCGTATAGAAAGATTGACTTGGAAACAAACTCTATAAACCTAAATCTAGCCAGTATAATTTTTATGCAGACTGGGAATTTTGTTTTTATTTGTGAGCAAAATGTCATGGAAAGAGTAATTATACTGCTTACATAGGAGCTTTCCCAGTTTAAGGTGCAATATCCCTAAATGCAACAGCATTGTTAGATCTCTGAAGAGCAAGGGCTCTTGGAGCCCATTCACCCCCAGTGTTTCCTATCTTATGTCTGCAACTGACTATTTATATTAAGCAACATCTGTGAAAACTAAAATTGACCAAATCCCACAGGAATTGGATATTTTTAATAGGCAAATTTAAAATGTGTTGCTCTTTAATAGTCTGAATGTGCACATTGACAGCCCTGCTCCCCTGACTTCAGATGTGATACCACATGGGATACATTTTAGATGTTACATTCAGCCCATTTATCGCCAAACTGAAATTATTCTTTCATCAATTCGCCATCAGTGTGGCTGCCATTACAGTCCATGTGCCATTTGTGGCACTGCAATTAAGGAATGATGAAGGGTGTAACAGCAGTGATCAAAATCGTGAACATTATGGCTGTGTGTTCACACTCAAAGCTCAAGGAATTAGTGGTTTTTATAATTATATTATATATTTATATAATATATATTATATTATATATTTATATTTCAATAATAAATCAGAAGAGAGAGATGTGGCAATAGTTTTGTCTTATCAAAATTACAGTCATAAATAAGATGGACACCAACTCCTTTTTCTATCAAATCAAGGAATAGTTGTGAATTATAGTAAAGGTCAGTTATATCAGGAAAAAAATTCAACACAGGACAATTTCAGTTAGATCAGAAAAAACATCTAACAATAAGGACACTTGGACAGTACAAAGGAGGTTTTAGGGAGACTATAAACTTCTTTATCTTGGGGATTGTAAGGAATGTGTCAAGAATGGTACCTAAAAAGTTTTGGGCAAGTGTGTGGACTTAATCACCTCCAGGTCACTTTTCAGCTCTATTTTCTAAGGTTTCTCTGTTAGACAGCCAATTTAACCAAAAAACCCCTGAACAAATGTGTCATAGGGCAATGACCTTTCCCTGTTCTAACCCAGGCTAGATCTGAGTCAGCAACACAGAAGTGAATGTCACCATATCTTATCACCAGCTGCTGAGCCGCCTCATCCTCTGGGGATGGTCCTGTGCTACCAAGGTAATAACCATTAAGAGGAGGGTATATCTTTATATAATATACACTACTAAAATAGCACTTACATTACATGCTTTGATTCTAACACTGTTCGTATTTCAGGCTGCCAATACAGGCAGCAGCTCAGAAAACAAAGAGTAAAACCTGTTACTAGTAACTGATGGGTGTTGAGTACCTTCCAGGCTTAATTACAAGCATCCAACTTACTGCAAGCCAAAATTACGAAGAGCAAATGCTGCTTCACTTCAAATATCAACCCCATCTCAATATTGCCAGAGCACCACAAAAAAGGAAGACCAAAGCCCATCTCGAAAACAGAAGGAAGGGGAGGAAAAATGCTTGAAAGAAATCCCAGCTTCATACTCCATTTTCTTGATGTTTTAATGGTCCAAAAAGCCATATAAAGCTAAACTCTTAAAATTATTGTCAATGGAGACTACAGCTATGATTTCACCAAGCAGTCCAGAAATCAATCCTTAATTTATAACCGGAATTGTACATCTGATATTTCTTTGACTTTTGTGAAGGAAACAGTTATGGCTAATGTCCATCAACACAGACCCATTTAGCCAGGGTTGAACAACTCAGAACTTGAGTGATTGATCAGATGCCACAAGTACTTCAAGGAAAAAAAAGCTGGACCCTTTCTGGCAATGAAATTTATTGTTGTCTAGGAGTATAAACCAGGTTTACTTTCCTGGAAAACAATTTCATTGGAAGGAGGCCACGAGGCAGTCCAACTATGTTTATCCATGATTCTTTTATATACAGAGCAGCAAGGATGCCACATAAATATACCTGCTCAACACCCAGAGTGATGTACAGCTACATGACTACTTTCTCCTGCAAATTATGGTTATATGGTACCAGTAAGAAATTGACTGGATCTCATCAGACATTGTTTAAGAGCAATAAGGACTTGTGTTCGAGTGGAAAACCTGGCACTGATTTTAAGAGATGAGGATGATGGCTTTTCATCCAAAGCCTTCCTGAGGTGTTTATTTTTAATTATGCTACACACATAAACCTGCCCTGCAGACTCATGTGTCTATTTACACATGGAAAGCAAATAGGTATTGTTTAGGAGCGCTTTTCATGATATAAAGATGTCTCTTCAGGAGATCCTAATTTCTTTTTAAATGGGCTACTTAGTACATCAGTGAATGGCATTTGCTGTGCATTTAGACCCAGGGGAGCAGTAAAGGAAGACTCTGTGAAATTAGCTACTCCCTTTACTATGCTGTGTTTTAAATCATGATTGTACTGCTGTGCACAAAACTCCCTCAGAGCTGGAGAGGCATCAAAGCTGAATGTTCCATAAACCTCCTGAACATCAGCAATGCTCTAGTCCTCACTGAGACAGTGCAAACCTTCACAATAAGTTCATGAAAAGGTAGGCCCTAAATTACAGAAATACTTTGATCAACAAGATGTTATGCTACAAGTATATTTCAACTTGGAAAGAAAAGCAAATATTTGCTTCCTTGTTCAGCAGAGCTCATACGTAAATTAACCTCAAATCAAGAAAGTACTTTCTGTAGTATTCTTTTACTATCCAATTGGATTTAAACTTCTCAAGTGGTTTGCTGAACTGAATCCATAAAAAAAAGTGAGTTATTTTAAAAGAAAGAATTACTGTAAAGAAAAACCTGAAAAAGTGGCTCCTGACCTCAATTTTCTTATGCTGAGGCTCCCACTAAAATCCCTTGTGTTTTTCTTGAGGTTCTTTTGGACAAGAGTATTTCCTTATTGCACTTGTGTATGTTTTCAAAGCTATGTAAGCTGCCCTCTATTCTCAGAGACTTCTGGCTAAAGCTGTGAAAACTACTTGGAAAAGTACTTCTGAATATCAAGATCACTTGTCTGACTTGAAGGTCTCATTACTTACGTCACAGTTCGACACTGTGAAATGAATCCCTTCTTCTCTAATCACTGTCTTTTTTAAATTTCATTCACACTTGCCTTGCAAAGCACAAGGGCAGGAAAAGACCAAGGCATTCACTCAAATAAGTCATTGACACAAGCAAGAGGCAGGAAATGCCTTTTTGTATTTGGGGAGGAAAGAAGTGTTCCTGAAGAAGCTGCCTCAGAGTCACTCAGTCTGAATATAAAAGCTTCCACATGCTGAGCATGACAGCAGCGTAGAGAAACAAAGCCATTTTGGAAGCTCCCAGCACTCTACAGTCTGATTTTCATCTGTTCTTCCCTGCCTGGCTCTTCCTGTTGGCATCTCTACCAGCTGCTAACAGGAAATGCTAAGTATGGTGCCATATGTACTTCAGGCTATGTGAATCTGAGTTATGATGTCCAAAAACTGGCATTATTAAATCTCAAGTCAATGTAGTTTCAATGCAGAGGACCAGCAGGAACCCTTTGACACGTGGCTTAGCTGGATAGAGCAAGGTGGTAATAATGCCAGTGCCATGGGCTCAATCCCTTCATAGGCTGTTCAATTCAGAACCTGATTTGATGATCCTTGTGGGTCCCTTCCAACTCAGAATTTCCTATGATTTTCACTGTAGTGGAGCAAAGAGACTTACTTTTAAAACACCTGACTCCTTTCGGACATACTCCTTTTTCAAAGGGAAAACAACTCCTCCATTTTCAGAGGCCATATTTGGCAAAGTTTGGTGTACTTCTTATTCTAATGTGTATCTTAATTAAAAATAGGTCAGAACAACTGAACTGTAACACATGACATATCACTGATTCTTAGGAACACATTTTCTAGATTCATATACTGCATACAGACCAAATTTAGCAAGCTGACATTTGTGAACAAAGGCACTTGAAAGTCTTACAAGGAAACACTCTGCTCCTGGACTTCACTTTACAGTCACCTCCTTCTCTATCCCTCTACTAATCCTCTAATATGTGCAGCAAGCAGAGCTTTGCTGCCTTGACTGAAGATGATGGAGAACAGTGCACTCTTGTGGGGCAAAAATAAAACCAGGAAGAAACAAAAATTCTACCTTTCCAGAAAATAACTTCATACAACAAACAGCTTCAGTAAGAGAGGATGAGCACTGTTTCCTTTTTTGCTGAGTGATTCAGGACATGCTCTGAGTACAGTAGTGTGGTTCCACACTTTTTCCAACTGAAAATCTCCTGCTGTGCACTAGGAGTCTGCCTCTCTCACATCTCATGTTTTTAATACAAATCATATATTTAAAGGGAAACAAAAAACTCAATAATAAAAATACTGGGTTTTTTTATGGATTAAAAATCAATAGTGCTTCTCACAAATTCTTTCATATAGCAAGAAAGCTGATACTTCATGATCTTCTGACTCCTTGGGACACTCTGCCACTTCACTTCAAGGAGGAAGCACACAACCTACCAGGACCTGTATGTTGCATTGCAACATGGACAGTCTCAGTGTAATGAGACTTTCTGTAATCTGGATTATCTGTTACAAAATCTGCTCATTTCACCAGTTTGTTTTCTGTAAACTCAACAATCTATGGCGTCTGTGAGGCTCAGGCAAGCAGTTATCAGACAGACAACCCTTTCCTCCCCAATCAATAATTCAAATCCAAAGCAGTGACTGAAATCAATCCAATGACCAAAGGTGACTGCAGTGTGATGGATGCATGTTGACTGGTATGAAATGAGTTTGTGGTTTCACTCAAGGCATAATAGCCAACAGTCCTTTTAAGGAAGGAAAAAAAGGAAAACATCTTCACAGTTGATAACATATTCTGTGTTTTGCTGACAGATTGTAAAAAGAAGCATAGAAGTGAAGCTGAATGATCTTTTCAATTCCAACAGTCCAGCAGCCAAGTGTGGTCTTGGTGTCCTTTGAAAAACTGCCTTGCTATCTGCTTTCTTTGAGGAAAAAGAAAGAAAAATAGAACTGTGTGCCTTTAACTTTTCACATGCACTGGAACCAGCTGTAAATATGACCTACTAATCTGAAGACATTTAAAACATTTTCTTTCCAGTCACAAGTACAAGCCCAGATATTTTAAACAGTATATACAGCAAAAATTCAATATATCTGAAGGTCATTACCTGCTCCAACTACTTTATCAATGGATATATTAGAAGCATCCAGTTCCTTGGCAAATTCATGCACAGCTTGATTGGGATCCTCATATGTATGCGGATCTACATAAGTTCTCAGGCCTGGGAGTTTTACTGTGTAAAAGCAAATTCAGAGAGAAAATGTTACTTAGACTTAATTAATCCTTCTAAAGAAAGCTCATGAGACAACAGAAACCAAATCAATAGAAGAAAAAGGTATTCTTCAAATCAAACTGCTTTTTATGGGTCTTCAGGAATCTTATTACAGAGTGAAACCAGAGACACTGAAGCATTGCACAGAAGTACATCTGCACTTGTATTCAACTGCTTTTCAAACATTAAAATACTACTCACCCCTCCCAGGCTACTACATTAGATGCTGCCTTACATTGTCCCTTTCAAAGTACTGACAAAGAGGCAAGTAACAAACTGTGTTGCTACAGTCAACCTGAAAAGCTCTTCAGAACGTACTAAGAGCACATGAACTCAAACCTTTCTTTTCCAAGTCCTCCAAGAAGATGCATAAGAAAAGAAACTTAGAGATGAAAAAATGCATTCCTGTCTTGATCCCTCTGCTAGTCCATACAAGGATGGCAGACAGTTCTTAATAAGGCCTGGGTCTAGCCCTCAGTTACCTTAACATCCATGTTATTATTTTGTCCTGCTCTACAGTTTCCTGGCCAGGGATTGTTCTCTTTGCCCACGGCAAGTGCCAGTTCAAACAACTGAATGATTTTGAAGGCAGTTTCAGGCTCTCCACCACATCTCTTCCTCTAGCAGGACTAGAGAGGAAGAGATAATTCCCAACTTTTCCCTCCAGCAAAGATGCTGAAGGCAAAGCACAACCTCATACCCCCTCCCCGCCTCAAAGCCCTGCCTGTGCTTGTACCCAGTACCTCGTGTGCCTGTCTCATTTAACAGAAATATGTTTTATTAACAAAAAGTGAAATAACCAGCTTGAAGTTTTCTGCTTCTGACACAAAATCAACATTCTTAAACATATATTCTAGCTTTTCCTAACTTTACCAGTTGGTCTCATAAGAGATATTAACTCCTCTTACAAACACTGCTTAACCCACTGAGGAAAATCCTTTCCAGCTTGGTATTATTATAGTGCATCATTGTTTTGACACATAGTATAGTTAAACCTTTTTTTCTGGGTTTACACAGATGGGAAAAAATACCTTTGGACCACTAGTTAGAGCACACAATTGTTTTGTCACACTATCCCAAGTGCACATAAAAAAAAAAAATTATTAAAAAAATCGATTTTATGGAGATTTATTGGCCTGAGAATTGACATAGAAATGATAAAACTGAGTTCCCAAGCTAACTGCCTTGAAAACAATGCAAACTAAGGGCCATGCTCTTAACACAAGGGCTGCGTGTGCACGGCATTAAATGCTGACTGTGTTTCCTTCAAGAGCCTGATGATTACAGAATTACCTGCAAGTAAAACAAAAAGTAATTGGCTGTATATTGCTGTTGCTTAAAAACCTTGTAAATGCTCCTTTCCGTCCATGCTGGATGTACATTACAGGCTCCCTCGTACCCCCAGTAAAAATAACAATTAAAAGTTTCTGCACTGTGGGGTTTTTGGCTTCAGATTTTTAATGCTGACCCCAGAGGTTCCCAAGATCAGGTGATGGTGACTGCAAGGAGAATAATCCCTTCACACCAATAATTAAGAGCAGCCTGTACAGTAACTGGGTTCTGTCATGAAATACAGATAATAAACACATGCACATGTGTTAAGCTGTACTACTTTACAGCTCATTCTGTGCAAACATAATAATTTACATTTTCATTTTAACAGCATGAATTGCCCTAAAGGTAGCAAAAAAATAAAAAGGGCCCAGCCAAAGAAGGCAAAGGGACAGGACCTGAGGAGGTGAAACATTTTTGTTCCTTTGAAGTAATATTATAGGATTTGTAATAAGGCTTCAGGGAATAGTTCATGGCTGGAGCCTTTTTAAAAGTAATTCAGAATAAACTGACTGAAATAAACCAGCTGCTGTATTTAAGATGCTGAAAGTTTACAACAGCCATGGAAGTTACTTTATCCTCTTTTAGTTCATAGGAGCAATTTTTTAATTCTTTGGGAAAGACTCTAATGTGGTAGATTAGAGTTTCAGCAGCCACACATGTACATTCATACAAATTCTAACAGATAAATATCTGCAAAAGCTCTAACAAATGATTTTCAAGAATTTCTAGGAGAAATACCAGGTCCATAATTGGCTCTGTTCTTACTACACAGTGAGTCATCATGGCACTGCTCAGAAAACAGTACATAAATATCTGAAGCCAAATTAAAAGCAATTTAATCCACAGGAATTTAACAGCACCGACATGTTTAAGAATAGTGATTGCGACTTTCCATTGTGTGGGAGTAAAGAGAGCAAATTCTAACCTGTTATTTGTCTGTGACACTTATTTTACTGGCTGCTTTTATTTTATAACCTCATTAAATTTGGATGATGAAGCATTAATTCTATGGGCCACATGTAACCCTATAGATTTTTTTTGGACAATAGTTGGTGAGCAGTTGTTGGGCTGCATGAAGCAAACCCACTGCTCCAGCTGGTGTATCCCCTGACAGTGCTGGGGAAGGAGACACATGTTTGGATGTGCACGGTCACAGCTCTCTGGAGATAAGGGTGGGCTCCAAACTCCAAGTAATAATAATTTGAACAGTCACTATCATGAGGATTAGGAAGCAGTTCTCATTTCCAACTACTGCAGGTAAATCCCTCATTAAAATGTTAATTCAGTTGTATTTGGTGACAAGGCACCTGGTTATGCTACCAACAGCTCTTTCCTTACAGATGGTACAGCACCACTGTTTCTGCAAAAAAAAACCAAAAACCTCAAGTACATTAACCTTACAACATGCTAAGCAATAGAAATATATGGTTCAACACAGTTTACATGGTTTGTAATTCATCTGGAGCTGCAACAGTTTCAAAATCAAACTACGTTTTCGTATTAAACACATGCTCATTAGACATCCAAGAATTACGTGAGAGAGAAAAAGGGATTTCTGGTCTTGGTGTCTATGAAGGGCTTTATCCTTGCCTGTAAGGATAAAAAAATCCAAATGCAGTGATTAAAAAATGCCAAGAAATCCCCGCTACTCCTGATCAGGACTTCAGCTATCACCTTCTTTTCCCCTCAGCTTCTCTTGCTTCAAAAGTAATTTATTTCTATTTGAAAGAGTGTATGGATGGAGCTTTGCCTGTCATCTACTCTTCAGGTCCCACCATTCTGCTGGGGAAAAGCATGGCAGGGTTAAGCACATCACAGAGAAGATTCCGGGTCAGCACAGAGCTGGAATACTGCAGGATGACATTTCCCTCCAGCCAAGGACCATAGCAAGCTGCTTCTTCCTGGTAGCCAGGACACATTCCCTTGGCTCAAAAAACCCCAGCATTTCTTCCCATGTCATCTGGGTGTGATCTTGCTCCACACTACTCCTTTCACAAGGCATTGCTGAACGACCCAGAGCAGCCATGAATTAAGTCCAACTTTAGCCTTATTAAAAATAGGTACATAAACATCAAAAAACAGATAGGCTTTGGGTTTGGTTTTTGAACATGTTTCAAAAGGAATCCAGATTCCTCAGGGTGAACGAAATCTCACATCCTTAACTGCATCCAATTTTTGTGAAGCAAAGACAACATAAGGCAGTGGAAATGCTCTGTTAGTCTTGGGTGAGACCCAACAAAGGCATAGAGATAGTCATTCTTGCCAGTGGGAAATCAGGACTTGGTCAAAACATGTTTGTAAGAAGAGCTGGATTTAAAAAAAAAAAATCCCGTTAATTTTAGATACTTGTTTAGAATTTATTCTTAATTTAAGAAAGTATTCTGCATCACTCCATGTGTTCAAAATAATTTCAAACTAAATTATTAGTGGGTCAGCTTTGTCAACCAAACTATTTTTGCAGTCCCTTTAGTGGTCAAGACAGGTTTAATTGATTCTACATTTTGCTTTGGCGGGGGTGGGGGGGAAATATTCCTTAGACTTTATACAGCTGATAATGGGGAAGTTGCATTTCAGGAATGCACAGCAGAATCAGTAGCACATTGCTGACCTCATGTTTGAATGTTTTGCTCATTATTAACCTGAATACAGGTGAAGGAATTTGAAAAAAAAAAAAAAAAAAGAATAATTGTGTGGGGAAAATCTCCTTACCCACAAGAGAAGAGAATTCTCTTCTAATTTCACCTTGATTTAAGTGAGGTGTGACTTTTTTTTTCAAATTGAAAAATACCAGCTATCTAGGGGATGAATTCAACACATCTGGAAGCATTAAAAGGCGTCAGTAACTTACAATGTCCATTACCAAAATGCAGTCTTTTGTCATCAGTGCCATGTTTGGACTTCTTGTATCCACAGAATCTACAAGCAAGAGAGAAAAAAAAGTAATATAGAGAATTTCATGTGTTAACTGCAGGTGGAAACAGAATAAAATGTTTTCCCTCTACAATTAAATGCCTGTTGGAAAGTTTAATGATATTTACATTCTCTGTGCCCTACAGAGGCATGTGATGTTCTCAGGGAATTTGAGGAAATTGGCTAATGAGAGGATTTGTTGATTTTTGACCCCTACAGTTTAATTTTACAATTGCCTAAGAATGTGTTTATAGCATTTTTTAACAACTGCTGCAGGATTGGGGCTGCTGATGTTAGAGGGCTCATTATCAACTATGAGGCAGAATTTGGAGCTCCTGGGCAGCAGACAAAGGCAAAGGTTGCAAACCAGCCCTGCTGCTGCTACACCCAAAGTGCCCTGCTCATCAAGGGCCCTCAGGGAAATGGAAGAGGGAGCAAATGTGCAAATCAGCCACACTAACCTCCCAATCAAGACGTACACCACGACTGTAAGCAGAATAATGGCTACTGCTGCTGAAATGGCAATCATTACCACCTGGCTGTTCTCACTGGAAATGGAGAATGCTGCAAAGTTAACACAAAAATATATATAAATAACTTTACACACACATAACACTGACTACTTCACAATTGACATGTATATAGGAAACAGACAGGTTAAGTCATCGCCATACAGCATTTGGTCTCCTGACAGATATTTAATCTACTACATAATTTTTTCATCAAACAAATAAATACAAGGGAAAAAAACATAAGACTCTGGCCATCTTTGACAATTTACCAAAGTTGTTTCTGCTACTGTTGATTTTTACTTGCTGACTGTAGCAACTTCTGGTAGACTGATACTTATATATACACATATACATAAATACAAATGCACATATATTTTGTCATGGTCAGAAGGAATTTTTCCTTGGCAAGAAAGCCCAGTCAGTCAATAATCATGACCCTTCCTATCCTGTCTGTGTGACAGAAAGTGCTTTAAGGAGTTAAGTTTCCCTGTTATCCTTGACAATATCCAAATGAAGGTTGTGTAAAGCCAGGGCACGCAGAAGCAGATAGAAGGACTATCCATGGTTAATCCGTGTCTACAGTAAAAACAAGGGCTGTTTTCTTCCTTATGTTGAGATGTGCACCACTGTCTCCTGTTACCTCCCACATTTCTAATTTTTTCCTTTTCCCTTATTTTTTGGTAATGTTACTTGGCAGAGAAAAACCTCATTAAACCCTAAACTGATAAATTTTTCATCTCTGCAACTGATTTTTTTTTCTCATTCCTGCAATTGTTTGTCCTATCTTGAGTTCTAGTTTCAACTAGAATGCCAAAGCTTTTAGTCTCTGTAACAGAAATATGTAACTATTTCTTTTAACACAAAGCTTACTTGCTTTTCAGAATAAGAGCTGATGTGGGGGAGGAAGAAATGGGGATGAGATACATAACCTATCACAAAAACACACATAAGCCAAGTGAGAGACCATTTGGCTTGACACTACTCTTCTTGGTAGAAGATGTTGCTTTTAGCAGAACACTTCTTAGACCTTGAGTTCTCAAGCCTTACCATGAGTACATGAATAAGCCCTATGAGAGTGTATCAGAATTATAATCCTTAGTTGTGTTATAAATCTGAACAGCAGATACAAATCTTCTGTGAAAGCCTGCCCTTCCACAAAGCAAACAGTTTGATTATTCATCAGCAGCCTGTATCAGTAACTGGGCACCTAAGCAAGGGCTGACTTTTTGATGCATTAAGCCACTTTCAGCTGCTAGCAAAGAGAAAGTCTGATTAACCATATAATACCTATGATGAGAAAGCAACATTTAAGACTATGAACTCTATTATGAGCCTTTCTGACACAATAGCAGAACTTCTAAAGAATACCTATAAGGTCATTACTTAACCAATATTACTATCTATGTATTAAAGAAAAAGGAGTGCAAGGCTACTAAATAATTACCCAGGACCACCCAGAAATGTAATGACAGAAGGAGGAACCCAAACAGCTCAACGTCCTGACCATCTACTCAACTGAATAGCCATCCTTCCCAGCCTGTGCATATTGGTTTCCTCTCAAGGCTATACAGGAGACAGCAGCAATGCTCTGCAGTAACACAGAGAATTCCAGACCGACCCACAGGAGCAATGGAACAATATAATACCAGTTATAGTCCATGGGGTTCAGGCCACAAGTTTGGAACAGTGTGAGGCTGTGAATCTGCTTTTCTATCAAACTTCCTCTCTCAACAAGAAAGGTCTAGCAAGGTAGCATTTCTGGAATAAGGCAGAAGTAGGGTAGGGAATGGAAGAAAATACCACCTGTGATAGTTATGGTATACTCTACAGCATGTTTCAAGTTTAATGATAAAATATACAGTAATGCTACCCAGAAACACATCATAAATAGTTATGAGACATAGTTCCTAAACTAGAAGAGGAGTGAAAGCAGCCATTCAGATCAGTCAGAACCTGGGTAGGGTATCAGTATAAACCATTTGAACCAATACATACAATCTGGACTGGTTTCAAATTCAAACTTGCGGCTGTTTGTCCCATATCCAGCTGCAGTTCGGGCTCGGATTTGGAAGACATACGTGGTATCAGGTTTGAGGCCACTGATGGTAACATTGGTGCCTTTGGCTCTCAGAATAGTATAGCTTGTCTCTTGTTCCTGCTTTTGAAAAAAGAAATGAGCAGATTAAAACCACACCCTAAAAAACCAGAAACAACAGGAGACGGACACTAAATTGATACAAATTACCTGAGAAGAACAGGCATATTTCTGAATATTTATAGCCTGATAAATGCTTGGACAAACATTCATTTTCAATCACCTTTTAGCAAGAAATCTAAATAATTTAGATCTTCTATGGCCTTATGCTGTAAATTGAATACTACACATGCTGGGTATGTGATATTTTATTAAATGGCTTTGCATAATTTTGTCCACAGTCTGTAATACAACAGGAAAATTACTAAAATGTTATTTAAAAATAAAAAAATGTACATCAGATTTGCCTACTGCACTGAACTGGAAGTTGTAACCGGCCAACTTAGACATTTTAGGGCCCTGCAGAGATGTTTGCAGGATACAGTTTTTACTGCCTTGCATTTTACAAGACCTTCATAACAGTCAGAAGAGAAACTCCACTCGGGGTCCTCAGCTCAGTGAAAAGGCAAATTTAACTGGTTTTCTATTATGCTGTAAAAAGTATGAGATTGATGCATCCATCCTCATTTGGGCAAAAAACTCACTGAACTCGCTCCTGGGCTATACTCACAACCACACTCTGCCTAATAGTCACCTATTTCTGACTTACATAAAATAAGAAGACTATTTTGTAATTTAGTAGGTTTGGATACACTTCACACTATGTAAAAAGCTAATTCTGATAAAAGTATGTCTCAGTCCGACTGTAAGCACATAATCTAAAAATTTAAGCATGCATTTGGAGCCTGAGGTATTGCTTATTTTATTAAAGCCATCCTGTACCAAAAGAGCATTTTTGGCTTCCTCAATATGGCAGCTGGAACTGTCTCAAAAAAAATCTTGGACAGCAGCCACACATGTGGGAAACTGTGAGAATCTCAATTGTTTAGGTTCCCCACCATGGACTTTTTTATTCTGGAGGTGGTGGGGATTTCATATGCTGTCCTTTTACTTTGAACACTCGGCAAAACACTAAACCCATTGAGTTCTGCCTGTTTGAACACAGAAACTGAGTTAAGGCATGTCGGATGCAAAGAATCTCACCTAATTCCCACTATTTTAGTTTTCTTTTTATGGCATTGCATTAGCTTGGGAGGGTCTGACATTTTAACTTTGACAACACTGGAGTGCTGATGCACAAGTACAGAGGCTGGAAAATACTCAACACACTCATTGCCAAAGCCATTTCACCTTCACATGTAAAGTTCAAGTGACTAGAGTTGGTTCAGCGTGTTTACTCTGCAGTGCTGTCTCCAGTAATAAAGTTAGGATAATCTAAGTAGGTGGACGTCAGAAACTGTTCCCTCTGGTGCCACAGAAGCCCAAGTACCCTGTTCTTGGCAATCTTTCATATAGAGAAACAGAAACATTTCCACCATCATTAGGGAAATTGCCAGAATCTCCATGTAATAATAATCAACATTACACACACATGAGAAATCACAGTGAAGGGAAAAGAGGGAAAGAAAAGACAAAAGAAAAATGGGGGGGAAAAAAAAAAAAAGTGAACCAGCTTAAAAGTCAACATCCAGAACCAAAACCTCAGATAGGGTAAGCTGGACCTATTCTTCAAAAAATTACTATAAAAATGTTTACCATTTTTCTGCACACTAAAAATAAAAAGGAAATCAGCACTGGACCTCCTCAGAGTTTCCCAATACTTCTCTAAAACGTTTTCTGTTATAAATTCAGGGGACAAAATTTACAAGACATTCTAAAGAGCTAACAGGCTTGCATAACATTATTTATTTTTGAACTAACAAAGGCCTAGTATTATAGTTTGCAGGCTTCCCTTATCTCATCATTCAGTTGCATGTAGGCAGCTATTTTAATTTCAAAGACATAATAATCTTGTCTTTAAAACACAAAATCTTTTGTGTATGCTACGACTGGACATTCATTTTGATCTTGCTTCAGGCTGCTTTTATGAAATACAAACATTTCTTTCTGGTGCAGATACAAACGTGCAAGGGAAAATATAGTCATGGCCCTGTCTGTTAATAATCCGCAATGGAACTTGGAAAATAAACAATTAAAACAATGGTATGGAGGATGTCATGGTATCTCAGTTTATGGGAAGCTTTTTACACACATATTTTGTAAGTCATTTTTTACGTTACTAGTAATCAAATCAGTGAAACACCACATAAAAGCCCAAGTTTATCTTTCTTGGGGATAAAGTAAAACTTCAGAGATACAGCACTACAGCTTCAATAAGCAGAAGGAATACACAAAAACGAGAGTCAGCCTTTGCAAAGCAGAACTTCAATCAAACACTGATGATAAATTTGAACTTGGATGGCACAAAGCATATTCTTCCTGAATATTTCTGCATAATTTACTATACATAATCTCTACTGGGAAGCAAATCCCACTACTGTTGGTGTCTCACTTGCAGATGACATTTTATAGTTTTGTATTATGTCTTATAGAAGACACATTCTGAAGTAATTTTAAATTTATAGTGGCAATACTCGTAAGATTGAATGGTATGTCCTTTTTTCAGATAAGCACAGAAAGTGCTTATATAATGTAAGATTTTTTTCCCATCAGCTTCACGTACACTTGAGAGGCCAAAACCTGACTAAAGATCTTTGGGAGGAAGCCACAGTCCTGATACTGCTTCCCTCATTGCCAGATGTGAAATCTTCATTGATACATTTCCTGTAAATCTCGTGAAGCACGCACAGCCTACGTGCATTCAAAGCCAGAATAATAAGAGTTTAAAAGCAACAAAGTGCATTTGCATATAATTTGCTTTATCAGCCCCAGGAAGGGTACAAAGTGCATAGCTATGTGTTGGCTTTAACCAGTCTCCTGAGCACACAATTTCCATGATGGCAAAAGCAAATCTCTTCTAGCAATGTGAGACTGCAGATAACTTTCATTCATTGCTTGCAAAAGACTTCACCTTAATAAAGTGTGTGGGATTTAGTTACCATGATTGTAAGCAGCATAGTTAGTTTAAACAATTAATAGTTTATGAGTGGTATTTAGGAGATGGCTTTTTTTTCCCCCGGGGTTGTTGCATGACAAGATACTCCTTCAAGAGAACATAATTCTGTCAACAAGGAGAAAACATAGTATATGGCTAGTGTAAAAAAAGAAAGAAAGAAAGAAAAAAGGCTTTGTTATTTGTGTGCTTTGATAGCTGAGATGCTTAGAATTCAGCACAGCATTTTATGGATGGACTAACTGAGGTGTCATTTAGTACCATTAACTTAACATAAAATGTTATGCCTTACCATAAAGCAAACGCCTAGAAGTTCTATATGGTATCCCTATGAAAGCAGATTTTATTCCTTTTAAATGTTTCAAATAAATAGTGACTAGGTCTTCATAATCAGGCTCTAAAGAGTTTTACAAAAAATGAAATTTTATTTGAAACAGTGAGTCTGAAAAACTCCCACGCAGTTCATAATTCTATGAAGTGTCCAAGGCCACGTTGGATGGGGCAATGTGGTCTAGTGGAAAGTGTCCCTGCCTACAGCAGGGATGTGGAACTAGATGGTTTTTAAAGACCCTTCCACCAACCGATTCATTCCAAAAGGTTAAAATAGTTTTCCAAAACTGTAGTTTCTAGTTTCTCTAGCAACATAAAAAGCTCTACTCTCTCAGCTACACAAGTGCAACCACTGATGAAAAAACAAACAAACAAAAAAAAGAGAACTGAATAGATTATTTAATTTCCCTTGCAGAAAATAAATATTTCCCACATATTTTATGTCAATGCCTTAGAAAAACTGCACCATATCATAATTTGGATACATGACATTCTATCCTTATTCCAAATCTAACTCAACATCTTAAACATCAGTAACATGAAGTTGCCCATAAGTATCACATATTCTTTGAAATTTAAGAACAGCCTAGCAAAATAATTTCACAAGCAAGGGGTATGAGAGAATTGGGCTGACCTGTATTACTCTGTTAATACTATATCTTTTAATTTCTAAGAGACTGCAAAGAGGCTGCCAACTGAAAACAAGAAGGATGGAAAAGAATGGTTCAACATAAATCATCATAAAACATATCATTCAGATATGACTTGCCAGCAGAAATACCCAGATTGCCAAACATGAAGTGTTTATTTCCTAGCAATTGTCACTTAATAGCAGTGGGGTTTCTGATGAGCACAACCAAGATGATTTCTGAAGCAGAAAAGCAAACAGACAGGACTGGTTTAAAAAGAAAGCTCTCTTTTCAAAGGAGAAGGGAAGGATGCACACTTAGAGATCTCAGATAAAAGGCAGCATCTTCCAAAGGGGTTTGGGGAAGGAATGAAGGGTAATGGTCCAGCACAGGCTGCTCTGGCCTCAAGTAAGTTTAACAGAGCATTAGTTTTGTACCTATTATAATTTGTAAAGCTTAAAAGGACAATAGATTAAAGTCTCCTGACAATAGATTTACCTTTTTTTTTTCTTTCCCTCATAAACCCTGAGAAATAGGCTCATGACTTCCCAATGGACTGCAGAACACACGTTAAAAACAGCGGTGCCAGAAGGTTGGTTTTTTAAAAGCCTTTTGCTCTGAATGGTCTGGCTCTTCTTATCAATCAGTGGGCTCTCTGGTTTAAGAATACTGTCGGGTGTATATGAACTCCTGATTACAGACTTCAAAGGGAAGAAACGCATGTGCAAGATCAGCCTCATAAGACTGGCTGGTTGTCTTATAAAGCTGTCCTGTGACAACCAGTTGCTCCATAAGAATGGATACACCCCGTGGGAATAGCAGCTGCATGTTCTGTCTGTGCATACAACAGCACTGGAAGGTGACAATTTTTTTGAAAGAAACCCTAATTTCACTGTAGAACAATGATCAAAACATCCAAAAATCAACAAATACACAAATAAAACTTAATGGTCATTTAATTAAAATAAAATGAATGTATACAGCAGGGCAAAAAAAATCTCTCCCTTTGGAGCAACTAAACCCCAAGAAATCACCTGTACTGGTTTTGGTTGGTATAGAATTTATTTTCTTCAGAGTAGTTAGTAGGTGGCATTTTGATTTGCAGCTAAGACAGACAGGGTTAGTTATATAGAGATGTTTTTGTTATTTTTTGCAGTGCCAAGGCCTTTTCTGCTTGTTCCACTACCCTACCAGTAGGGGAGCCTGGGGGGCATGAGAATTTGGGATGGGACACAGGCAGGACAGCTGACTCTAGCTGAACACAGGAATATCCCATATACATGAGGTCATGCTTAGCAGATAAACCTGGGAAGAAGGAGACAGAGGGGGATGGTTGGTGTCATGGCATTTGTCCTCTCACGTCATCATTACACCTGACAAAGCTCAGCTTTCCTGTGGGCGGCTGAACACCAGCCTGCCCATGGGAAGGGGTGAATGAATTCCTTGTTTTGCTTTGCCTGTTAAAGTGTCTGCATCTCAAACAATGAGTTTTCTCACTTTTCTGATTCTCTCCCCCATCCCAGCAGGGCAGGAGTGAGAGGGTGGTTGTGTGGGGGTTTAGTTGCCAGCTGGGATGGAACCAGGACATCTCCCCAACTCCAGGATGCACTAGACAGCTGTGTGTGTCACAGCCTTCACCCTGTGGCACAGAGCCCCTGTGGCAAAGGCTTCCACCTGGGGAGAGTGGAGGAGGAGCTGAGACAGGGCTGCCACAGCTCTGGGAAAACAAAGGTATGGCCAGAAGCAGCGAGATCAGTCAGAGGCAGGTCTCAAATTAAATGCAAGTTAACAATCCAGATAAACAACCCAGCCTGTGCAATCCAGGCTGAAGTTCTGGCATCTTTCAGGGGTAGGTCCTTTGTGATGTAAATAGCTCTTTCAAGCCTTACTAAAAGAGTAAAAAAGGTGCCTCTTTTCTCACAAGAAATTTGGAAATAGGAGATCTCAAATAATTGCTGCATCCTTTCCCTACTGAGGATGCAGAAATGAAGAAAACCTGATGTGTGAGCTGGTTCTCCTTTATTTCTCAAGCTCAAAATGTGGACTTGATCCTGTCCCCATTGAATCTGAAAAAAACAAAGTGCAAGTCCCCAGGGTGCTGCTCTCTAAGGTAAGACTGAGCTGAAATGTTTAGGAAGATTTCTTTTTCTCCTTTTATCACTAGCACTAGGTATGTTTAGATTTTTACCAAGGTCTTTGAAGACTGAAGTGCTCACCAGAAAACTCCTCCCAGAATCAGATTGTGTAAATTTGGGAGAAATTTTTTCAGCATACAGCCTTTTGATGCCCATTCTTCAGCTGAAGATCAAGGGTGCACTATCAATACCATATAGGTCCCCTAGTAAGCTTTGTGAGAAAATTTTCTATACATTAACTGAATACTCATGGAGTATTTTTAACAACATTTTCTAAGAGGATATTAGTACTATGTCTCCTCTGGTACATATGAAATATAAGCCTGATTACTAGATATGAAGAACATTAGCAAATGCTCAATCAAACCATTAATTTTGACTTTTTTTTCAGAGTTTAAATTCAGTAGCAATATATTATGTCAAAAGGTCTCTATCAAAAAATGGCTTAATACCACTCTTCATAATCTTCACAACTATTTATGGTTTTTCAGTTCTACCAGTAAGATTTAGTAAAAAAGAAATTCATTATGAAGATACATTTTTTCTTAAATACAAATCTATAAATCAACAGCTTGATTTATACAAGAAAATGTCAATAAAAAGCAGAACCTATTTAACGGCAGATTTTCTTTCAATTTAGTTATTCCTTAAAATTTGTGAAGAATCCAGTTATTAATGAAAAGTGTGAACTATCATAGTGAAAACCAGCCCAAAAGATAAGCATCATTTTCAAAATCATTTTTGTGCACAAGTTGTTCGTGCCACAGGGAAGCACCAGCATATGGATGTTGATAGATCAGTGTATGAACACCAACAGCATAATAGAACTGAGTAAGCAAAATGCACTCAAGGAAATAAGAAAAGAAAGGAATTGACTGTATTATTCTCTATGTTTGGTCTAAAGTGTTTGGGGCTGAATTTGGAAGGCAACACAACTTAATTCCACTTCATATTTTCATGATACCAAAAATTGAACAGTTTCAACACTTAATGTCTTTGAGGAAGACAGTGAATGAATGGGGGTGTTTCTGAATCCTTAACACAGAAAAGATGCAATAATTTCACTAAGAATTGCCCTGACAAAAACATCCCCTTTGATCTTTCTTCCCACCTTTTCATAGTATTTGACCTCATAGTCCAAAATGATCCCATTTGGATGTTCAGGTTCTTGCCAAGAGAGAGACACACTGTTCCTGGACGTCCTGTCTTTTCTTATGACCGTGATGGGCGATGGAGCTGCAAGGGGGAGGGAAGAGAGAAAAGCAAATAAAGTTTATCTCTGTTCCAATTCTTGGCAAAGAGCATGGTTTCCATTTAAAAGAGTCATGAGCAAAGGTCTGGACTTGTATCAACATTCAGCAGCTGGATTACAGTCCTGATACACATGTCTTGGAGCACACTGGCCTCATGGAAAATGAGCTGAGATTCTCTGTTGGACTGGAGGACTGGTGGCAAGACAGCAGATGGTTTTGATCTGCTACTACAGGGTAAGCAATGAAATACTTTCAAAATACTAAAATATAGAACAAAATAGCAGTACTACTATTTGTTATAAGGCTGAAGTATTATCATTACCAGACTGCAGAACTCTGATAACATTTTCATATGCAAGTGTAAACCAGTGCTGGGATGCATTATGTCCAAGGAGCTCCTGGTATCCATGACCAGTAAGAACCATTAGCTGAATACAGCCTCTTTTGTAACATTATTTGGTAAGCTTTCCAGATAAAAATTGCTCCCATACATACTTCTCCTTTACCACACTTCTTTGAAAATGAAATTTGAACTAAAAACCACCAAAATCTAGACTACAAAATAACCCAATTTTTTGATCAGTTAGGCATGACAACCGATTGCATGCCACGGGCTCAGCCACCACCCACAACCTGGAAATATTATCAATGAAACACACACAATCATAATTAGCTAAGATTCTTGAGCAGCGGTTCAGTTTTAGACCACCCAGCTCTCTGCGTTGTTCCAAGACCAGGTCTAGGTTTCTTGGACTCACTGAAAGCCTTGCAATTTTTTAAAATTATTTTTTTCTGTTTCTTTTGGGTTGGCTTCCCACTCCAAATGCTTCTCTTCCACAGCTTTGGCCAAAATACATCAGATTATATCTTACAGATCACACACCAAAGGCTGTAACTGTCATTTAAAAAAAAAATCTTTTACTA
This sequence comes from Acropternis orthonyx, assembly GCA_035583155.1. NCBI lineage: Eukaryota > Metazoa > Chordata > Aves > Passeriformes > Rhinocryptidae > Acropternis > Acropternis orthonyx. The sequence goes on along the minus strand of JAWWEU010000001.1, from coordinate 2,971,365 downwards.
ATAAATGGCCTTTTATCTTGACATGTAAAGAAAATGTGTTTATAAGTTCACATTTTGCTATCCTAATAAAAAAGCTCTAGAGCTGATCTAAACAATTTAACATCAGCTGAATCCTATAAAGTTTTACTGTTCATATAAAACTAACTGTACTTTACAGACATTACATATTTGCATGCTTTAGCCAGTGCCCTTTCTGGACTTTCATTTCTGCAAGAGAACTTGCAATAGCCAGGGGAAATTAAAAAAAAAAAATATATATATATATATATACACACACAGATATATAGATCTGCACACTTTCACATTCATTCTGGCTTGAACACATCCCCTGAGCAGCATTTTCATATTTCAAATGGTTCACAGTAGCTTTTCGAAAATACTAAAAAGTTGCCTTTCCCCCTATCCCCCAATAGGAAAAATTTATCCTGAAGTTATATTAGTAAGATCATTTGCTGGAGAGTTTTTTTTGGTGGGTTGGTGTGGGGTTTTGGGGTTTTTTGGGGGGTTTTGTTTGTTTGTTTGTTTGTTTGGGGGTTTTTTGTGACCTTTATTTATTTCAGGCAGAATGGGAAACAGTCTGTCTGTTTTACTCAGATGCACCAGACCTATGCTGGTGAAGAGCTGAAAAGCATTAGGGGAAACTATACAGGACTCATTTGTAATTAACATCCTTCAGTAACTTCACTTGAATTCCACTCAGGCACAGAACAGTGCTAGAGCCAAAACACAGAGTGCTTAGCAGGCTGAACTTCTCTACCACAGACAGCTCTGTGTTAACTTGTATACTCATACTTGCTGCTTTTATGCTCTCATAAGTCATTTTTATGTCTTCTTTTTAAGTCAAGCTATTCATCTCTTTTTAGTATGTGAATAGGTAGCCAAGCCCAGTACCCCAGCTGGTAACACTTCCCATTAAGGTAACATTAATACTGATATTATGAATAATTAATATATGATTAACAGAAATGGCTTTTCCCCTAATAAATTATGGTAATTTGTGCTATAACAGATTCTCAAGGCAGACTGAAACAATCTTACATGCTCCAATACAGATAGGCTTTAAAAAAAAGCTATCTTCCAACACAGTATTAATTATTTTGAGCTCATTTGCACACATCTCTGCAGATGCTACCAGTAACTTATCTCACAGCAGTTTATTAGAAAAGCATCTGCTGCACAGTTATCAATAACATTATAAAACATTCATATACCTTTTCTAATCCCTAGGGCTCCCAAAGCTGCTTAAAAATTACAGTGTCTGGAAGAGATAGCATCCCACCACACAGGCAAACGCAGCGGGGGAAGAGATGAATAGTCAGGGGAACACAATGTTTCAGGCACCTTTAATCCCACACCAAAATGAGCTAAAACGAAAAAAATTACCAGCATTACCTTTCTTTGCTGGTCTGTGAGAAGATGGACTGCCAAAGTTTTAAATCTTTATGTAATCTTGTTGCTCTTCTGCTATACCTGTTAGATAGGTGGCTCTGGAAAGTGTTATAAAGTCTTGAAGCCAATTGAAGAAAATATCTTGTTCAGATGACTTCCAAGTTTATGTATAAATCTGTTGTAGCTGATGGATTTAAGACACAGTAGGAGCTGAGGTAACCTGCCCTGTGGTCTCAGCACAGGGCTGAGGTGCAGTTGGGAGGAATAACTTGACATTTGGACCTTAGAATTAATTTCTTTTTGCATGCATCTCCAAAATATAATGTAAAACTTCAACTGTGTTCTAAATAGTGTCTAAGCAGAAGTCAGCCTTAATTTGCATTTTGTAACACCAGAGTAGCTCACCTACTGTATTTTACTATTTAATTGGAAGACTCTGAAAATCCAGCAAAGAGAAAAAACGCAGTCAAAGGAAGTTAACATCATAAACCATGAGACAGTGAAGGCATCACCAGGTACAGCCATACATATAGTCTTTAGTCTTCCATATGAGAAAGAGATAACCAGGAGTTTCCTGAGAAGAATTAATAACTACAATATAATGAGTCTGAATTCAAAAATCTGGCTACAAAAAGGAATACAAGTACTTAATATTTAGAATAGCCATTTTTTCATCCACATTCCATGACTTTTCTATCTTAAATTAATTGACAATTACATTATGCAAGAACAGAATGTGAGAACAAATATATTCAATGTCTGCATCTCTCACCAGCAAAACAAAGCTTGCACTATGGGTTAGCAAGTAATAAGACATTATCAAGCTTTTTAAGATTAACTGAAGTTTTAAAAATTATATTAAAGTATCAGTAGCATTATAAAGATTAAATTAGTTTATCATTTAGAAAACATGCATTTAAAGATAAAACTTAAGGAGAATACTTTTTTAGACTAAGCAGATGAATAAATGCTGTTTCAATGATTTTCTTAATTAAACCCATGTCTCATACACCTCTATGTATTTATGTTTTTACTGGTATTTTGATTAATATATTAGTACTCTCAACTTCTTCACTTGAATAAGAGCTGTGGTTTTTTAATAACCAACTTTGGCCTTGTGTGGCCATACATTAAGATGTTTACTCTCAATAGTCACATGCAAAGCCTATAGAGGCATTTTTACACATCAGATGGTTAGTATTTGCCGGGTACTACACTCTCCCTGCTTCAAGCAGTTAATATGAACATTCAAAACTCCCTGGAGTTAAAAGGGGAAATGTACTTTGAGCTCTGTGTTGTCAGGTAGCATTTGTGACAACTGGGAATGTGGATGTTGAAAAGGTAACAAACACAATGATCCAGAGAGCTCAGACTCACAAGTATAAAAACCTCCTCAGTCGTGGCTATTAAAGGTGCAAGCAAATAACATGAAGGATCTAGCAGAGACGACAATAAAACGCTGCTCAAATTGATTTCCCAGTGAAACTGACCCCAACAGATCATTTGTTTTCCTCCAGTTTAATAGCAGCTATATATAAATTTCCTTATTGACTTTTTCCTTATTCCTTGGTTATTGTTTTCATATGTGACTGGCTTACAGATGGATATACACACTAGAAGAAAATCCCATGTCCTGTGACAGAGAGAACCCAGTATTAACTTTGGGAAGCCATATGTGCACAACTGCTGAAACATTTAGAGTCTTTTTGTTTCTTGCTTAGGTCTCTAGATCAAAAATTAAATTTTAGGAAAGGATTTAACTCTAAAACAACTCACGGCTTGCCTCCAGCTTTTGCTTGCAAACAAGAGTAACATATGCTTTGCCTAGGAGAGCAAAATATTTCAAACTATGCTGAAAGATTATGACCAAGAACATATTTGAGCCAGCAGAATTGACTGTATTACCCAATTTTCCATTTCTGCCCTGCTGAACAAATGAAAGGCTTGTTCCTTTTCTTTCCTTTAGAAAACTGATGCTTTTATTATCTAATCATAATACTGCAATGTGATATAATATATAAATTTTCTTTAATGTCTATAATGCCCCGAGGAGGTAATGTGGAACAAGAGCAGTAAATAAAGATCATAACCTGAAAATGAAATCTGCATCTCTGACAGGAGGATCCACTGGGACCCAAACCCAAATCTGTAAGTCTTAGACAGTCCAAACCACAAAACTATCACACAATTCCAAGTAGAAATACCAACATATGAATGAACAAACTGATCTCTCACTTAAAGGCATTTTCTCTCAAATACTGGAGTCATGTCCACAAAGCCAGGACATGTGAGAGAACTCACCCTGGTGCCAGGCACCCGTGCATGGCTTGGTCTGCTCTGCTCATAATGCTGCACCTACACAGTTTGACTCACTCAAAACCACCAGTTTTTCCATCTTTAGGTTTATCCATCCATCCCACCACCAACAAGCATTCAACCTGTTACAGAGTCCCAAGTAATGACTCACAAATCAGTACAATGATGTCACACCTTCATGACATGACGCCTGAATGAACAGCTACCCTTGTACTTGGATTCTTTAACATCTCCAGCATCTATTCTGTGGATTACTGTATGTAAAGGGTTTATTATAGAAGCCTGCTCACAGAAAGCAGGGCCTGCACCGTTTTAAACCTTGTCTGATCGCATTACTGTTCACTTTCTTCGCAGTTAAAGGCTCTGCCTCCCTCTGTGTGATTGTGCTGAAGCCAGCAAGCCTGATCCCACATTCCTGATCCCACAGGCGCATTCCAAGAGGGCCCAGCCAGTGTTGGGGTCCCCAGGTGCCTCCCAGGAGACAGGAGGAAATAGTCACACTTTAATAACACTTTGGAAACCTCCTAAACTCTACACTCTCCTCTTCCAGACTCAATTACCCCAGCACTTCAATGTGTGTGCAGACACGGTCCTTTGCCCTTTAATCTCCAGGACACGTAGTTAAACTAGCACAGTACCTGTGTTTGTGTTCCTGCACCTTTCCCTTGAGCTCAAGCAGGCTCAATATATTTTTATGTCTTGGGCTGTAAAATGTCATCTGATTCTGTAACATCATTAGGTGACCATCAGCTAGAGGGCAACGTGCCTTCCCTTGCTGCTGGGAACCAGGTGTTGGGGAGTACAGTCATCCAACAGCAAGGGGATACATCACATCAGAATGCAGAACCCTCACACCAGATCCAAGCTGGATCCCAGTAGGATGCAATCATAAGGAAGGGGGTGAAAAACATTCCCAGTTTCTGGTGGAGGGCTATCATAAAGAGCTGGGCATGTGCACATATAAAAATGTGGAAGGAAAGAAGTAGGACAAAACTTCCAAGACAAATAGAAGTAAACTACCTTTGGATGAAAAAAAGCTGTGTAACCATCTCAGAAACAGGGCAATTCTAAAGACTCATCTCTTGATGGCTATTTTAATGGATGGCTGCCTGCATTATGGCAGAAGTGCCCAAATGCATCTGGAAACTGATGGACTCCAGCCCGTAGAGTGGCTGCAGGCATTTCACAGGTGCGGGGGAGGAAAGACAGCAGGGAACTGGAAGGTGGAAAACAAGCAGCTTCAGCAGGAATTACACTAAAAGGCAGCTGCTTGATTTCACTCTCAAGTGCGGAGAAAGGCAACCTTCTGGGCAGCAGCTGTCACTGGACAAGTGATTATTAGAGATCATTTCTCACTTTTACAAATAAATCCTAAATTAAAAGCAAACTTCATTAAGTGTAGCACATTTGTGTTCTTATTTCTCCCTCTTTTTATTAGAAGAGATAGCAAATGCCTTCCACAGAGCAAACAAAATGTTTGATTTGCTCATGTGTTTAACACATGTATAATAAATCAGGGAAATGCCATGTCCATTTGGGAAGTATCAGGCTGCACAAGGCACTTGCTTCAGAAACGGAAAATTATGGTGCCATGGTATTCACAGCTGTTATTCCAGCGAGGAGACAAATGCTGTATATGCTTTCATAAGGATTCAGCCCAAAGGTACTCATAACACAAATGTTATTCTTTCTGTTCTCTGTTGAGATGGTGCTGGTGGGAGCTTTGCAATACTTCATATTTCTCACTGAATGTGTTAAGACTGTATCAGTTTAAAATAAACAGTTTCGCTTTGCCTTCCCTACCCCCTTTGTTACATTACTTTATAGGATGTTAGAGCCTCATGCTTCCTGGGGGGAAGGTTTTGGAATGAAGAATTTATTCACCGTGCTTATGGTGAATCAAGGGTCAGGTGATGAGTAGCCTCTCCCTTTCTGTGAAAGTCTAATTATTCCCTCAACCACAGCAATCTGATTCATGATGTAAGAATACACTTTAGAACTATCTCTAAAAATGCCAGTTTCCAAAACTGAAGAAGACGATTGCCCTCAAATAAGTAATTTATCATATAAAATATTTCTCTCCTTTTAAGTTATCACCAAGAGCTCCTGAACTGCTCTGTCACTAAGTTTCATCAGAGCCTTTTCAACTTGGTCAGAACACAAAATGAATAGAAACATTACTCAAACTTCTTGACCTGTTATTTAGAGCAATTACTTTTGTGAAGGTTAACCAGGAGAGAAGCACCTCTGACAGAAAAGACTTGAAAGGTACTGACATCTCCTTTCATATTCTTTTGGATTTTGGGTTGATTTAATGTTTTTCTTTGGTTTAATTTATATAGAGGCATAGTTTACTAAAAGGAATGCTAGAAAGAAAACTCATACATAGTCTGCTGTAAAAGTTGACACTGCAAAGAAAAGTAAAAATAAACAAAGAAATATAATTCCTTGAGGGATTTCTGAAGTCAAGCCTACACGTTCTGAGTATGGTCACATCACAAAACTGCAAAGTTGGCACTAGTGAGGAGTAGCAAAGTCTTTAATCTTCAGAACAAGGTCTGCTGGCTTCAGAGGGTACCTGTCCTCATGAGCAGGATGATACATCCTCAGACTCAATTCAGCTTACATAGTTAGTGTGAGTAAAACCAAAGCTGCATGTGTGTGAAGATTGTAACATGTAGGGGTGCATAACTTTGAAAGTATAATTTGATTATATATTAGGATGCTTTTAAAAGCAATAACTATTACGTTAATAATTCCTGTTGCAGGAATAGTCCCCAGACCCAAAGAAACATCTTTTTTTCCCAGCTGTCCCCAGCCTGCAAATTGCCTGGATGGAATTGCCTCAAGAAGCTGGGAAGTTGATAGCTCTGTTTACAATCAAGAGGAACACAGACTATTTCTGTCAGTGATTACTAAGAATGCTAGCACAGATAACAGAGAGAGCCAGAAGTCTAAGATATATTATTTAACCAAGGGCTAAGCATCCTGTTTACCTACATTTCCTTATTTTTACTATTTTCCCAAACTAAGATATCAAATGAGAGCAGCCTCATGTAAAAGACTAAGAGCAGCAAGTAGAGAAAACCATTATCCAAGGGCAGGATACAATTTCACCATGACCTGTGGAACAGGTAACTAAAAGCACTGGAAGTGAAAAACACTGGCTGAGCCACAAACTTCACCTGTGAACCTTCTCTGAGGTCATGAGTGTTCACATGAGAACTGTGCCTGCAATGAAAAGACCAATGCCTGTCACAGGCTTTGAAGATTCCGCAGAGCTTCCTTGACATTCAGGCAAAAAGGGATCAAAGGCTTTGCAGGCAGAACATCTCCAGCTTATAACAGGCTATGCATGGAGTGACATTGTTAAAACACTTCCCTTTTATATCCCTAAAGGAGGGGTTATATTGAGTTAAAGTGATCCTTGAATAGCCTCTGGGCTGAACTGTAAAACACATTTGAAAAGCGTAAAATCTTTATTTATGCCAGGAATGTTGGAAACTCAAAAGATAAATGTCATTCAAAAAACCAAGCATGTCCTAGGTATTCAGTACGTAATGGGGCACAGCTGTAATAACAGTCAGTGAACCACAGACTCCCTACATCATGTCATTAGCTCACTTTTAATAAGTCTATCTTCTTGTCCTTTTTATAAGGACCATAGGGAAAGAAAGACATATATCATCCACCAAACATCTGTGGCTTGCTTAAATTGTCTCTCTTGGAATACAGATCCACTTAAGGGACTTGCCTTGGGATACATGTTGTAAAGTGCACAAACCCTCTCTAAATACGGATTTTATTTAAGCAGGGAGCATCACACACCATTTGTGAGCTGCTGAAGACAGTGCAGTCTAGTTTAACAGAATAAAGGCTGAACATATAAATAGCATCAAAGTTCTACTGAAACAAAGCTTGGTGCTGAATTTATTCCCTTGAAGCAACAAATTTCAGGCAAATAAAATTCTACTTCTGAGGAGGTTGTAACAAGTCTTTCTAGGATTCACATGAGTCTTTGCTTACAACAGCACTGAAAAAATGACTGGTTCTTTCTCCATTGTAAATGTTTAACCCTTTAAGCTGAAAGTAACCTGTAGCTTGAAATTTTCAGTTACATATGTAGATCAAGATATCACAAACCAGCTACATCTGCCCTTTAAGACTCCCAGTGATCCTAATTTCTGTATCACATGGTCACTTTTGTTCTCAAGGTTTTTTTTAATACTTTTCATCCTGACCCGTTGCAAAAACTCCATAGTGCCTTGTTGGTTACCTTCTCCCTAAACAAACCTACACCTTCTGTGTTTCAAAACCACTTGATTTGACAGCTAGTCCATTTAAGAAAGTGAAGTAAATTAAATTTGATTCAATGGATGTAACATACTGGGCTGTGTGTTTACACCTGAAGGGAATAGCTCTTAACACATAACATTGATGTGTTTTTACCATGTTGCTATTCATTAATCCAGAAAAAGACGAGAGCAAAAAAAAAAAAAAAAAATGGATTACCATGTCAATTCCCAGCCTGATACTGCCAAAGAGAAGCACAGTTATTGCAGCCATGTCTTTACCTATGGCTTTCCATACATGAGTTAAATGACTAAGCAAGATGATTAAACAGGTTATATGTTCTGCTTTCTGGGTTTTAGAAATATAAAAGATAAAAGGAGCAGACTCCTGACAATCAAACTACTGCTCTTCTAGGGAAGCCTGAGGTGAAATAGGGGAGATTTGGGGTTTTTTGTTATTTATAATACAGCTGTGCATAAGATGCCTTAGTTTGGATTCAGGGGTAGTTATTGTCTAAGCTTCCCCTATGAAAAGTGCCAGATAGAGAAAGAAAACAACATTTTACAAGTGCACAAGTGAATGGTGGAGCAGCCAAAACTCAGGTTCAGGCTCTCAATTGAGAAAGATAATCACTTTCCCTAGTTACTATGAAAATACTGACATCTCCAGTTGGAATTTAACCCACAATATGCCTTCTGTGTTTCCTCTGCATGTCTTTCTACATCAGCTATGCAGAGATTCTTATTTATACTACAATTCATTTATTTGGGGCATCTCTCTGCATCCTATCTGAATTGTGTGGAAGAGCTGTGTTGAACTGAGGACAGAGTTTGAAGAAGTCTCCTGTTACAGCACATTCCCTTTGTTCCCCTCCTGGTGTCAGGATATGTGACAGCACAGAACTCCTTGGAACTGATTTAGCGCTAACACTGCCTTATCATAGCTGAACTCAGCTGCTACCACTATTTGCAGCTGCACTGTTGAGATCTTGGTTTATAAGCCTTCAAGTTCTTAAGAGCTAAACAAACATAGACCTACATTTAAAGCTATTACAGTGTGCTTTCAGTGATTAAAATAAAACAATCTATTATCAAGGAGGCATGCAGTAAATATCTGAGGTATTAAAAAAAAAAGAAAATATTTGGGTATCAATATACGTTTATTGGGAAAATACAGAAAAATCGACTATTTTCACTAAATGTTGATGCTAATAATTATTTTGATGAAACCCTCAACTGAATCATCAGAAAGAATGGGAGGGGTAAGAACTCAGGAAGACACACATGTGAAGTTGGGATTTTGAGACAGAAAATTCAGCTTGGCATGGAATAGCTGCTCTAACCAGGAAAATCTAGTCACAAAAAGAGGGTCACAGACTTAACCCCTGTGTTGCCACCTACCCTGTACAGGGTTTGTATTTTGCTTGCTCTGCCCCATAGGCCCTCCAGCCTAACCCGGACAAATGGATTTGTTACCCTCCGTGGTGAACCAGACCCATTTGAACATGGTACATAGAAATCAAAAATAAAGCTGCAGACAAGCTCTCTTGGGACAGCAATTAATATTGTGGAGCTTACAGAGTTCTTACAGCTGTGAAGCCCAAATACATCTTAAACACAAGTGATCTGTCTCCATAGTAAAACTGTACTAGTGTCAAGTAAACTTGTTTATAAAATAAGTTGTTCAGATCAGTCTAAATCCCAAAACTGGAACTATTCCTTTAAGAGTGTTCTAATTAATTTAACATGAAAAAGTAGGAAAAACCTAATTCTTCGAGTAACGCAAGCAGTAGTTTAACTGAAATACTCACATGCAATTTAAAACTGCTTCCCCCTGTAATCATGCATCCCAACATTCACAGGGTGTAAGACACTTAGTGAACAGGAGGTCTCAGTTTACTCATTGCTGACTTCAAGAGGAAGTACCAAAGCTGTTTGCTACACTACCATAGCATACAATAATTCTGTATAATACCTGGATGAATAAGACTAGATCCTTCAGGCTCTCTGATGAAAAGGCTTAGGAAGGAGGTGGTAACCCACAGGCAATTTAACTAAATCAAATCTCTCCCTTTAAAGCCATCTAGTCTATTCTGTAAAATAAGGCAATCTTACTGCAGTTTTCCACATTTATGTATGCATAAACTTCACATTCTTGAAAAATGGTTAGAGTTTGGAGGTTAACATTACCAAATAATAATAGTAAAAAAAGTTCAACAATACAATCCTGGGGTTTTTTTAAGCAGAGATGCTCACGTTTACAGCCCCTCTGCACCCACAGATTTAAACTCTTTCCAATCTGAGTAAGTGCATGGGGAGTTTACTCCTCCAAATTTCATTGAGAAGGTCTTGCCAGAGGGATGAAAAATTCAGAGTTAAAAGAGGATAGTTTTTACTAATCAGTCCCTTATCTGGTCTCTTTCCAGTTGCTGTTATCCTTTTTGCACACAGGGTAGAAGGGGGGCTCTGCAGGGCACTCAATCCAAGCCCCTGCCTTTAGCAGGCTCAGCCAGAGCAGGCTGCTCAGCATCTTGATGAATCAGGTTTAGAATATTTCCCCAGGTAGAAATCTCCTTGAACTACACATTTACAGTAAAAATATTTTTTTCCTATGTTTAAATGGAATTTCTTGTTCTTTTAGCTGAGGACCATCACCTCTCCTCCTACCACAAACCACTCTTAAGGAGAGTCTCACTCTGTCTTCTTTATACCCTCCCACCTGGCCTTCATAAACATGGATCAGATCCACCTGAGCCTCATCTCCTGCAGGCTGGGCAATCTGGAGTCCCAGCTCTCAGCCTCTTCTCATAATGGCACATGTTCCCCTCCCTTAGTCATTACTGGTTTTGCCTCAGTATATCCATGTCTCTTTTACCGGGCTGGGGCTAAGCTGGCCACACCACATGAGCAAAGGGGAAGGATCACCTCCTCCCACCTGCAGAGAGTGCTCTTCCTGTTGCACTCCCACGCCCAGATGCTCCACCAGGACCTCCAGGTCCTTTTCTGCAAAGCTGCTCTCCAGCCACTTGGCCTCCAGCATGCACATTGAGTTAATCCTTGCCAGGCACAGGATGTATTCAGGTACAGGAATGTTAAAGATTAACACCGAACAAAGGATGGTGGAGGAAGCTCACCAGAATTACATTCCAGAAAGTCAGGAAAATACGAAGACTCTAAACTTCTTCACAGTGCTGAAAACATGACAGTTGAGAAGATATTTTTGTATCAATTTTACACATCATTTTATTCAACTCTGGGATACAAACCTAAAATAAGAATTCTTTACAAATCAATTATAACACCTTCTTCAGTTAAAACTAGAGGCTTTAAATGTAATGGCCAGCAAATGTTAGTTGTTTTTCATCTCTTAATCAGTTAAATAATTTTTTATCATTAGTTTTATGTTTCTATCCAATAGACTTATATAGTTTAACTTAATATAGGTATTAACCTATTACAGCTACTCAAATAGGCACCATATTTAATTGCTATACAGGAAGTGCAGCTCCCTTCAGGAACACAGCAAGAGGTATTTGTTATTGCTCACTTTGGGAAGTCCCCAAGTTTCAACAGGCTGAGAATGCTTTCAGTATTTGTTTTGTTTTACACAATAAATACAGTGAGAACTGTATTTATTATTTATTAGACATGCCATTATCATATTGTTTGCATGAGTTTATAGTTGTTAGAACTAAGGAATATAGGACTAAACAAAACTAAGCAAACAGACTTCAGATCAAACAAACAGAGCAACTTCTTGTACAGTGAACCTTTGCTGTGAGCAAAGGATGGGGATGCTTGTGCTGGAACACCAGTGGGATGGCCAACACTCCCACAGACCTACCTGATAGATGAGCATCTGGTAACAGTACAACTTTCTGAAAGTTCTAAAAGCTGTTGTCTCCTCTAGATTGCAAAGAGCTCTGCAGAGATGTCTATTTAAAATTCTGTTAAGTCAATTGGGTCCTTGATTAAAATATTAATCTTTTTGCCCAGCATTTCTGAATTGTTCCTTAACCTGTATGACAGTGTGGGATACCATAAAAACACTGATGGGGAAAAAATACCATTACTTTCTCAGGCAGCATCTGAAAAACATACAAAACCTATGTCTCAAGTCCAAAGTCTGTGTTTCACATTGGAAAACCTCCTCCTCCATTTTTGTACACTGATTGCCCAGTCTGACTACATTGTCCCTACCAAATCTTAGTCCTTCTTCCATGAATTCCATACCCTATTTCCATTTAAAACTCCCTTGGGCTCCAGTGTGAGTTTCCTGCTTGCCACAAGCCCAAAGGCAGAACTGCCCTGACCTGGAGTGGTCGATTTTTCCCTCTGGGTTACTTACAATGCTCCAAGGGAATTACAACTTTCTGGTCTTCACAGATAAATAGATTTTTTTAAAAAGCCCCACAAACTGTATTCAGAAAACCCAGTGAACCTCGAATATCTGTGCTGAGACACCTGATCCACGCTAGCAGGAAGCCCGGCGGGGTGGCACGTCTGCAAGCCTCTGTGCGTGGCACATTCCCAATTAGCATGTCAACTCCAAGGGCTCAGAATTCTGTATCCTCTCCTGCAGCAGCCAGTGACCCTTTCTAAATGAGGTTGATTGGTGTTATTAGGAGATAACATCTGCGTGGTGCACCATATTGATGTGAGGTGAGAGCAGAGGAAGCTGGATCAGGCAGTGATTGAAGGCATGTGTTAGAGTGCAATCAAAGAGGATGAGCAACAAACTACATTAAATAGAAACATTTTTTCTTTTGCATCCAAACCAAAGATAGGAAGACTTACAGAAAGTACGAATATTGCAGTGCCTTATTTGCAAAAGACCTGTGTTTTGGTTTTGCTTTTGTGTTTTTTCCAGAGATGTCTGTTCATTAAACTTTGCTGGAAGGGAAAGAAAACAAAGTGCAACAAAAAGAAGAAAAAAACGCAATCCGATTTCCCAAAAAATTCTGAATTTCCCTCAATTCATGGGGCTGGATCTTGATTTTATAACAATTATGTACTGTAAAGTGTATTATCCTCTTTGCATTCACAGCACCAGCAGAATCAGAGTTTGGATGTTTCCAACCTTACAAGTGCCAACAAAGCACACCTTTCCTTTGCATCTAGACCAGGTCTGAAAACCCTTTAGGAAAATCTTACTGAGATTGTTAGTTACAGAATCTGGAACTGAGAGCCCCTGTAAAGATAATGCTGAATTTTTCAGCTGCATTTGAGGTGACACTGTTTGTCTGTGTGTATGTAAATTCCAAATGTGCATGCATGTCTGTATAGGACCCCTTTATGTACAGAAATTGAGCTGATGTGCAAACTGTGTGACTCTGAACATACCAGCTGAATTGTTAACACACTCTGGCACACCTCCCAGTTGCTACATTACAGAAAATGAGTTCTGTTCTATTAGGCTGATGATGGATTCACAGGCAGAAACGCCCATGTGTATGGTGAGAAAGATGGAGAAAATGTTTGTACAATTTTCAGCAGGCCTTTGGAGCTCAGAGACCCAGCAAACATAATTCCAAGCCAGTGCCTGTCTGGTTCATGTAAAGTAAAGGTGTACAGTGCCTGACTTTTACCACCACGAGAACTGCCCCCACAAAACCATGTTTTTGTGATTGGAAAACATAAAACACCCTGCAGCTGGAAAATGTACTTGAAAACCAGTGGTTTGGGTAGGTGAGAAATATTCTGCAGAGCAGCTTTCACTAAGCTGGGACAGGACCTGACAGTGCTTGAAAAAAGCACATGGATGCTGAAGATCCAGGATTAAATCTGCAACTCCACCATACCCACTGCAAGGTACAGGCTTCTCATATCAAGGCTGGCAGAACTGAAATACCGTGGATGCAGGAGAGACTGGAGAGATCCGAGTTGTAAACACCTTCTACACTTCAATTCTCCCTCCAAAATTTGCAGCCCGCTGACTGACATAGAACCATAGAATCATTTAGGCTGGAAAAGACCTCTAAGATCAGAGTCCAGCTGTTAAACCAATATAATTCCTTCTGCAGACCTGCCACAGGCTCTGTCCCCAGGATCTGTTCTGCCCCACTGATACTTCATCCACGGAATAACCTCCCAAAGAAATATGCCTCTCTTACTTCCTTGAGTCCAGCAGAGTTTAGTCATTTAGCTAAAGATTTATCTAACTGGTAGATACCCCTGTCCTTGAAGGAATGACCTAAAGTCAGGGCAAATAATAGCCCTAGAGTCATGACTGGCCTTTGGAATCTTTTGGTCTCTTCCAGATCCAGCTCAAAGGCGCTTTAATTCTTTCTTTGAAACACCTCCCAGTTAAACTCTTAATTACAGTGTAATTTAAGACGATCATACTTTTCCTCCCCACCCCCTGCCCAGGTGTTTAAGTATGCCATTAGCTAAAAATACACTTTTGGTGAACCCCTTTTGTCATCTAACAGTAAGGGAATGCAAGACAAATAGCATTTTTGTCATTACACTCTAAAATATTACCTACATACGTATCTTAGGTCTAATTTTAGAAACTTGCAGAACTTCTAAAGGGAATTCTAATACAGTAAACCAATTGGCATGGTCAAGAGACAGCACAAGAGACAGCCTGTAGTAAGCCACACCATCTAAATGTACTTAAAGAAAAAATGGGCTATGCGGAAAAGTAGAAAACAAACCAACAAACTGCTTAAGCAGCCTGTGGATTGCATTAAACAGAGCTCTTCCTGCCAGAAATGCATTGCCTTTGCCACATCCCAGGAAACGTGCATTCCAAAACAAAATCAAAATCCACCTTGCATCCCAGTGCCCAGGGGAAGCAGGAGGCCTCTGGAGAGAAAGAGCTTTCACTGATCCTGGGCAGTTCATTCTGTGGAGTGGTTCCAGGTGAATTCTAACTGCTATGGTGATGAACAGGCTGAAAGGCAACATCTATGATACAAGAAGTAGAAGGAAAGAGAGCAACTAAACAAGGCTGCTCAAGTCGCTGATCCAAATATCCAAAAACTGTAACCATAACAATAGCAAATTGAAGGGACATAAAATACAGGTTTCAGAGCTGGAATCAATGCCTGGATGAAAAAGAAATCACGAGAAGATGTCTCAGCTGGGTAGATTCCCCTCTGCCTACTGCATAGTTAGACAGCCCTCCAGAGCATTTGGAAAAGTAGTGACTGGTGTCAGGAAAACAGTCTGTTGTCACACTTTTATGCCTCCCACTATAGCTGATCTGAGATCTGAGGAGAAGGGATCCATCCTCTGTGGTGAGAAACATTGCAATGGCATAGCCCACTAGCAGAATGCCTACTTAGAACAATGTTGATTTGTTTGAGATTTAAGGGAGACAGAAATGTAGGTATTTTGGGGATGGGATGTGGGATGGAAGGAGGTGGGAGAAGGCTGACTGCAAGCATGCATGTCTTCAGTACAAAGCTTCCTGATGGAGAACCACATGGAGCATAACACACATTTCAGGATCTGGTCTTTCTCTTGACTGGCAAGCATTGCTCCTAAATGCCAGAGAAGAGTCCAGATGCTTCACATCTTTCAGATAAAGGGAACCTTGTCAAATGAGAAGCAAATGGTAGAATAGTTCAGCAATGACAAAAGCTCTGATCCCACAGGCAGGGCATACTGCCATGCTCATGCAGGGCCTCAAAGGCTTCAGGAAGTCTCCACAGAAGCAGAGCTGTCCTTTTGTACGCTATCAGCTACGACACCAGGACCTAATTCAGTATTCAGCTCCACACCCCCTATCATGCTGGCAATAATTCAGAGTTGGTGAGACAACTTGTAAGGAAAAAAAAAAAAAAAAAAAAAAGCTGTGTTTTAAACCTCTCTGATTTAATGTTAGCTTTTTATGTGTCTAACATCAAAGCCTTTTTTCACTTTTATTTAATCAAAATTCATCACTAAGATTACTAAAGTAATTTATGTTGGAGATTATTGAAATGAGTGTTTTATTAAAAACTGGTTTTATTAATAAAACACATTCTGGTGAAGGAATCATGTGAGTCTCCTTTTAGAGACTATTAACTGGGAACTGGGAGTTAATCATAACAGTCGTGTTGCCTGCCAGGTTCTTTGACAGAAACACACACTGGGTTTGTTTCTGCTTTTACTTTTACAAGAATATTCAAGTCAATTAGTTGCTGTAGCAAACTAACAGTCAGAGAAAATTCTGTAAAGCAGAGAGAGGAAACAAAGGTACACCCGTCTCAGTAGTTTTGAACAAAGAAAGGGTAATCAGAAGGAGACTCACCAGCCTGATTAGTTGTGATGCTGACAGCAGCAAATTGTCTGGAAAGTGTACTCAAGTCAGATACCCCGTTGACTGCATCAATCTCAAAAGTGTAATTGGTGTGCGCCAAAAGGTCCACAACTGTCACCGTGGTGTTGGTGAGCCCGGTCTGACAGGGCAGGAATCGCACGTTGTCGCTGCAGGGCTCACACATCTTTGTGTTCCCTCCGCATTTTTTGCAAATGATGTTGAAAGTGACATCTTTGCGACCTCCAGTGTCAAGGGGCCAGCTCCAGTCCAGGATAACAGACGTCTCGTTGATGTTGGAGATCACGTTTCTCGGAGCAGATGGTGGTCCTATGAAAGGAAATCAGAGGAATGAGTTTTTCCCCCTCTCAGAATGCTGTAAAATGACAGTAACAAGGGTGCAAAAATACAAAAGTAAAAAGCATAAACAACCAAACCCTTCCAGTTATCTCCTGAAATATTTCACTAGACTAGAGATCGAGACTACTAAGGACCATGTTTTCTTATTAATAGGCAGTACCCTCAGGGTGCAGTTCAGGACTGAGGGCTGAAAGCACTGGCAGCAGTTTAAGAACCCGAGCTGCCCTCCCTGGTGTAAGAAGGGGTGAGGAAGTGGATGGCTGACTGCAATGGGACATGGGAGGAAGCAAGCAAGCTGTTGTTGAGGTACAGATGGAGGAGCAAGAATGACAGCCCGGAGCATAATGATGCTACTCACTGGTGCAAGCCATGGATGGAGGGTCTTTCTCAGAGCGAAAGTAATTCTTTTCACACCTGCAGTTCAGAGATGCATCTTCGTAGGTAGAGCTGTGAGGAGGGCACTTGGCACACTTCACATTGCCAGCAGAGGCTTTGTAGAACCCAGGTCGACAAGCTGCAAAATAACAGGAGTATACTTTTAAATTCCATTGACATCTTGATTTTAACATGTGACTACTGCCCTGGAACATGTCCATATGTTTGCAGACATTTATGGTATAAAATTACAGATTTTTCCTCATAATGAGAGCTGATGGAAATAAGACCTCTTGGTAAAATGGAGCTCTTCATGCATTAGCTTGCATTTGCATTTAGTTTTACCTGGAAAACAAAACAGTGCATTGCACCACTAAGAAGAAACATTTTCTATTACTCATTTTGAGAACTTCACTTATTTTTCTTCTCTTCTGGCCAATTTGCCAAAGCATTGGCCCTATCCTGCATAAGAAGCTAACTTTATCCTCTCTCTACTGCCAAGGTTTTGCTTACAAGGGCACATTAACTGTAAACTCTGTCTCTTCAATCCATCAGGACTAAGCAAGCCAAAATCAAGAAAATAACCTGAACAGTGAAAGATCTATTCCATTTCTGAAGGACCATGCATCTGGCTCAATGAGCTGCTCCTGATACTATCAGGAACTCACATGGTTTGCATAAGGAGGATATTTTTAACATTAACCCAGTCCTCTAGGGATGGTGCTTGACCCACAAAAGCTGCTTCTGAAAAACTCTGGGTGGTGGTGTTTTATTTACATTGGCACACTCCTTCTGTTTTGACTCCTGTTGCATTTTAAACTGATTCAGGGTCACATTTGCATCAGAAGAAAACAGCCTTTGAAGTTAGTTACAGAAATGAACAATTTAAGAAATAGCTTTTCATGGAAAACCTAGGCAGTGAAATAACACTGTTGACTTCTTTCCACCAAGATGCTATCACAATCTGAAAACAAAACAAAACAAAACAAAACAAACAAAAAAAGATTTTAAAAAAGAGATGAAAATCAGATTGGGATCAGCAGTCTCTGCTGTTCTGCTGCCTCCGCCCAAAGACACGCACACCCCTCCAAATGGAATGTATGAAGCAAAAAATTCTGGCTGGCACTGGTTACCCACAGGTCTGTACTCATACCTACAAAAACCACATACTAACAGGCAACAGAACAAAACGGACCACCTCTTAGAACATGGTCACCTTTTCCTACAATTTGGTTCCTCAGCAAACACTGCCTAGTCCAAGCTGGCAGCGATGACATTAACAGAAGAGGTAGGATAATTAAAAAAGACCTTAAAGCACTGGGTCAGTTAGTTCACGGCACAGGAGCGCAGGTGATATTTGCCTCAGTTCCTGTGCTATCTGGGATGGATGAGGAGTTAAATAAAGAGAGGAGTAG
>JAWWEU010000001.1:2911940-2952870 GCA_035583155.1 Acropternis orthonyx | reverse complement strand
CCTCACACATCAACAAAAAAAAAAAAAAAAAAAAAAAAAAGGCCAAAATAGAGAAAATAAGCAATTCTTCATTATATATTACATTAAATGGCATTAAGTCACAGCACAATTAATGTGGAAGCCATTCCTCTCCATCACTTATTAGAGTTTGGTACCACAGACAGGGAATTGAGGAAGAGATTGGGAGATTCAGCTCCCAAAAGGATCTAAATGAGACATAAAGTCAACCACGGAAGTCTCAGGGATTTAACTGTGATACGATTTCTTCTCACCTCTTATAAAAAGAAGGAAAAAAAAAAAAGAAAAAGTGAAAGTCACAACAAGGCCATTGTTAAACTGATCACCTACATGACCATAATAAACATAAGCATTTACACATATATTTTCCCCCCAAAACATAGCCTGTGACACACTTCATATTAGAATATTGTACAAACCACTTCAGAAACACAAAACACAAAAGATTTTACTCTTGGACAAGTGGAAAATACTAATTCTAGCCACATTAAATTGCAAAGAATGCTCTTATATCAAGCAAGATGCCAGAACCACATATTTAAATTTATCATAAAAATGCCTAGAGAGATGTTAAGACAACTTTCCCACATTCCAAGAAAATACTGAAGAAGTTTACAATTAGACAACAGTAAAAACTACTTTCTGCTAAACTTTCTCTTCTTTTGAGCTCCTGCAGGACAATCTGGGAACTAAATTAGGAAGACTCTGGAATGCATGCTGAAAATAAACTATATTCATATAAATAAACTTTCTAATTAATTAAAAACTGTTATAGTTCAACTCAACTATTATTTACAATTGCTGTAGTCTTCCCATTACAAAATTAAAACCAGGACTTGATCAAAAAAAACAAACAGCAATACCAAAATCCCAACTGTACACTGACTTAAAAATCAATCTCCTCACTTTTCTGGAGTATTTTATCAATGGTATGACTTACTGCAAACTGGAAAGAGATATTTCCCAATACCTAAAGATGAAAATTTTCCCACTATTTTCAGATGTTCTTGTTTACAGACACAGTTTTAAATTAAAAAAATATTTCAATAGCATTTATGTCAATCCCTTTTTCAATTTTAAACCATTACAGACTGCTGAAGACAGTACTGGAACGCAGATGTAAAAGGGAGCTACACCGGGTATCAGAAATTCAGGGAGGTGAGACTGTAGCTTATCTCACATCAATAACAAAGCCCTCTCATATCCATGTTAGTCATCTTACAGCTTTTATCTTGAGAACACCATCTGTAAAAACAAGCCCATTGGTAGACTAAAGAACAAGAAACTTTCTTTTCAGTTGGTAATCTAGAAAATAGAGCACGAAAATAATACTAAACTTGGCAGACCGAGTTCCAAGCCAACCATAAAAAGAAACCATTCTGCTTCCTCTGTCTTTTGCTGAGTTCTTACAGTGTGTGCAGTCACCAAACTTCCTCTAAGGCAGAACAACTCCAAGACATGGCAACAAAAGCCACCATAACCACCTTCTTCTAAAAAAGCAAACTAATACCAAAGTCAGACTGACACTCTGTCAAGAAACACCTCTCCCCAAATGGTATCTTTGGTACTCAAATTAAGCTTTTTAACTTTCCAGTTTTAAAATTAAGCATCAATTACTAGTAAAGTTTAATCATTTGTCACAAGCCATTAAGGGGAAGTTTATTAGGATATTGAAATACTAATGCATTTTATTTTATAACTAAGAAATAAATTTGGAAATAACTTCAAATAAATAACTTAGAAGAGTACTGGATTCCATATATAACTTTGGAGTAGATATTTTCTGTAAAAATAAAAATAATAAAAAAGTAAGTGTCACAATCCTTAGGAGCTCAGTTATTAGTATATTAATCACAGAATCCCACAGAATCACAAAATGGGTGAGGTTGGAAGGGACCACAGCGGGTCATCTGGTCCATCCTCTCTGCTCAAGCAGAGTTGTCCCTGAGCACAGGACTGTGTCCAGATGGTTCTGGAATGTTTCCAGTGAGGGAGACTCCACACCCTCCCTGGTCAATCTCTTCTAGTGTGTGGTCACCCACACACTGAAGAAGTTCTTCCTGCTCTGCTCATTATTTAAGACAGATAAAACAGTGTCTCTTCATGTCTAAATATTACCTTATCAGCACACGTAGCACATGATTACGAATGCTTGCAAGGCAGTGATATCAGACACGTGGTACTGAGGCAACACCCTGAAGGCAAGGATTTAGCACTCAGCTTTGGGCATCTCCATCTGCACGTTGTCTCCACTGCTCCCTCTGAAACACACTGAGACTGTGCCATGCAGAACGTGTTGTGGAAAGCCACCTGACTGTCTCTTTTCAATCAACACAGTCCTTTTTTATTTGCAGCTTTTCAAGAAACAAGACTTCAGCTGCCTCAGCAGATACCCTAAGGCAAATGAGTTTAGAGGAAGGTCAGAGATAGAATGATGGGCATTGCAGACCATCAGTGGAGAAGCAATATTTTTAGTTACTAAACAGTTGAGAAGAAAGAGCCCACCATAAACGCTTTGGCACTGAACATGACATGCTCATCAAAGCAGTGACAGGACTGCTTGGATGCTGAGCACCCTGGGGCTGGGATGAGGCTTTAAAAGCTGAAACAAGGCCATGGGTAGGAAAATGGGAAGAGTATAAACAATATTACTTTGCATTTTTTGTCACCTTTCATCTGTGTTTCTTAGAGAAACACAGGGGTTATTTGCTTTACTGTGCATCTCTGGGAGCTGAGACACCACATGGATGAATAACGTGTCTGAGGTTATGCAGGAAGTTAAAGATGGATCCAAGGGATCCAAGAAGCCTCTATTTCCACTTGCCAGCTGCAACTTATCTTTTCACCGCCTTCTCCTTTTTATCACTTCTACATGTTAGAGCTAAAACTGGGTTTCTGGAGGCGCTCAAAGTGAGCTACACTAGCCATTGCCAGCAGCTCAGCTTCAGATGTTTGAATACCTTACAAAAATCAGCTTGCTGCAAATAGGAAATAGCCAAAGAGTATTTAACACCAGACCCCAGAAAAATTTAAAGGCTTACATAAAATCAGTAAATAAATAAATCAATAGAGGATTGTCTCTCCATTCTGACTAGAAATGTAACATGTTGACCTTGGAAGGCAGTTAAAAAAACCCAAACAAACAACAAAGGCTTTAATGTCTGTGTCCTGAAGGCAACATTTAGCACTGCCACCCACCAAAACAGTCATTGTTAATGGTACAGACCATATAACTTCTGAGAGACATACTTTGACAGAATTTTGCATAGTTTTGGCACAGAGGCTTTGTTCAAAAATAGATTTATCATGACAGATGTCCACATATACTTCAAAATTCAGCAGTTCCTGCATGCAACTCCAATGATAAGGAGTGAAGAAGAAATGGTGTCAATCAAACACTCCATTTCAGCTATTGTAAAACTTGCACAAAATATGACTATCAGTTTACTATATATCAGTTTCCCAAACTGCATGCTGGAGGATCATTTCTGCCTAGAGCTGCTGGGAGCTCAGCTGGATTGCTTGTTCTGCGTGACACGGAGCAATTGAAACCAAAATGAATGCAAAGCAGTTTAAAATATTACCAGAGTCACACTCTCTTCTTCCTGGAGTTTATAATGACATAAAATGCATGGGATGTGAATATCACAGTTCCACCTGGACCTCTATAGGTTAATAATACTTTTTCCCTTTCACTTTCCTTAAAACAGCTTTTACAGTGAATGAAAATCCCAATGACTTATGCACCAAATGAATGAGCAGAGCAATCAAGAACAAGAGATGCAATCTTTTCAGATTGCTTACTGTTGCCCCAGTGGCCCAACACCACCACAGAAATAGTTGGCAAGTTTCTCAGTCTTAAGAGGACACGTTTCTGTGCTGCAGAACACATCAACACTTAAGATAACAATGCTCATGGATCTGGTAAAAATCAAGTAGACATAAAATTGTATCATCTTTGTTTTCCAGCTGATCTCCATTTGAAGCCCACCAGTATAGGGAACTTTCACTCATATACTCTATTACTCTCCACTCTTTTATTCTATAGAGTAAAACCTTAAATAAATATGGGACTCAATTTTTCATGGCTGTGACCAAGCAGGAAAAATGGAAGAGTGAATCTGTCTTCCTCACCAGCACATTACAACACAATACTTTTCTTTGTCAAAACACCAGAAACTGAACATCAAAATTGCAGGTAGTAATTCAAACATAAAAAAAAAATTAAGAAATCAGGCAAACATTCAGTGATGGACTTTTTATTCTCTGAGTTAGAAACTCACTGATGAAACTCCAGATGAATGCCTGGCTGCCTTTATTGTGTGCTGAAGCTCCAAAGGATTCCATCACTAAAATCTGAATCCCAATCAAATCAGCTGTGTTTGAGTGCTTAAAACAGGTAACTGCTCCAGTAAGTTGATTCAGTTGCTGTTTAACCTCCACTTTTACTCAAGGTGTTTTAATTCAATTTCTATTTGAGAAAGAGAAAAATGAGCTGAAGTGCTGTTTGGTTTGCTATTTCATAGTGGAAAAGAAGTCATGGCTAAATTCCTGTAACAGCGAGGCCAGCTGATGTCTGGATGCTGATCTCCTGCTGTGTATCCTTCTTGGAGAAGTTGTGGAGTAGGTATACTCACTTATTAAGATCTGAAAGGGTTTACTAACTAGTCCAGAAGATCATGATAGAAGCCAGAAAACCTCTGCTGAAAAAGCAGTGTCTGATGAAATGGCCAGTTGATATAAGCCAGGACACTACTTCCAAAATCAACACAGCTTCACTGTTCCCCATATTTAATTTTTGTCTTCAATTTGCATGTGCAGCTTTTGAGGCTGAACTTCTCAAGACTTGTTTCTGATGGCTGCCTGTGGCATGTCTGCCTCCAGGCTACCTGGAAGAACCAAGGGGCCAGGTTCACTGACACTGCAAATAAACCTGTGTGTAATTCCCACATAATTTCCTTGGTTCCTCTCTCAGGTTGTTGATCAACTGGATGAAAACCATACAGCAAACACTCCTACCACTTCCACAGCACGTGTGCACCCCGCATATGCACGGCAGTTATCAGTCTGAACTCCAGCCATTTCTGGCAGCTGTGCTGATGGGACTCAGGATACATCTGAAACCCCACCATAGGACCTCTGCCACTCTGGAAAACAGCCATCCCCTCCGGGATAGCTCACTCAGCTGAGATCAATAGGAATAGAAACATCACTTGTCACTGCTGAGGCGCTTTGATTGGTACGATCTGTACAACAGGCAGCAGGGACAAGTTGACAATGTGTCCCCAGTTTGCTTCACCAGACCCTGGCAGCCTTCTTATTGATCCAGCATTAAACGTGAGAAGCAATCCCTACGCTGCTGTTTTGAGGGTGCAGACGTGCTGTCTAATGCAACACTTACCCTTAGTCTCTGTACAAAGGTCTCAACTTTCTGGACATATTTTTCTCACTTTCTGAGGCACAACTTACTGAGACTTCTTTAAAATACCATGTGGGACTGAAAGAATTCTAGAGGGCTTTCCACAGATTGAATAACAAATAACATGAGTGGAAGTGATGCATTTAATGCCACTCCATGCATTTAGAGATCATGGGTACCCTTTAGATTTTCTGTAGTTTGCCTTGTACTTGCCAAAGAACAAAACACACAAGGTCCAGACATTATGTCTTACTAGTTTTGGGGGATTTTTTTAACTCAATGTAATATATACTGAGAGGGGGAAAAAGCTTTCCTTAGAGAATTTGAGAAAAACAGTGGTTAGCAATTTTTAATTCTCAAATGTAAGAATAGGACAGAAAAAGAAAGAAAGTGAGGGAGAAGTAATTTACATCTGCAAAACTGTTATTGTCAACAACACTTGCATTGATTTAAAAGGGCTTAGGCATATGTACTGTATTAAGGCAATATAGTTTCCTCCCTTTAAAACATGCCCAAATAGTTGGAAAAGAGGATATTTTTCAGCCCTGCATGCATTATGCTTGAGATGATAAACACTACTCCTGGTTGTCTCTATACTAAGCACTTGCATGTTGGGATCTTAGCTAGTTTTAACACGCTTTAACCTCAGCTTAAGCTAAAAATTAATGAGGACAGGCTAGAGCACCTAAAAGACATAAACTACACTTACCTTGGTTATCCTGTAGATGATTTTGCACATAAAACTCTGCACTTTTATAGGACACTAGTGAAGATGAATGCCCTCATTTAAGAAACAGTGGGATGTCACTTGTGATCAATTAGCGAAAATCCTGTGCGTACAACTGGCTGACACACCAGCTTATTTCACTGAACACTGAGCAAATTGAGCCATTTCTCTGGATTTTCAGCTCCATTTACCCTAGGCATTTATTAAACAAATCTTTAAGCCCTTAACCAATTATCTATAGAGATCTGCTTAAAAGGAGAGTATAAAATTAATTAATAACAGGCAGCTCATGATGTTTCTTTTATAAATTAGGTCTTATCTGGTACTTTATCTGTAAATATTATAGTACAGCAATTGTACCTCATTGACCTTTTCCATCGTCCCCCTGAAAGATGAGCAGAATGAAGCTATTGTAGCAGACAGGACTGCACAACCTTTTAAGCATATTGCTTACTGCTTAGAGAAGAATCTATACCTGACTGATAACACTTTGCTTTTTAGCCAGAAATGGCCTCTTTTAGCTTAACTGAACAGGATACATTTCATTAGGAAGAAGGTCACTCTTTCCAGTTACAAACATATAAATAAATAACAACAGAAACCACCCTGCCCCTCTTCAAAAACCTTTTAAGAGACAATTTTTAAGAGGTGCAAAATGGACTGAAGACAACTCACTGCTAATGAATATCGATGTCAGATAAACATCTTGAAAGTGCCCTTGAAAGCCTGCATAAAGAGTTTCAGTTAGTTTGGGTTTATTTTTAATAAAGCTGCTGATAAAAAAAATGGGAAATATGAAAACTACAAAAGCCAGCACTTCTGATAGGAATGACCGCTCAGACCACATTCTTGCCATTAGAGAGCCCCACAAGGACTCGCAGCACAGCAGGCTGGTGCCAAATCCTGCAGCCCTTTCTATTCTCAAGTAGTTGCAATGCCTGAGGAAAGACTGGTTCATGAATAAGGGCAGCAAATAGCAGTGAACCTCTGATAAAAGCAAACAGGTCCCACGTTTCAGCTCCTCACTGACAGTAAAGGAAATTTATCAGTGTGTCTAAGTTGGGGATCTCCTTAGCTGCTCAAAACAGCAAAGGACAGCAACATCTGGAGTTAAGAGAGACCTTTCTTTATCAAATCTTGCACCATATTCCATGTTAAATGATTTTTTTGAGGGGACACAACCTTTTGGATTGCAAATGTCCCATATCTAACTGGGTATCAACACATCTGTCCAGGGCAAAAATATTTTAAGGGCAACCATAAAAGTCTGTTCCATACTGGTCTTCCACATTTTATCCACACATGAGTTTGCTCATACACACAATGGCAGGAGAGCAAGACAAAAGACAACTGACAATACAGATACTACACGTGACATCAGCCAGATCACAAAACAACTTGCTGGTGGAGGAAATCAATGGGGAATCTGGAATGTCCTCCCGCTGGGCCTACACATGGAATTCTACTCAGTGAATGAAAAACTGGATTGTTCCACTGTAACCAACAGAGTGAGCAATGGGGACCCAGAGCTGCAGAAGTTTTCATTTGATGAACTGGGTAAACTAATCATGTTTCCATAACTCAGCGTGACAGGTTGATTTCCCACCTGAAAGAAGGCAGCTTCTTTGACCTGAAACTACCTACAGAGCCGACCACATGCTTGCTGCTGCCTTTATTCCAGAGATATGACACACTTGGATACTGATGGGAAACCAGCAGAGCACTGAAATAAAATCAGGCAGTAAGTCTTGGACCGTGCTCCAGAGTGTTCGGGACTAGAAACACATCCACTAAAAGGGAGACGTGACCAGGAAAAGTTATCACAAATCTGTCTGCAGGGTAATCTTCATCCAGCAGCAAAGCTACCAAAGCCCAGTTTAAAATGCTTCAGGGGGATTAAAAGGTGCTAGTAAAAAGACACATAGTAAAAAGTACAAGTCCATTGTGAAGCTTCTAAAAGCAAAAACAAATACCATTTGTGAATCTTTCTTTTTTGTTGTTTGTAGAGTGAAGCATAACCAGGTACTTAGTAAAGCAAGATTGCTCCTCTTCACATAAAGATGAAAACCTCTGTGGACTTAGCTGAAATGTCACAAAATTTACAGACACAGCATTGTTTGGATATCTGTTGTATTTAGCTAGTGAAAAATTATGATGCTGTGAATTTCTCCAAATTGTGTTTAGATTTACCAGAAGTTCAGGTTTGTAACCATTTTTCACTGACAAGTCACTTTCTTTCCCATTAGAAAAAGACAGACAGAAATGTCATGCCCTGAAGTTAGATCAAAGCTTTGAAAATATGAACTGGCATGACTGGCTGTTCTTTCTATAACAGAGACTATTTATACTTTTAAAAAGTTCTCAATTCTCTTCTCTTTCTTGCCTGACTTCATTGTGTCCTTATTTTTCAGTCTTTATTGCATGTACTCCAGGAGCTCTTGTTCTCTATAGCTCTGAAGGAAGTGTTTTTAAAGTATAGTTTAATTTAAGCATGTATCTACATCCTATGGAGCAAGGCTTATACTTCAAGTGCTATTCTAGATGAATGCCTTTTTCCCTCCTCTCTGCCATTTTTATCCCCTAGAAAGTCTTTGCCAGGTAAAACACAGATCCAATTGTGTTAATCCCACTAATTTAGGGTTCATTCAGAAGGGATCAAGACAATTTTAAACCCCCTACTGCTTAAAAACTCCTGTTTTTTGTCATCTTGTTACTGCAAATTAGTATTAAATGTAGATGAACTAAACAAGTATTCAAGTTCTGGTCTTACACAGTTGGAAATAGAGGTAAACAGCACTAAGCTGTTGTTATTAAAGGAATAAAGTTAAAAAAGGAAGCCCTTTTTGATCCTAGGTTCCTAGAATCTAGAAAAATAAAGATCCATATTGAAATGAGAATGGTAAGAAATTGCAAAAAGCTCATTGTCAAACAGTAAAAAGCTTCACAAGGTATGAGGAAATGCTTCTATAATTTAAAAATAGTTAGGAGAAGGGGATAATTTTAAATGCAACTATTTGCTAGCAATATTAAAAAATTTCTGGGATGTAACCACTGTCTTGGTATGTTATCCTGACAAGCACAGTAATGCCAACACTGGCTTTGAGAAACTGTTGACTCATATTCATATTTCATCATCAAATCCCAACCTCACTACCAAGGATAACGCAAAACCCCAGCTAAATGCTTTGCTTCTCTGATGTGAGCTGAATGCCACTTTAAAGAGCCCATCCTGTCCTTTCTGCTGAAGCAGTGGATACTCATCTACATCTATGCTACAAACAGTGAGTCTGCACCTTTTTAAGTTGTTCAGTTCTGTATCTCTCTAAGTTAAACAAGTGTTGATTATTTGCTCAAAAATAAGTGACCCAAAACTTCAAAAAGTTTGATTTTTTGGTTTTGTGTAAAATTATTATTTTCAGAATTCTCTGGAATGAAACATAACCCAGGATTGTAGCTCAAGAACTCATCCCTGTTTTTTTCTCTCCACATTCTTAGGAGATTATTTTCATTTTGAGCCTTCCAGTCAATGACAAAAATACCTCATCTAGAAATCGACAGTGGGCCTTCCCTTTAAATACAAGGACCTGCTTTTCCCAGAAAGAGATGACCCTCAGCTGCCAAGCCTGCTGATAAAATGCTGTGCAACAAATTGCAGTCTATAAAATTCTGCAGGAAAAATTGCAATTTCATAGGACAATCAGTCAAAAAATGTTATTGGCTTAAAAGCTACAAGTTTGATCCTTCAGTGTGATGCTCACTAAATGTAAACAGAGAGAGAGCACACGATAGAAAAAAAGTTGCTGTTACGGTTTTAGCCAAAGTATGATCTTCTGGAATTTCTGTAACAATCCATGTTCACATTTTGCAAATTAAACAGTAACTATGAAAACAAGCCTGAAATAACATATCTTAAATCAGAGTTTCCATTTTACTCAAGTGCTTGCACTTTGTTAAGCCACAAAACGTGGCTGGTACCCACAACAACATCACAAGGGCACCCAGTAAAAGCTCGAGCAGTAATTCCTTGAGAAATGAAATAAATTCTCAGACTTCAGGGGAAAAAAAAAAACAAAGAAAGAAAGAAACACCTGTCAGGTGACATAAAAGAAGAACCACAAGGTTTTTGAAATATTCATGCTGCAAGTGAACTGTAACACTTATTTGGAAATTGTGACATGAGGAAGCAAGAGAGGGGGTGGGATTTAAAAATTTCAGATTAAAATTAATTGTCTTTCCTGATTGAATCTTCAGTTTAAAATAAATACATTTATTTATTTAAAATATTTGCCATATATATATATATATATATATATATATATATCCATCTTTGGTCACTTTATTTTTATAACAGAGTAAAATTACAAGGGTCTGGTTTAGTACCACAGCTGCACTCCCTCAAAACATCAGTGACTCACAGATATGCCTTTTAATGCAGAACATTCTCTTTAGTGGTACAGAAAAAAGTACATGATTTCCTGCCTTCTGTGGGAACTTTGGCTTCCTGAGAGCACCATTTAGCTTATTCTCATAAATCTTCCTACCAAATGCAGAAAGCTCAGGAAAATTCACTCTCTTACTTAATCAAACTTATTTTATAAGGCTTTTTTAAAACAGCATCCAAGTACTTTAATTAGCTCTCTACTGTTCACTGCTGCTTTTGGCTCCTGATATTTTTTTTTTAATTTATATGCCCGTGTGAAACCACTGCATCAAAAATAGAAGAGCACAAGTTACCTTTGCATATGTTATTATTCAGGCTTTAATCAGATACATGGTATAAAAGATATGCAGTGCTGATCTTCTCACAGGCAGGCAACCATTTAAAAAATATTTTCCCTTCATTCACCTTTTGCCCTCCCTGTAAATACAAGCTGGTGGCAGGTAGAATGATCAATAATCCATGAGAGCTGAATGTGAAGTCTCAGCATGGCACGTGGCTCTGCTCACACTGAAAGTTCAGTTGAAACATTAAAGAGCCCTGCAAAAAGCAGAGTATTTTCATTGCTGCAGGTTGGGCTGTGTCAGCATTACCATCATAAAACCCTGTTGTTCATCATTTGTAAGTTAGACAAAGGTGGCCAAATTGCAGAAGCCACTTGGAATTTGCTGGATTACGAAAAAAATTTGTGGCAGTCAAGTTAACAATACTGTTAAACAATTCAAATGTATACTGCAAAGCAAGAACAGAAAATGTGTGAGAGTATCAGAAAACTTTTTCCTTTCAAGTGATTCCAATTGATTTTGCTTAAAACAATGGCAGTCTATTAGCCAATGGTAGCTATTGAAATATGCCTCAGAGCTGTAAGAGACGAACAAGAACAAATTTCCAGTGCTACATTTAATCCTCTCTAAATTAGGCATGAAAACAGGGCTTGTAGTCTTGCTGTGCTTCTCAAGTCCCTTGAATAAAAAGGTAATCTATAACTCATTATAAACAATGCCCGAAACAGAGAGGAACAAAAAGAAAGAAAGAAAAAGAGACATTTCATCCTCGTGTCCTAGAGTTCTCAAGGGAATTTCCATTTGGCTACATGTGAGATTATAACCCATTTACAACAGCCTTAGTTTTAGTAGTGAAAGGATCCTATTAGACCTTCGGAAGCCTGTTGGGACTAAAACCAGCAGATTCTGCAGTTACATACAAGCATCACTGTGCAAAGGCCAAAGCTTTATAGAGCAATTATCATATCCCTAATTCACTTAGCATTACCTTAGCAAGGTCAAGGATTGCACTATGAAAACTGTTGAGAAAACTGACAAAGAAACTGCAATTCATTTAGTTATTACAGGAAACTTTTTTCCCTTCTCGCTCTGAAAAAAAAAAAAAAATTCCAAAACCATTGAATGGAGCCAAAGTTTTTATTGTTAGTATCAATGATTGCACAACTTTTACTTTAGGACATCATGTTCCCAAAGAAGGATCCTTATTTGTTCCATACTCCCCTCTCCCACTCTGCTCCCTAGAGAGAAAATGTGGCTATGAGAACAAAACCAGTATCATTTAGTTACCACACACAGATAGTTACAGCTTATTCATAAGCTTTTTTGGTCCTCTTGTAAAACATCATGGTAGAAGTTACCTCTTCTTCCAGAGGAAAATTACTTGTTAAAATTAAAGGGGTCACCTGCAAAAACATTAAAAGTAGGTTTCCTCTCTTGAATTCAAGACCCAGGAGCACTGCACAGCTTCCCTCTTATTGCAGTCATTATTAACTGAAGGATGTGCTAAACATCTAAATATTTGTACAGGAAAAAGAAAGGAAAAAGGAGCAGCAGATAGAATTTCTACTAATCAGGAAGAGAACAGTTCAGACCTTGCTGTAAGAGTGACCAGCAAAAGTTGTGATGCAAGACACAGCATTCTCAGTGAGTAGGTCTGATAGAGCTCCTTCCATTTTCTACACGTATGTGAGCCCATCATGTTATTTAGGTAGCACAAAGAGAAACTAAATTGTTGTTGCAAAGTGCTCACCACGAAAGGGAACATTATCTCCTCTGCAGAGATGGGTTAGTGAGGCAAAAAAAAAGTCACTAAAACCATCTGGAGAATATGGGAAGGGGATTTGGTAGAGTTCCTCAAACTCTTGACAATAAAGCACTTTTCTTCTGAAACAACAGCAGCTCAGCTATTAGCACTCCAGCACAAGAAAAACACACAATTTCATGCCATTCTTGGAGTGAGGGGAAGCTGGTTTTGGCAGGGTCTTTTCTGACTCAGCCTAGTTAATACCAGCAGTGGGAAGGGATTCAACTGTTTCCCTTCCAGCAACACAGTGAATCTGCTGGCAGAAAAGCTGGCATTTCTGCAAAGCTCTGGATGCAGAGGAAAGCAGGAGGCCCACTTCCTGCCTTCAAACTGCCTTATCCCAACCTCAGGTGCATGAATTATGCATGTACACACTGTACTCACTGGAAGAACTATGAATGCAGTCAGTGGGTAAATACACCCAGCCTGAGAAGCAGTCGTCATTAGGAGACAGTGCTAAAGGACGCTTCAACAGTACATCAAAGAAGGGACCAAGGGTAAGAAAGGCCACAGAACACTGAAACACATTGACTGGACAAGAAGTGGGGAAAGGAAACAACATGGACAGCAACAAAGGTACACCAGCCTTACAGAAGAACCACCCTTACTAAGAGTTTATTAAAACCATTTCTTCCCTTCTCCTCTGAA
Organism: Acropternis orthonyx; assembly: GCA_035583155.1. Lineage (NCBI taxonomy): Eukaryota > Metazoa > Chordata > Aves > Passeriformes > Rhinocryptidae > Acropternis > Acropternis orthonyx. Next base: position 2,939,532 of record JAWWEU010000001.1, on the reverse strand, counting down.
CAGCTCTGTAAGGACAGATGAGAGCAGAGCACTCCTTAGCACAGTTACAGGGGATAATCAGGCAATTAATGGTGGCTCTAATTAGCATATGAGGGCTTGTCTTCAATACAATGCAAATGTGTTTGATTCAGTATCCCACACTCGGACCTACAGCCCAGCTGTGTTACACATGACACTCAAACACTTTCCTAGAGTAACCAGTATCTTAATTTCTGTGGTCTTCCATACTATCCCACCAACTCTGAAAGCTAAAACAAAAGGAGCAGCTGTGGGAAGGTAAGTACAAAGGGAGAAGAGGAATGAGAGAGCCAGGAAATACACTACTCACAACACATACAATCACTATTGTGAAACAAGAGCACTGATCGTGTCATGGTCTGACTATCCCTGTCATGTAAAAGTTTAACAGTCTCAGGTTTTCCTCCCACTCATCTTTATGAGAGTGGGAAAGGCTCAGTACAGATCTAACTTATCTAAAGAATATCAGACACGAAGGAAAGGAAGGGAAACCAAAAAGGTTGTATCAAGTGAAAGCAAAAGGAGGTGAAACTAGAGGAAAAAGATTTAATGAGTTCCAGGAGAAAGAAACACATATGTGACACTGACATCTCTTTGACCACTGGGTAACTTCTGGAATCAGCCACTTTGGATAAGACAGAACAAGCGAGTCTTATTTCAACTTTCACTTAGACATTTCTAAATTTGTCATTAGAAAATTTTGCTATGGATTTTCTTCCTTTATTTTTTGTTTGTTTCAATTATTAGAATGACTATGAAACAACTGAAAGTGAAATACTTAATGCCATAAGCACGCTGGTTTGGTTTTGAATGGACTTCACAGCTTCTTTTCATATAGGAAAACACTAAAATATCTAAACAGTCTCTACAGATGCATGTAACCAAAATAAAATCTTGGGAATGCTTCTTTAGGAAATTATTATCACAGTAAAACAAATAAATTCCTTTGAAGGACCTTTCTCACCTGCTTCAAAAAAGAGGAAATCTGATATTTGAGGATCTGGATTCAGCCCCGAGTAGCTGTTAGAAATAAAGGTGTGTGAAATGCTTCTGTTGAAATGCAGACCACATACCTCTCATGCCATCAGAGATTTTCTCCAACCTCATTTCTGGTTTTATTCAAGAATTTGGAACAGTTTGACAAAATATCTTGAAACTAGTGTAATCAGTGACTTCATATCAAAATTATGCCCTACATTCATACCAATGCTTCTGCAGACCATGGAAGATGCTCCACAGAGGTGTAGAATCAGGGTGTACAAGCAGTGAAACCTGAACACTCTGATTTTTCACATTCCTGACTGCTGAGGTTTTGGGCAAGTCAGTTTATCTGTAAAAAGAAAACAGCTGGCATCCAGAAAGCCTCTGGGGTTTGAACTTAAGGCCAACACAGGCCACTGGAGACCAGCAGAGTCCCTCCTCCCTTATCCACAGGTGCCACAGTCCAACAGGCAGCCTGAAGGATCCCTTGGGATAGCAGGCAGGATGTCTCCTTCTCCCTGCAACCAGGAGTCCCTCAGAGGGATGGAATGAGGAGCATGGCTGGGGAGACAGACAGAAGGCAGGTGAGGTTGAGGCCAGAGAGGCCAGAGAGGCAGAAAGGACAGCACCCCAGCACAGCACAGCACCTGCCTTGCTTTCCCAGGGCGACCAATTTTGGCCCATTCTGTAATCAGAACTGGGTACAGACCCACATCCCAGGCCACATCTAAGAAGTTTAAAATGGTACACAGACCTTATGTAAGGTCCAAGGTAACACCAAGGGAAGTTGCATCAAAGCTTCTGAAAGATGGACCCGAACCCATAAAAACAGGCAGAGCCAAACAGACCAGAACATGTTTGCTGAACATAAGTGTCAGTCACAAAGCAGACCTGCAGGCTGCGACACCACGCTACAAGCACAGAGTATTTTCCCATTCTCTGTCACAGAAACTTTTGCAAATTTTTTGAATTTAACCACAGGTTAAGCAACGCTGTCTCACTGATTCCCTCCCTGAGCCCAGCAGTTCCTGACACTTATTTCCTCTTCTATCATTCCCCTCTGTGATTTCCATGGGGAATTGCAGTGCAGTTTCTCATGGAGCCTTTGCTGACTCCTCTTTTTTTATTTTTATTTTCATGAGAATATCCCAAGACCCCAGTAAGCCTATTTCATAGATCCACTGAAGCTGGAGATGGAAAAGACCCAGGTCATCCATCTCATGCCTGTGCTTCCCCTCTCTCCTTTCCCATCTGTCCAGTATGTGATTGTTTCCTCCAACCTATTTCTTTCCTGCTTGCTGGCCTGGTAACATCTGATTTATCCCCTGCATAAAATAAGCGCAGATAATTAATTACATGCTCTCAGTGAATATACAGCAAAGTGCCTCCCCGGGACTCAAGCTCCCACACCAGCAGAGAGCCAACTGAATTCATTTACAAAGCAAACAACAATATTGCTCACCAGCTCCTTAAATTACTTCTGGAGGCCTTGAAACATTTTCTGTAACTTTCAGAATTTGACGTTCTGAGGATAAGGTTACTTTTTCCCACTGATCCAGTTTGATTTCTACTAATTTTCTGCTACGTGTTTTACTCAGTTTCATTTACAATTTAGTTATCACAGAAGAAAAAGCAGTCTCGGGGTCTGGGTTGGGTTTTTTTTCCCCCTTCTCCTCAGCTTGGACCAGCAAGCCTGGCTGTGTTGTAATAGCAAGAGAGAGTAAAATGTGTCCAAGCAATGAATAACGTCTGAGGAAAAGGATGTAGGGAACAGAGTTTCAGTTAACAAAGCTCTCATTTGCCATTTTGTTTTAAATATGTTTTTAAAGGTCAGCTGCTCTTGAAGAACTTTAAAGGTTGAATAGGAAGATCTCAGTATCTGAACAAAATATAATATCCATAAGGTAGTGAAGCAGGGCAACAACGTTATGGATGGGGAGTTTGACAAATTACTAGGTCAGTAATCGTTGTACTTCACCTCCTTCATTTTTGCACTTACTATTTACACTCCATATTGCAAAATGTAGACAAGCTTTCCTATGTTTCTTTTGCTGGCTCACACACAGTTCTCCCCCCACCTCATATGTCTATCAGTCAGGAATACAAAAGCCACTGTATTTTTGTCTCACCTGTGTCTTCTCCCAAGGATATCACCAGATTTCTTGAAAGAGGCAACTTCTTCTCTCTCAAAGGTGCAATTGTAAAGTCAGGCAAAACAGCAAGCCCGTGCCTTACATTTTTGGCAAGCTCTGCTCAGTAAAGGTATTATCTGGTCACCCCAGAAGACAAATACGGCACTGATGCATTTTTTACATGCCCAGGCCATGCTTTTGGCCCTAGATAAGCATTTTTAATCATTTGGGCAATTTTCTTTCCAACCCTGGGGCAACAAATCCACTAGTGCTGACCTGAAGCTGCTAATTCTAACTAGAATTGATGGGGAACCCACAAGTATGATTCCACTTCTCGACTCTGTTGTGTGATTTCCTCTGTCAGTCTTTGTCTCTTTTTCATCTTTTCCCCCCACCAGTCTCCTAAATTGAACTCTCAGATAGCAGGAAAACAAGCAGGTAAGCTGAATTATATGAAAGAGTTAAAAAATTCAATATCCATCTCATCTTCTCTCAATTTCATCTTGTAGCTCATTTTCTGAGGAAATGAGAAGTAAATAACCTCCTCAATGCATTTTAACCTTCTTTCACAGGCTTGTTCCACTCAAATCCCTCAAAGAGCTTTCAAATCCAGCCCTGAAGTTGCCTCATCCTAAGCCTGCAAGCTGCTATGCATTAGGGTGTAAATATACAGAATAGGAAAGCACATCTGGAGGGTTTGGTGGGGTGGCAATGATAACACAGCCACTGTCACCCTGTTTTGAGGATGAGAGGGGGAACTCCTGAGCTCCTGTGATCTTCACAAGTATTTTCTAACTACATTTTCAAAATACCCAACCCTTCAAGCTTACAAGCTTTCTCACTTCAGAATTTGAAAATCTTTAAGTCTGTGGTTTGCGATGCCACCACTGCACAGTGAGCTAGATTTCCTCTTTCTTTTGTTAAAGTAATCATTGGATAAAAGTCCCCATGCAGTTCAGATTTTCATAAATTCAGTTTTCCCAGCTGTTAAAACTATAGAACACACATACACTATGTGAAGACTCTCTGAGGATAGTTTTGCCCTTGAAACAACTGCGATGTAGTGTAGGATGATAGCCACTAGTTTTTAAGTGCTACTGGAAAGGACAGCTGAAATTCAACTAGTTAAAGCTACCTACCATACCCTCATTCCTTAAGCAGACAGATTTTATAATTTTCACTTTATGGGGCTTTTTTCTGCTGAGAATCTCTCTGCTATCAGCAAAATTTTTTGAAGCTCTTTCAAAACCCCAAATATTTGGAAGTGCAGCCTGTGCTCTACTAATCAAGGCAAGTGCTTATTTACAACATGACTGCTTGACTCAGTAATCTCCCCCAAAGCCTCCCCTCTTTTCTTTATGTGTGAGACCTGAAAGTGGCCTTTAGTTTTTAATACACCGTGAAACCAAGACCTGATCTCTCCCCATTACACACAGGGTCGTTTCTGACATACATTCTCTTTTTGATGAATTCAATCCATGTTACAGCTCTCAAGAGATTAACTGCTCCTGCAGCACAATCAGAGCAACTAAGGCTTACTCTAAAAAGTTTTCATGGTTTTCCCCCTCCCTCTGTTTGTTTGGAGAGGGTTTTTTAATTCCTTTCTTTCTTAAGAAAAAAATTGTGGGAGAAAGGAATAAGAAGTATTCAAACTATTAAGTGATGGTAACTGTTATTTCATAAGCCTGAAAATCCTCTCTTTTTTCCATATAATAAACCCCTTTCAGATCCTCTGAGCAAAAATGTACTTGGATTAACTTCTATTATGAACCTCAAGAATCTCTAGGCTGGAAGAGGTGACATCAGCTTCCACAGAAAAGTCTCACTAAAATAATTTATGGTTATTCACGAGGGGAAACTTTGCAAAATCTTCCAAAAATGCAAGCATGTCAGCAGCTCCTGCTGGGATCAGGAGTATCACTTGCAGCACTGCTGTAACCACTGTTTCACCTCCACACTTGTCAATGCATAAATCTTTCATTATCGCTGGGAATAACTGAGTGACACCTGGGAACAATATTGAAAAAACATCCTAAAGACTCCCAGGTCTCCTCGAACCAGACCTATCCAAAATGTTATGGTCAGGCTCACCTTAAATATACTCATTTTATGTACAGAGCATTCTTGAAGTGGAATAAAAGATAAAGTTGTCCGTGTCCTGCAGTTAACAACCGCAGTGTTGTAATGAATACAGGCTGAATATTTCACTAGTGACCACATAGAGAGAAGCCACTGTTCTCACATCAAAATACACTGACCCTATTTCCAAATAAGAACAGGGAAAATCCATTAGGTTTCAAACACTAGACTTCAGGTTCACTCTGGTGATTTACCAGAGATGGGCTTGTACTGCTGTGGAGTTTATTGGATTGATGTTCAAGATATTAAACAACTTGGGAACAGCAATTAGATGGCATGGTTCAATCTTCTCTGCAATGTGACACCTGAAGCATGTTTTTTGGGAAGAATATACCCCAACTATTGAGACCACATTTGAAATCTCATCCATGTATCAATCCCAAATGGTCCAATCAATCACTCTTGCAAAAACCCTGGTTATTTAAGTTCTTGTTGCTACCTAGCACATTGTATTTAAAATACAATGAATTTATGTACTCAGGAATATATGATAAACATACAGGCAAAATCTAAGGGTATCCCAATCTAAGTGTCAGCTATCAACCTTTTGGGAAGCAATGTCTAAAATACAAATATTTATGTGTTTTATGCATTTTGTTTTCAACCTACAGTTCTTGGACCACTGCAGACCACTGTAGAAGTTACCTAAGAAAAGGAAGCCCACAGCCAAGCTTAAGTTTACTATAGAGATATCTGCTTTTCAAATGGAAAAAAAAAAAAATCAAGATCTGAAAATCATGCTGAAAAACCTTAATTCATGTTGTTGCAGAATTTCTCTGTTACGCTGAGCTGATAAAAAAATTCCAGGATGCAAGGTGATCAGGGAAGCAACTTGTCTGTCTCCCCGTGTTTATAAGGAAACTTAACTGTTAAGAGCACACTCAGTGTAAAAATAAATATCAATAAAATAACTGACATAATCATTAATAGGAAAAATATTTATCAGATATAAATATTATTTAGATATCTCAAAGTAGATCAAAGACATGTGCATTTATGTTTAAATAATAACATATAATGACATTTCAAGCACAAACTTATCTCTGCATTTGTAAGCCACTCCATTAAACCTGTGACAGAAACTTACTGGGATAAACCCACAGGAGGCCTTTATGAATGCCCCTGTGTATACACTCTAGACTAAAGTGATAGTTGAGGATACATCAGTTCCATGTGGACAAATTCAAATAAAATATTTCAAAAAACTAAGCACCAAATAGTTTTGTCTCAGTCATGAATATGCTCACAAAGTGAATCCATTCACTTTTATTTTTAGCTACCTCCCACCTCACATATCAATACCTCACTTGCGAATTTCCTGCGGGTTGAATGTTCAGCTCAAGTAAAATTTCAAATGCACAGATTTGTATTTGCCGTGCTTAATTACAGTTAAAGCAGCATTTACGGTACAACATGTTGGAAAATACTTCCCACTGACATTTTAAAATGTATGGTTTACATGCAACAAGCTCTGGGAAAGGTAAAACATCTTTGCTCACAGTTTTGCTCCAACTAACACACCTTCTTTCAACAGGAAGGAAATCTCACCATAGTTTTAGAGGATTTTTTATATGTACATACATACAAACATTTACATATGTACACACACAGACATACACACAAAAGATCATATTTTGGCAATAAAGGGGTTTCTAAAGGCTTGCTATGTGATAGCATTCCTCTGCTTTTCTTGCTCTGTTCATATTCTTACATAAATAAATGCAGTGTAGTGTGAGAATGGGTGAGATACTTACTAATGCATCCATTTGTTCAGAGCCTTCAAAGACTCACTGGCCTTCCAAGCTGGTCAGAGCTGTCCTTGTGTCCCCACCAGCCACAGCACCAATACCGAAAGCTTAACGTCACTCTGAGTGATTCCCACTCCTTCCACTTCAATTCAGATCCGAGAAACACCAGGTAACTCTGTGCTACTTGGAAACACTGAACCACGGCATGATTAAGGTTGGAAAAGACACCAGGTATGAACTGTGGTTCTCTGAGAGAAGCAAAACTCAATGGAAATCCACACAGGAAGAGATAAATGTGTAAGAGAAACATTTATGCCTAATGTTTGTAGCCTGACACAGACTAATACCAGTTGGGCAACCAACTGATCAATATCTGGTCAAATGTTACAACAACAGGTCTGTTTCAAATCCAGTTACAGCTTTTCAGCTGGTCAAATTAGTCTCACGTTAATTCAACTCTTCTGTTTTACCCACACACAGGTACAAACCTCAAAACTTCACTAAGTACCTAAACTAAAAAACAAAAGCAAACAAAAAAGCAAAAATCCCCAAACAAGCCTCTCCCAAAAATAAACCACAAAAAAAAAAAAAAAAAGTTTGGGTTTTTTCTTCTTTTAAAATTGAGAATTTTAAAAAATATTCCATGGAATTACATGGCTTAACTCAGCTATTACTTCCTACAAGATTTTTGTGTCTGAAAAATACAACCATTTCTTCCTGATGCCTTTTTTTTTTGAACAGAGCGAGGCTGTTGAACTCTAAATTGTAATCATCGGAATCTCAGAATCCAGGCCAGCAGAGAAGTAAAAGTACGATGAACAGCATCGGGTAAGAAAGGGATGTCAGGATAGCATGACACCTTTTTGCCTTTTTAACCTACTGTTTCAGTGGAGGTTGGAAACACTTTGTATCTTACTGGATCAGGGTCTAACTGCTGATCTTGCACTGTAAAACACCACAGATGTTTTGCAGAAAATAACCAGAGATAAGTCATGCACTGTGGTATCTGTTTCTACCAGTTTCTTCTTCTCTCACAGGAAAAACAGAGAGAAGAATTAGTGTATCAGGTCTTGCTTGTTGCCATTTGACAGGAACAGCTTCCAGAAAATATCACTCTACAACACAAAAAATTGCTACCAAGGTGATTTTAATTTTTTTTTTTTTGTAGATGATGGATTCAGTCATGTTGAGTTAATGACTTACTCCTCTACAAATACTTCACATCCCTGAGCATTTAAAGGTCCTTCTGACCTGATGTCTGGACTGATTTTGTTTCCCATGAAGGAGGTTGTAGCTTGCACAGGATAGAACTGAGCACTCCACAGCTCTGCTTGTGTAAATCCCTTACCTGACCTACATAAACACACCTTTCCCGAGGAGGCTTCTGAAGTGCTATACACCACCCACAAGCCACAGTAAGGATCAATTTATTAATTTTAAAAATCTAATTTATTTTCTTTCAAGTGTCTCTGCTCTCTAGGTCAGCACATAATCTAATATGTTACTCCTACATATCCAAAACAATGACGTTGCCCCTCAAGCACATAAGTGTATCGAGACATCTGCACCCCAGAAGCCAAGAGCAGATACCAAGGATTAACACCAGGGTTTTTCCTTATCACTGGCCTATTAACATGCTCAAATCACACTTTCACCCTTAACCTGAAGCACTAGGAGTCTGGCAGGCAGACCCTCTGCCTTCCTTCCGATGTCACCTTTGTCTGTGCACCTTTTCTGTGCCCTAAGACATCATCTCGCTGCAGAGGGACACACAGGAGAGACCTGTTAGCACTTCCACAGCTCAGGCCACTCTGCCTGATCACAGGCTCAATGAAATTAATTCATTTTTAATTTCACACTAAGCTTAGCTATTATAAATCAAGTCAACCAGGCCAAGGAAACGTTCACTGAAATATGAAACTGTCTGTCAGGGAGGCACCTGATCACAGGCTCAACCTCACCAATCTGTCACTTCAGAGACAAGAACAAAGCAAATGACTTTCCACAGAAATTATGAGAAAATAGCACCTTGATTAATTATGCTGCTTCAGAAAGGGCACAAAAAGAAAAAAATGTTATGCCGGTTCTGAGATCTGTGAGTTTGGGTCTGGTATTCCAGTCTGGTGAATGGTTTAATCATCTGAAAAATCCATTTCTTAATTTTTTTAATTTTTTTTTTAATTACTCATTTTACACAATAAAAAATCATGGAAAATTATATAAAATATTAACATCTCTGTATCTATGAAAGTAATATCTAGGCTCTTCACAGGTGTTTCTCTCGCTGTCCTCAGACTTCTCTGCAATAGCTCCAGGGAAAAGGGAATAATCTTACCATGTGATATTGACAGGTTTGAGAAAGATTCACTTGACATCCTTCTTCCTGCCTTCTGGTGCAATGTTAACATAAAAGTTATTTATCAAATACAACCCTACAACAGAAGCATGTTTCAGTTCCACCAAAATTAAGTCTCATGCAAAACACACCACCCCCTCTCATCAAAAAAATTGGGGCTGTTTCTGGCTTCTAGTTTTTTAAGTTCAGATCTATTGTGTTGGAAGGATAAATTCAAACCTTGGTTAGACCCCACTGAAGGAAAAGAAAGAGTAACTACTTCCATAAACTCATATCATGATCCTGGGTTGTTCCAACATTATCTTTTCAATATTCATATATTGACCACCACTAAGTGATAGCATAAAAACATGGCACTAAATATGATACACTCAGTGTACATGTAAAATATCAGTTATTTTAGGCAGCCAAAATGGGACTGAACCTTGAGAACTTGTGTGCTATTCCTTTTTTTCTCTACTCAGCATGCATTCTGCATTTACATCTATTTATTTTGAACACCACTTTGCCACAAAGAATAAAATCCTTAAGGATAAAATTTCATAGCCAATACCCCTGCAAATGTGAGAACTACTGTAACAAGTATTCTATAAAATAAGACCAGGCATCCCCAGACACTTCAACTGCTGCTGGAGACCACCTCTCTCACTGTCTCTGCCTGACAAGAGTACAGCAACAAGACAAATGTTTTCATGCTTCCTCAGAATATTTCCCTAAACTCCAGCTATTTGTGGAAAAGGGACTTCCTGAGCCAGAGAAGGTGCCTTTGCATTCAATAACCCGTAACTGATTTTTCTTTCATATTTTTTTACACAGTCACCTTTTAAATCCACGTACATTTTTAGCATCCACAGTATCTCATGGCTAGCAGTGCCACAACTTAAAGTGCAACAAAAGTATGACAAAACAGGTTAAAGCAAAGAAGTAACTACAGGTGTCCTCCAGAAATGTAAGGATAAAACCACCATAACATATTATGCATCATTTATACTAGTGTGTTGTGTAGGAAGTTGAAGGGGTATAAAAATTATAAACTTAGTGTGACATTTTTTTCCCCATATCATATCACCTGCAAAACTAAGAGTGGTCATTACTGAAGAATCTAATTGCCTCAGCTTGAAAACTTAAAAATGAGAAGACTTCTAAAGATCGATGTCACTGCATGGCTGGCTAGCACTTTTAGCATGTATACTTAGAAAGGACCCGATTTTTTATATATATATATGTATATATATATATATATGTATATATATATATATATGTATATATAAATATATGTATGTGTGGGTGATATACATATATGTATGTATGTAACAAGTATATGTGTATAATGTATATATGTGATATGTATGTGTATATGTTAATGTTTTATACATATGCATGTGTGTATGTAAAAGACATATGGCCATTTTACACCCTTAATCCTGGTACTCCTAGGATGGAAAGAGAAATGGAAATGGAAAGGTGGCTATTTTCTCTTTTCCAGGAGATAAAAGGCTTACAGCACTCTTTGCTGGCACTAGTATTTAAAATAAAATTTAAAAAACAATGATACCTTTACTAATGGTACTGATGATGTCAATTTAAAACTATGACCCCTTTAAGAAGAGGGAAGTTATCCCCGAATGAATGTGGCTCCCTCCCCTTTGGACAGAGATGATTTTGACAGGAGGATTCAGTATTTGAAGCAGGACATGTATTTCTTTTCCAAAACCAGAAGGACTTCAAAGCTACCAGACATACAAGATTAGAGCTGATTGGAAAAATCCCTCACCAAGCAATTTTCTGCTCAAAAGTACTGTTACATCAAGATTGAAATCCCTTCTCCAAACTGACAAGATGTGTGCGTGTGCATACATATTTGGGTGACTGAGAAAGCAAAGGAACAACCTATTCTTGAGCACACAAATCCAAGAATGTCAACCTAAAAAAATAGGGTTATTAGAAGCTTACCATCTGGTATTTCAAAAATAATTGGGGTTTTTTGAGTTTGTTTAAATCATGGATTCTAACCTGCTTCACATTCTACCATTCACATTCAGCAGCCCTGCATGGTCAGCTGGAAAAATATGACAGTACACACCTGAGGCATGACCTGCTCTGGACAGGAGAGGAGAGAGCCGAAAGACTGGTCATGGCTGCATGGGATATTTCGATAAAATTACTGTCCTCTGCCACCATTATAAACACACACAAGCAAATTCACACAATCAAAGAACCTTCACTGCTGCCAACAAGCTCCTGGGAGGAGCAGAATTACAAACCAGCAGTTTAAGCACCACAGCCCACCAATGAACACTTACATTTAGCTACTTGGCAATTCATCAGCAAATCCAAAATGTCAAAAAGCAAAAAAAAAAAAAAAAAAAAAAAAAAGACCCCAAAATAAGTAACTTCTTTTGATATCTTCTTTGAAAGTACTTCGCGTTACACTGCCTAAGCTTTTATTTTCAAATTTATTTTATTTTATTCCATTTCCTCTTCAATGGCTGATTTTTCTTTGCACAAAACACCTAAAGATAAATATAGAATGGTTAAAAACAAAGATTACAGGAATGAATGATAGATTATATTGCCAAAGGAAAATACAGATATCTAAACACTTCCAAGCAGCTATAAACCTGTCATTAGGAGGAGAGGAAGAGATTATTTCATCCCTGAGTATAATGTCCACTTGTGTGATGGAGGAGGGGAAATGAAAATAATTATTCTGAAATACTGTATTAACAAATTACACCTCCAGAACACTTTCCTGGTATAGGCTGGGAGTTTTATGTGGTTGTTTTTTAAAACAACTGTCCACAATATTTATTTTTTTTTCATCTCTATATCTTTACAGTGTAGTGGCCTGGAGAAGACAGTAACTGAATTAATTAGACCACCATATAATCTTTTAGTTTGGAAAAGATCTTTAATAAATAATACCTTTGATTTGAAACTTAACCTTCAAAACCACAGTAAATTAATGTGAGACCCTTCACTAAATTTTTATCTCAAGGATCATCACAAGGAATAGCACCCATTGCATTCATACATAATTTGCTGAGGAAATAAAAGCCTCTTCTGTAACTCACTGGGCAGATGAACTATGAAAGTTAAATTGTTTAACTGACCTCAAGGAATGCCATTTTTAGGAACAGCAAAAGTCACTTCACTTCTGTTGCAAGGGGTTTTCTCACATGATCTCATCCATAGTGATACTACATTTATTCTCTTTCATTCTAAAGGGGAAATAAAGTAAATAAATCTCACTTCTGATTTGTTTCATGCTAGCTATTTTCCTCCCCTGAGAAGGTTTAAATACATATTATGAGTTTGGTCTAGTAATCATTCAAAGCAAAATTCTGAGTCAAGCCCAAAAGAGCTTTGTCTGCATAAGGACCACAGGCTTGGCCCCTTGTGAATACTTTCACTTAATACTGAAAGACTTCTTTGTTTACTGTATTACCAGAACATGCATATGCTTATAAATGGGAGGCATTTATCATTCTCAAACAGTGATGAGGTGGCCACGGTTCATGAAGCAAGCAGAGAGATGAGACTCAAGAAATTTGGGTTCAGTTTCTCACTGGGTGACAGATTTATGTGACCAAGCAACTGCATCTTTTCCTATTTTAGTACTCTATTTGTAAACTGTAGATGATGTTTTATTATGCTGCAGAGTGCTTTTAGATTAATGAATTAAATTCCCTGATTGATCATTAAACAAAGAGACTTTTTTGCAAATGTAATCATCAGCACAATGAAATATGAATGAGACACTATTGAAGGGATGCAGGGGAAGCAGGAAATCTCTCATTTAACAAAGCTAAAGTATCTCCATAACATGATGTTGTGGTTTAGTCCATCTTCACTAAAAATACATTTTCTATAACCATCAGATTTTGTGGGCCTTATATGGACGGCAAATTTTACAAAATAGAGGAACAAAAGAAAAGATGCATACAGGTAACTTGGGCTCTTAGAAGAACTGAACCTCTCACGACCCTTTTGGGGTGAGCTATGCCCACTTCTCTTTGAGTAGCCACGCACCCCAAGCCCTCTGAGCCTACAGATGGTGGTGTTGTAGCACCCTCGTGACTGGGTGATTGCTGCCTGCCCTGTCCTTCAGGTCACCACAGTCCTCAAACCTCTCCCCAGCACAGAACCCCAGTGTGCCTGGCACTGAGCAAAGCTCCACACAGGATGGCAGAGGAGGGCAGCACGTGGAAAAAGAGCTCCCAAAACTGGGAAGTGACTTCTCTACTGTGCAAGTGCTGTCAGGACTGAAAAACAGCAGACTGGCTGGTTCTGGACCAGGAAGGTCCTGCCCTCTGAACACCGACAAGAGTGCACTACAGCAATCTTTGCAACACCACTTTAAGCAAGAACAGGACATGGCGAAGGAGGTCAGAAAGTAATAATTAATATTATTCTCAGAAAGTCATCTTCCTCTACAAAAGCCCCTGCAGGATATTTATCAGAAATGCCAGAAGCAATGATTTTCCCTAGTGGAGAGGATGAGCTGCACCCAGCCAGTTCCTGAGCATTATTTGAATCCAGGTGATAAGAAAAGGTTGTATCAAGAGCCAAGAAAAAGTATGGATGCAACTACTGGACACTGAAGGAAGAAAAAAGGGAGCTGGCAGGGAAGGAGACAGGTATAAACACAACTAATAAGATATGAAGCAAATATAAAGTCAGTTGTGAAAGCAAATCACGGAGGAGCTTATAGGAGAGCCCAGAAGATCCACCCTGAGGGGAATTTGGGAATTCAGGTGTGGACCAGGAGCAGCTCCCCAGACTGTCTGGAAACATTGCCTTCAGCTGCACAGTGGCCCACAGCACCTCTATGCAAACAATGCATTGCAGAGAGCATTTCCCACCTCTCCAGAGGACGGTGGGGCAGCTTTGTGCCTGTTGCCAGCTCAGAAGTGCCACAGCACTGCAGAGGGCAAAAATGCAGGGTGAGAACCTCAGCTCAACAACTCTGCCAGGAACTGGCACCTGAGAGAAATCACCTGTATTTCAGAACTAAAGACAGTGAGCAAGAGACTCCACTTCAAAAGATAACACTTCAGCCCTCATAAAAAATACGTAACATTTATGCACAAAGCTGAGAAGATATATACTATAAAGTACTAACAAACCCCACCAATTCAGATCATAATGATTTACTGTATTATTTGAATAATTATTTTTAAGCAATGCTCTGTAAAGAATTATGAGACAGACTGAAAAAGCTGTTAAAATTTAAGTAATCCAGTCAGAGTTTAGTTACAGACACTAGAGCTGCTAGGGGGTTTAAATAACACTAATACTTAATTTCCACACCAAATTTTGATTCTTTTCACTGTACGTGCCTTGGTAGCTAGGTCTTTGAAAGAGGGTTTTAAAACAGGCCTCCCACATCTAAAAGCACCGATTATTATTTATGCCAACAAAATAATTCATCAAACTTCATCACTTCAATTAAATTCATGTAGATGCAATTTTGTTTTGCATTAGTACCATGATTTTTTTAGATGAAATGTGTAACTCTTATTCACTGCTTTTAACAGACCTTGCATTAGGGAAAATTCCTCTATTGTAAGTTTTGCTACTTGGCATTACTGACAGGGCCACATACATATATATATATATACACACATATATACATATATACATATATTTGTATATATATATATATATATATAAATGTATATGTACATACACATAGAGATATATTCCATGGCAATAGTGGCCTGTGAACCAAATATTTTCCCTGGTCACTAAGCTTAGTTCATGCAGTTTTCCAGCCCCAGTATGGGGTCATCCAGCCTTATCCAGCAGCTTCTGTTCAGGTTAACATGGAGCATCCCATGCTGGGACAAGTAGCCTCTCCAGGCTTCACCCCCATGGTTTCCATATGTTCTCATATAAATCTCCCTGCCCTGTATTTTACAAATTACTCTCTCAAGACATGCAAAGCAAGTAAAGAACAGACTTTTAGTTATTCTCTTTGTGGGATGTATCTCTGTATATATATAGATATGTATATGTATATAGATATAGATATCTATCTATCTGTACAGAGAAAGACCTGTAGGTATTACAGAATGAAAAACACATACCAAGACAAAAAGAGGCAGAAAAAGACAGGTTTTCCTTTAAGACATGGACTTATTTGAACCAGAAGCCCAGACCCAAAGCCCTCAGGCAAGCAGCAGAATGTAGTAATTTATGCAAACTTCTAAATGACAGGGAAGGAGCACAACAGTTGCAAACCATTCCAATATCTTGCTAATTGAAGCATTTTTCATGCATATAGCTGTAATGAAACTGTGGCCATGAGGACTCTGTAAAACACAAAACCAAAAGCAATAAAATCAAAGCCTTCATGTTGTCCTAATTCTTCTGTAACAAAACATTTGTGTGTCACTGGTGACATTTTTGCAACTGATAAAAAATATTTATTTTTTTATAAAGTCTTGATGCACAAACATTCCATTATATTTCTTAATGGCAGAACTGGACCCTGAATAATGAGAGCTGTGAACACACCAGTGTGTGCACAGCCTAAGTTACTTAAACTTACATTTAAGGATACAAAATTATTGCAAATACTTGTGCTGGTGAAGCTCAGCTGCTACTTTTTTAAAATTTTTTAGTAAGATACTAGTTTTAGATTAAACACTTGCTACAGAGTCTCTTTATGTATTTGTTTACTAAATTGATAATTTGAAAGTTGGGTTCCATCTATTAGTAAAATTGCTTTTTTCTAATTAGTACCTGAATTAGTATCACACAAATGTTACACACTTCATTGAAAGGTTTAGAACTCCATGTTGATGTTAGAGACTTGCCAACTGTTATCTAAAAGAAAGCCACTTGATTAATGTTATTAGCACACCAACTTTCTTGTAATTTAAATTACACTATAAAGAAGTGGTTTTGAATGACTGCCAGAGCTAAAGACCTTTACTGGGAAAACTTGCTAAACAATTGATTAATTCATACTTTTGCAAATTTCATGATCTGATTTGTATTGTGATTTGTATTCCACAGATACAAAAATAAATTTAATCACCGATTTATTGCTCTGCTTTCCTAACTGCAGAGTAGTACGTTGTGGTTTAAAAGGAACAGCATCTTATCAAAAAGCCACATGCTCTCATCTGTCCAAGAGCTTATTGTTTGAAACGCTTGGCTTCTTCCCATCAAATCCATGGGAATTCCACAACTGTTCTCAGAGACGGCACAAACAACCCTTACACGTAGTTAGAGACTTTGCAACTAAAATGTAAAGGCAAAAGAAAAAACATGCTCCACCAGGCAACCATTCCCTTATGTCCCACCTTTACAGAAGGCAAAATCAAGTTTGCTGATGAGGAAAGCATTCCTCCTCATTCAAGCCACTGCCATTTTCGGTTGACAGACTCCAGCATGCCATCATCTGTCTCTGTCACAGATTCCAGGGACTCCTACTGCGAGCCAGCAATGAGCATCAATCCTCAGCCAAGCAGCTTGCCAGTGATTGGAGGTGGGAAAGCTGCCTTTCCCCACCTACCCACCCTCTCTTACCAACACAGGAACGCAGCAGACAAGCATAAAAAAGTAGCCTGTCCAAAGGTCTTCAGGAGCATCACAGCATGAAAAGGTGAAGTAAAAAGTTATGTCAACAACAACAAAGAAAAAAAAATGAGCACTTTGATGTTATGAATAGCTGCTGATGCAGAAGGTGAGACACGCTGCCTGCACTGTAACCCCCCTGCCTTCTCCACACATGTCCCTGCTCCTCAGGGAGAAGCAGTCACAGAGCCATGGGTCATTTTTACCAGTTTCTCTCCAACTCAACCCCTCCATAATGAACAAACCTTTATTTGTTAGGAAACATTTTATTAGAACTTACAAAGCCTTGCAAGAATCCTCCTGATGACTCTCCCATGGGACTCTAAAACATGTCTTACACCTCTATCAACAGTTGTTTCCATAAATACCCTCTTTTTCAATCTTTGTAACTAAATTGCAGTTGTCACACCTCTTCATGTTTTTGACTTATATAAAGAAAACTTCTAACGGGATCTGGTGTGAATGGCTCTGCTTACACCCAGGAGTCTGCAGTACTTACCAGTCAAGTTCATCTCACTCCGAACATCTTCATAATTACTAGAGGAAGGAAAAAATGATACCATTTCTTTTCCCCCCTCAACTAGAAACTGCCTCAGATTACTGCAAGACATGACGGTTATCCAAAAACAGGGTTTCTAAATTTTTTGGAGTGAGAATATGCAACACTGTTTATTCTTTGGTTTGTTTTTAAATAAACCTTTGGATATAGACAGATTTTCAAGTCATGGAAACAGTCCATAGGAAGTCAACAGACACACCATCAAACACCACAAACCAAGCTGCAATGCTCCAAATCAGATTTACAATCTGTGGTGAAAGACCAAAAGCCTCAGCTGTATTGAAACACATCACCTCGAAGATGTCAAGAGCATTTCCAAAGTCCTAACTCAGAGCAACAGCAAAGACCTTATTTCAGTCACCTGATGATCCAAAAAAATCAATTGTATCTCACAGTACAAGGAATGCATAAGCTTATGTTCACACATGTTTGGGCAGGAGGGTTGGGAGTCTGGTAGACTTGACCAAACTGATTCAGGGTAAATACCCCTTCCTTCTCTCAAACCTCAAATCCATCAAAGAAGATTAACGTAGAAAGCAGGAACACAACACAGTATCTAAAGTGCCTATGAAAAATAACTTAAAGAAGCACAGAATCATGGAGTCATAAAGGTTGGAAAAGACCTCCAAGATCATCAAGTCCAACCTTTGACTGAACACCACCATGACAACTAAACCACAGCACTGAGTGCCACGTCCAGTCATTTCTTGAACACTGCCTGGGATGGTGACTCCACCACCTCCCTGGACAGCCCATTCCAATGCCTGATCACCCTTTCAGAGAAAAAAACTCTTCCTGATGCCAGAAAAAATGAAAGATGCAAGAACTCAGAAGTTAAATTACTGTATTACAGTGACAGTAAGCCTTTCAAATAGCAGAAAGTCTAAAGCATGGCATAAAAACAATAGAGATAAAAAGAGACAGTAATTTATAAAAAACCATTGGGCTAATATGTTTTTTATCCTACTATCTGAGAAAAATATAATTGAGGCTTTTTTCTCAAGTAGAAACTACTTACATCAGCACATATATAGTCATGAATGCAATATAATTTATTGTATATATTATATTGCATTCACAAATAATAAATTAGAGTATCTCCTGCCATACAAAAACAAGAAAACACCTGTAGGCTGAATGATTTTTTCAGCCTGGTGGATGTGCCATCTGTGGATGCACATCTGGGGATCTGATGCTAATATGCAAGCAGGAGGCAACAGCTTGACTGCCATGACTGCAAGATAGACAAGGAAGGTTCCCAGCAGATGGATAACTGACAAGCTATAAGATAATCCCTAATTAGAAGAGAATTTGGGATAGAGGGCATGCTAGGTTTTAAGGCAGTAATTTAAACACACTGACTCTGCAAAGTAATTATTACAGAGAAAAACAATGCACTCAATTCCAATGAAGCCCTTAATCCATGTTTAAATAAGCTCTGTGCTAAACAGACTTGTGCCTGGACACCTGCTTTTACGCCAGGACCTGGGAGTAGTTTGTGTGTTTTTCAATTAAAGACTAATATTTAACTTTTGGGGGGAAGCAGACTCTACTTGTTCAAGGAAGAGATAAAAAATTAAGGGTTAGGTTGTTATCACACTGCAGATGTGAATCAAAAGCAAAACTAGAAATCTGATTGAGTGAAAACTCAAGTGATCTGTATATAATCACATCTCAGATTTGCTGTGGATTAGAATGGATCAGTAGCATGGCTGCAGTGTGAAGGCAAAGAGGGATTAACTTGTACTCAGCACAAAAACCTCTGCTACCCTCTCCCTCCAAACGTCTGAGGGATTCATCACCGATAACCTCCTCTCACCTCCCATAAGCAAGTGACTGGAGAAAGCCGACAGCAGAACTCAGGAGTTCCCCTGTGCTCCTCCCAGGCCACAGCAGCTGTTTGCCTATGAACATGGCATGAAGCAGCTGTTCCCAAAGGATATGGGTGATGAACTGAACCTCTGAATCATAATTACACAGGGAAACTATATATGAATACATGACTGCTGGCAAGCACTTTATGTCATGTCCCTTTGCTGAGTACTCTGCAGAGCAGGGCTCAGCAGACAGAAGGCTTTTCAAATTGCTGCACCAGGAATTCAGGACAAGATGAAGTCTTTTGGCTTTAAAGTTCAAAGAATCACAGAATTGTTAGGGTTGGAGGGGACCTCTGGAGATCATCTAGTCCAACTCCCAAGTAATTTCCATAATTTTCTGAGACACTGCTAGGTACATACTCAACGTCCTTGAATATTCAGTGATGTGAAACAACATCATTCTTAAAATGCTGGCCAGAAGAGATTCTGAGACACCATTCACACCTTCCTGTGAGAGGAAGGCTCTCCAGAAAACAACAGATCTCTTCTAGTCTGCAACTTCATTTAGAGAAGGCTCACTGAAACACAGGAGATGTGTCTCTGTTTACTGTACTCCACATCAGCTTTAAACCTCTCAGTGTAACATGCTCATTATTACAATTCTAATACTATTATTTGCAGACCAGTTCTAGGTGAGACCTACCCTATACCCAAACATGGACTTGAAATGGCCACCATGCTTTTTCCCCTGAAATGGGAGTATCTTTTTAGCAGTTAGGCACAGAGCAAACTTGCACCTTCTTTTAGAGACACCACTAACTCAGACTCCTGTCTGAATTAAAATCAGCATCCTTTCTTTACTCATTTTTTAAGAACACCAATTGCAACACTTAGGTTTCAGTGAAACAATAATATATTTTATTTACTGTGGTGATTTCCCCCCCTCTGTTCTCCTCCCTCCTCTCACTCTCTTTCCTGTCTGAACATTTTAAAAAATGCTTTTAGCTTTCTTTCTTCCACCATCTGCTGTGGTTAGTGTGGGTACAGAAAACATACAGAGGCTGATTCCCCTTTTACTGTTAGTATCACTGGCAGTATGAGAAACAAGACTGTCATTGCTTATTAAATGCCATGAACAAGGAGAAATTTTATGTCTTTCTAATTCCATCCTCTGTATTTACAAATATGTACAACCTCAAGGTGAAAGTTCTGGACACCCCATCTTCAGAGTCAAAAATTTCAGAGACTTTACACACATGGCAGCTTAATGAATGGTTCATTAATTTATGAACCAGAAGGTTCATTAGCTGTGATTATCTGAGATTTCTAAACAACTACTTCTTCAGCTATCATGTCCTGCCTCCTACCCTGCTGCTTCCCCCTCCCCAGTTCTACAGCTGGAACAGTGATCTCATGTTCCTGGTTAATACACCTTGACTTCAAGTCACAATCCCTCAGCCCTGCTTTAGTTTTCGATATTATTCTCCAGGGAGCAAAACCTGAAAATTCCTACAACAGGTTTGAAGAGTAGCTTCTTAAAATAAACTGCCCATAGCTGTCAGCTCAGTATTAGGGTCACGTTACCAAAGTCACAAAAAAGAATCCTGTTAGACCCTCAGACAAT
The DNA here is from genome assembly GCA_035583155.1 of Acropternis orthonyx. Classification (NCBI taxonomy): domain Eukaryota; kingdom Metazoa; phylum Chordata; class Aves; order Passeriformes; family Rhinocryptidae; genus Acropternis; species Acropternis orthonyx. Next base: position 2,918,568 of record JAWWEU010000001.1, on the reverse strand, counting down.
TCAAGTTGTTCTGGAATCTAAAGAGGCACGTTACAGCAGCCGGAGATGCCCCTGTTAAACTGGAATTTATATATGGAATTATTTGTTTGTATTTCTCTTTATAATTACAATGTTACATTACATCATCCATTAAGGAAAAAAAGGGAAGAATTCTTACTGTATTCTACAGCATTCTACTATTAATGTGGCATTAAAAATGTTACAGAACACATTTACAAATAAAACAATTCTATATGTGCATACCTCAATCTTAGAATTACCTCTTACAGAGATTAAGGGACTGTCCAGGTTAGGTCAAATTCTGTATGAGTGAACTCTTTATAAGGTTGGAAAAGATCAAAGAACATGTTTAATATTAGACTTTAATATGTTTGTCAAACTTTATGTCTTTTCTTAGTTCAGCTGGGTAACAGATGATCACTCCAACATATTTTACTGCTTTACTGTAATCACCTTAGAGATTTTCTTTTTTTTTTTTCCTAAGAGAATGAAAGACAATTTTTTTTCTTCCTTAAACAATAGTTTTGAGTCCCATCCTCATTAAGGGGAGGGAGACGGGAATGCAAAACAAGGAGATGCAATCCTAGGGGCAAGTGCACTGTTGGTTGAAGGTTTTTGGCCACTTCTTCAGTGGCATTTCCTAGAGGTAAGAGCTGGGCACCTCTAAGTTACTTTTTCTGTTATTGTCCTTACCTTAAAAATCTCTGCCACATCAAAGAGAAAAGAGTCTATGGTTTTTTTTTTTTAATCTCAAACTAGTTATTGTGACAAATTATCCCCCTCCTCCAAACTGGAGGACAAATGAATTCGCCATAAGAGTTTGAACTCCTGATGACCACCTTAATCCGACAGGTAAACTGTTTAGGCTGAGCACAAGAGATCACTGTTTTCATCAGGTTTCATGCTCTTTCACATGCTCAATCTACTAGAATTTAAGAATGTGCACAAAGGCAGTACCGTTAAAGTGAATTCTTAAATACTCTGCTAAAAGCATATGAACTCAAGTGTGAGACATCCCCTCTAACAATACATGTTATTCTATTTTCCTTGAGAATTTTGAAGCAATCATTCTTGCATTTGAAGCAATGTTTCTACAGCACAAACAGCAGCCTGGACAGGACTATGAACAAACAGTGCATTTTAAAAGCCCAACATCCTTTTCTGTCAATTAACCATCATTGTTAATAAAAAGTATTATTGAAAAATAACTACAAAAGAAGTCTTTATGGGTGTTAAGTTATGATCCAAGAAGGCATGCAGACTGGAAATATCAATGGCAAGTAAAAATGCGTTACTTCAACCATATTGTTGAAGAGAACTGTCCTGTATCACTCCTGCAGTTATCCAGGCCTGGCACGGTGTCAGCTTTTACCATATGGCTTTTTCTTCCCTTGCTGAAAGTGAATCTTTCTGTCAAAGAGCAGCTGTTCTAAATTATCACATCAAATTTTAACCTTACAGTAGACAACCACTGAACCCACAGATTCATGACAGTGAAATAGTTCACCTCCTTGACCTCTGAAGGACTTGTCGTTGTTCAGGTCTACCTCTGCCTTAGGAAACAGCCACACTAATTGCTAGGGTATCTGATTATGTGATGCTGGCAGGTACTTAAAGCTGAAGCCACAAACAAATTCTAGGCAATGAACTTTGCATGTCCTCTCCCTAAAGTGACCATGTGAAGTCCATGTTATTATTTTCCTGGTGTGCTACCAAGAGTAAAACTGCAATTTCAAATGCAAGAAGGATGAGACATTACAAGAGAAACCCTGGTTATTCAGTGTGTAATCCAAAGAAACAGTAAATTCTGAGACTTTCCCCGCAGTCTAAGTGTTTCAATAAAGTCTGATATCAATTGCTGGTTATTTAGATGTCTGCCAACAGCGTGTTTTGACAACATCTTGTGCTTCACGCTGAGGAGCAGCAGACACACAGAAGATTTCCGTGGTCTTGTACTCATCTTTCAAGATGGTTCTTGCTTTAAGAGCATTTTTGTTGAATGTTATCAAAACTTACAGCTCTTGCTACAATTGCTCTCTCTATTTCAAGTCTAGTACCAGCTGTCAGCTGTAATGCAAACCCCTGTTAGCCTTTCTAAGTTCCACTCTGGAACTAATAAGGGATTGTCAAACAGTTCCATGCACAGACTGCCAGTGGCAGAGAAACTGAGGGGGAAAGCGCGTGTTCGACGAATTCACACTGACAATACAACCTTTGTGCAGCCCACTCTGAAAACCACCCCAAGACACTCCAAGTGAAACACGCTCAGGATGATACTATTAATTTAGATTTTAATCTCTGGAAAGCCTCCAAAGAAATGAACCCATTAAAAAGAAAAGGTTAAGGAAATGCCAGCGAGATCCCTCAGGATTCCCCGTGAGAGACATGCATGAGATATTTGCAGCAAAATCCTGCACACACAAAAAAAAAAAAAAAAAAAAAATAAGATTAGTAGTAGGGATCTTGAACTTGTAAGTGTCAAAGAATTGAGGAAAAAAATCCTGTGTTAAAAAAAGGGGAGCAAATGTTTCAGAAACTTGTTAATGGGGTGGTCTTTTTGTTGCTTGAAAAGCAGACAAGGAGGAATAAGGAAGGAACTGCCAAAATACACACAGTGTGGCAGAGCAAGCACTTCCAAATTGGTAACAAATCTGGATTAAACATACAGTGCAACTCTATTAAGCTGCATTTTGTGAGTCATTAACACTTTTGCAAATGTTCCCATTTTTTGAGTGAACCTTTCCATTTCAAGTACAAAAATTCAGTGTTAAACTCTCATGTTAGATATTGACACTGTAACACTGAACAACTTGGAGAGACATATTACTAAGGTTTCTAAGGACACTTAACAGCAGGCTCCTAATCACTGAACATTATAAATATTTCTATTCAGTTTCTTAATAATGTTATTAAAGACCTCTATCACAATATCCAAGGAATTTAGTAAATATTCCTCTCAAGTAACTACAAAGGACTGAAAGAATGTTTGTATCATGAGAATGTGCATAGTGTTGCATCAAAAAAAATCTCATTTCTAGTAATCCTAGAATATTTCTTTTTAAATTCTTTTTCCCTCAAGATGTGTCACAAATGTACTCAAAACCATGAGATTGTGCCAAATAAATTTTGCCTTCAAAACTTGCATTTAAAGTCTACCTCTTATAATGTACGAATTGGAGACTATTTTCCAAATTTGTAACACTCAGAAAATGTTACATAAAAAGTTGGCTGGGACCTTTAGGAAGTATTTAGTGCAACATAATTCTTCTGCCGTAAAAATAATCTGGATATCTTCGAAATAAATTTCATACGAATTAAATAAATTCTAAGCAGGGAGGTAAATCCTTGGTTGTGTGCTCTGTTTATGTACTTATAGAATACAAAGTAGATAAAAACAATGAATATTTTACAAATAAAGTGATTCATAATTTATAGCTGCTGTCATTTTAGTTTACTAGCTTGACAGATTAAGAGTCCTTTTAAGAAGCATCTCTCTTGCTTTTTTAAAATCAAAACAATGCTTCAAACTAAAGGAAAAAAAATACACCTCCAGTCACTGCTTTAAAAAATGTGAATCACTTTTTCAGATTTCATGCAAAAGGAAACTTTCTTGATAGTTCCATTATTGTATGGTACAATTTGACTGTGATCAGTTCCTACATTTTATTAAACATAATTGCTTCTATGCAGAGTCTGAGAGTTAAAACCACACTTTTGCTGTGTGAGCTCCACATCCCAGCCCCTCCGCTATTTCCAAGGAAAAATGCCTTTGCAGTTGCAGCGAGCATGTGTGTCTTCCATCTGTTTTCACTTGCACAAAGCTGAGTAGTTCCACACAGAATCATTTTTTTCTCTTCACATGTAAAGTTTTTTTTTTTTTTTTTCCCTACTGATCTAAGAAAGCAAAAATTAGATTTACTTATGCAGGGACAAAATTGTTATTTAAAGCATAGAAAAAAAAAAGAAATCTGGAGAAAGGTTTTTCTTCCTTAGTATTAATGATGCCTTACATGCTTTTATCTCACATAAAGCATTCATTCCACTGAAAGAATTAAGCAATATATGTGATGGTTCAGATTTAGCAGCCAGGGATGGCATTCCTTTCATATCTCCATAAACTCAGAGAGAGAAATATGATTTAGGATATGCTTTCTACACAACTTGAAGCACTGAAAAATTTAGTGTTAAGGGAAATCTTGTGAAGTCATTTTTTGCAATAACCAGGCACAGTGGGTGAACTTAACCTCTCTCTCCTTTACCCCTTACTCCCTTTTCTTCCATTCAACCCACCTGATTAATAGCTCAAAATTAAATACATAAGGAAGAGCTGTTGCTCTACATTCTTTTTTTTTCCCCCCTCTTTCTGGATTTGTTATAGAAAATGTATCAGTCACTTGTGGTTAAAACTAACAACTTTATTACGCAGTATTACACAGGAAATTTACAATTCAGGCTTACTCAGTTCCAGCAACTAAAATTTAGAACGATACCTTGAAAAAATAGCATGCAGAAAATGTTATTCTGTGCTTTCTGAGTCATTCTGTTCAGGTCCACGAATTTAATTTCCCATTTGATAACTGGAGTCACAAAGTTTGGTTTTGGTCTAAAGGGTCACCTGTTGGAAGCATTCAAAAGGACATTCAAACTCACTCATACTCCCACATGGATAAATAATTGCCCACTGCATCCTTGCTAATTAAGTATATCATAATGAAAAATAATATTCTCCATGTCCAGCTGGTCTTTCTGAAGTGCATGAAATAAACCAACAACAGAATAGACACATTCAGGATGGAAAAGATTTATTAGTCTGAACCTGCCAGTGCAGGATTTCCTTTATCATCTGGTTACTGCATTTGTTAAAAACAGCTCCTGAAATGAGGCTTCCATTATTTCTCCAAAGGAACTTCTAGAACATTACAGAACTACAGACTTACTTTTTTTCCTCACATTTATCCTAAATTTTCCCATTTATTTTGATATCATTACCCCAACTAATGGACCTTCAGATTGTGAGATCTATTTCCCCTCTGTAGCATTCGAAACAGAACTGAGTCTGGTTTCTCCACACCCAGATTACTCACTGAGCAGGTGACATGAATGCTCCTTTTCTTTTCTATTCCTCATCTTTGGGTTATTCCAAACACTTTTCCACTGCATAATTTCCTGCTGTACTTGCAACTTAAATATGACAACACAAGCCTCATTTCCCTTTTCCTAAAAATCATGCTGTTTACTTTGAATATGTACAGAGGCAGCCAAAAGGGATGAGTTGACGTATAGAGCAATTTGTTCTCTAAAAAGGAAGGCACCAGTAGAGAGGAAGAGCTGGGAAAAGAGGCATTAGAGGTGAGACATTAGACATGGAAAGAGACCTTGAGAATTGTTAATAGGGAAGCTGAAAAGGGAGCAGTTATTTTCTCACTATACAACGACATAAAAAGCCTTATCCCACCAACTCTAAAACAGAAGACTTCAACACAGAAGGAAGTTATGTTTTTCACACAAGACATGACATTCATTGCTATAAAAACTCAGAGACTAAAAATATAAATGAGTTGAAAACCAGACAAATTAACCAGTAACAGATCACTAGTCCCAATTATACATAGTCTCTTTTACAAGATGTATCTTAAGTCTTAAAAAGTCAACAGTAGACTGGAAGAAGTTGAAAGGCATACTCCGTAGGGCAGCATTTTATACAGTTTCTTACACTTTTCCTTGGTATTCCTTAGGAATCTGTCATTTGTGACTGTCAGAGAAATAATACTAAGGCAGACAAACCTCTGACCTGATCTAGTCTGGCTTTTTGATGGGGAAAAAATGGAACAGATTAGTTTTCCTTTTCAACAGAAAAATAGGATGGAGACTATCAGAAAAGCACATAGTGTGTAGTTCCAGTCAGTTGTGATTTTTTTTCCCCACTAAAACAAATTAAAACACACTAATTCTAAGAAAGGAGATGCTATAAAGATATGGGTATTAGTTAAGGGGAAAACTGAAATTAAAGAGTGTCTTTTCCAACTTGCTCCTTGGCACATCTTACTTTACTTCAGGAAAACCTAATCCCTCCAAACTACTGAGCAGGTGCAAAAGTCTTTGCTAGAGAAAGTGTTACATCTTAAGCTGTTAACCTGAAGTATGTTACAAATATCAGAACTCCTCAAAGTAAGGTATACAATTCATTTTTGAGAAATCATTTCTCCACACATGCACAATAAAGAGGACAAGGATGGTCACAGTGAAGTTCTTTACCTGACTTACAGGTAGGTATCTTACTGCTGTACATGTAAAATGCTTATTAGGATCCAGAACAGAACAACATTCTACCCAACAAGAACCAATAAGCTGAGTAAAGCCAGTAGTCCAATCTTGGCTTTTCAGAGCTTACATACAAATGTGTTATAAAAACATGCAAGTTTTTATATCTGCATGTACACCAATAACAAAAAAATTGTCTGAGCCTTATGTCACTTTTCCTGGTTGTGCAAAGAAAAAAGCAGTCAAGGAAGTTGGTACGATTTGTGTTATTTGGGGCATGACTGTGCACTAATAATTTCACAAGTACAAAAAAAAATCTCAACGTACACAACACCCCCCAACCCGCCCCCCACCCCACCCCACCCCA
>JAWWEU010000001.1:2889301-2911840 GCA_035583155.1 Acropternis orthonyx | reverse complement strand
ATCTTTTACCATTAAGGTCCTTTATTGTAATCATCAGTGATAACCTCCTTTTAATGCAAAATGACATTGTTTCTGAAAACAGCATTAGGGAAACAAAACAAGATCAGAAACAGCCTGAATGCAGGATCAAGTTGTGACAGACACTAAGTTGCTAAGTCTTGTCAACTACTGGGAAGATAATTTCTGTTTCTAATTACTTTTTAAAACTTCAACTGCAACATGTTTTTTCCGCCACTCTGCCTTCATTCCAGCCCGTGCTTGTAAAGCCATTCTGAATCTTTATCAGACTCTACAATCCAGATCCTACTGCCCTTTTGTCAACAAAATAAAACCCACAAAATAAATAACAAACACAAAAATCCTCAAAGCCTAAAAGACAGAGCAAGAGTGAAGGAAAAGCAAAGGGAAGATGCAGGAGCAGCTTCAAGCCTGGGGTCAAAACTGAGCTCTTTTCCTAAGCTTTCCAAGTCCTCCTGAATTCCCAATGCCAACAAATGGGAGGTTTTGAATTACTGACTGCTTTTAGAGTGCCACTTCAATCACACCACACTGAAAATATTTGATAAATATGACTTCCAATAAAAGTTAGCAGAACATAAAATGTTAAATCAGAATAAACCAGAAGGACCTGTCGCTATTGTTAGTGGCTTTGTCATACATCACTCCCTTGATCAACAGTGGGTGAGGAAGCAAAAAAAGACAAAAAGACAAAGAGGTGGGAGTTAAAAAGAAAAAATGAAAGATAGTCATCCTATGGTCTGATTTTCTGCCTTCCAAATTATATATAATATACTCACACATGCATGTCAACTCACTCCTAATCTCTGCAAAGCTCAGCAGAGCTGTCTTGCCTCCACCAAGCATTTGAGAACCTGTTTTTAATAAAAGTTTATTTTATTTTATTTTGCTCAAACTTTGTTCAGTTTTAGTCTGTCCCTTTCTTGAGTGCTTGTCTTTTTGTGCTCATGTGTAACCAAATTTCTAAACCAACAGCTTTCAAACATTTACAAGGGAACAGGCTCTCTAATAAGCAAGGCTGTATACAGTGGATAAAAGAGTATCAGTTATAGCATTTCTAAGTGTAGCTATAGGAGGCCTTAGATAAGGCATTTCTGAATAATAAAAAATCCTCCCCTGAACTCAGCTCAAAACAGAAGAGTTTAAATTGTTTTTCTTAATATCAGTATCCAACCTCAGAAAAGCATACTCAGGCTGGGGTACTCAAATTATTCACTGCTGGCAAAAATGACTTAAAATCTACTTAAAACCAAAATCAAACAAAATACACTCATCCCTTTGCACCCACATCTCCCTGGAATTTTCTGAGAAAAAGTCATGTCAATTAGAGTAACAGTTTTCACAACTACCTATCTGGTTGGGTTGGCTCATAGTAGCTTCCCAGGAAATACTTTTTCCACATAAAGACTGCTGCAGGACTGATTAAAAAGGAGTAGGTGCTCTCTCAGCCAGGCTCAGAATACTTTAAATTTCTGTTGTACACATACACCCCCCGCAGTAACCAGCTAGTTAACCCGCAGCTACTGCTCCTTCCATCCATGGAATTCCTAAACAATACTGTTTAACTTTTACTTATATATTTAATGGAAGGCCCTTTGCCACAGCCAGCGCCCTTTAAGGCGCTCTGGGAAAAGAGATTTAAGATTCAATTAGCACAAAACTTCAAAATTCAATTTTATAAAAAACATAAAAATGTGAGATTGGTATTAATATTAGTAAATACAATATGCATTTCTCTAACATTTAAAAGATCATTTCTGTAAAAACTCCAAATCCCTGGTGTGCTCTTGTTCTTGGGAGGATTCACATAACCACAGCTTGCAGAAACAAAGAGTTTGGTGAAAATTATTTTGAGTGAAATACATGAGTATTTACGAAAGTGCAATTTTCAAGTTCAACTATTAATCCTCTCAATGTATCTGCATTTAGTAATTATGGCACTGGAACAATGCTACATGTTTTTCTCTGACCAATCCCAATCAATCAACACAGCTCAGTAACAAAAGTCATACACGGAGCCACAAAGTTTAAAAAAAAAATAAATCACATACACAAAAAAATTCACATATTTTGACACAAAGAAAGCATTTAAGTAAACTGTAATATACTGAAAGGAAGCCCAAGAGTGGTAAGAGAGGCTAGAATTGCTGCACAGTGTGTTTACTAAAAATCAGTTGTTGACTCTTGGCAAATATTTTTAGCAAATTACATTATTTACACAGTTGAACTAAACCCATTTTGATGGCAACTCTGGAAACTAATTTATTTCCCCCAAGAATCTGGAGAAAATGAGCACAGCCCAGTGCACAAAGCAGGGACACAGAGCGAAGCCCCTGTTAAGGGCAGAACTATGAACACGGAGGGCGTTGTTACCTTGGCACGCAAAGCCTTTCTCTTCATAGCCAGCATTACACAAGCACTTCCCTATGGGCACTAGCCATTCTCCTTCTGTACTGCAATACATCTTGGGTGGCTCTTCCTCCTTGGAGTGATTGACACAAGACCCCCGCACCTCCACCAGCGACTGCGAGTCCATGGGCACCGTGTCAGGAAACATGGCGAGGTTCTTGACAGTGAAAGGGCACTTTTTGAAGTACACCCGCACCGAGACTAAGGCAACGCATGCTCCTACATCTTGAAAAGCCAAGTAAAAGCCTTTCCTGCTTATGGGCCCCACCTCACGCACTTCAGTGTTCAGCTTGAGGATCCTGTCCCCAAGGTCCATCTGGGTGAAGCTCTCGTCGGCCGCAATGGTGTCGATCTTTGTAAACTGATGCTCTTTGAACTTGACCGAGTGGTCATCATCAGACTCCATATAATACAGATTGAAAGTCTCTTTGCAAGTACCCAGGACTAGAGGGATGCTGTTACAGTCCCTCAAGGTAAACTTGAGCTCCACGTATATCTTCTGAGCAGAGTTGCGTGGAATCCAGTTTGTTCGCAGCCAGTTGTTCTGACTGTGATCCATAACATTGCACACTTGGTAAGTTCTGATTGGAGTATAGTGCTCATCAACACCACTGATTTCTTCCCACTAGGAAAAAAAAAAAAAAGATTATTATACCAATAAAAACAACATTTACATGAAAGAGCAAAAATAACTGCTTGGACATCAATGTAAGATAGACAATAAAGTCTGGTTGAACTTGCATGCACTTTCTTCCTACTAGAACATATAAATACCTTAAATGAACACAGAATTCACCATTAATAAGTCAGTTTTTACCAAGTTATTTCAAGGTGGCATGAAAGAGATGCTGTAGCTGTTTGACTGTATTAGAAACCTGTGATTTCTTAAACTACAGGACTATGCTGTCCTCTCAATCATGACTCCAGCATGTCTTTAATACAGCCACACTCACCTCAAACAGAAGAGATTCACAAGGACATCATCACATTTTCACTGTTAGAATCAGTTGTATTTCAAAGATTAAACAAGATTTAAAATCACAAACAAAAGCCAATGGCTCCAACCAAAATTTCACATAGTCGTAATAAAATGTTGCAGTTTTACATTTATTCAAAGCATGATAATTGATATTGATTGGGATATATGTCATCTGGACAAGCAGCCAAGCTCAGCCCAGTTTCCAGAGTCATTAAGAATTACTTCCAAATTACAATATCTTGGTTAGTGGACTCTTCTGTGGACTATATAGGCTATGACACTGAAATGGTTTTTGAAGAACACACAGTCATTTGTTTTTACAGCAGCATCAGATGACAAACTTACTTGACCCACACAGTGAAGGAATGGGCTTTCTATTTTTGAATTACTCAGGTACCAGTCCTACCTGATTTCTAAAGTCACGTTTACCAGAGAGGAATATTTACCAATCAGAGGAAAAAAAGAAATCCTACCAGGGTACTTAGAGTAAATAATTGTTGTTAGTCATTTACCACATACAACTAAGTAACATTAAGATGTTTCTTTCTTCCCTTTCTCCCCGAAAGGGTGACTAGGGCTGATGTTGCGCAGCTGCAGAGCAGCAGGGCCACAAACAGCCACTGCATGGCACAAAAACTGGAGATGCAGAGTAGGCAAATTTAAGTATGCTGTCAGAAATCACTGCCACTCCTGCAGGAGGGAGTCAAAGAAGAACTACCACAAAAACATCTTCCCTCAAAAATCAAGTCACATCAATGTTATATTTAAGATCTCAGACTAACAATTACTTGGTTTACATCAGCACCTTTTGCTGCAGGACTTTAGTGCAGACACTGGGAGAGGAAAGTACTATTCCCCAAAAAGAAAGTGAAGCGCAGAAATGTTTACAGTTTCTTGGGTTTACAATGCATGCATACCACACACACATACACAGAAAGAAAAAAACAAAAGTGGCCACACCAGAGTAGCATCTGAGAGTTCTCAGTCCCAACCCACCAATTTAAGAAAGTTTTAATGTGATTGAGAGCTGGTCTGCACAATGAAATTGTCCACATACCGCTGAAGATGTGATTTTAAATCATGTTACTAAACCAGCAGATAAAAGCAGTATAAATACTCTTCCTTTAATTGAAACAAAGTTTATTGTAGTTCACTTTACAGATCTGACTATACACAAGTTTTATCTCTTCCTGACTAGTTCAAGAGAGTTTAAAACACCATCTTGGATGTGTCTACAGCAGCTGAAATGCTGCAGCAAGCCGTAACATGCTACACTGCACAAAAGAGCTTGCAGTACAGGGACTTGCTGAGTCCAAATTACTGCACTAGAGCTCAGGGCCACTTGAGAGCCTGGCACCATGTGGCAGCCCATCCTGCAAGGAGGAGCTCCTGCCTGCAGCTGGACCCTGGCTCCCAGTCCCTGCCAATTTCCCAAAACTGAGTGAAGGGCTCTCCTCTGACAGATGTCCTTGTACAAGTACAGGCCTTGGGCTAATAATCTAACCCCGAGGCAAAGAGCCACTCAGATGCCACAACTGCCTGCAATGAAGCTGGATGTACCAATTTATGCAGAGGTCTTACCTGAACAAACTCAGAGCAACCAGATGAAACCAGAGAAGATTACATAATGAAATCCAATTTTATGACCATTTTAAGCAACTCACACTGATTGATAAGTAATCTAGTGATTATCTTTTCCATATAATTTCTAATCAGTTCAACATATTTCTATTTCCCACCGGGTATTTGCAATAAAACCAGGAATGTGCAGAGTTTAAAATATCTCCAGCAGATGTTAGTTTTCTAAACAAGTCTTATCATAACATTTTTGGTCATAAGTTTCTTATCCAACATTCCTACACAGGCAGTTGAATGCAAATGAATGAACTGCACAATAAACACAGCACCACTACCATGTCCTTCACTCAGAAGTTACAACATGCAATTATCACTTCAATAATTTTCAGTGAAGATCAAATTTCTTGGAATCAATTGTAGTCCATTTATATGAACAACAGAATGTCAAATCTATCATTTAATGCTGAAGAATGGCTGAGTGGAAGCACGACTCTCACACTGGGAGCTACCTTGACCAAAATACTTAAATTGTTATAAAACTGGGGAGATTGCAGCTATGGCTTCAGAAAAAGTTAAGGTGAAAAAACTCATTGAAACTACCAGAGGAGCAGCCAAATCAGAGCATGCACCACATTCAAATATATTTGAGACATCAATAATTATGATCAAAGTGAAAAGCAAGCAGTAAATCTGCATTACTCATACATTGAAACTTTTCCCAGCAAGCCTTTGTATTGTCATCTCCAAGTGATTTTATAGTAAACAGATTAGCAAGAACATTGAGGCAATTTTCCTTCCATGACCGGTGAGGTTTTTTCCTATTAAGTGTGGCTTCTCAAACACTTATATTTGTACCTGTTTTCATTTTTATTTCTGTACTTCTAACTGATATATTCAACTTGCTCTGTAAAGTTACAATAGTTAAAAAATGTGTTTCTTTAAAAATAATAAAGAGAAATTCTTAGTTTAGGGGTAGAAATAAGGAGGGGAAAATCATAAAAGAGAACACATGTTGGTTAATAAAATACTAAGTGTTTTCTTATGTAATTGCTATTGTCAGTTGTTCCTGTGTTGAGCTCAAGCATAGACAAGAAGTCCTTCAGTGTAAATCCTTATATATTACATTGACAGAGCAGCCTAAAATATAGATCTATTGAGGAAATTTATAAGGACTTCTCAGCCCAAACCTGTTCTGAACACACATAATCAAAAAGTGCCATGTTTGACTGCTGCAAAATGCTAAACTTCCACCAACTTTAGACCAAGAGAAGACTATACATGTCCTGTTTAATGCAAAGTCATGCTGTTTTAGCATCTCTTGCCCTTTTCCCAATATTGCTTTTGTAGAGACACCTCTGCCTTACACTTCACTTGAGCTCTGCTGCTTTTAGAACACAGTATCAGACAGTACCCAAAGAAGGCTATGCCTTTCTCAACATTTCTTTTCAGCATTAAAAAATCTATTATCATTACATAGAGGGCAAAAATCGATAAGCAAACAAAGCTTTAGTAGCTGAGAATGTATACTTGTGGTAGGTTGACCTTGGCTAAAAGCCAGGTGCCCGCTGAAGCCACCCTATCACCCTCTGTGCTCACAAGGGCAGGGGACAGAAAGCACAACAAAAGGCTCGTGGGTGGAGGAAAGGACAGGGAGAGATCACTCACCAGTCACAGTCATGGGCAAAACACACCCAATTTGAGGAAATTGGCTTATTTTATTACCCTCGATTACACGCAATTACTTGGGTAACTCTGGTCCATGGGGCATCACATTCCAGAGGCGCCCCAACTGGTACTTCTTCCTTTCAATACTGGGCAGCTACAAAGCCAATGGATATTTGTCAGTCCTGGCTATGGTGAGACTGGAAATTTCCAGCCAAGTCCTAAATGCTGGAATGATGAAATGACAGGACTATCCTTCAAGCAGTCCAATAGGAATGATAAATTCAAATTTTTTTAGGGAGATGTTTATAAAAATGTGTCAGGGACTCTATAACAGCATGATGTGGGACACACCATTTCTGAATTTATATTATTACACAGTACTTATATCATATTACCCTAGTGCCTTTCAGGCACCTTCAATGCTTTCGAAACATATCCAGGAGAAGTGCCAGAGCACCACTGCTTTCCCAGCATGTAATTTGGCTTTTGAAAAGTGTTCTTTTGTTTGCTTTTCATTTTTTAAATCTTCTTTGGATACTGTTAGTGACAGGAAAAAAGAGATTGCTTTCAGTGGTGTAGAAAAACCTCAAGATCCCCAGTGAGAGGGTCTAACTCATGTGCCCTTATCACAGTGACTGACAAAGTTAGGCCAAAAAGGATTTTATTTTCCAGAACAGATCCAGCAGAGTGTGCTGGACTTATGGCTTTGGTTTATTTCTTCCAATTTCTTTACAAAAGGAAATGTACAGAAGTGAATGTAGGACATTTCCTAGGATGTCATGGGCAGCCTCAATAAAAAGTTCCCTCTCTGTGTGGGAATCTGGGACATGAGTGATCTCCTCAATTCTTTCATCCTGCCTGTGACATCAGTTTTTGTGTCTTATTATCTGTCATATTAAAAAAATAAAATTGAAATCTCACGTTTACAATAAGAAATTGAAGACATTTTATGATTTATAACACAAGTACATGACTGCATTATTCCAAAAACGCTGCATTTTATCTTTCAGCATCACATTGCTATAAAACTCCTAAACTACAAAGTACAAAACTCCAACTGAAAATAGAGTTGTAAAATTTTTCAGGGAACCTGTGGAACCCAGGTATCTAATTCCCTGACATTCCACTGACAATCTCAGGCAACAGTATAGCAATACTTATTCAGAATTTTATTTTCCATTATGAAATTCAGTATGATGTTTTCATTGGTATGAGCGCCACGTAGGTGATGTCCAACTGTCCTCTAACATAGGTATGGCTAGATGGGACAGAACTTTAAACTTCACAAAAACATCTTCATGTGCAAGAACGCATTCTTGCTAAGCAGAGGAGTCAAATTATTGCTTATTTCTAAACTAATAGTTAAAACCTTTTTTGTCACAGTGTAATTGCTTTCCACTATTTATGAGATGTTCACAGAAGCCTCTACAGAACCACCTTTCAAATTTTACCTGAAAAACATGTCTTGTTCTAATACTGAAGACTTACCCTGCTCTCATCTACTAGGTCTCAGTATTCAGCACAGTTTTCAGTCAGGAAAAAAAGAATAAATCACTTTTATTATGCCTTGCTGAGCAATGACACAAAAGCCTGCATTCCCATGTATGCCCACTTTCTGCCTTCTGCTCTTTAGTCAAGCAAACAAAAAGATTATGATGATTGGGATCTCACATTTCAGATAGGCAGTGCATGCAACTTCTCGACATTTCACTGACAGAATACCAACTAGCTCATAATATTTTCTCTTTTTTTTTTTTTGTTTTGTTTTTTTTTTCCCTCCCTTGGTTGTCAGGGACTCACAATAAAAAGACAACCAAACACGCCATGCAATGAGCAACAGAGTTAACAAAGTTCATTCTAGTTTCTTACCAATCTGTATCTTGTGGACTCAAATGTCTAATTAAAGGTGAGCACAACAGTCTCATCCTCACTGGGACCATTAATACCATTTCTGTGCATTTTCCTATCACTTTTTCATAAACCTTGTAGAGATAAAAGCCTTTGAAAACCTCTGCTCCTCTGTGAAATTGTTAAAATTCACCTCTGATTTCTAAAACTATGAAATGAGATCTTCCTTTCCCTTGCAGATACACACACTTAAGGGCACACATGTCTGTGTATTTTCCATTTTCTCCAGAGATTATGCTAAAAACGAAGGCAATGGCTTCACAGACAAGCCAAGCACAGCTTTTAAAACTGCTAAGATTAGTGCAGGCATGATATATTTCTATTAATATTTTAATAGGAAAAAAAGTAAAAATAAACTGCATTTCCCAGCAAAAAAATCAAAATGGTCAAAATGTTCTATTATGAGCTTAAAGTTCGGCATATGAGGGTCTCATGCAGCTCTTGGAAAGTGCTGAAATATTCCAAAGCTGCATAATATATGTTCAATTCCTATAAATACTGAGATGACTAATGAGCAGGCATTTGAGCCATTTATCTGTATTATGCTAATACCTTTTAGAATTAGTGTTTTCCTCGGTGAATAATTTTATATTAAATTAACAACTTCTTTTTAACAAACGGGAGAAAGTTACAGCTTCAGTAAAAGTCCTCAGTAAGAGCATAAGGTAGCCATTCCTGGTAAAAAGTTCATTCCACTGGAAATAAGGGATCAACATAGGAAAAGAAAAAAAAAAGTATTTGACATTTTCCCCCCCAGTTTTTCTAGAATTGTATTTCTTTGTGACGGAATTTTTTAACCATTAAGGTAACTTCAGTATTTTGGAAAATGGAAGCGCTGCCAACAAACATTCTTGACCAAGGAAATTGAGTTTCAGTGGCATCCCTGTCCAGCTGTTATCACAACATATTGGTTTGTATATTTGTTGCTGTAATAGTTAAGCATCCTTCAAGGATTACAAAATACTCTCTGCTATTTATCTTCAGCCTGGGAAACTAATATTCATTAATACAAAACTTTCTTCTACTTTTTGGTGGATATCTGACATTTGCCTGAGAATCCTTGGTCTTGCTCTCCAGGACATTTGCCATTAACTTGAGTAAAAGCATAAGCAGAGCCTGAGTTGAAATGCTGCAATAAACCCCCATCTCCTAAGAATGATGTGTTGGGATAGGCAAGACTTAATGAAAAATCAAGAAATAATATGGGACAGAGGGAAACCACAACAGAAAAGACAAACTATCACAGGCATTTGTATCTTTATAAAAGAACCCAAGCTGCCTACAAGTAATTTTCTGAAAACTTTGTGCTTATGACCTTAATTATCTGAAAATAGATTTCAAGGGAAGTATAAAACAATGGATTTATTTTATACCATAAAAATATAACAGGTCAAGATTGAAAGCCTCAGGCATGTGAATATTCACCACTTACCTACTCAACATTTGTATTATTTGGTTTGGGGCATTTTTTAAATGACTTTGCATAAGAAAATTTGACTTAAAAATCTCCCCGTATAATAGAGAATTATATCATAATTCAACATATATATTAAGTCTAATACTTTATTGCACACTGTCCAATATTTCTAGCATTTCCATTCCCCACATTTTGGAAAGTAGCTGCAGGATTTAAGACAAAATTAATAACTTTGATGCCTCCTTTGTTTTAGTACTCAGATCTTCTGTGGACTTTTTTATTGCAATGTTAAATATGTCCAAATTCAGATCAGTAAGTGAATCAAGCTTTCACATATGTTGAACATAATTCTAGTGCATCCTACCGAACTTCATAGCCAATATACAGATAAAAAGAACTTTTCCAGCTACTTGAAAGTAAAAGTGTATAAAAAGAGAGTTTTCTGTAAACAACAGCTAAAATTCTGATCAGAAGTGAGGAAATCAAACAACCAACAAAAATTAACACACATTTTAGGGCAGCTTGAGATGAGTAATAAAATAATTCAAGCTTAAATGAAAAATAGAACCTTCCCACACACTTTATCAAAGCTTAACAAAATAGTAGCAGGATGCAAGAGTTCTGAAAGCTTGCTATTAACAAAAACCCTGTAATGACCATATCACAGAAGAATGCATTCCAGACCAGATCATCAATATGAACACACTTTCCTCATAACACCACCAAAGATGCTGATTCAAGGCCCATAAATACCAACCAGCTGACATCAGAGGACAGAAAGCTGGGAGTTTAAGAAACTTAAGAAATACCATGGACATTGGGTTTTTTCTACATTTGGCATTCAAAACTCAATTAAATTACTTCCTGGTACTGGCTCTAGCCACAGTTTTTATTTTTAGTTCTTTTCTAAGTGGTAAATGAAAGAGGAAGCTGCATTGCAAGAGTTTTCTGATTAAGTTATACATGCACTGAAATTATCATTACCAGCACATAAACCTTCCTCAGACACAGACTTGGTCCACTTTCTCCTAAGGCTGTTTTACCAGCCTCTGATTTTACATTCCCCAGTCATGACTGTGAAATGAGAAAGCTTTACTGTGAAGAAAGACAACCATATTAGAGAGAATGTAAGGTTCAAAGAAGTCTATATATTGTTATCAAATTATAGGCAACAGTATTCAATGGAAGATTCACCAATCATTACCACTGTCCTCCCTCTCTGTTCAGTTATTCACTGAAGTCCTCACATTTGTGGGAACAGATGAAACACCCCTGACACCGCATCACTGCATTCAGAGATTTTGTTCATTGCTTCAACCTAAAAGCTTGGCTTTCCTTCATAACTAAGGAAAACAGTTTCAGAATTACAACCAAGACAAAATATTGTATCTTGTGTCTTGAGAGCTCAGGTGAGACGAGAAACTCCTTAGGAGTATCCAGATCCCCCAACAAAAACTGAAATTTAGCATTTGACTGCACAATTAGCTTCAAATCCATCCCAAATTATCCAAAATAATCAGATCTAATGAAATGAACAAGAACCTGCTCTACCTCCTACAGCTGCATCATCCTCTGCTACCTGTAGCACAATATATATTGCCATAGGGATCTGAGTATCTTCCCAAGTGAAAAAACCTCATTTCACCAAGGCATAAAAACAACATATATAATTTAACATAAAACTTGGCCCTCTTCTCTTTCTCAAACCAAAACCACCAGAAACATTGGGCGCACTAATGGCTCTTAGATTTAAGGAGCTGGGAAGTAAAATAAAATAAATATTACAATAAATAATGTTAACAAAAAATAAGTGCAACTGTCCTGTAGATGCTCAGCACACATAAACACACAACACTGAGAGAGCAAGAATACATACCTTATCATGGGAACACTAGACTAATAATTAAACCAAACTGCAGAAAGATAAGTAAAGCCATCCTTTTTCATCTTTTTTCCCCCATCTCTAATTGCCAGACAGATGAGTCATCAAACCTGTAAGGACAGCTGATTCTCACCCTTCTGCAAGCAAAATCCTCCTAATCACAGTGAGGTAAAAAGGTCACCACCATGAGGAAAACATGTGACTTTCTAACAGACATCTGAACCCAGCACTCGAATGCCCATTCAGAGCTTGGATGAGCAGAGCATTTACAGCTTTATTTTTTTCTACGCTGCATATCTCCTGGAGAAACAGGTTTCAATCATATTTATCTCACAGGTCAAGCAGATTTGCTGGGAAGGTCTCAACACAACAGTCCCCGTGGCTGAAATCTGCAATGAACAATCACTCACACAAAAGCACCTTTCTCCATGAGCGTTGTACAAAGTAGGTAAGATTCAGCCTTTAAGTGTAGCTGTTTCAGAGGTGGAAATAAGTGGCTGTTTGGTACAACGGGTAGTTCAGCAGGGAAAAATCTGTCCAAGGTGGAACTCACCCAATGTTGTGGATGTGGCAATCTGGTGAAAAAAAAATGCATCTTGAAGTAATTATAATTAGAAATTATTTCACACAACACTGTCATCTACGTGGCCTGTAACAATAGGCTCCAGTTAATATTTAATAATAACACAAAAAACCATCAGGTCCTCCATCAGTATCAACTTCTTCACCAAAAGCACTACCGCTGGATGTAGCCACACAGGTAGTGATGGCAAACCTTTACAAAGAAATGATCATGGCACAGTCATTCAATAATGGAAAGAATCCACTTCTCCAAACTATTTGCTGGATAGGTAAATACAAAGATATCCCTTGTCTGCATTTATGCCTCCACTTTCTAACACACAGATGAGGAAAAAATTAATAGAGGGGCAATACTTTAATTATTACTTGGACTCTAACAAAGAGTTGATCATGCCTTCACAAAAAAACCCAAACCATTAGCAAATGCTTTCAGAAGCATCAGAAAGCAGAAATTTTTAGGCATGAAACCATTACTTAAATGGGAAAACACCACTGCAGTAGAGAAAGTGAAAAACATCTGTGGCACAGGAACACCTCAAAATTCACATCTGAAAAGCCCCTGCAGGTTGTTGCTTTGTATTTGCCAGCAAAACACAAACAAAAGAGTATTTACGTCAAAATGCACAAAACAGGTGGATAATACAGCATTTCCTTGCTAGCCTGTCTTTCAAAATAATGTATTTTTACATATTTCCTACAGAAATCTCAAACCACCCCATGTTCTTCTATTGTCATTAACACAACACTCCAAATACAGTGAAATTCAGGAGTGTTGTGCTGAATGCAATGCTAAAAAGCACCAGCTGCTGTATTAGAAATGGCATTTTTCCAGGTCTCAAATGTCTTATTTATATACAATGGAATCCTTCCAGCTGTTTAATATTTAGGGCTAATAAATATAATTGGCAGTACTACTGCACAAGGGCAAGTAACACAAATACATATAAAACTACTTCCCCACAGAAAATCTGATTTGTTCTTTGATGATTAAACCAAAGACGGATACAGAGTTCTGCGCAAGTTTTACATTGCTGTCTTGTTTTCTTTAATGCAAACAATATTTGCTTGTTTTTCAACTGCAAAACTGAACAGGAAAAGATACACCAGCTGCTCTGAGAACAACCTTTGCCTTCAACTAGTGTCTTCCACAGACCATGAATGAGGATAAATTGACCAGGTAGAAACACAAGACAGCACAAGTTTCCAGGATGGGAGGGTAGTTTGTTATTGATTCCATAGAAAATCCTGGATCAATCCAGAAACAGTCACACCATACCAGCCAGTCCAAAAGTGATACTTATTTCCACAAACAATTCTTCTACGTATGTGCAGGACAACTTGACCTCTCACAAGCAGATTACCTCTGTGCTGAGCACAATGCAGCTGAGAATGCTAATGTAAGAGTTGTCCTATGGACATGCTCGAAGATTCGTGCCCCTGTTTCCAGCTTTCTGGCAGACTTGATGTTGGCAAGGCCACTGCATCGTTACCAAAGGAACAATGCAGCAGATTACTGCTGAATGTAGGAGTCTCCCCTCCCAACTCAAGACAGGCATCAAATCCAAAGGGCTTGGACTCTTCACAGGCAGCTTTACAGACTCTGAGAGAAGCTTCAGGATCTGAGGCCTCCAACCCCCTTTAAGGTCCCAACACTGGATGTGATCCTGCACAGCAGACAGCAAAAGGCAAGCACTGTGACTCTGTCCCTTCTGTAAGACCTTGATTGCACTGAAACCTTCTTCAGCTCCCTGGCACAACCCAGATGGAGATCTAATCTAGAAATGGAAATGTTTAATTTCCATGAGTGAAACACAGTTAATGCTTTATAACTTCACAGGAGAGAACAATTTAATTTGAAATCTCAAACAACTTCCATGACAGCTGGAGCCCAAAATCAATTCCATAAAAGCCTGCTCAGTGTAATTGCTGTAATTTAGAGGTATATGGGTTGTTCTGTTTTTACTTAGTTCATATTGCATTGCTCTTTTTTGATATTCTTCAGCTAAGCAGTTACACACTCACATATCACCTCCACACTTCCATTTTAGCACCATTTCTTAATAACAGCTTGAAGGGGCACTCTTTTCATTCCTCATTTCCTACTTTCACTGAAAACTGCATTCTTCAGCAGAGGTATTTAAACTACAAAGTTCACTGTCCTGACTACCAGCAAAAAGCTACACTGTCTCCCTTACACTAAGAACTTTCTCTGTCAGCCTCTATTCAGGCACTTCAGAACAACATCCTTATCCCCACGGAATGTCTTTACACAAAAGGTCTCACAGAAGGACTAACATGGCTCTCACGTCCCTAAATCAGCTCAGAATCAACTAATTGAACCCATGACAACAGGTCCTCGAAAGTCAATCAGCAGCTCTGCTGTTAACAAAGTAAGTGAGGGCCTTAATGCTAAGATCTTCTTACAAGTTGTCAATAAAATAACATTTTTCCTCCTAAGATTGCCTCTTTATTCCTGTAAAAGGAAACACACCTACTCTTATCCTAAAGAAAACAACACCTGAAATCCTGTCTCAGCCATCAAACGTTTTAATGAGTACAAGACAAAAACAGTTATGACATATACCTGAAAAGCATAATACTGTTTCCTCCAATCCCTGGCTTGGGAAGTACTGCAAAGAATGGCAATAAATAACAATAGCACATGTGCTGCTTTTTAAATCTAGCTATCATATAGGGTCTTCAAAACTAAGCATATGTTGAAATCAGAGAAGAGTCATTGTGCTTAAAAGGCTAAGTTAAAAATACCTCCAAAAAGGTTATTATTCTTTTGTCAACTGCTGAGTCAAAAGAGAAATTACAATTATTATATTTTTACTGTGATTCTATGGAAATTAATTTCTTAACCATACAATTAGGAAAAGTTAGTTCTATGCACATATTTCCAGTTACTTTAATTGAAAAATGTATTTAATACAGGAACTCATAGCTTGACATTTCATATTTTCTAAAGATAAATTCATTTCAGTTCAACAAGAAGAAAGTAATTAGATTGGGAATGCTGGAGATAGTCCAGATATCTTCTCAACCTCTGGCTGAGATACTCTTGATTTCTCAAGGCTCTAAAACATTATTAAACAATTACTTTTCCTGTGTCAAGCCAGGGATGAAAGAGGAACTTATGCCTAATTTAATATCAGACAATAAACATAAGTAACTCAGCCAGGATTTTAACCAAAGACTCTTGAGGAGCAATGGCATTAGCTGATTTTCCCAGTTCTGTACTGTAGCAGAAAATTGGAGATACACCATTTTCTAAAAACTCTCTCTTCAGTATTTGACAAACTGCAAAAAAAAGTCACTGAAATACAGTTTTACATGTAGAAACAAACAAACAAAAAACCCCAAGCAAACAGAAAAACTGCTTTCAAGTTCAGTCAGTCTCAGTCTTGAGTGAACAGAAGCTCACTAGATAAAACAGGTCACAAACACACAAAGAAACTCTTGGGAAAGAATCTGCTGTTCACATTACCTGTGTCTTGGGCCCCTTGGTCACAGGTCACTGCAAGCCCAAGGAGGAGTCAAATGTCTCCTGGAATAGGATACGTTCAATACTAAAATGTATTGTCATGTTTTAGAGAGGCCTCACAAAGAACCTCAAATTCAAATCTCATTAAATAGATGTATTTGTACACTCACTATGTGGGAGGTTGAGAGACATTAGCAGGAACATAAACTCCTGACCTATAACCCTACTAATCAAATTCCTCCCTAAGACCTTGTATGTAAATATGAGGCTTATATTTCATTATCTAGCTTACTATGGTATAGTGGAACACAATGTGCTTCAAGAAATACACTAATTATTATCACTGGTGTTTTACTGCAGAGACCAAATACAGTTCAGAGAATTACTTGAAAGCTAAACAGTGCTCATTAGCTGTAATGCTGAAAAATATTTCTATAGCTTACTTTTATTTCTAGAAGCTTCATTTCCTTGTCATAACTCCCTTGAATGGAAACACACTGAACAGCATTGCACTGCAGTTTTTGTATTCAAACATTCAAAACTGCCTCACTTCTAGGTCCTGTGGTCAAAAATAAAAAAGTTAACCTTGCACTGCTCTCAGTAGGACACTGATTACATGCTGTGAAAAGCTCTCAAAATGAAAACAACTGCACAGGAGAGAGGGTTTCTCTTTTTTTAACCACAAAACACAGCACCAAATATAAATGAGCGCCTGCTGGGAACGTGTATCGATAAATGTGAGTGTGTGGGACTCAGTTCTCTGCATTTGGGACTGCAGACAGACTGGGTGTGGGGGGGAAATCAGACAAAGATTTCACTGTTTTATTTATTTTGCTGAATTGAGGCTCCAGAGGTTAAAGTTTACACAGCAGAGAATACAATGAGCCCCTCTATTTGCCAGCAAGGTAGCCTTGCAGTAGTAACCATATGGTCTTCCAAAATGTCCTGACAATGACCTCAAAAGTAATGAGTGAATCACGACTCAAAGGGTGAGAGACAAACTAACCTTCACGCTATCTCATCCTCCTGGTCTTTTCCTGCCCCAAGGTCAGGGACTGTGTCAAATTATTTATGTTTCTGATAAAGACTCAGTTTCAAGACTGAGATAAAACCATCACAGGCTTCCTATGCAAGTTGAGAGTTTGAAGTGCCATAAACCAGAGATAAAAATTTTAATATACTTGGTTAGGAAAGCTGCCATATGTATGCAACTGTCTTTCAGATCTTCAGCGTTAGTCACTGGCTTTCCCAGGGTCCAACTGAGCATGTTGTGAGAATGAAATTCAAAGCCCACGGAGAACCTGAGCTGTCAAGAATCTTCGATATTGCTGGAATCAGAACTCTCCCCTACAAGATGGATGGGACCTGGTGAGAAACCCACGACATGAAAACACTTGGAATGTGCTTCAAGCCACAGGAAACAGGAAAAATTGAGTATCACTGCTGATTTATAACCCATGAAATGCAGCTAGTAATACAGATTTAGTGATATGCAATGAAGTTCAGGAGTGCAGGTCATAGTTGTTTCATATTCACATGTCCCAGAGCCAACATCCCAACTGGTGATGTTTTGGGAAATGAGAACCACAGCCTGAACTGAACCTACATGCCACTTACAGCTCACAATGGTAGAAAAGGAGATGGAGAACAAAGGAAGCTGAAAATAGCAACAAGTTCTATTTTTAAAATTGTAATGAACTAAATTATTACTGATGAACCTCAGTGGTGCTGCATCCAAAACCAAAGGAGACAGGCAAAAGAAAGTGTTAAATAAACACGTTATCTTCGCTGGCACCAAGCCTCATATTTTATATATCAAAATGTCAAGTGGTAAGACTAATATTTCCATCATGAAAACAGCAATTTGCCCCCCAAAACAGATCAAAAATGCAAATTTGTTTATCCATTTCATCAGAAAAAAATAATTTTAAAAGGCAGGACTTAAAACTAAAAATGCTACAACACATCTTTGAACTCACTGAAGTGGTTTCATGCAGGTGATATTAAATACCACGTTATACCCTGAAGTTTTATAATTTATGCATTAAACATTCTGGAATATTCCAGTCTGCTAATTTTAAATCCATTATCCTACTAAATGAAAAACTATGTTTACTCTAATTACACTGCACCTATTTCACTCTATAAACAAGAATATCTCCAACAGGAAAATCATTTTGTTGCCATCATTGATAAGACAGCAATTATTTACTTAAATTGAATACAAAGAGTCAGTGAAAAGGCTGAAAAATCATGATTCACAAGCCTAGATGTAATTTGTCCAGATTTAACACTTCATTCACCATATACAGAGACTGGGGAAGAAAATAATAGAATATTATTCACATGTCTACTTATGCTATAACCTTAGAAATAATTTCTAAGAAGTACAGCTAAAAATAATTGTGTGGACAGAGAGCCCAAGCAGCTAAAAATACAAGAACTTTTTTTTTTTTTTTTAAATAATGAAGCATCGTTTTTCATTCTAAAGGCCACCCTCTATATCCCACTCTACGAAAATTCGGTTTCCCACAAAAAAATGCTGGACTGACAAGAAAAAACAAAAGCCTCTGCTTTGAAAAAGGGTGACGAGGAAGTAAAATCACAATTTTGTTGTGATTTGTATTACCTTTTATTTATGCAGGTTCTTGACTTTAAGTCTAAAACTCTAATTTTGTTATTAAGAGTGTTTAGAAGGGGTTTCTTTTATTTTCCCTCTGCACTAACAGGCAGACAGGGCTGCAAAAAAAGGCCAAACTTGGTCTCTGTTTACTTTTGCTGCTTCAGGGTTACATATCAGTTTTAGCAATGGTCTTGCTTTATTCCTCAGAGATGCAGGGGTGAAAGATAAGAAAAGCAAGCAAAACAGTTTTCTAGACAGAAGTTTGACAACACTTTTTATAATATTAGCAAAGAATCAGAAACATCATCATGCAATGTATGATTAATCACGCAGAGTCTCATCATGAGCCTCCCACAGGCAGAATTTGTTCACATGAAACATTCAAATGATATTTATGAATAATCCCAGCTTGAAGAAGTTCTTTTTTGTTTTTTGGGGTTTTTTTTAAAGAAGAAACGTAACTGCACAGAACAAATTATAAACTGTTTGTACTGCTCTTTCTCAAAAGGCAAGGATAGTTTTTTCCAAATAGGAAGAAAACAAAAATACAGATTTTAGGGAAATAGAAGGAAAAAGTGAAAAGTATCAGAAACCTATGAGGGAGACAAAAAGTGGGGACAAAAGGATGTCAGGCTTACAAGACTAGGCAGCAAAGATGACAGTAAGTGACAAGAACTAAAGAAAAATGCTGCTGCACCCAGAAAAGGGAAAAGAACAATTATAAGAAACCCAATGCAAAAGTGGGTATTATTCAGAAAATACTATGGACAAGGAAGGTGAGGAAAGAAAGCTGTTATTGAATCAAGGGAGAGGCTTGGATACCAGCAAGAATGGAAACCGGGCAGAAAGCACGCACTGTAAACATAAAGGTGGTATCTGTACCAGAACTATTCCTAACCACTTGGAAGTGTGGGGAAGAAGCAGACAGGTATAATGGAGGCGAGAGAGAGAGAGAGAGAGAGAGAGAGAGAGAGAGAGAGAGAAGCAAATTCAGAAAGATTTTCCAAAAGTTGGGAAGGTTAATTAAAATTAAATCAGAGGGCTGTGACACAATATGGAGAGGTAAGAAAATAATGTTCTTTGGAGTCAAACTGTAGTCTGACTGCAGTAAACTGGACACCTCCACATGAAGAGCATGACGATTTAAATAAGACTGACAATTTTTCAGTGTTCAAGATGGGACGTTTAGGACACGAGCTTCTCTTTTTCAAGAGCATCTAACACAATGTTCTAAGGCATAAATTAAAATTCACTGTCAAGACATTGTTTTTCAGAAATAACCACTGTCTGACTAATGCAACACCAAGCTGGAATTAAGACACCACAAAGAAAATACCTTGCCAAAATATCTCTGATGTCTTTTCCTTGTGAAAAGCACAGAAATGTGCATCTGACCTCTCATAACCACACAGAAAACTGATTGAACTCTCACAGTAAATGAAGTCATGTCTATACACCAGCTTAACTGCTGCTTCTGCTCTGCCCTACTCCTGCCTTCTCTTCTGCTCAGCGTTAAAGTGGTAATGTAGGGAACTGAGAAGGGGAAAAAATCCATCTGCATGTCAACCTGGTAAAAACACACAAAAATAGAGCAAGGACCCAAAAAAATACCCCTAAAAAACCTCCCACCACCTTCAGACCCTCTATAAAGTCACAGGAGTGGCCACCATGGTCAACAATCATTAAGTGTTAATGCCAGTTCCTAGGGGAGTAGGGAAGACCTGAGGAACCACAGGCTGATTGGCCTCTATCCCTGGTAAGGTGATCAAACAACTAATCCTGGGAACCACTTCCAAGCAGACAAAGGACAGAGAAATCATCAGGAAGAGTCAGCATGGCTTCACCACTTTCTCCCAGAACGCTCTCACAGATAATCTGGTGAAACACAGGCAAGATGAGCAGACAGTGAGGAGGACTGAAGTCGCCTGAACAGCCAAGGTCCGAAGGTTGTGACGAGTGGCACCAAGTCCAGCTGGAGGGGAGTAACTAAGGGGGTACCCCAAGCACCAATACGGAGCCCAATCCTGTTCAACATCCTCATTAATGACCTGGATGATGGGGCTGAGTGCACCCTCAGAAAGTTTGCTGATGACACAGAACTGGGAGGAATGGTTAATATGCCAGGGGCTTGTGCTGCTGTTCAAAGGGACCTTCACAGGATGCAGAAATGGGCTGACAGGAACTTCATGAAGTTTCACAAAGGGAAGTACAAAGTTCTGTACCTTGGGAGGAACAACATCCTTGGAACTTTACTCAGCAAAACTGGATTCCTCTGCCCGTGAGCACATTGTCAATTCACCATGACCCAAATATAAGCCAATCACTTTGGCAAAAGGACATCTAGATCTACATAATTGCTTTCTAGACTACTTCCTCTTCCACAGTGGTATCACTCTATACACTGCAGCAAAGAGTTGAACATCTCCAGCACCGCTGGTTTCCTGCATAATTTACAGAGCGACCTCATTCCGATTCTCCAAAGAGCATCCCAGGCCTGGCACAAACCACTTGACCACGTAAGTGAAATTATCCATCTCAGCAACAGCGTCAGCAAGCACAGCACAAACATCAGTAAAACAGCACCGGTTTGCAGGTGATTTAAGGTTAAATCAGTAGCTCAGTAACTGCACTTTACAGCATCTGTATGCACACAGGTCACAAAGTCACTTCTTTAAATTATGATGAGAGAACTCTGATCTCAACCAAGCATGAGAAACTGGAGCCTGCACTGAATACCTGTGCAAAGTCTTTTGTTCTTACATAAAAGCACTTGCACAGACACTTTCTTCTATGATTCCTCAGACCCAATCAACAGCATTTTCTATTCCAGAAGTCTGTACCCCGAGGGCCCTGTCTCCTTCATCAGCAGAGGAAGGATTGTCATTTCATAGTAGGAACACGATCCCTTATTAACTATTTCCAGGCTATACTTGGCAGTCATTTATTTAAACAGTGTTAATTCAATCATGACAGCAATTCTGGGGTGACTGCACATGTGTCATCCAAGCAAGGAAGAATAAATGAGGTTGTATTTAACGTCTTCTCATGACTCCAAAGAAGAGCACAAGCTAGCACATCCTGTTGTTCTCCCAGTTAAGACAATTTGGTCTTGAACAGATTTCTGTGGTCATCTGCATATGTAACAGAGATGTAAAAAAGGTGTGTTTAAAAAAAAAATCAAGTACTAAAATATATATTTTTTTTCAAATAGGGACATTTCTCCAGAAAACACCAGAGGTAAAAAAACCCAACCACTTTGGGGGTGGCCAAACTCATGTCATCAGTAGTAGACACAGCCACCTGATTTGATGGAGCAAAGCATATTAGATGAAGACAGAGTACCCTGTAACAATGGGAGGTCATTTGCTAATTCTGGGATGATGTAGCTGAGGTCAGTATTTGGGAAATACTTTTATTTTTCCCCCCTTTTCTTCGTAAGTGAAAGATGATAACCATATCAGTGTGACAGAATTCCCCTCAGTAAAAACAACAAAAAAATTGTGACAAGTTGAAAAGGAGCCAGAATATATGAATGATGGTCATATACCACAACTGTGTGTTAACACATGCCCCACCATCAGATGCTTCATCCTAAAAACTGCCTACTTTGATTGCAAGTCTTCTGGAAAAGTAGCAGATCATGAAGAGACTGTTTCTACTTTAGAAAGTACACTATTTTTAGGTATTTAAACATTTATTTTGGCATATTACACGTGCCCCCTGTGATATCCATCTTCTAACAGTCAGAACAACAATCAACCAAATCTCCCACAACAATCATGCTAGCCAAAAGTTAATTTCTGAATTCCTCAATACAATCTTATTCTCTGCATTGATGAACTTAAATATGTATTTGTATTTTAAAAAAAATCTGTCTCACAGAAACAACCTAAAATCTGTTAGTATTTCTGGTTTATGATCATAAAATACAGCACTAACTAGTGCTATATATATATATATATATATATATATATATATATATATAAAAAGA
>JAWWEU010000001.1:2873700-2889201 GCA_035583155.1 Acropternis orthonyx | reverse complement strand
ATATATATATATATATATATATATATATATATATATATAAAATGATGATTTAGCTAGAATTAATATTATTTAGAATGCACTAAATGACAATGAAACTGAGAATTACACAATAAAGAAAACAGGCAGATTGGTTGTGGAAAAAAGGAAGAACTCTAAGAAATAAAGAAATATCTACCGTACAAAGTAGGTCACCTAAAAAAAAAAAAAAAAAAAAGAGTTTAATGTTCCTGAAAGTGAGATAATAGCAGTTTTTTTTGCAGCAGACAAGTTCAGGAAAAAGTATTTTTACTGTTACATTTATTACTTGAAAAGTGGAAGTACTAAGAAGGAGCAATTCCATTGTGCAAGGCATAATAGGAATATTTAAGAATGACTCATCTCTGGGCATAAAAAGTTCTGTTTGAATGGTGGATGCTTGCTATTCTATAGCACACATTCGAGAAAGAGGGCCCCATGTCTCTCTGCAGTGAATTATCACAGCAAAAAGAATACAACACATATCAAAACAGAAGTTCATGTTTTATCAGTCCAAGTGTCCTGCTTAACAGGAACTGTAATGTCCTGGTTTACAATAGCTAGAAATCAGAAAATTCAAGTGGATATTTCTGTAATATGAATACAAACGTCAGTACATACAAATGGACCGAGCCAGCCTTTAATTACAGCATTTCCTGCAACAGAGACCTTAGCTGAGAAGACATCAGTGGACAAAGTCTGGCTGAAAGCATCTTTCTGTTTGTGCTAACAATAATCGTCAAACAATGCTTTGCTAACAGAAAATACACATTGCACATAATCCTAGAAAACAGGTCAACGTGAAATTTTTCACTGAAATAACTTATTGATGAAAAGAAAAACCTGATCCTGTTTGAGGGCAATCAAAACTATACAGAAATTACTTTTTTTTGACTGAAATAGTTAAATAAAGTTGAAACAAAGTGTCATAAGAACATTTTGTGGAAAACATTGTTTGCTTTCATTGCCTAAAAAGGGGGGGGAAAAGTCTTATAAAAAACCAAACCAAAACAAAAAAAATTGTTTGTTTTTTGTTCTACATCTGTAAAGGAAAATATCAAATATGGCATAATGTTAAACATTTACACAAAAAACCCCACTGAGATCCAGGAAGCTACACCAATTTAATGTAACCTGTACTTTTTTGGGATTTAGTTTAGCCAAAAAGTTTCAAACAACCCAAAATTGTGCTCTTTTCCTCTGGGAGTACAGCACATTATTCAGCAGTTATGTGCAAAACAAAAAAATATATTGCACTTTCTGAAAGTTGGTACCTTCTGAGCATAACCCACTTAATATAGAAATAGGTGAAGAAAACATTGCCGAAATGAACTTCAGCCCACTCTTTCACTATTCCATTTATTTTCCAATGAAGAAGAACTGGTTTCCTTAGCAGTAACTTGTTTTGGTATTCTGTTGGTTTATCTTTTTTCCTACCTGGTTGCTCTTTCTCTAAGGAGAGAAGTGTGGGGAGAGCATAATCGAGTGACATGAACCATTTGCCTGTTCACCCAGACAGCAAAGCCCCTTTAAACACACTTTGCATAAACAGACCTCTAACAGCCTTGCAATTATCAGTAATTTTAATCAAGCCACCACAGCAAGGGTTAACTTGGAGCAAAAAGAAAGCACGACGACTAATTAATATGTCAATGTAGCACTCTCTCTTCTAAAAAGAGTTAATGGAGCTTAGAAAGGACACATGTGTAACTTCTGTTGTCCTGGGCTGCACCGGCAGCACAGTGCACACGAGTTAGGTTAAATATATTGCATGTTTTTTATCGGGTTGTCAGCAACACTGGCTGCCTCTGCCAGTGTGCTCTCCTCCCCAGCATCCCACCTCTGCCCTGCCCTGCAAACGGGTGGCATGAGGCAGCTGGTAATAGCTGAGGATGGGTAAGCACACAGGGAAGTCCTGGCATGTCAGTGAACAGCAGGGATGCAGGATGGACAACCCGGTTTTTCTGCTTGAGGTCATAGAAAAACCACCACTAAAAAAAAAAACCAAAACCAAAACCAAAAACAAACCCAACCTAATATCAAAACCCCCAAACTACACACCAGCATCCTCAGTGTCCCTGCAGCTGTTGGCAGGCACAAGGAGATGCTAATAACCTTTAAGGCAACTAGTAATAGCTGAGGATGGATAAGCACACAGGGAAGTCCTGGCACGGCAATGAACAGCAGGGATGCAGGATGGACAACCCAGTTTTTCTTCTTGAGGTCACAGAAAAACCATCACTGATAGCAAAAAACCAACAAAAAATTCACCCACACACCACTATCCTCAATGTCTGTGCAGCTGCTGGCAGGCTTAAGGAGATGCTTTAAGGTAGATATTATCATACTCAGTCCACAGACTGACTGACAGCTTCAGACACTACACCGTAAATAGGTTTATCCACCACAAAGGACACCTTGCAATATTCTCCTCTTCAAGGAAGCTTTTCATTTACACTACACTTCCCTCTGGAAAGAACCAGTACACTGTAAAATACTGTTGCCTCAGAGAAATTATCATTCTCACTTTGCTTTTTGGGAAATTAATACACTGGAAAAAAAATTAAAATAAAAAACAAAATCCAATTACTTCAAATTACATGAACATTTACAACAAAGCATTTTCCCATAGCAAAACAAAAAACGTGTGAAATACTGTAGATAGATGTGATTTTGGAAGAGTAATTTTATAGATGAAGAGTAAATCACTCTTGTTTCTACAACCATATAAAAATCCAGTTAGTTTTAGGGCCACTCAAGAGTCTTTGCAGGCTAAATTATTTAGTTATTTAAGTCTGGTAAAGTTTCCATTTTCATTATGTTGAAAAGTCTACATTTTTTCTAAATGGTTACAAAAGAGAAATAGTTCTCTTCCCTGAATTCAGGGTTCACTTCTTCAGAAAGCAAATTAGGCCTATAAAGCTCTAAGCTCTCAAATACTTGCAGCATCATTACTCCTATGTGGAAAATAAAAACAAGAAAATCAAAACCAAACAACATAAAACAAAACAAAGAAATAAAAACCAATAAAACCCTTCAAAAACAAAACAAAAAAACATTTCAAACAAAACACCTTAAGAATTAAACATCAGTTATTGTAAGTTCAAAAAACACACAAAACCCTCAGACAAACATTCTGCCTTTTCTCAGCATGACAGCACTCACTTCTTTCCCTCAGAAAACATTATTCACCCTCATTAGTTCACATTTGATCATTTTCAGCAGTGGATTCTCTTTCCACAGCTGTCTGCACTTCCATTGCAACACCAGTTTCTACTGGCAAACACATTGCTGAGGCCAGCGGGCATTCCCAATACAACTGTCATGCTTTAATTGCCAGCAGTATCAACTGGTCTTGTTAATCATCAACTGAGAAATCCATATTTGCATAATTTTAACCCACTGGCAAATTAAAGAGAAATACACACTAAGACCCACCTCTTTGGGTAGCAAGTAAACCTGCTACAAACACATGTGCAGAGGAACTTGACTGAGAAAACACACCTACCTACAGTCAAAAATCTCTTAAACATTCCTTTTTATGAGCTGGGAAAAAAAAAAAAAACAGCAGAATTGAACTATTACAAAGCAAAAGTTACTAGGAAAAGAACAAATTTTAATTTCTCAAAAAGAAAAATCCTTTTTTTGGGCAAACTGCATGCTTGACAAAGAGGTTCCTATGTGTGTAATACTGGCAGCAGCGTTTGCTCCACAAGGTACACACATTTGTTCAAGAACATCTTTAAAAACAAAGGCCTTTACCCTTTTTCACAAGGTGTCTACACACCATCCAAACTCAACAAAAAGATAAGGGTGTCTAGAGATGTGACATTCTACTAGTACAATACACTCCATGTAGCTCGTGATACCATCCTATGTGAACCTCATCGGGCACTCAGGGAATTAGAAGCTGACTACAGAAGGAGATTTCACGCTTCTTTAAGGTCCAGAAAGATCTGTTTGCCAATCTGACACTTTTTGGATCAGATAAATAGCACATGTCGGAGCACCTCTGGGTCCCAAACCAACAGCTACATTTTAGAGGACTAGGGTCTCAAAGTATTTCAATATTTGTGAAAGAGTGGACAGGTAAAAGAGAAGCAATGCCCTTGGGAAAGACAGCTTGGCTGGCTGGGCAGTCAGTGTGTGCACAGACACAGTGGCCAGAGATAAACAAGGGGATGGACAGCTGTCCACTGGAGTTCAGGGGCAGTGAAGGGAAGATGATAAGTGTAAAATGACAAAGTTAGTGTATCCAAGAATCATTTTTGAAACTCTGCAAAAGAAATCTCAACAGACATGAGACTAATGCCATTGCATACAAAGGCAAGAAGCCATGGGACACTTGTGGGCAACTCAGGATTAGGATATCCACCTAGAGAAAATAAAAATCACTTTGTTCTGCCACTTGTGGAACAGGCGGCTGAATTTAATGGTCCAGATATCACTCAATAACACTGACAGAATAGTCTGAGCTTCATTACATTTTAAGTCAGTGCACATAAGCAAGTACAGCTGAGCGAAGGGAGCTGGCATTAGCATTTTGCAAGGCTTTCCAGAAAGTAAAAAAACTGACATAAACTTTGTGATTATACACAGCTTGAAAAACTTACAAGAGCTCACAACCTATCTTTTAATTATCTTACGTCTTTCAGTTTTTAAAAAAAGGCCTTCTTCCAGTGCTACAATCATCATAATTTAAAAATTACTGCACTATCAGCTAACACCTTCACCTACCAAGACACATTACCCTTTCCCCATCTCCCATGGAACATCAAGTGGCTCTAGGGAAGCAGGAATGAGTCAAGATGCTAGGTTTGCCCTACAGGCCAAATGATCCTGACAGTGTAGAAAACTAATAAATGGTAGGCTGATTCCAGAACTGCAAACTCTTCACTAGAAAGCTTCTAACACGTACTAAAAAAACCCATCCCCACCAGACCTTCAAAAAGACAGGAATGCAGAAAATAACATCATTTCATCTCATTTTTCACAAAGCCACTGAAATGTCAACCAATTGGATGCTCTTGGAGACATGGAAACCTAACTCTGCTCCACTGTGCATACACATTGAGATACCTCCTAATTAGGTGATTATACATCTTCTTTCCCACAGGACCTTTGTACTCCAGAAGAGTGGGAAATCCTGATGAATGGCAAGATCTGGTCTGGATTTGGATGTTTCTGGAGAGAGACAGTTTACAGGGCAAACAAAAATTGTATTCCAGCTTTTGGCCACAGGTCAGGGATCCCCTTGACTTTGCATGATCCACTAAGATACATCTTAGGATGCCTGTTCAGTGGAGAGCCCGGGCTGCAGAAAGAACACCTGAGCAGGGTCAGCTTCAGGAGCTGGACACAGGAGCTCACCAGTCATGGGAAAGCTCAGAATCCAGAATGAAGGCAGGAAAAGAGGCTCTTGGCAGTCTGACTGTGACACAGCTTTTGCTCAGGCATTCATTTGGCATTTTATCTGGTAGCCTCAAGACTAGGAGGAGTTTTGTTCCTGGAATGTTGGGCAGTTAATATAAAAATGACCCATACTGGTTAGACTTCTGCCTCTGAGTGTACAAGACAAATGGTGCACATGTAATGAGTCGGCATTTCAT
The DNA here is from genome assembly GCA_035583155.1 of Acropternis orthonyx. Taxonomy (NCBI): domain Eukaryota; kingdom Metazoa; phylum Chordata; class Aves; order Passeriformes; family Rhinocryptidae; genus Acropternis; species Acropternis orthonyx. The sequence continues at coordinate 2,883,577 of JAWWEU010000001.1, read as the reverse complement.
GCCTGGGCTCCCTTCTAATTTTTAGTTGTCTGAACTGATCCAATAAAGACTGAATATACAGTTATTCACAATATTTTCTCTCCTCCTTCTCCTCCCACATTATTACCAAGTAGCAGATTCAGAAACCACTGAGATTAAAGAACAAGCAAGAAAAGAAAAAAAAAAAAAAAAAGAAAAAAAAAAAACAAACACCACAACACCCAACACCTTCTGTGATTTTAGGCAATTCAGACATGCCCTGAGAGATGTTTACAAGAAAAATATCTGATCATACAAATTATCACAGCATAACTTCTCTTGGGAACAGGGATTTTGCTTAGATGGGCTAAAAACTTCTCTAAATCCATATTCTGCCAAAGGCACCCACAACGTTAGAGTTCAGATGCACTACCCAAATGGTGTAAGTTTCTGGTGAAATCACTCAAAAAAACATTAATTATATATAGAAGCATAAGGTTAAAACTAGCTAGAAGTTGGAAGATTTACTAAACCCCTCCTATTTGAGTTTACACAGAGTTTAAGGTCTAATCAAATGCATATCACCAAGAAACTCCTTTAAAAGACTGTGCATGCAACAGCAGTTAACAAGTTGGAAAATTTAAATCCTCAATTGTAAAAACTTTACCTGAAACACAGAGACAAAAGGGAATAAACAGCTCAGCTCTCAACTTTTCAGCTCTTCCATTAAATTTATACCTTGCATTTCAGCCTGAAAGATCTTTCTTTACAGCCATATTTGCTGCAGAGAACTTTACTTCCAATGTTATAATTTTGAGGCAAAAAGTAGAAGCTAAATAATCTCTGCATTGAGAGACTGCTGGTCACAGCTCAGTTAATTGAGCCACTGACCTGAACACTACCTTGTGCCCTGTTTTAATCAATTTTTTATGAACAAATTCAAAACTACTGAACATTTCTTTCACTAGTCCAAGAGAAGAATGTGCTAACTTTGCACAGAAGCCCAGAAGACAAGGGCATACTCATTAAAATGGGTTGTTTCCCCTATTCATTAAAAACTTCTGATTTAAAAAGAGCCTCATGTTCACCTGCATCTAAACCCATGTAAAGTGAATTACACAGACAAGAAAGTGCCAGAGAAAGAAACAAACACCCTGAAGCCTTCAGAAGCATTTTAACTAAGTTACAACACATGAATCCAAACAGAATCTTTTTGTGTCTGCTTTTGCTTTGCTCTAAGTAATGACACACAGCTGTATTTGTGCCGCTGAATATTCACATCAAATGTGCCTGCAACCTGTGTAAGGTAAGCAATGCGTCTTTGCTGTTGTAACATTAACTTTTTGGCTTTTCTGACCTGTGTTTTCTAAACGTTCTGCCTTAATATCCCCTTCATTTTCCTTGCCCTAAATAGCTGCACACACAGCGTGCAGACCTGTTTCATGTTCACACTGCTAGAATTCCTCTCTGCGCTTTGATCGTGGCCCAATGAGTGGTAATTTTCTATGTTGAACATGTCAGTCTGAAAAAAAAAAGAAAAGAAAAAACCAAAAAAGAACAAACTGTTCCCAGTCTCTGAAATTTAAAAAACAAAAAATCCACAGTTACCAAAGTTATCTGCTTCTTATCAAGATGCCTGTTTGGCACCAGATGCATTTGATTCATTCATCATTGTCAGTGCACTCGCACACTAATTATTTCAAATTGTTTCCTCGGGCAGAGGTCTAGGACAAATGCAAGCAAGCCAAAAATAGCAGTTATGAATAATTATGCATAATTTACCTGAAGGCCTGGGCCAGGCTATCATTAAAACTTCTTCTTGCCACCTGTGATCCCAGCTATTTGTGGACTTTAAATTAGTTCAAGATTACTTTTTTTTCCCTAATACAATGCCAACATTTCACCTTCCTATTAGAAGTTTTCTGATGCTTTAAGAACTTCCAATAAAATGTCAACAAGGTTCCTCCTTTTTTAAGAATGCCTTTGTATTTCACAGCCTGACAACAAGTTTGTCAACAGGAAAAACTTCAGAGGCAAGGTCAGCCAGCACATGCAGCCTCACTAAGGCTGCCAAACAACGTTCTTAGAAAAGCACAATTCCCCTTCCTCAACCTCAAAGTAAATTCTGATGCTCCAAAACTAAAGCTGGTTTAGTCCCTTAAACTTTCCCCATTGCAGATCTGACTCCATCTGGAGACAAGAAGAGAACTTTCCCAACACTGACATTTCCAACAAGAACGAATTTACAAAGCATTTGCTCCTCCAAATTCAGAAGTATCTGTTTAATTCTACAGATAGCAAACTCCTGAATTCCAGCAGGATCCAAAAGGGGGAGGGATGAGGGTGTAGATGATTTTGCAGAACTAGAGCCTTATTCAATTAATTGTAATCAATGTGTTTCTTATGTTGTTGTGTTGCTTTCACTATTCAAATTACAGGCTTAAAATAAAACCAGGAAAAGATGAATTCAAGCTGTCTTCTGGATACCTGCTTAAAACAGTTCAAAACCAGGAGACTGACCAGTGGCTTAGTTTTTTAGCAACACAAAGGCAGAGAACCCAAGGAAAAAATGGAAATTTGGTAGACTGATGCAAGAAATTGAAGTTAAAGAGCTACATACTTTTGCTAAACAAAGCAAAACCAAAGTGATCATATGACCGGTGTTTAAAGAGCAAAGCAATACACAAGGTCTTACTTCATATGATTCACCACGGTAAAATTCAAAAAGCATTCATTAAAAAAAATCCCATTAAGAAACAAGAGACTGATTATCAGCAAATAATTCATAAGAGCAAGAGACGTAAAGCAGGCTGTGAAAAAATCTCCCAAAGGAACCCCATTAGCTGGAATTTTAAAATTAGGCTGCACAACATATAGGAATATGTACTTCAGGGATCCAACCTGTTCATCTAGGGGATAGAAAAGTGTTTTACTCTCCCATTTTGCTTCTTCGTGCAATACCTGGTTAGAAGGTCTATAGTGAGGGAAGTACTGAGAAGAAAGCCAAGCAGTGACCACTTGCATTCCTTGACAGGACAGAGGTAGAGAAACAACGAGCTCGTTCCAGCATATTTATATTTTGATGGCTAAACAGAACAAGCAGAAACAGCACCATCTTTTTTCTTGCAGTTACATTCTACAAATTCCCCTATGAAAAAGCTAAAAAACCAGCCTAATACATGAAGTGCACCTTGTGGCCACAGTTTGTAGAGATCTATCAGCTTCTTTCAAAAGAACCACCAATACAGTAACATTTAAATAACTGAGGTCAACTATTGAAAATGTAGATACTACTAAGACTTCCACTAATCTTACACATTCTGCTGTAGTAGCTCTATGACTAATAAGATGGAGCTAGCAGAGTTCAGTCCTTCAGAGAATGTGTTTGATGTTTGTTTCCATTCTCTGCTCCTGGGGTGGGGATCTACAGCACTGGAGTACCCATTTATGGCCGCAGTTCTTCCAACTCTTCTCCAACTCTAGTTTTCTTTTATATATTTTATGCATCAAGGCAACAGCAGAGAGATGCAAAAATAAGTTGAAGACATATTCTTTACTGCTGTTTTCTACAGCAGCGTTGAAATACAACTTTGTTGCTTGAAGAACCAGCTGCACCATCCATTTTTAGGAGCAGAGAGGTGGAATACCTTGCTTGGTGACCCAAGAACACTCAGTGTTCTACCCTGCACACCACTTCAGCAGCACTGTGCTGAGCAAAGCTCCATGGTAAGGCACAGTGTCTCCTGTGCTTCTGTATTTACCAATCCTTTTTCTCAAGCTATTGGGGTTGGAGGGGGGGAAATAATGAGCTTTTGTACTGGTCTCTGAAAGATTTCCTCTGTTTCTGATCCACCTGTTCCTTTTCATCTAGAGCTGTTTCTTGCAGTCCTCACAATGCTCATTCTTAGTACTAGAGTTACCTACAAATATTTCACCCATGTTTTATTACATCCAGATATTGTTTAGAAACTAATGAAATCTTACCATAAAACAAATTAATATAATAAATTTTACTACTGACTCCACTATAACATCAGAGCCATCTTAAATAAATTTCTCTCAGTAAATTTCATCAAAATAAACACATTCATTTTTCCAGCTATGATGGCACCAACATTGCTGAATTATTGGTTTTTCTTCACATACATCTACTTTTTTTGTCCAGCCAATGCTGCTCTCAAGCAGCTTTACTTTGTGTCTCTTCCATGTTACACCCTCAAATTATTTGTCACAAAACATCTGCTTTTAGTAAATCAGTATTTAGAAGGGAGAAAAAAGATAAAATCCTATTCATTGCATTTGCACAAGGAGGCTCAAAACCACAGGACAATGAAGTATCAGGTATTTAGGGCAAACTGGAACCAATTCAGAGATGCTGTGAACTGTGGTGTCGATTACACGTAGAAAGACACATAATTCAGGGTGAAAAAGCCTGACTGATGCTAAGAAACAAAAAGGCAGACTATCCCTCCCCAGCCCGGCTGTTTTATTTCATAACAGTCCAACAGACTGCAATTGACTTTTCTAGGAATGCCTGGAAAGCTGCACTGCACTGCTGCCTCTGCTCACCATGGCCCAGACACCAGGTACCCACAGGCTGCCTGACGAGAGGACTAAGGGAGTTATCTCTGTGACCACCGTGCAGGGAGCAGAGAGCACTGGAGAAAGGGACAAAGCCCCACCTATCACTCAAATGCAAAATTTGTCAGTGTTTGACCTTCAACTGTTTTTTTTATTTTTTTATCTGCAAGCTAATTTTCCATTTTCATTTTTCCATGTCCATGTTGCAGTTCCTGAGTACAGTAAATCTCTCCTTTTTTTGGGGTATAATCTCTTTTAATATCCTGTGCTCTCTTATCACACTGCAGTCCTCCCCTGTAATATATTGTCCATAAATTTTTCAAATGATATGAACTTTTAACAGCTATGGATGTGATTGAAATACAATGTTAACTATTTTGCTCCTACAAAAATATTCTATGGAGACTCACATTTGTTCTTTGCACTGAAGCAACATCTGGGTCATGCACATTTAAGAATGGAAGAAAATTATTTTACTCTCAAACTCCAAGCCATAAAACACACAACACCAAAGATGATTATTTTTCTGGTTTTCTCTGATTTATGATATACATTTACTTGATCATGAAAGGAGATGCATGTAATTAAAATGCTAAAACTCAAAAATGTGATGTGTCATTGTTACAGCTGATAAACGTATCAGCCATAAACATATCATGTGCAGGGCCTATAGATCATATACCACAAACAAAAATTAAACACGGTTTTGTTGAGGAACCCAAAGTGTTATATAAGAACATTTTAGAAAGGACAACAATCCTCCAGGATAAAATGCAGTTCTTTCTAAATGATCCCACTCACTCACTGAAATGCTTCATTTTTCCATTCTTTTTTCAGTTTTTAGCACAGATAATTTCACCAAACTCAAACACTTGTATTTGCTGAACTGAAAGCTCTGTGTTGGGTCAATTCCAGCTACACCTCCACCTACTAGAGCAGTGTGATGTCTTTTGAAAACTGCAACTTACTTTTCTCATCCCCAGCTTCCACATGCCATAGCATTCCACTGTGTGCAAATTCCACTCCCTGCAATGATCACAGTTTGTCACAAAAATTCAAATATGTGGATTGCTGCAAGTTAAACTTTTGACAGAGGCCTAATGACAGAGTTTGCACAAAACTTCTCTGCAACTGTAGTCCAACACCCTCTTAAACTGAGTTAATGATTCCAGTGAAACACTCCTTGAACAGTGGTTTACTCCTTAAGCAATAAAAAATTCCTTCTTGAAGCTCTTTACTGGCACCCAATTTGCTATTTCCAAGGACCACCACAACAAAACACTATCTTGCAGTTTAGAATGTGTCACAAACAGGGGATTAAAGAACTTCTGCTCAAAGACACATTACAGAAATTCTGAAAACCAAGGTCCAGGGACTAAAGCAACAACAGTTACACACATTGTTGATCTCCAAATATGAAGACTCTCCACGTTTCTGAGATGTGCTTAATGATATGGCAAAAATCACAATTCAAAATTTGAAAACTCCACACCTCAGGAACGTTACTTCTTGTACCATTTGTTTAAATTTTAACTCTTCTGTAATACTTCAGCAACTGGCACTAATCATGGTCAGGAAACAGAAAATTACTTTCTCATTAAAAATCACTTTCTTACTCACCTTCTGATAACCAAAAATCCTCTGTTTCCACCAGCCCCTGGCTGGTATTTTCTTTCTCCTTTTTTTTTTTTTTTTAAATACTTTTCTTTATTTCCAAAGAAAACATGCCAGTGAGACATAGAGCATCTATGCAATGAACGAATTTTCTCTTGTTATTTATCATTAATTAACAAAGATGACTAATTTCATTTCAGAAAACAGCAATGCTTCATACTAACCAAGTATGTTCCCATGCCTTTAAAAAAATGGGCAGGGAAGGGAGGATGGTTCTTAGTTGTAAGAATAACCAAACTCATCAAATTGGCCTGATACACATTAGTATCAAAATAGTATCAAATCTTCATTACATTAGCATTCTAGTTGTTACTACAATTTCACTCACTTAGTCATTGTCTGGGAAGAAAATGTGATTTCATGAACTATATTTTAAAATAAGCATTTATTCTGCAAATACAGTGATATAACCACAGCATGTAAGAGCTGTTCCTCTGCAATCAGCCTACTAATGCTACAGTAAAACGTAGTAAAATTGAGATCAGATTTGCACCCAAAAAAATTCTTATTAATATTTAAATCAACAAAGAAGAGGGGGAAAAAAAATCACTAAAGCACACACACAGTGAAACTCTGCAGCCACAATGATTATAGCTGCTACTGAAATTATGCCACAGACCTAGAAGAGCTCATTGCAAATTACCTGTCAGTCACGGGCACTTTCTGTTCTCATGACTTACACATTATAAATGGATTTACTTGAACCCTCCTGGAAGAGCCAATGCTCTCACCCCACAGGAAGGCCAGTGAAACAAGTTCCACACACCAGCCTTTAGTAGGACCAGAAACTAAATAAAAGCTCTTTTGCAATATAGTGAATCAAATCAGGACAGAGCTGCCACCTGTCACTAAAACTTTCTGTTGTACAACAGTTTCTTCTTTTCCCTCAAGAAATACTGAGATGCATTACTACATCTTACAGCTAGAAATCAGGATTTGATCAGGCTTGTGATGTGGAACATCACTCAATGTCTATTAAAATTAAGTTGCCAAGATCAGAAATACTGTGACTCTAAGCTTGACAAAATTGATTTTTTTTTCACATTGCACACAATATTCCTACATCTCCCTTGAAACTGTTGTCTGAAATAACACCTGCTACGCCTAGCAAGAAAGTTTAACCATTAAATGATTTTTGTATAATATGTCACTGCTTTCCTTTATGCTTCTGACAGATGCTATTGTGGGGTTTTCCCATTTCTCTGTGAAAGTGGTATTTGAGAGATATTTATACAACTACTACTTGCAACCAGCCCTTAAAGCAGATCTGAATGGACCAGAGGATCTGAATAATATCTACAACAGTTTTCCTATGCCTACAAGCACCAAAAGCCAGAGGTAATATCATGAAAACCTGAGATTGACCTGAACACTCTATTAATGTTTAAATGCTGTGTAAGTTCCAAAGTTTATACAATAAATTATATTTATGTAGTTTGATGACTTTTCAAAGAAACTGTTTGGAACTCTTCAGAGCTGTGGAATAAAGGCAATAGAGCTAAAGGAGACAGTGGAAAGAACACAGAGCAATTAAAATGGTCCAAGGCAGAGGAATTCATCACCTAGACTTCAACTCTGCATACCAGTGATAACTTTTATACATGTAGTCACTCATGAAGTCATATTTTTTAATGAAGAATTCAGAAGTAGGACATTTAATGAAGACTCAATTTCTCAAAGATAAGTTTGGAGGAAAGTGGTACAGGCAAAATAATTCAGTGCAAGTGAAACCAGACGAGTTGCTCAAACCAGAATGTTCAGTTCTTTGAACCAATAAAAAAGTAGGAAGTAGAGTAATAAGGAATAACCTTTACTTTAAGAGCAATAAGAAAGCAGTTAAATTCTGGAAGGCAGATATCGCATTGCATGTTGTCAATACATTGCAGTACAGGATCAATGACTATCAAATTAATTTCATATTCACTCTTGTACCATAAATCATAAAGAACTTGATATCAATACAATGACCTGGTCTATAGCCTTCATTTGAATTAAACAGAATTCTTTTAATACTTATTGCTTCTTTGGGAATGGCAAGACTTCTTTGGTTTGTGGTTGGTTGTTCTTTTTCCCAACTTCCAGTAATATAAAAATCTGATTTCCATGACTTGACAGTGTTTGCCTCAGTTGACATAAACTGCATTTGGCTTCTCTCTCTGATATAGTAGCACACTGTCTAGCAACAGAAGTTCTAGTTTAATAAATATGAGTTTATTTTAGAAGATTCTTTTAAAATTAGTGTGCACATTTAAAAAAAATACTGACTTGTTTGCATGATGAAAAGACAAGATTTGTATGGCAGATTGCAAGGATAGGAAACCTTGAACTGGCAAGACCCAAAGCAGCTCACAGGTAACAATTATGTACTATAGGGATATGAAATAGGTGTATGTGTGCTTATACACATAAAAGGCTGCATACAGTATTAAATGTATGTAACTTTGCAGAGTTATTTAACTCTGGTTAAAGTTATGGTTTTTAACTTCTTTATCAGTCAAGAGTCAGCGTGTGCGTGGCTATAAAACCAACTGTATTTGTGTGACCTTCATAGGAAAAAAAAAAGACCACAGAGAATTTCTACTATGTCCATAAAATTGTAGGCAAAGAACTATTGAAATTTTGCTTTTTACTGCAATACCTCTGACCAAGATTCCACTGCTCACCTTCACCTCTCGGTACCCCCTGGAACACAGACAGCCCTGTGGAGAGAAAGGACCACGCTGCCCTACAAGTGCATGAGAAAACATGGATTCTCTTCTTCTGAGCTAACAAAAAAAACTAGGAAAAAAATTCCGCCTGTGGGCCACACGTGTATCTTTCTCAGTTTACATCTTATTCATACATAGTTATGGATTTTAAAGATTGCATTCTTAGTTTTTTTCTTTTTTTCTCCTTCCTGAATTTCTTCTCTTTGGCTTTTCTCCTTAGTTCCATCTCCTTCAGCACAACACTTGCTGTAGATTTTTATTACATTGTTATCTGTTTCCCCCTATATCCCAGTTCCTCTCAGTGCACAAAATGCCAAGTGTCACAAAAAAAGCTAATACTAAACCACTCCGAGTGGCAGTATCATCTTTCTTGCATTATTCTTGTTTTACACATTTTTAGAGATTTGTGGACATTGAAACAATTCTTTAATCTAATTTTGTTTTATCCAATTTTTTTTAAATTGTTTTAATTAAATTATTCTGGGTTATTCCTAAGATTCTTCACTTTTTCTCCTTTTTTATTTTTTTACTATTTGCTCATTCTCTGTCAGATAATACAATATGTCTTTATAATCTATTTTGACCTTTTGGCATTCTCACTTTAGTATCATTTTAATAATGCCATTAGCCATTCCATAACCTTTCCAGTTGCCTAGCATACTATAGACATTGCTCACACCAGCCACCAGTGATTACTCTACTGCACTTCTGCATTCATTCTGTCTTCACAACAAAGGCATTTATAGCCATGTTGAACCAATGATTTCTCTTCAGACACTTACTTAACCTCTGTCCTTTCCAGCCATGACTTTCTCCCACTGAATGTCTGGCACAAAATGTGGTGCCAAAATGTAACAGTTTATATTCATTTTGGTTCATCTCATTTACAAAACACTACTCACATTTAGGATGACAAAGGTAGGAACTGGGGGGGGGGGGGGGGGGGGGGGGGGGGG
>JAWWEU010000001.1:2841048-2873690 GCA_035583155.1 Acropternis orthonyx | reverse complement strand
ATTTGTGGCCAAAATGTAAAAGTTTATTTTACTTTTGGTTCATCTAATTTACAAAACACGACTACCATTTAGTATGAAAAAGGTAGGAACACCCCCCCCCCCCCCGCCCCAACCCCTACATTAAGTAGTCTCTTTGTTATGCTCAGTGCAGGAGCATTACTTACATGAAGTCATGTTTTACTCTTAGTTACGCTGTTAAATTCAACACAATTCCTACATCTAACATGGGTTCGCAGGCAGGTCAACAACTTTAGTACGCTCTGGACCCAAGGGTTCTGTCCAGAGTGATGGACTTGCTGGAATGAAAGTGATTCTGTCTATAGCTAAGAATTAAGTTTAGGAAATTAATCAGGCTAACTTTTCCAGACATCCCTAACATTCTTCTTCTGTTTTCCTAACATAAACCTTTTCAAGTACTCCACATTGCTAAAAGTACTCAGTAACTATGCCAGCTATGGTAAGGGTTCTGATGCTCCCTGCTACGAAGGAGAGACCACCTAACATCATCCTGTCACCTGGTATATGTAAGATATAAAGGTTTGCATCATGTATATATAAAAAGAAGGAGCTAGTTACTTCCCACCCCCACCTGCAATATTTTACTCCTGGATCACTGTCTTCAATATTGTTAATAGCAGATATTGCAGAAGGGTTTTTTTGCACCATTTTCAAATACTGTTAATGCAATTCTTTACTTGGCTGGAGAACCACATTTCAGTGGCAAACACAATGAGTATGAACATATGAGTATGAACACACTCACCTAACTTGCTTCTCTCAAACACAGAATCACAAGTTTGAGTTTTTCTAAAGGGTTCAAATGGCTAGAAATACAAACATTGACTTTCAGACATTTCTAAGGTTGTGTTTTGTTGTGGTTTTTTTAATTCTATCCATGTATTAGGTCTGTATGCAGTAAAACAGATATGTACATGCTGTGTGGGGTCCTGCACATCCCTTGTCACCGCACCTTATGTACCACACTTTAAACACTCTCCAAAGTCCAAGGAAACTTGCTAAAACAAGTAATTCCCATGTGAGAACTAAGGAAGTCTGGCTTCATACAGATTTTTATCTGGTGCTCGTGTGACTTTAGAGCTTTATCTAAATTACTTTCCTGAGCTGGCCTTTTATAGTTGCAGCCCTCTACGTAGATCCTGCAATGGTTAATAACTACAGCCTGAGTGGGGCTCCTCAACACAACACTAAGACCTCCTTATATGAAAGACAGGAACTGTCCCCTCCAGTTAAATGTGGCTGAAATCAGGAAGACAGTCTGCAAAAGTTATTAGGGATGGACAAAAAAACCTCCAGGATTTATATTAAATCCTATTCTCCTAATCGAGCAAGTTAAACGTGGCAGGGTTCAATTCTAATATTGTAACTGTGTAAAGGGCAGTTTTTAGTGTTCTAACTGTGTAAATGGAGCTTTCCCCCCCATCCTTTAAATTATATATAATTGTTTCTTTTTTTCACTAATACAGTGTACAGGTGCATGTATCTGCATACACAGATCTTGCAGAGATGTGCACCACAGCTGGAGAACATCCTTGCACTGGCAACACGCCTTACAGGATCTTTCAACCTTTGACAGAAGGCCACAAAATCAACTCTAAAATGCTTGTATCCTAAAAGAACACCCAAAGTATAAGGCAACACCACATACATACATATATATCCAGCAAACTCCTCCCATACAGTTGGTTGAATCTTGCTGTAGGTAACAAGAGGGAACAACTGGACCAAAGTGTTCACTGGCAAGAAACACTAACAGGAAAACCAATCTGTTCTTCCTGCAGTGGTGAACGAGGGAAATTCAGCCATAAAAAGGTAAGCTGAATGTAATGCTATCACTTGCATTTTTGTTTTTCTCTTCCCCTCCCCTTTTTAGGTTTTATAAGAACATTTTTATTAAACAAGGAGAAAAAAACCCAAAACAACACTAAACAAAATATAAATTATAAGCAGATCGCTTCATGTCCATTTCTAGGTCTTTCTTGGATGAGTACCCATTGCTGAATTTGAACAGGAAAACAGAAGAAATAAACTTGCAAGGTTTTAATTAAAAGTCTCTGTTTTACTGAAGAATGCGAAAGGAAGATTTGAATGCATATCTTTAAAATCAGTTTTTCTAAACAAGGCATAGCCAAAGAGAAATAAAACAGTGCTCTAGTTACTAAATTAACTTGGTTCCTAAACAAAACACATTGCAAGTGGCCACGCCAAAGCCTTTTTACGTTTGGTCACAGCACTGCCTTTAACTCAACTAGTAAACCAGGTTAAACAAACCTACATCACTTTTGACCAGTGTTTGTAAACACCTCGAACATGCACCTGTTAAAATGCATATGGTTTGAAAAAGTTCACTTCCAAACATGTCAGGAACAATTAAATACACATTTTATATTTAACATAAAATAGGATGGCAGACATAATCCAGCAAGCTTTTGTACATCAGTCATTACAAAAATCCAAGGGCAGATACTTCCTTGCTACACTGTTGAATTCTTTGTTTACAAAAGGACATAGACACAAACAATTATATACTTAATGCAAATTATATACTTAATAACAGATTATAGTGCTTTTTTACACCTTCTATATGGAGACCTGCCATTCTTCTGATAAAACCACTACTCTGAGTCAAGTAAAACTGAACTTTCTTTGCTCTGTCTTGAAAGCCACTACATTTCAGCCTATATAGCACAAATTGCAGACCTTTCACTTTATGTCTCTATTAATAGTGGTTTAACCTAGTAAATTAGCTCTGTGAGTTTAATGCTGCCCTCCACCTTCTAAACCAAGACACTGCACTAGTGCAGTCACGTGCCACAACTCAATTTTCAAAATTTAGCACACCAGATATGTTAGCTTTCCTAAAATCTTAAGAACACCAACATTCAGCATTTACTGTTTTCAAAATGTTCTCCGTTCTCTCAGTTTCTGCTTACATTTACTTTATCTACACTTTAAAATACAAATCCCAAGATCTGCAGGAATTCAGAAGTGGGGTGGCCCACAATCCACCCTCTGCGACCGCACAAGACAGACAATGCATGACTTTCTCTTGAAACACTATGTAAATTAAAAATTTGACAGTGCTGATGTTCAGTAAGGGGTTTTTCATGGATTGGTAACTGTTGTCTGCCCATCCAATCCCATCGTCTGTGTTTTAAAGCCAACACCTGTCTTTAGTCACACTTGTCCTTTGCAGATACCTCCAGTTAGCTCCCAGTCTACCACAGAGTAACAATTCAGGAGCCCTCTGGTTCTGGCAAATCAGTCATGTAGGAGAGGCAAAGTTTCCACCTGGGCTGCACATTTATTTTGTGCATTACTTCACCACCCCTGCCTGTCCTTCATCCACACAGTACTTTTCTACCAATCTGATTAACGTTCACCCTCTGGATGTTTTCATTGTAAGAAGATGTTCTAATCTGAAAACCATTTACTTCTGAGTATACAGTGCTGAATTACCGTGCCATCAGGAGAAGTGCAGCTCAGCTTCTCCTCTAAACATTTCTTCAGGCTAAAACACTTCCATGTAAATGCTCTACAGTTCAAACATTTATTACCAGGTTTCAGAGTAGAATTAAATCACCATCATGGATTCACTATGTTTATTAATAAAGTGTCACAAAAATATTAGTGAAAGTTAAACAGGTAACACAAGGATATCAGAGAACATAAACGCTCAAGCTCCAGTAGCAATGTTTGCTTTGCCAGGTTACACATCCCATAAGTCCAATGGAATGCATTGCACATTATGTATCAAACTACATGCTCAGGAAGAAAATTAACTTCTGAAGCTCTGGTTGGGATTGTAATTTTGCATTAACATTACAAGAAAAGTGGAAAAGTGAGAATCCTGTTTGTTTGAACTTCTAGTATTTACAGAGGTTCATGAAGACAGAGTTTTGAACAGATGACACGCAGAAGTGTCCCTGAATCCATCTCTGGAATATGAAGAAAGGAGTCAGTCACAGGGAAGCCAGGAGTTAAGCCAAGCTCTCTCCCTCTTAAAGAAGGCAAAGGGTACTGTCTTTTCTCTGGAACATGAAGGTTGTTGTGGCATCTTTATTGCTTACTGTCACGTGGGAAAGAAGCTCCAAGTCTTCCAGATGGAAGGCAGCAGAAATAGTTTCATAACCAATTTAAATCCAGGTTGCTTTCTGTAGATTTCAATCTTGATTCTTTGCTGGCCCTCACACCTGACAGCTCTGCACATACACTTGAATGTTTAATGTCATTATACCCACAGTTCTCACCTTCAGTTCAGCTGCCATTATTTCCTTAGCTCTCTTTCTCTGTGTCCTATTCACCCATGAGAAACAGGTTTGCTTTTTTAACAAACAAAAAAACCTACAAATAAACAAAACTCCAAACAACTAAACAAAACCCCAAACAACTAAAAAAAAAAAACTCGATTTCAAAAAGGACTCCAGTTACTGAATCTTAAACAAATAAAGTCTCCCCTCTGAGCAGAAAATATAAGCTTAAGATTTTTTGCTATAGTGGAAAAAGCTCTTAAGATTGGAAAAGGCCTTGAAAACATTCAGATTTTAGACAAACATATTGCCCACTATAAGAGTTTCTGGATCACAAGGGCCAGAGTCCTCATTTTTAGGAGAAATAAGCCCTACTATGCTGTTATTGTCTCTTTTCAAGAACACTCAATCCCTCCAGAATCCATTTAGTTTATACTTGTTAAATCCCTGGGACATAAAAGGAATGTAAAATAAACTACATTGTTGCTTGTGGAACTGTTTCTAGACTGAAACACTTGGTCAGTTACACAGATAAAACACCTACATTCCTACTTCATCCCATTCTTGGATTTTTTCCTAGTAGAGGTTTTCCACGTGAACCTTCCTGCTAAGGAAGCCAGTATGGCAGTGAGCATGGAATCATACCTAATAATATTGCTCGATACCACAGCAGTTAGAGGACAAACACACATGTTGCAAAGACACAGGGCATGTTTGGTCTTGTAAAAAGAAAAAAAATAAGGAATGATTTAGTTACAGACGGCAACAACTTGAAAGGGAACTAACACAAACTCCTCTCAGTATGGGCAGATGGTGTAAGAGAAAACAGCCACAAACTGTCTTGAGAGACTCAGCGTGGGTATCAGACAGAATTTTATCCCCTAGAAGCCTGTACAGCACTGGAACAGGCTGCCTGCAGAGCTGTGGTATCTCCACCCCCAGAGGCTTCCCAGTCTCTGCTATCCCAAACCATAGCTGTGACCTGACAGAACCTGAGCAATGGTCCTGCACTGAGCAGGAGACTGGATGGAGTAAATGACCTCCTGGCAACTCTTCTACACAACTTTTTAATATTTCTTTGATAATCTATGTCTCTGAAACTAAGACACATTTCAGTACCAAATTTTAATAAAGACTCCAAGTGCAAAGTAGATTTTGATTTATGCCATTCCTCAGCCTGGTTCATAACCAACACTAACATTATCACCCTCTCCCATCACTCATAACTTTTGGGTGAATTAACTTGAAACAAGTGAATTCACTAGAACATTTTTGTCAGTATCAATGAAGTCCAAACAGGAAGTAATTAAAGGATTAGTGGTCAAAATCTACCTGTAACATTCCAAGATAAACAATTGATATAGGATACTAATTCCTACCTCTCTCTAGCTTTTCTATTCAGAAAGCACAGCATATAAACGCTGACATCCAGTTTAGAAACTAAGTTTCAGCTACTGTAAACAGAAACTTTCCTGTAGACTTAAAAGATTCACTTCGGGGTTAGGTTTTTATTTTGTTTAAAAACAAGACCATAGAGCAATTCAGATTTTTTTCCCTGGAGTCTAACTAAAATCAATTGTCAGGCCCTTGAGGAAGGATGGTGTTGACTGCCCCTACTTGTCTAATGCAACAAGGCACAAACCACACTGCAGCACAGCACTCATCCATTTGTACTCGCGCTAACAGACAACCAGCAATCAGCCTGCATGTCTTAATTACCCTTTGGGGCCTCCGAAAATCCAACAGCTGGAAATGAAGTTCTAGCCTCAGTCATCGAGGAATAGCAGCTAGGCAGGAAGAACTAATCCACAGATGCAAGGGCCAAATGTCACAGAAGAAAACTCTAAGATTTCATCACCATATTATGTATAAGATAGTATCTACACACAGTGCAGAGAGCCCTTGACCCCGGCATATCCTTCATAGAGCTCAACCATTGATTAAAAGCAGAACAGGAATACGAGATGCGCATTTCACCGCAACACCTTCTGCTCCAAACCAAACTACGGGCACCAAGAACTAAATATCGGCCGCTCGGTCTGGGGATGGGCGACATCCCCCCCGAGGGACCCACGGCAGCTGCCTGGAAGGTCGTGGCAAAGCCTGTCCGCGCGGAAGCGGGGCGGGACAGCGCGGGGGGTGCCGCGCCGAAGGAACATCGCCACCTGCCGAGCTCTATCCGAAACACTGTCCTAAGTTCCCCGCCGAGTTTAGAACCCTCCGGGAGAGCGAGGGCAGCCAGCAGGATCCCCGCGGGGCTGTGAGGGGAGCAGCGAAGAGGGCGATGCTCCCACGACACTCCTCCTCCTCCCACGCAGCTCCCGGGGCTGTTCCCGGGGGACCCCTCGGCTGGCGATCCCGGAGAGGGGTCCCGAAGAGGCGAGAAGGGTCCGGAACAGCGGGGAGAAGGGAAGGCGCTGTCCCCGTGCCGCCCTGGCACCCGGGAGCGAAGGACGCTTCTCCCCGCGCACTCGGAAGGAGAACGGGAGGAGGGCTTGGAAGTCGCTCCGGAGGAAGGTAAAGCGTGCGAAAATTAGGGAATTTAAGGAACACAGTCCTCAGGCTGTTTTCACAAACAACTCAGAGACTTGCTGGGACCGAGGAAATAAAGCAACGTGTGCGTCCCCTGCCTTGGAACATCCTCCGTCTCGCTATTTCAGCAAAAGCCATCAGTGCACTCATTCCTGCTTTCCGCAACCTTTTAAAAGCACGGTTTTACAGCGTGGAAAATACTCTTCTACAGGGACAGTCATTTCACATTGAATATTTTCGGATATATTTTTCTTTCTTTCTCTCTCTCTCTTTCTCTCCTTTCTTCCTTTCTTCTTGCTTTCTTCCTTACCTTTCTTTCTTCCTTTCCTTCCTTTTCTCTCTTTCCTTCCTTTCCTTTCTGATATCTAGAATAAACGACCTACCCAAACAATTTAGACCATAAATATAACCCACAACCACAGCAAAGCTATCAGGAGAAAACATTTTATGGGCATTTTTAACTGGAGACTGTAGTTACTTGTCTTGTGGGCTTGATGTTATAAAAACAATCTTAAAATCGACTTCAGTGTGCCCCTGTGATAAATAATGCTGCATTTCATGACAGTTATTGTATTTACTTTGTTCTGTTCTGGTTTATTCAAATAAATTCAGCACAAAAGAATAAAATTATAAAGTAAGTGTTTCTTTACAAAAGAAAAAAAAGAAAAAACCTCATGGCGATGAGGGCGTTTGAGAGAATTTCTCACACACAAATGGCCTGCCTTTCTGCTGACAGAAATAAAATTCTGCCCATGAGGAGAATGATGTCGTTTCTAAGCTTTGAAAGCTAAAAAGGAAAATTGGAAGCTGAAGTATCTGCACTTCCAGCTTTAAATAAGATCTTTATTTAACTCTTGGAATGGAAGCCAAAACTTGCTTTCTCTTTTCTCTCTTTTTCTTTTTTTATTTTTTTTTTTATTTGAAACCACAGAAAGCTGATATCCAACCCTGTTACCAGTAAATAAAAGGACTGATGAGGCTAATAAAATAAGGGGAGGTTGTCTGTATTTTTCATTATAAAATATGGCACAAGGACATTGCCCTTATTGTACTCTTTTGTTGTTGTTGTTGTTTCAATTTATTTTTTTTTAATAGAAATCTCATCATTTCAAGTAACAGCAGAAAGTGTGTGTGGGGCGGGGACGGAATGGCTTTCTCCCTCCCTTTAAAATCATCACTGAACAGAAACTAGCACAGTTTTTACTTTAGATCAAGCATCAAAAGAACACATCTTAAGAAGATCACATTTTAAAAAGACATTTCTTTCTGGTAACAATTCCTAACAGACCTTGCATACATAAAATTCTGAAGTAAAATGCATAATCTTGATTATTTTTTATTCCAAAAACATTTCCCTGATTTCTTTAGTCAACTCCACCTACATTTTATGATTTAAACTTCCTTTCTAAGGGTATGCTTAATGCAAGCAGCAGAAGACAGTGCACAGATAAAACACAAGCCAAAGCCAGACAAGGAGATCAGAAATACTCTCTTATACTCGACTACTCATGCACTGCTTCTGAAGACACCCACAGAACTTTCATTTCTTCAGAAAGCAGTGCTAAACAATGCTGTCATCAGTATAACACTACTCATAGAATTACCATATTCATCTGGCATATCTCATAGGCATTACTTGTAGCAATATAAAACTATCAGAAAGGTGGAAGGTGGGGCGGGGGGGGGGGGGGTAGTAAGTAGAGTACAAATAATTTTCTTTGTTCAGATTTTGCATAAAAGCAGCACCCATGGCCTGAAGAAACCACCACTGCCTTCTGAGTCAAGGTTCTGAGTGTGAATAAAGAAATTTTAGCTCAAAAAATTAGGCAGATTTTTAAATGTCTCCCTCCAAAGCAAAGTCATTCACTTTACAGTAATACATTCAAATGGGTTTATTCTAGTAGGAAGAAAACAGAAAGCCTAAAAATGAGTA
Source organism: Acropternis orthonyx (assembly GCA_035583155.1). Classification (NCBI taxonomy): domain Eukaryota; kingdom Metazoa; phylum Chordata; class Aves; order Passeriformes; family Rhinocryptidae; genus Acropternis; species Acropternis orthonyx. The sequence goes on along the minus strand of JAWWEU010000001.1, from coordinate 2,864,957 downwards.
CCAGCACATGCTTGGTTATAGAAAACTGAAGGTGAAAGAAAAAAAAACTTATGAAAGCTGTAGTAAAAGTGCTTTCATTTTTTAATTTAGTCTCTTTTGTTAATTTGAAATAAGGAGAATAAAGTAAAACAAACATACTTTCAGTGCATCTCAAAAGCACATACTGCAGTGAAAAAAAGGACTATATTAACAAAAAAAATTTATTTTCCCAATCAGGCACTCAGTATAAGACGAAACAAAGTCTATGATTCACAAAACCAGAATCCCAAGTGGTTCGTTGGACTTTCAATCGTCAAAATAGTCTGCCTGCATTTCAGAGCTGATACACAACTTGTGAAAGGCAGGGTGACAGTAGGAAATATAGGAAGTTGTAAGGAGACCAGAGCTCAGGCAAAACATAGATAAATCCTGATTTTAACAGCACACATTGTTTTAAGAAGTACTAAGGACATTCCACTGCTAATGAAAAGGAAAAAGAAAAGTATGTAATAGCACAATGTGCTTGTCTTCATTTTTAAAACAAGGGCTTATTTTTTTTTATTTTACAAAGATATCTTTCAGTTTCGTTTTTTTGTCTCATACCAATCATTTGATATCATTTGCTTTACTTTGAAACTCATTTTCAGAATCAGCTAGAGATTTCAGTAACACCGCCCACTTTAAATACAATACCACTTAGAAGCTGACAAGTTTGGTGTCAGAAAAAAAAAAAAAAAGAACACGGACTGAGATGTCAGTATCAAAAGAAAACTAAAATTAAGTGTTTCATGAATTTTTGTATTTGTTGGCCAGTTTCAAGTTTTCTGACAGCTCAGCTGTCCTAAGATTCTGCAGTGGTGTGAAAAAAAAGGACATGTGCAGGGAAGGGAAACTTTGCGTGTGCACCACCAAGGGGGGGCCTGAAGCATGACAGTAGGAAACCCACTGGCATTAAGGACCTACTGAAAATAAAAAAAGGACTCTTCTATCACAGGATGCAATTAACAGCAAGACACAAAGCTGCAGGAAAACGAACGTCATAATTTCCACCACTCATGGAAATACTTGTTAATCCTCAAAACTTCATGTACATAAACAAAGAAACTTTCTATTCACAGTGGCCTGAGTAACTGATCCTTGAATGCCATTTGAGTGCACCTTAATCAGAGCCAGAATATAAATCTGCACAAGTTTTCCTCTACCTCCATCTAGTCACAGGGGACATCCAAGTGCTTATTTCAGTCAGACTCTTTTGCAGTCACTGAGTCCATGATACCCCACAAAAAGAAGGCCCAAAAACTTTTACAGTGCCACACATCAGCCAGCTTTTGAAACCAGAACAAATGAAGCCAAGGAGACTGCCAGTATCCTGGGTAGGCAGTAATATAGTCTAATGTGACAAACTACTTTCAGGCTTTTGAAATATAAGAAAGGAGGCATTTTCCTCACTTTCACTTGGATTTTTTGATTCTAACTCAATTTTGATTGATGGAAAAACTCATTAATCTCAGTCACGCAGGCTCTGGCCTTCCTAGCACAGCACAAACTATTACAGGAGCAGGAAATCTTCTTCTCTCCTCTAATACTTATGAATCAGGTTTCATTACTGAAATGATCAGCTTGGTATTTTCAAACAATCATGAGAGTCAGCACTAAGAAAAAATGAGGTTATTCACACCAGATTTCAAAGTACTTCAGTGTCCAGTCAGCAGTTCAAGTACATGTCCAAAGTTTAAGGTATTGAGTATGGATAGCTCTCAAAGAAATCTTAGGGATCTAAAAAACTGTTGAGATCAAAGACAGTATCTTTATTTCCCAATCAGTCTTTTAAATTTCACCTTCATTTTACTAACTTTGGTCATGCACAGAACACATTGTGGTTGGGTATTTTTTTGTTAGGGTTGGTTTTTCTTTTGGTTAGGTTTTTTTGACTTGTTTGGTTTCTTTTTTAACAATTATCTATTACACATCAGTAAAAAAAAATGCCAGAGCATTCTCTTCTCTAGCTACAAGCCAAACAAGATAAGCATGGTTTCTCTTTTACTTTTCCACTGACTATATGAAAAAAAGTGCCCCAAAAATTTCAAGTCCATAAATTTGACTAATAAATATGTAAAGACTGAGTCACAAGCTGGGTGACTGCAGAATGAATAGACCACGATTATTTGTCACAAAGGTATTTTTTTATAGTACATATTACTTTATGTCACAAATGTATTTTTTTACATTACATATTTTATATTACATAATGCCACAAATGTATTTTTTTTCAAACTTGCCAAAGAACAAGGAGCAGGAGTCAGATACATCTTTCTTACTAAGAAATGGTGCTGAAACCAATACAACTACTCACATGAATATGCAGAGCAGGATTTAGACTGTACTGTTTTTGCCCTGTATGAATTATCCCTCACATTTCTATTGTACATTATTAAAGTGACTTGCTTTATCCTCCCAACCCCCACATCTGTGCTGCTGTAATTTACGTGAATTACGGTTAATGATCATTTGCGTTATGCTTAATCAGCATATCAATAATATGCACTGCGCAGACTAAGTAACTCTTCTTTATTCCCCCTTTAATGAAACCTATAGAAATGGAGCTGGTATTTGACTGATTGGCATCACAAAAAGGTTGCCTAGGCAGGTGCTGGAGATGGCAGTACAGGATAGAAGCCTTGTGGCTGCTGCCAATCATGCTCAAGCATCAATAAACCCTATTATTATATTTTTTAATTCTGTTGCCTTGCCATCCAGAGCAGCTGATGCTTTGTCCTTAAGGGGTTTTAATGAGCTTGACCAGATCAGTGTTACTGACGCCAAGGCTGTGGCTGTGTGGGATGGTTCAAGGAGAGATCACATTCTTACACGGTGATATTACTAACCATAGTCTAAACCACTGCCATTACAGTGTTCTTGTGTGGGACACAGAAACCTTTGAATACAAATGAGATATAAATCTTAACATGAATATTCAGGAATTTCTGGAAAGCTATTATTATATATGCCCAAGTTGAGGCCGACTTAAAAGAATAAAGAAGAACCCTTGAATGCTGGAAATGACAACCAATCAATTTGGGTCATTTTGCCAGAAATAAATTAATAGGATGTCTTGATAGGATAAAATTATTAACCTAGTAAGAGGTTTATTAAACACTTCAGCTAAATTATTTTTTTAAATTCTGTCACTCACCAGCCTTGCTATACAGACATTTATGAGAACATTGCTGCATGTTGGAGAGGAACTGGCACAACACCAATATTCTCATTTGTGAGTCACAGCCTCGAGTGTAGCTCTATTAGCTTTACCTTGTAAATCAGCACTATGCTATTAGCAATCTTTCAATATGATGTGACATCTTTATTATAATGTTTTTCCACTGAAGTCTAAGTTCATATTTCAGTTAGTTCTGAGACAGACACAGCCATATTTATCAGGTTTAATTAATTGACTATAAATAAAGGGCTGTAGAAAGAAGGCATCTCTTGCACACGATGTTCAATTGTCACCACTCTACAGCAAAATGCCAATTTGGATAGGCTAAACATTACTATTTCCATGCTTTACATTTATATCTCAATATGTAAGCTTAAAATTTCAGTATTTTGAAGACTACAGTTTAGAGTCTCAGTTCTCTTACAAAAAACAGTCACAGCATACAATCTACAATAATTTATTACCACATGATTTTTAACTAAGAATTTCATTAACTTTTAAGAACATCAGTACAACTCCATGATTTACTTTGGCTTCGATATCCATGGATATCGCAGTAAATAGGAATAACATGCAAAGACACACACACAAACAAGCTGTGCTGGATTTACCTGAAAAAAACTTACAGGAGCTAAAAAAAAAAAAAAAAAAAAATTGCTTTGACAGATCTGGGGGCCCTTTTTGGTGGGGTAATGCAGCACATCTGTTTTACTTATAGCCCCCAAGATACCCTGTATCATTCCCTACCAACTGCTTCAGGCATCTAAGGCAAGAGAGACACAGCTGCAGGGAGGAGAGCAGCAGATCTGCACAGCTGCAAGGAGCTGAATGAAGCAGAAGAGTAAAGCAGAGGAGGGCAGGGCAGCTGGGAGAGAAAGGGGAGGTGGGGGGGAAATCTTGCAAAGAAAAGAAAAAGAAAACAAGAAAAAAATGCAAGTGAAGACAAAACAAAACAAAACAAAACAAAACAAAAAAAACCCCAAAACTGATGAGCTAGAAATTGCTGGAGAGTTCCCTCTTGGACATCCTGTTTAGAGATGTTTCTTATTGGGAAAAGTCAGCAGGAAAAGCCACTGGAAAGAAACATGAACCCTCTTCCCATTTCTTCCCCATGAGAATGGAAAAATTTGATTCAGAGGCACAAAGAGAGACCCATGTGTAAACCCAAAAAACAAAACAAACCTTAATCTTAAATACTGCTAAACACCTGAATAATACTTAATATCAAGAAGGCACAACTTCGTTATTAACAACTGAATCACATAAGGCAGAGATGCAAAGGTACTGTTAACACCAATGTCTGTCTTTAAAACTGAAAAAGGTGAATTAACAGATGCCCAAAACAACAACAACAACAACAAGAACAAAATTTGGACGTTCACAACCCTGCAATGAGAATTCAAAACATGGTTGATTTGTAAAAAGTTGTTGGGCTCTTAACTAGTAACTCCTCACCCTTATCAAGACTAGTGACAGTTTTCCCCAAGCATTCAGAAGGGGCAGTACTCTCTAGCGGAGGTTTACTCATTGGATGGAAGACACAGGCAGACAGAGATGCATGAAAACTTAGAGGAGTTGTCCTCCTAAAGGTAAAAAACTAAAATAAGGCTGTCATAGGGGAAGGGGACCTTAAGGGTATGCACAAGTGACAGAACAGGAAGAGAACGTAGAATGAAAGTAATGTAGAATGTAGAAAGAAGAGTAATGGGCTGTTTCTACATGCAAACACCCACACATTCCAGAGACATGAAGTTGGGAGCTGACCACATATCAGCATCACTGGACAGATACACACTGATATTAAGTCATCAAATTCGTTTTTAAACTGGCAAAACTAAAGTACAAATGATGGAGTCAGCAAGTTTGAAAGCTCTAAGACTGCACTTCTGCATCTTCAAATAGAATGCCTAGTTTCAAGAGCTCTAGATACAAGGTAAACAAAACAAAAAAAAAACCAAAAAAAAAACCCAAAAAAAAAAAAAAACCCAAAACAAAAAAACAACACACACACACAAAAACCCACTCAACCCACTAGAACATTATTTAGATATTTCTTTAATAACAATTTAAGTCATAAGTAACAGTACTTGAACAATTCAGCAACAATTCAGCATAAAAGTTACCAAATAAGTACTTACATTACCTACTTACGTTCACATATTTTCCACCTTCTGCTACTTCCATCTGAATAAATTAGGAAATCACACTCTGAAGCAGACCCCTTAAATCTTTTAGAAATACGCTTTACAACAGAGGAAGAAAAAGCACCTAAAGAGAGGTTGTTGTTGTTGTTGTTGTTCAAGGCACCCCATGCTTTTGTGTTTCTCCACTAAGAGTGAGCTCTTGCTGGAGTTTACATGCAGTGTGATGTCCTAAAGACAAAGCACCATGGCTATGCAAGCTATGGATTGCAAGCTTAGAGCAGACTGGTTTTGAGGCTCCAAAGAACCAGAATTACTGCAGTGTCCTCTGAAGAGGAAACAATGGTTAAATAGCACATTGGTTTGCAGCAGCACTTTTCCATTTCACAGTCTGGTGAACTCACCCCATGTGATGGGTAGGAGATCCAGCCCAGCTCCCCTTGAATTGTTTTTGAATCCAGAAGATTAACTACAAAAGAAGACAAAATGAAGAGGAATGAGTTTCATTTGCCTCTGTCCAGTTAACCTCAGTTACCCGTACCAAGAGACGTGTTTATTTGAGGACCTTGTGAGCAGTTGATTTGTTCAGGTGGCCTGGCAGTCAGCTATGAAGAAGAAAAAGACAGACAAATGGAAAGGATTGTCTTGTATATCTTAAAACACAGTATGAACAGCAGAAGGGGAACTTTTGAAAACAAAAAAAGTGATAAAAACCAAACAATGGATGGCTGGCTAAATTAATTACAGCAGGGGGTGGGAACAGAACTCTTCTATCAGCTGCACAAACTACAGCATTTTCCCCTTGGATGCCTGAAATTTGGGTCAATGCATCCAAACTACATTGGTGAGATCTGAATATTTAAATTGTTATTTGATTAAAGGTCTGTATTTGGCATATAGAACTTTCTCAGAATACAGGCCTAAATAATGAATGCTGATTAAAATCTTTCCTGCAGTTCTTTCTTCCTTCTGATCTAATTTGTTCTCAAATTGTCTTGCAGTAGTGTTTTCTAAATGTCATGTGTAACACATTAGATACAAATGTAATTATTTACAATGTTACAAGTTCAGACAAACACACTTTTAAAGAGGGCCATCAATTAATTGCTAATCTTGCTGCTATCTTTTTTTTTTTTTTAAACCATGAAACGATTTTCAGCATAAGGAAGATTTTATTTCTAAACACTGACAAACATTTTCCAGTCAATCCAGTCACAGTGTGTTTATTCCCATTTTTAAACATGATGGGTATCTTAAATAAATATATACATCCAAATTAAAGGATATTCTTCTTTTTAATTTACTTTTTCTTTACTAGCACAAAAGTATATTCTGTTCCTTATCTTGGCCATATAGCCTCTAAGAGCTTAATCACGGAGTTCCCTAATTAACCATTTCTTTATCAACATGAAGCAGAACAAGTGAATTGATACAAAGTACTGTACAAAAAAATAGTCTCTCTATCAATACAAACCAATTAACTACTAGTATACAACATGCCAGTGCTGTTTGCAGCTGCACCAATCTGTGCACCTTCAGTATTTATTACATGAGATCTGGTCTTACTTGTGTTGAGTGTGTATGAAAATAACTGATAATGAGAAAAGAAATAAATCTCATCTCATGCCAGGGAATTTTAACACCTGAGAACAACGGATCTATTAGAGGTGGCCACTGTAGCAGTCTGAGCAGCTTCAGCTTCTATGTGTAAGCCTGAAGGGCTGTCACTGCTCCCAGAACCAGATGGCCTGGGTATTGATACTCCAAGGAAAGAGAAGAATAGGAAGGAAAAAAAAAAAAGGGGGAAATTATCTATGAATCTGCTAAGTTAAGCTATTTGTATTATTTCATCATTCTCCTTTTAACTGCTGTTTAATTTTGGACATCATTAAAAAAAATAGAGAGCTATGAAATCATATTTTTACTGTCAATTAGGATGTACAGGAAGAGACACAGTAGGGAAAAACAGGTGTACAGTATTAGAAATAAGACCATGTTATAAACACCCATAAATATACACATTTTCTACTTTTGTGTGCACACATTTTTGTGTTGTGTATGTGTGTGTGTGCAGTGCTATACCACCATGAATGAGCTGCTCTGCCATCCATGTGGGAAATGTTTCTCCCTGCAGTTATGCACCCCTTCCAAAGAAAACAAGAGTACTGTGAATTTTTACCTGTATCAATATACAAAATAACTTTACTAATCTTACAGAAAGAACATAATCCAGTATTATATATTTCTTAGCTCTGAATTTATAAGTAATTAAGTTCTCAATCACCTACACAAAGAAAAATGAGTCAGTCCTTTACTGAGTGCAAAGATCCCTAGGCAGCCTAATCTGGAGCAAGGTTTGCATCCATGAAAAGGAAATACTAATAAAAATTCAAAAGGAAAGAGTGCACTTCTCAGGTTTGTGAGTACAAATTCCCATAGATTACACATTTCTTGGGATAAGACAGATACGTTTGTTGTGCATCTGCAATACATGGTGGTGAGGGAAGTATGACTTGAGGTAAATTACTTGGCAATAAGTTGCTAAGGCAAATCACTCAGGAGTAAATTTAAGTAATGTATTTGTTCTTTAAGAATGAGCTTCTTGAAAACATGATTGCAGCCACTCTGAAATTTATGAATTCTGTCCAAATTCATCAGTGACATCTGGAAAAAATAAACAGCCAACACAACCTGGTGTGTAGTTTTCCTCTCTAGACTTGCCAAGCAGCCTCACAGCTCCAGCTTGCCCTGGAGGTGCACATGATCAGCATTCAGCATCTCTCTCTATGCCACCTCCATAATGGGCAGCTCCCCACTGCCTGCCTGTCTCTCCCAGCACTGAGCAGGTTAGCAGGAATTCTTGCAAAAAGCTCTCAGAGGTATTATGTAACCTGGAATCACTGGGCAAGCCGCTTTTCCACAGCCAGATGTGTTTCCCCACATTTCAGAAATCCTTAGAAAGGAGGTTTCCACACTGACTACAGCAGGCTTCTAGTTCAGATGTTTGTACTGTTCTTTATTAGTATCTGAAATGTAAAACATCCTTCCTTTTCAAACCTGATAAAAAAGGTCTTCCTTTCTCTGAAAAAAAAGCTTCTACGATGCTTATTTTCCTTGTGATTTCAAAAGAGAGTTGCACACCTTGATAGAGAGCAAACAATTAATGCAGAATTTATAAGCTGCAATAATCCTGGTCCCTAACCAAAAATGATAGGGAGAGGCAATGGTACATTTTGTATGTCCTAACACTGCATATTAACATGAAAACCAAAGAGGGCATTACCCTCTATGAAGACTGAAGGAATACATAAAGAATGGATTAGATATTCATTGTCTGATTTATTTTTTTTTTTTTTAGAGTTAGGTAAAAATCAAAACAGTAAAACAGTACACAAGCATTTAGTTCACACATTAACTCATTATAACTTCTTTCAATCCTGATATATTCTTTAGTGTAACAAAATAGAGCACCTGGTCAGGTGCCTTTTGTGAACCAATTCATGAAGCATATCACGAAAATACGTTCAGTCAGATCAGCAGCAGCAGGCACAGATCAGTGTGACCCATAAAATTCAAGTTAAATGAAAGCCAAGTATCCTACAAGTATTGAAGTATCCCAAGTATTTAAATATTCTATAGCCTAGTATTTACTAGATGAAAGAGGAAACTGGAAGGAAGAGAGTTCCAGCCTTTCCCATGGCACTATCCTGTGTAAGGTGTGCACTTTTAGCCACACTTGAATGAAGGGAATTGTATGACTTAAGTGAAGGCAAAAAGAAAATAGAGGTCAAGCCACTTCGTGCGGCAATACATTTTCTTATGTTGCAAGTGTAACAACCAACATTGAGGAGCATGGCTGGGAAGCAATTGTAGCTGCAGGTCAGATACCATCCCGGCTTTGGAGGATGATTACCCATGGCTGGAATGTTCTTAGATGGAGCACTGGGAAACAAAAGAGGAAGGGTTTGCATACTGTGTCCCAAAAGGAGAAAGGTTTTGCATACTATGTCCCAAAAAGAGAAAGGGGTTGCATATTATGTCCCAAACCAAAGCTAGTAACTTGTCTTTTTATTACTGTTTTCCAGAAGGGAATGAAGAGGTAGTTTTACAAGCCAGGTCACATGAAAGGATTTCCAGGCTCTTTCTGAGTTTTATGAGTTTCTCACACAACTCATTTGCTCTCCTTCTATCTCCTTCTCCTGCAAAACTGTGTATCACTGAGCCAGTTCCTACAGAAACCTCTGAGGCTGACCAGCCAGTTACCAAGGGTAACTCTTAAATTAGCTAAACAGTTTTGTTGCTACTGATGGTTCTTTCTGAGAGAATGCCCTGAAAAGGATTGCTGGTTATGCTAAGGAGACACAGAGGAGCTCTTATAAAACAATTTCAAATAAACAAACAAACAAACAAACAAATAAAGTGTTGTCTAACAATCTCAGTGTTCTGCATTGGTTTCCATCATGTAACTAACTTGATTTAAAACTAGTGGGAACTCTGGGGGGAAATTTACTGGTATTTAAACAGTATTAAATTGAGCAACCATGACTTCTGACTGAAAATGAGGGATGGTCCTCCTGTACAACAGCCTTGCTCACTGTACTGTATGAGGCACCTATTTCTGCCAAGTGGCAGTACACCAGCAAAATGCCAATTAAAAACACGTTTGTTCTCTTTTTAGAAGCTCTCTCCTACCTAACTTTTCTGGCCTTTCCCATGCACAACTGCAAGAGAAAGCATTATCGGTTCCCTTTTAGCCCAGGGGGTAAAACCAAATCTCTTTCCAGCAAGCAGATCAGGGATGTGGATGCGAAGGGCAAAGCTCCCTGATTCTCCTTCTCGTGGCATCCAGCAGGAGGTGAATGGAGGCTCGGGTGGAATTTGACACACTGGCCCACTCGTGCTACCTGAAACTGCTTCCACATTTAAAGGTGACGGCACAAGGCCAGCTGGGAGACTCCCTAACAAGAAGTGTCATCAGGAGTAATGTCAGGGAAGGAGAGTAGTAAAACAAGATTCCTGAATACAGTTTGAAAGCAGTAGCATTTCCAGGAACACGTGGAGCAACAACCGCTCCAATCAACTGAACACAGCATAAACACCTCTCCCAAAAGAAACAAAAATCAACAAAAATGTTGTGCCAGGTAGAACCTCCCTGAGATCCCCCTTGCTATGGAGGAAAAGCCTGCCAGGAGACATCATCTTGCAACTTGCAATATCTAAAGTGCTGTCTACAAACAACTTCACAGTTTCCAAACCAGATTTTTTACCAGGAAAATACAAAGCAATAGACAATGACATAAGATACATAAAATATTTTTTCCTCAACTAATTAACGTTTCCCATTAGACATTAAAAAAGCCCCAATGCATAAGAAACCACCAACATTATGTCTTTTCCTGTTTGGCATCAAACTGTCAGTTTAAAACTACACTAGTTAGTTATTAAAAAAAATGCCAGCAAATGGGAAAAATTAAATTTGCTATGCAACATAAAAAAAAAAAAAAATAAAAAATGATGAGTGTCCATAATTGAAACGTGTCATATAATCTTGAGCAGCAAAGAAAATACTCTGTGGTGGGAAGTCAGCTAGAACTTGGTTTTGGGGTGGGACAGAGTGGAGTCAGTGCAAACCCTGATGTCCATTTTTAGAAGGGTGAACCCTTCCCAGCAAAGGAGACTTACACCTGGATTTTCATTCACCTATGAGTACAGATCTTAGTCTTCTCAACTCTCCATTCCCCCAGCAGTGGCAGCAGCTCACCTTTGTGTCTCTGGATTATTCTGAGGCTAAAAGCAACACCTGCAGACAGGCAGGGCTCAGGCAAGGATCAACTATCACATTGATGCTGCCAGAATTTGCTAAGGCAGACCAAGAAATCTTTGGGAAGGGACAGCAGATAAAAAGGGTGATCAACTGTGGAGCCTGGTTTTAAGTAGACTACTTGGGAAGTAATTTGCTGCTTGTCCAATAACAGAAGTCAAGTCTCCTGTGATTTTATGGTCCTGCATTTCCCCTCAAATGTTGTAGTGAAGGTGTTATCACTGCTCAGAAGAAAATTACCTTAGCACACCAGAGATGACACAGGCCCCCATCTACTAACACTGCTTTTATAGCTTTGTCTCCCTCCAGCCTGGGACACCCTAGGAAGCAAAGTGACACTGAGCTACACAGAGCAAAGTCTCCTAAAAACAGCAAACAGCACTTTGTAGCACATTCCCAATCCAGATGCCAACACTTTGGCCCATTTACTACACAACTCTTTTCCAAATGCAAGATTTCTCGGTGAGATTTCTGCTACAGCTCAAAGCCAGACTACAGTCCTTGGAGAGGCACAACACTGCGAGGTCTGCACTTTCAACTCTTCTTGCCTGCACCATTTTACTGTACAATACAAATATGATTTTGTGCAGAACATTCCAAATTTGGCAACTGTCATGTTCAATCTGTGGTTAAATTGCTGACTGAGGAACTCCACCAGGGTAGGAGCAAGAGATGAACAAACAAGCAGAAACCAAAATTAATTAAAAACCAGTTGTTCCAATAATGAACACAGGAGTCTTCAGAAAAGACTGGATAGTCCAAGTCTCCATTATTTTCATTTAAATGTTCAGTAAATAACTGCTTCCAAAATTAAGAGATTGTGTTACAAATATCAGATGAAAAGACAAGAGATTAGCAATATGCATCAAGTTATCCTACAGAGTATTTCCTCTACAGGACATAAAAGCTTCCACCATCAATTTGGACAATTTGGTAAATTCTAATTTTATAGCAGTTTCCCTCAGCTTTTGAAGAGGAAAAATTTAATTTTCCTCCCAGATTTTACTCTTCTCATCAAATACACTCCCCAAGAGCATCTGAGGCCAGATTTAGATACCTCAGCTTTTCCTGCAGCTGGAAAATGAAGCAGCCAAAGAAAGAACCTCACTGCAAGTCTCTCTCAAAAGGCTGCCACAAAGGAGGGAAAGCAAGACAGCAATAAGCAATGCAGGAATGCCTATAAAGAAAAGCATGGATTGTAAACCTGAAAACCAGAGCCAGTGCAGGAGGCTCCATGGCAGCACAGCAGCCCTCTCCCTGCTCACAGCATGGATTTTGATGCTGCTGGGGATGATGGCACTCCCATGCCCCCCTCATGGGTCAGGCCATGCCAACTGGCAGCCACAGCCCTCTGTGAGCCTCAGCCCAGCCAGCCTGGCTCTCATCACCTGCACTCACTGCCAAGGGGAAGCTCTCCTGTGGTCTTCCTCCTTTTGCTAAGGGTGGAGCCTGAGTGTGGAGAAGAGACAACACTATCCCAAGTCTCACAAACATCCAGGACACAGACAGTCAGGCCCAAAAACAAAACCCTCACCTGAGAGGCTGCAAAGAGCAAAACTGCAGAACTTCACTATCCCTTGGAAGAGAAAACTGGAACTGATTTCAACACAGAACAGAAAACAAACATCACTAGAAATCTTCAGAGCATTCATGGAACACCAAAAGCTGTTTCCCCCACCTTACTGAGGCAAGGCAGGATTTGTGAAGCTTTTATCTTCCTCTCTGCAAAATCTGTATAAGTTCTACACAGCTGTGCAGGCATACCCCAACCTCCTAACTGAGCACCTTGCAGAAGTTATTCTGGCTACTGTAAACAGAAAACAAAACCAAGCTGTTTCTGCTCCACTGATGACACATGGACTAGCAGCTCTTGCAGGAGAAAGCTGACACACCTTTACACTGCTTTTTCTGGGAATACCTGGCCGTGTTACGTTGCCATCCACCCAACCATTCTCATGGATGAACACAGCCAAAACAGTTTTTGTTGCTTCTTTATTAGTTTGAAACATGAGAGTTCTCTTGATATTGTTAAAGTGGCACAAAGCTCAATTTCCAAGTATGCAAAAACATATGACTGGTGGTGGGCTGGAATGCAATGTTTATCAAAGGGGCCTAATAGGGTTTTGGTTTTATTAGGCTATTTCCTGTAAGTCGATATGTGCCAGTTCTTTTCATTAAGACAAGGATATAAAAATTAAAAATGGATTAACTTAATGGGTTCCAAATTACTGTGTTGCTTTCACTTCTTTGCATTTTTTTTTAAAACTGCTCCAATTGGTCCTTTCCCAGTACTTCCTACAAAAGGCAAGAGGCATAAAGCCTTTAGATACCTGAATTACAGTTTAGCTAAACTCTCATCCAAGTACAAATCCTGCTAATCTCATTCTACTCTGGCATTAAATCTGGTATCAGCTGTGTTAAACATGCAAATGCAAAATGGGGGCTACTGTGTTGAAAAGGAGTTGAAACTCCAAAACTCAAGTTTAACTTTCTCAAGGAAAAGAAAAAAAATTACCAGAAACTACAGATGAGATTCTGTTACCTAAATGCAGCCACTCCACCACCAGCCCAGAATAGAAGTGGGTCTCTTGCAGGATGTGTCATATTTGTCAGTCCTGCTGGGTGCCCAAACTCTGAGTCACAGAAAACGGCACCACATGTTATGGTGAGCCAAAACTCAACAACAAACGTTACTCAAATAATTTTAACAAGATTTAAAGTACTTCTCAAAAGGGCTTGGCCACACTACACATCTAACTCTTTTTATTTCTGTGTTCCTGCTCCCTTGGGGAAACAAATACTTTTCAGTATTCACTAGTTTTACAGAATTGAGCTCTCAGAAGGTCTGATAGATTTGGGGTCTACCAGAGCATGAAAAAGATCCCCCTTGGGAAGGCTTCTAGCAACTTAAAGAGGAAAATAAATGTTGCATCATGATGCCCAAGTTCACGTAAGGTAAACTGAGAATTCCAAACCTAGTATGATATGCTCAGTTTCTAGAATTCTAGACATCAAAGAGGGTCACAGAAGAGACTCTTGGGCACACACAATACCCATGACTAAAAGTTCCTAAGTTCACACAAATTTTACTGCAGTTCAAACATATTCAGGGACCTGAAACCAACCAAAAAAAAAAAAAAAAAAAGTCACAGCAAATGATCAATAACTCTTTGAGGACAGAAATTTTTGAGACAGGGACCAGAGCACAAGTCCAGGAAATGACTATTCATTTGTTAAATAGGCTGCGATATCCCCCAAGTGAATCAGCAGGCAGCATGCCACAACCCATAAAAAAAATCTGCTTTTAAGAAACTCCTCACATGGGGCATAGAAAAACAAAACCTCTGCAAGTGAAGAGAGTTGTGGTGGGTTTGGTTTTGAAACACAGAAGTAAAGACTTGTAAAAGAAATTCAGAGAATCCTGAAGTATTACATTTGGAAAGTCACATACTCAGGTGTGCCCTGATATTTTTTGTCCAGCTTTTCTTCTCTCCTTCCGTGACTCAAGAGCTCCAGCTGGCATGGAATGCTTGGGTCCTTACATGGCTAACTCCACAGGTAAAACAAACCCACAGAGAAAATGACTAAACATCATGGTGCACATTGGGGGAGTAAAATGCCAATAGTGTAAGAAATCTACTCAAATGTCATGTTGAGAAAATCAAGACGCTAAAACCGTTTTTATTTTCCAGTACAGTGATGTCACCAACATGTTTCCATTGTTTGCCAGGTTAACAGAATTTATGGAGGTAATTAATGCAGAACATGTGTGCTGAGCTATCCATATGAAAAATGGAATTGCCCTGACTTCATTTGCTGCCTTTGCAACAAAAACCCCACTAACATCTTTTTTCACTATTTCCATATGTGAGAAATACAAATATTTATAACAAAGGTAAATGACTAAATGACTGCTCTATTCCCATCCACCCACAAGCCACTTTTTCATATCCCTGTCTTCTGCTTATTCTTCTGCTTCCATTACCTTCCCACAAAGGGCTCAGGTTTCCATTATGTTCCACAAACTGAGCATGTTCCTCATGCTTTTTCTCCAGAGTTTCTTTCCTTGGTTAGCACAGACAACTTCTGTTTCAATTTCTTGAGCACCCTCTAACTTTAACCCAAATTCCAGGACCAAGGCAACCAATTAACTATGGAAAAGCAATGCCATTAAACAAATAATTCTTTTCTTGTGTCTTTTCTTCAGGGCATCTACAGAATCAATGCATCCCCCCTCTGGTAAATAGCATTTATTTAAAAAAACCCAAACAAGCAAACAAACAAAAAACCCCAAAAAAAAAATAAAAAAAAAAAAAAACCACCAAAAACAGGACATGCAGCCCTTGCAATCAGGAAAAGACAATCTTTGCCTTCTAAACTTTATGGCTGAATGCTGGACTCTGGAAGCAAAGGGACAGAAGGAATGGCAGAGGCACAAGAGAAAAGCTACAGGGCAGGCTGGGAACAAGAGAGACAGATGAGGTCTTCCTGCAGCTGGGTTGTCTCCACAGAGTTTAGGTGAGAATAGCACTTTTTCCATGCACTCCAGGAAAACTGAACTCCCAACCACTGCCAGGGCATTTGCTCTCTGAGGTAAATCAGATGTGGGAGCAAAGTTTTTGCAGGCTGAGGCCTCACCATTCCAGAAGCTGTTTCAATATAAAGGCCTGAAGTAGCTGTTCTCCATAGCTGGTCATGAATATTAACAGACATAACTTGCTTTCCCTTTTGTTTTTCTTTTTGCTTTTTTTTTATTTTTTGTTTTGCTTTTTTTTCTATTGTAAAGAAAGCACTGCTAGAGAAAGACTAAATAGAATGGTAAAAATGCCTCTACCCTGTCTTAACTGCAGGCTCTGTTGAAATTCACCTCTGGTAAATCACAGGCATGAAGCTTACTAATGTAAACAAAGCTAAGACTTTCAGGGAGGCAAGGAATTTCTTAATTTGTGCTTTGCTCAGTGTTCAGATCACCGTCAGCACTGAATTTTGGGTCCCTAACACTGTAATTAATCAGAGAAAGTTTGGATTTTGGTCTGATTTTTCTAAGATTCAGGTCCAACTTTCATTTCATCTCTGCCTACCTATTCTCTTACTTTAATCCTTCTCTCCACTTCCAAAAGAGAGCTCTTAAAAAGCCTTGCCTCCCAAAAACATCAAGCACAGCAAACCCCCTCTAGCTGCCTTCTAACTTCTCAGAAACTAAATCAAGAAACCCCATTGCTATTTGTTACTGCACAAAGTCTGTGGGAAACTTAAAATGGACCAAAACATACCTCTGTGCTTTAATTACAATATATTTAAATAGTAACTCGCCACTCCAGATTTTCTACAAACCCCTCCATTCCTAGGCACAAATTTAAAAGTTTCAGTTCTTAATTACTGTCCTATAATGTGAGGCAGTCCTATAATGTAAACCAGCTTTAGCAGGTTTAATTATTGAAAAAAAAAAAAAAAAAAAAAAAAAAAAAAAAAAAAAAAAGAGAGACACCAATTCAATGCAAACCTTTCTGTCCAAATATAGATATAAAACAGTGGGAGAAACCAGCTTGAAATAAAAAAAAAAAAACCAAGCACCATTTCCACACCTTATTACACTAAACTGCCCTGACTGAACCTTAACATTCAACCTATTGTTCACTTAATTGCTAGCAAGTTTCAAGGACTGTTCGTTTGGTCTGCTATTCTTCTTTCATCAATATTTTTCCAGTAGATTAATGGGATTTTCCTCCATATTTTGCCTGAAACAGCAGGACACAGTAGTTTAATGGGGGGGGTGGATGGAAAGAGAGTGGTACAAACGTTTCTGCTCGCAGTGTGTCTGATTTAATAATGTCTCTGCAAATTTAAGACTCTACGTGCTGGTGTTTCATTCAGCCTTTCCGTCACTCTGGCAGGCTGGAACTTTTCTGTCACCATCTCAAGGTTTCTTTCAGGCAGGATTATCTTTACTTCTATATCTTTATTTCTTTCATTCATTCACTGCAAAAATGTGAAAGGAACTTTCAGTCTACGGGGCTGAATTTTAATCTTCCATCCGTTTCACAGTGTGAAATGAGTACTTACCCGGCAAAATGAGTACTTGTGCGAGGATTTATCAAGCCCTACAAAACTAAGAAGCACAAGCCTGATGCTGGGGAATACAATCCTAACCCCACAAATTGCTATCATGCTCTCTTTCCAAAATTACACCACTGGGAGTTCATATCTAAACCTCTGAATTAACCTCTTTTCTTTTAAAAGTTTTGGTTCTTTTTTATAACAATTTAAATATTATTATTTTTTAAAAGCTCCTGCTCTAAAGTGTTTATTGAAATAAGGGTTACACCAATGCAGTGAACTTTTAGCGAAATGGATCACTTAACAGTAATCACACACATTTGGAAACAAAAAATTCTTCTATTTCACTGTATCATTTCTTATGGCAAGTTTTTCATAAATATATTTTCAACAAATGTAACAGTACATTTGCAAAAGAAAGGAAATGTTTCATTCCAGAAAAACAGATCTTTGGATGCTGAAATTACCTTTTAGAAAGGCAGTGAAAGTCCTCTGCCCCCCCTCTGAAGTTTTATCTAACACATACGGACGAGTCCAGTTAATTTTGCACCTTCGGGTATCAAAATGACCTCCTGTGTTTCTGCATCAGCTCCACTGTGCTGAGCTTTGAACTTCAGCAAAAGTAAGGCTGTGATTATTGCTCCAGGGTTTTTTGTTTGTTTGTTTTGTTTCTTTTTTGACAGAAAAATCAAACAGCAGTTACATGAATTACAGGCATCTAGTGGAACTAACTCAGGCTCTGTACAAAAACCTACAAACAGCACTGCTGTATTTGGTAACAGCTCTGCAGTGACCCTCACTGGTGATAAAATCCAGAGCTCTGAAGACAAGAAAATGAACACCTGCATCCGTATTTCTAAACTTTCATCAAGTGGGGATTACAAGAACAAGAGCAATTACATACACTCCTAGAGGAAAACTCGCAAGTTTTCAAATAGAATCAAAAGCAAGTGTACTAACAGCAATTTACCTAACACCAGCAGATAATAATTAAAAAAAATTAAAGCTAATTTGTATATCCTCCCAGATGGGAATGAAATATTTAAGTTCAATCCTAATGTACTTCTGATTTGCAAAGATTTTATGTAAATAACTGTTAAACTTAGTGTGCCTGGTATCTGTTCTGTGCTTTCACATTCTGGTAGTGTCTCTGAAGCCTGAGTTCCTGAGGCTGAGAGTACAGAACCCATCTCTATGCCCTGACTGCTTCGTTGGGTAGCAAATATGTTGTATCCAAATTAACTGCAACAAGGACTGACTGCTGTGTCCAATTTGCACATCTTTGTGTTTCAAACACCTGCTTTAAGTTTGGTATGGCAAATGTAGTGATTTTTCTTTTTAATACACTATGTTGAAATCAGCAGTAAGTCAAGAAAAAGTCCAGTGACAAACAGAAAATAAATTAGTCTGTGTGCTACAGCCTGCTAATCAAAACCTTGACAGAAAATTATTGCTCAATTTACTTCTGTTGCACTGAGTTTTAAAAACATCATGGTGTAAACTTTAAAACACCTGTATTATTTGTCTAATCACACATTTTAGGATTAAGCACAGAAGCTTTGAATAAAACACAGCTGTATGAAAAGCAGTCCTCTAGCCTCCCATGACTTTGAGCTTTCTGAAATTAAATTTTAAAAGGTATCCCATTAAGACTTTTAAACCTACTTTTAACTTCTTTTGCAGATAAACACTCAATTGCAAGCCAGAGGCACCAGCAGGAATTGTGTCACGAGAAATGAAGACTTACCCTGACCTAATGCTACCTGACACACAGCAAAGCAAGACTTGTAGAAAGCATTTCCCTCTGCAACCCCTTTTGATTGTATTGAAAAGTTCCCAGTACTGACAGCCTTTCCCAAAATTACATGCAAGAGTTGGTCAGGCATTTTGCTCCATGTGCAAGCACCACATTTTTCAAAACCACACCAAGAGCTGTCATTACTACAAAGGCACAGTAAATTGTCTTTAGCAAGTTTAAGTGTTAACAGAGACCAGTTCAGACAGAATGCTGTATTTAATTGCACAGTTATGCAAAGTTCTGAGAGGGTAATCAATGAAAAAAAGATGAAATTGCATCTCCAAATCCAATACAGACTGAAAAGAGAGGCTGATTGGAACCTTCTTACTGTAAACCAAAACAGACACTATTTGAAACCAAGTACTATAAGCAGATTTACGTATTGATCTTTTGGTAGCTGTGTTCACAAGAAATTAATTTTATGCTAGATTGAGAGGTTACAAGAAGTTTCCTGTCTGCACAGTCAAAATATTATTGAAGCAATTCAGGTTGTCAGTAAAAGCTTAAACAAATTTGCTGATAATCCTGTTAATGACCTAGGTCAAGTGTTAACTGTTGTGGGTTATAAAACAGTGAAATTAAGGTTGCTGGTACCCTCAGGCAGGCAATATAGTTACAGAAGAGACCGAGGAAAAATTATTAAATTAAAGAATGATAGAACTCATTTGATTTCTTGATACTGTAGGAATTATTCAGAAAAACAATAAAAATTGCATCCTTCCAAGGGAAAAAAACCACAATCCTCACTAAACAGAAAATATCCAACGAAATGGAAGAGGAGACCATGCGGTTTCTGTGCACCTCCGTGGTTCAGTTTGCAGCTCCAAACTGAAAAAGTTAGATGTTAAATCTTCCTGACATTTTCCTGCCTCGCTGAAAATGGCACACACCTTACCAGTGCACACAGATAAATCTGAGCTTCAGAGAAGCCTCTTGAGCTCCTGTGATGGTGTTGGTAACATTCATGCAGCTTTTTGATGAGCATGGCAGAGAGAGTTTAAAAACAAACTCAGCAGAGAATTTTACATTCCATCAAGAAAAAAAAACAAAAACCTCTAAATAAAACTTCTCTGGGATGAAGCAAATTAACAAAAACTCAAGCACTCCATGAAAGAGACAGAAAAGGACTGCAGTGAACACCAGAAAGTGAACTAAGCCAATAACTTGCCTTCAGCCCTTCTTTCATCCCTTCCTCCCATCCACTCTCATTGCAGTATCAGCACTAAGTCAGACAGTCATCAGTTTTAATAATTAATTGCAAATGTTTACAGAATTTGTACTTAGAAAAAGAGAAATTATTCTTTCAAGTAAAATAAATTTAGGAAATATTCCTGGTAGCTCTGAACATACTCTTGTAATGTGCCCACTGCAACATTTACATCCCCTAGAAATTAGATAAAGCTATATAAACACACCAAAAAATTAGTTCCATCCCTTGTTAAAACAATCTATGAGGAGAATTTGAACAATAGGTTTAATATAAAATGTAGGAAAAATAGGTATACATTTTTATCTACATGCCTATCTGAACAGTTTCTGTCCAAAATATATATTTTTTCATTCTCAATGGTGGAAAAAGGAAACTTTTCTAAATGTCCCAGAGAAACTATCTCTATTTTTGGGAGAAAATATATGATAACAACAGTAGGAAAGTAAGTAAAGTGGTTAGAAAAAGATTATTTAATACAAAAAACCATCATGTTCTGACATGATTTAAAGCTGCATGCTCATCAAATTAGTGGGTCAGCAAATGATAATAATTCAGATTTCTACATTCACACAATCAGCCTAAACACACTGCAAATAAATAAAAGAATTACTGAGCTTTCCTAAGTGAGGCTAAAAAAGAAAAAAAAAGAAAAAAAAGAAAAAAGGCCTTTAAAGCTAATCTCTTTTTTTAAAGAAACTGTCAGTATTCCTGGTTTTGAGAGGCACAGCAAAACACACGCTTCAAGAAAAGTAGCCATGCAAAAGCAGGTTACCTTCTGGTAACTGCATTGACGCTGCTGTTTTCACCAGCTATTTTGAAAATATTGGTCATATCATACAAGCTCTTGAAGCTGAAAGAACAGAAACAGTATTTGCTGGAAGCTCACTTGAACAGCTATGCTTAACATGCATTTTGTATGATACCAATTTCTTTTCCTCCTTTCTCAATTCTCAGGGCCACTGACTTGAACAAAGTATTTTTTGGCTAACTGGAATGCTCTAATATCTTTTTGGTATACTTAGTCTCAGTTTACAGAATGTGCCTGTCTGTCACTGCCATGGAGGCAGAGCTGCTCCACTGCCTGACAGAGCTACAACCATTCCCAAAAAGCTTTTAATAAAACAACGGTAACCCCTCTCTTATTTTCATTTTTGAAAATAATTTGTAAGAGATTACAGTATTTACAAAATAGCATATATATGGAGGCTTAAAAGTCACTAGTGAAAGCGCACTCTTTTAAATAACCTATAAAGCACTGCATACAAAACAAATTTACATAAAACATACAAGCAAGATGACATATTGCTCTTATAGTATAATGGTACCATGATTACATCCTACCAGTGAAAACATGAGGATTAAAGATTATCAAGGGCTTGTAAAGTTTGCATCTTTCCTTATTTACTTTTTATTATATTTCTTTTTCTTTTCAGAAATCGTTTAAAGTTGTTATCTCACTGCCCTTATCCCACAAGCACCCAGAATATCAATAAGTACGTCAGCGTTACTTGTACAGGAGAAATAAATGCTCCAACAGCTTTGATATCTGCTTCTCTACACAAACACTACAGCTCAAGAAGGTACAAGTTTTACATGATTGTTGGTTGCCAGAAGTTCTTCAAAACCTTTGGCCTCTAGATTTCATCCCTAAAGATAATTACACTGGACATTCTGGTCATGCTGAGTGGCCTTGCTGTGCAAGTAGGCAAAAGCTCCTTTTTTTTTTTTTTTTTTTTTTTAATTTCTTAATAGGAAAAGGTCAGTTTAAATTTTTTTTAAGTATTTCAATCATTTTTTCAGTGTCAAGTTGTCATTATTTTTTCCCCTGAAACCTAGCATTCATTTTCAGTAAATATCATCTTAAAAATTACCACAGCAAAGAGACCAAACAACTCATGCTTTGTTTCTGGAAATTCACACACACTGACATACACACGCACACAGTTTTAACACATTAATACGAGCCGATACAATTCTGACACTAATAACAGAATCTGATACAAATCCGCTACGGAACTAAAAGGTTTCACAGGGGAGCCAGGGTTTTTTTTTGTTTTTTTTGTTTTGGTTTTGTTTTGCTTGTTTGTTTGTTTTTTTGTATTAATTAAAAGTTTTGAAAGACAGGACGACTAATGCAACCACCACCCCTGCACATGCGAAAGCTCACGGGGTGAGGGAGCCGGGGGCCACCCGTCAGCTTTTATAGCTGGTTCCTACCGCTGTCAGCTCTCAGCTGTTGGACGAGCGAGCAGGAGGGCACCTGCCGGGGCTGGGATGCTCCGGCTGCCCCGGCGCGGCGGTACCGCGGCCGCTCCTGGTGCTACCCCGTCCCCTCCCCGCCGTGCGCCCACCGCGGCCCCTCGCTGCCTATCTCCCCGGCTGTCAGAGGGCCAGGAGGTGGCACAGGATGCCCTGCCCTCGCCAACTTTCCTCGGGGAGCGGCTGGGGAGGCCGCCCACCGCTCTGGGCATGGCGCCGGACCGCGGAGGGGATGGGGCCGCGCTGCCGGGGCGAGCCCGGCTGTCCCGGGGGCGAGGAGGCGCTGCCGCCCGGGACCACCTTAACGGGGAAGGGAAGCGGGGAATAAGAGAGGAAAAAAACACCAACATAAATAGGAAAGGAGGAATGGAGGGAAGGAAGAGCAAGGGGAAAGCGGGGATGGAGGGAAGGGACAGCAAGGGGAAAGGGGGGATGGAGGGAAGGGATAGCAAGGGGAAAGCGGCGATGGAGGGAAGGGGAAAGCGGGGATGAAGGGAACGGAGAGCAAAAGGAAAGCGGGGATAGAGGAAAGGGAGAGCAAAGGGAAAGCGGGGATGGAGGAAAGGGAGAGCAAGAAAGAAACGGGTCACCCGGCCGTGCCGCGGCTCACCTTCGTTGACGGGGCGGGCGCTCAGACGCCCGGCAGCGCCCAGGGCAGAGCGGAGCAGCAGCGGCAGCAGCAGCAGCAGGAGGAGCAGCGGCGGCGGCAGGCGGTCCATGTCGGCGGGGCAGCGCGCAGGCAGAGCCGCATGTCTCCGCGCCGCATGCCACCACTCCGCGCCCGCTCCGCGCCGCCGCCCGTGGGACCGGGGCCGGGGCCGGGACCATGCCCCGCGCCCGCCTTCGCGCTGCGCCCGGGAGGGGCCGCCCCCGCCCGGCCCCGCCGCCGCCCGGCCCCGCCGCCGCCAACAAAGGGGGAGCGGCAGCGGCGCCCCCGCCCCGGACACGCCCACCCGT
Source organism: Acropternis orthonyx (assembly GCA_035583155.1). NCBI lineage: Eukaryota > Metazoa > Chordata > Aves > Passeriformes > Rhinocryptidae > Acropternis > Acropternis orthonyx. Next base: position 2,841,518 of record JAWWEU010000001.1, on the reverse strand, counting down.
GACACGCCCACCCGAGACACGCCCATAAAGGGACACGCCCACCCGCCACGCCCAATGAGGAGCGCGGTTCGGTGGGCGTGGTCTCCGTTGTGGGTGGGGTTTGCCATGGTCACGCCCCCCCAGCCCCCCGCGGCATGGTGGGAGTTGTAGTCATGGGGAGGGTGGAGAGACCCCCGGGGCTGGGGTAAGGCTGGGGGCGCGAGGGCAGAGCGGGGACAGTGTCACACTGGGGGGGGGACGGTGTCATACCGGGGGGGAACAGTGTCACACTTGGGGGGACACAGCAGGGACAGTGTCACACCGCGGGGGACACAGCAGGGACAGTGTCACACTGGGGGGACAGAGCAGGGTGTCACACGGAGGGGACAGTGTCACACTTGGGGGGACAGAGCTGGGACAGTGCCATACTGGAGGGACAGAGCAGGGACAGTGTCACACGGAGGGGACAGTGTCACACTTGGGGGGACAGA
>JAWWEU010000001.1:2629290-2840948 GCA_035583155.1 Acropternis orthonyx | reverse complement strand
CCCGCCGCCGCCGCCGCACCGCCCCGGGCCCCGCCGCCGACACGCCCACCTGCCCGCCCGCCGGGGGCGAGCCCGGCCGGGGGGATGCGGGGATGGAGCGACTCCGACCCGGGGTGATTTCGGGATGAGGCTAGTCCGGCTGGGAGGATACGGGGATGGGGCGCTCCCCGGGTCGCGGTCGGTGCCCGGGGAGGGGCGGGCGGCGGGTCCCGGGCAGAGCCAGCCCGCCCCCGAGCCCGGGAAGGTGCCCCCGTCACAGGCTCTGCGGTTGGGGATGGCACGAGTCACGTAACTCGGGAGCCTCGGGTGGGTGTTTTAGCCGGCTGCAATCCGATCGTGTCCAATTACCGGCCTTTTCCTAGGATGAATGCAACTGCGAAGTAGCGGTGGAGCGTTCCGAGTTTCAGGCTGCAGCCATACCCGGCTTGCTGGGAAAACGCCAGCTACATCGTTCATTCCTTGCTTTCCCCTCTGCTCCAGCCTGCACCTTTACTTCGGGCACAAAGAACAGCCTTGCTTTGACCTCACTGAGGCAAACTGGAGCCTTGGGGGTAGCAGGGGCCTCCCCCCAAGCGCTGCTCTCTCTAGGAGTGTGCAGCTTTACTCTAGAAGTTACCATGTAAAATGAGTATTTCGGACACATTCTCTGCATGCCTGCACCTTACCTCCAGTCCTCTCAGCCCATCACAAGGCCCAGAGTACCTGTCAGAGCAGAGGGCAGAGAAACAGGCATGCAGTACTGCTATTCCACTGCTCCCAGGGGGAATCACTGCAGAGCAGCACTTCCCGAGCTTCCCCTTCTGTAGATCATTTTTTCACAATACGGACATCTTTCTTCCCAAGTGACTCGTCTAAGGTCTCCAGAGCCACCCAGCGTGGTTCTGTGGAAATGGGAAAATATTTGAATAATACTGAGGTCAAATAAATATTTCACTCCAAACCGAAGTTATGCATCCACATAGTATGAGGTCTTGCTCTGAATGCATGTGCTGTCTGCACAGACAGCAAGCAACAGGCGGGGAGGAAAGGAGCTTTTGGCAGCAAATGTGGAACTACACGCAGAATTAACATCAAAAATCTTTGATACCACAGGAACTGAACCCCTGTGTTCTCAAACCACCATCTTAAACGTCTGAACAACCTTTCAGTTGATTGTCCTATGTGTCCTTGGGTCCTCAGGATCATCAGTGTCAGCTGAAAACTGCTGCCCTCGGCACCGGAGCTCCAAGTTTATCAAAAGCAGTGCTACCTGTGGGGTTACACTGCAGTACAGTGCTGCCAGCTCCCTTCAGCAGTGAGGCAGCTTTCCTGTCCCCCCAGCAGCAGAAGAGGAGGTGCTGCACTGGCTTTAGGTCAGGACCTGTGCCAAGGTCTCTCCTGCCCGGTATTGGCATACCTCAAACAGCTCGTTTGACTCTGCCAGGCCCACACTGCACTAAAGGGGTTGCAAATGTATGTAAGCCAAACCAGAGGAGAGGGAAGGCTGTGAGAATTCAGTCTCAATCAGGTACGTGTTTCAAGGGAGCACAGTGGAGGACATAAGCATTAAAAATTAATAAGGAGACATTAATCTCCTTTCCTGTTTCCAGGCTTGATTATTCTGTCAACCAAATTAGGGAATCATCAAACCTTATACCATCTGTTTCATGTCTCCAACTCTTCCTTTCACTTATACTTGTGTTTACCATCTACCATATCTATTTCCTCTGTGATCAAACTTCCAAAAGGAGAAAGAGATGCCTGGGACTCTTGAGCAGGCACCTCCAGGGGCAGAGGGAGAAACAGCATGGTCTGGTCATACAGTTAACAGAGACAGACACCCCATGTCCTCCTTTGTCTTTCTCAAGGCTCATTTCACTGTACCTCTTTCAATCATTTGACAGAGGTGCTTTTCCACAGCAAAATGTCCAGAAATATCCACTGATTTCCTCAAAATCTCACCCTCCCAAGTAATAAAAGCTATTCTCGCTTGATTTGAAGTTGGGGATTTTTTGTTGCAAAACTTTACCTCAGCTTTTCTAGAATACACAACTGTTTTCTTTGAGTTCTTTTGTACAGCAGAGGCAAGTCTGCTATTCAAAACACTACCAAGTTCTGAGTTTTGGTCTCATGAAGCCACATCTTTCTTTTGTGACTTCAGGTAAATACTTTTTTTAAGGTGTGAGGGAAAGGTGAAAGAAAATGGGTGAAGAATGACAGCAAATCTTGGGGCTGGAGACGGAGTGGATGAAGAAAAACGATGACAACAACCAAGACAAAGCCCAACAAACTTCTGTATTCGGTCAGTCGGAAAAAAGTATTTCTAAAGAAGGGAGTTTTTGTTTTTCACTGTTTAAGTTCTCTGTGTGTAAAACATCTACGCCTTCCAGCTGCAACACCTGATTCTGCCCTTGCTTTGGGAGCAGGAGGCTGAGCATCCATCATAGTTTTACCCCACAACAGTGATTTGCTGATGCAGCAAAAGCAAAAAAGGAGAGGTAACCATATTCAGCTGTCAAACCTTGTTTTTTGGTGATGTTGTTTACTATAGGTACTAGTCCAAGCTGAGGGAGGGGGGAAAAAAGGAAAAAAAAAAGGTAAGAATGACAGAAAAGAGCTGGTAAGAAAACCTCATGGAAAACATAATACATGCTACAAGTGAATGTTCTCAAACTGTTAATGTTATCGTTAACTCCTTCACTGGCTGACTGTAAGAAAACAAAGGATGGATATTAGAAAAGGCTATGCATCTTTGTGCAAGATAACAATGTGGTTACCAGATAAAGATTATGTTTAAAAAAACCCCAATGAGATGGAAGAAGGAAGGAGAGGAACAAATTAAAATCCATACAGTAAACACCAGATTGTAAATTCCCAAGTCTGCCTCATGACAACATGTGTACCCACACACACAAACACACGTATTTCAGGTTGATTTCACCACCCATGCCTCAAGGTGTAATTTTCAACCTTCTTTTCTCCTTGGGAGGGTTAGAAATGCACTTCTCAGAAACAAATTAAAGTTCAGATTTTCATATGATGCTGTGGACAGCTGACAGTTCCATACCAAGGGGCAACATGGATAATTAGGCCAAACACTAAAGGTGAGCTCTGCAGAATCTTTTGTCCAGACTGGAGAAATATTACTTTAAACAAATATTTTGAAGTTACTCAGAGTAACTTTTTTTTTAATTTTTGTTTTTTAAAATATCTTAGCACCAGTGAACTCATCTCATACAGGAAGAAAAGAATATCAAACAATACAATCTATATAATGCACATTTTTACTATCAAACCTTTAAGAAAGAAAACCTCTCAAGCTAAAAAATGAATAGCAGAAATATTGAGAAAAATTTGAAATAAAGAACACATTTTAAAAAAATGCAGGTTCAGGGGAAATTCTCAGCAGGAAAGAAAGATAAAATTCATTACAAATTTCTCACTATGCTTTTTTCTCTGTGCCATGCTTTGTGTTAGTTTTGTGCAAATTGCATGTTTACTCTATTAAGAGTAATTTTCTGTGAGCTTAAAGGGCACCTTTGAAGAAAGAAAATAGCCTCTAGTGGCATTTCTACATAACCAGAGTGCACATGGTAATATCTTTGCCCTAGCATCCATAAAATCATTCTAGAGAAACACATAACTATGATTTATGATTTTCTGCCAACCCTGGACTTTAATTTCTTTAATATATTGAAGATCAAAATCCTTACTAAACACAAATTTTATCTCTTACATTTTTCTTTTGTAAACAGGGAAGTGACACATTCTGTGATTGCATAATGGAAAAAAGAAATCATAACACATGGGCAGAATGCTCCAGATTTCACTTTTGCATACTAAATAGGAAAACAACTTTCTGCCTAATGAAAAAATGTTACAGATTATTAGGAGTGGCCACAGAAGTAATCAATCAATTTATCCAATGGACTGGGCCACAGTCTGCTTCCAAGAAGCTTTTTAATGTTTATGGCTCTTGAGTTGCATTGTTTAATTAATTGAATGACATGAAACTTCTAATCTTGGAGGTTTAAAGATAAAGTATTTTCCTCAAAAACAAACAAAAAGAATTAATGATGGGTTCACCACTCATAAAGAAAGGTGGCCAGACAATCCCCCATTTATTCAGGGAGGAGGCAACGTGCACAGCAGAACAATGGTCCCCATCCATAGATGCCTTCCCTGTGACTCCATGGGATTGTCTGGAGGCGTGAGAACATTTCCTCCTTGATTTCTGCTACTTATTTATGAAGGTTCTTGTTTGTGATGTTGATATACCCCGCTGTCCCCCCTTCACAGAGACCTGTACTGACAGAACTTTTCCACATAAATCATACCAGGGACAGCTTTTCAAAATTGTTCAGTGATATTTAGGCCTCCAAACAACCACCTGAATATATGTATATATCTACATGTCTTTTAAGATTAACTGGTTTAGTGTTGAGGGAAGAAAATATCATAAATGGAAACATTGCTTCATCATAAAGCAGCAGCATGATGTGGGCTCTTAGAGGTGGTGACCAAGGAGGAAGAGCACTTCTAAGAGACACCAAAGAAGCAGATTTACTTGCTTTAAGTATTTTTGGGAGAGATTTTAAGGCATAACCCAAAGACCTCTAAATGTACAATGTTGCCCTGAAAATGCAAGCAGATAAGAATATGCAGGATTGGGAAGAATAATAGGCAGGATGCAATAAAAACAAATGATAAATGAACTGTGAAAAGCTACTTTAAATAAGTCATTGAATGCTAAGCTATAGCTATCTCCAATCAATACTTACATAATAATTACGTGAAAATCCAGAAAAATGGATTAACTGGACAGCATAAGCAACTCAGCTTTGAGCTGCAACAAAGCTGAAATTGTAATTATGAAGCAACTGCACAGCAATTCCATAATGGAAGAAAGTATGACTTATTATGGAGATGGAATACAGTAGAAAAGCATGCAAAATGCAAATGCAGTTTAGCTGCAAATTTCCCCCATAAAGTCTGAATCATTTGTTAAGTATGCAATAAAAAGGTGACACTCCAAGCACTTTGACTGAATTTACCTATCTGTAAACAAAAATCTATAGAAGCCATAAAAGAAAACCTTCACCAGCATTACTGCCAGTTTTTGGAGAAAAGCAACATTTATGTGCAGGAGAGATCATTACTATCACGAAAAAGCTTGCCAAATTTTAGCTTGGATGGAGCATTTACAGGAGAAATCTATGGATCCTGTAAAACCAGACTGTATGACTGTATTATGGAGATTCTGGCAGACCTCCAGTAAGGTGCATAATAACAAGTTGGATGAGTCTATTTTTTTTTTCCTGCAGGTCACAACAAAGGTTCAAAAATTTCTGCTGCAAGAAAAAAAAAGACAACCAAGAAATGAATTTTTTTGGTTTCATATATTTCCAGTTACTTTTCTTTTTTCCCCCCAGAGGATAGTGTGAGACAGTGTTGGACAAAAAATAGGCAGACACATTTTAAAACAAATGCCACAGTATTTCTAATACTGGGGATCAACATCCAATTTAGGGAATGCACTTGGAGAGATGCATTTCCGTGATCTGGCTGAGCTGGATTGGAAATATTCCCTTGTCTTTGTAGAGCCAGGCTTGAACATTGACAGCAAAATAGGTCATCTATTTTTGCTAACTATAAAACTGCAGAAACAGTTATGGCAAACTGCAATTTCAAACAAAAATTTCAAAAAGGAGTGAAACCTCCTTTAACGGTTTCATTTCCACAGTGAACATTTTGTGTTTGACAATTCATTTGGTATCATATTGCATAATGTTTTGTGCAATAGTAAAGACTACATGAGATTCCAGATATGAATGTGGTACTTTCACTTTTTCTGTTCATCCTCTTACCCTCTCCCTTGCAGTCAGAGATGGGGTTTTCTTGCTTCTGTCTTGTGGAACTGGCACCATGAGTTTTGTCCACTGTCCAAGGAAGCATCAAGGGGTAGAATAAGGTGGGTAAAAGTCCATAAAGTAGCAGCATTTTGGAATCTTCAGCTTCCCATCTAGCATCAAAGCATGAAATCATTTCTCACCTCTGCTCATAATGGCATTATGTATATTTAGTTGCAAGGTGTAGGTATAATTAGTACTTCCCAAAGAAATGCCTCCACCCAGGAAAAAAATCAGAACTCAAAAGGTGACAAGTTATTTCAACAGACTTATTCCCGACTCTAGTTCCTGCACACAGACAAAAGTTGCCTTAAAAGCTGCTTAGTTCAGGTCTTTGGAGAGAGATTAATTAACTTGGAAACTGAGAACAACATCTTTTGTAGCGATTTAGAGCTACGTAAGTTCAGCACAAACCCTTGTCTTTCAGAAGTTCCTCCACGAAAGCAAACATACATGCCAGGCTTTTATCAAAATTTCTCAGCCTTCCAGTCATAATACAGCAAGAGTAAACCATAAAAGCTGAGGCACCCACTAATCATAGCCCCCCAAACCATAGTCCCCCTCTGCTGGGGTCAGGTGGGTGCACTCACCCATCACCTTAGTGCAGAACATTGTCAGCGGTCACACCTGTGTTGCTGAATGATTTCAGCTTTTGCCACAGAGTATGAAACATCCCCGTCCTCCTGACCCATCACCTCAGCTGACCCCATGCGTGCTGAGAAGCTCTTCAGTCTTCCAGTGTTTTCTTCTTGATTATAATGAGTTAATTACTTTGCCAGAATGCATGAGGTTGCTTTTTATTAATCTGCATGGCCACTTGGGCAATGAAGAATTGCAGTTTCTGCAAAAGACTAAGTCAATGTTACCTAAATATTAGTCTTTATAGTACCATTCTTGTAATTATTAGACAACACCTGCAATAAATAATTATATGTCATTAATATTTTCTCAGCCCAAGAGGAAATAAACAACACATAGCAGAACAGTCTGGCAACCTTGGGTCAGGCTGTCTTTACCCATTAAATAGGGCATTTTATGATATTTTATGACATGCTTCCTCCCCAGTCCTGTAGCCAGCTGCAGCTCTGTAGGGAAGGATGGAGCTCCTTAACCTTCCTAACTCAGAAGGCCTACCAAAGACAGTTGTAAAGGCAAACATTTCTTATTCTGTGCCAGAGACGTGCTGTCTATGTCAGGAAAATATATTGTGGAGATTTCTTGTTTTCTTGAACATGAAAAAAACCTGGGTTTTCCCATTGCAACATCAGGTTCGGTTTATCTGAACTGAGTTTTCAGTCTTTAAAACACCTTTATCCATCAGTGGGTTTTTTTCATGGTGCAGGGTGTTCAAGACTTTTAGGGACTGTAATGTTAAACATTTGCTTAAAGAACTTCTCTCGCTTCTTGGAGCTGTCACCAAAACCTGGAAGTATGTGTGTTACTTTTATGGTCCCAGAAATGAAGAAAGCTTCTGTTTATCTCCCAGTGGTTTGCGTTACCGAGCTAAACTCCCTAGGAAAAGGTGTACTGGCATTGAAATTAGTTGTCTCTCTAGAGTCCTTAATGAGAGGAATAAACCAGTCAGTATTCAGTCATTTCCTTTGGAAGCCTTCTGCATCAGCTCTGGAACTGGGGAAGTAGCAGCAGGATGAATAGAAAGATGTGACAATTAAATAATGTGTACAATAAGGTTGGGGAAATTTATTACAAGTAGCTTCAAGATTTTCCTAACTGAAAGCAATGTTCCAGCTGAAATGACAGCTGTAGGAAACAGTGTAGAAGAAGAACCATAATTGAAAAAAAAACAAAAAAAAACCAAAAAAAACCCCCAAAAAACTAGGAAAAGCTGGGGACAATTAGTAGAAAAGAATCCATCTTTGGTTTTTAAGCTGAACTGACACTAACATCATGCCAAGCTGCACGATTAAAATCCAAAACCCACTAGAATCAAAGAGTATTTCTGGAGAAAAGAGGACACTCATCAAAAATGACATAAAATGAGACCCTTACATAAAGTGAAAAAAGGAGATGCCCTACAGTGGGTCTGTGAAAAAAAATCAGGGGACTTGTCAGATCTGTGGAAGGGAAGGTTTTACTGAAACACAATGTATGCAAACAGTGTACTCTGCTGGGTTTGTGGCTGTGCTTCCTCCGATGTGACTTTGTTTTAAATAATACTTTGCTTTGAGGTGGCAGCTGAGTGACTTCTTACCATTGCCCAGAAGAACTGCAGCATGTACAGATGTAAGAACCACTGGGACACAGTGGAAGGATAGATGTAACCTCCATCCCTGCTAAGCAATGGAGAACTCTGCAAGCACCTTCAGCAAAGTGCAAAAGTCTGCGATCTGTGACCTGGAGGGGACAACATTCAGTCAGAAACAGAAGACAGGGTCAGATCATTTATAGCACATCATATAGAATATAGTACAATATCCTGATTGGTGGGATGTTTAGGGGTTTAGTTTGTTTGTTTCTTGGGGTGGGGCTTTTGGGGGGATTTTTTTTTCTTTTGTTTGTTTGGTTCTTTAATTAAAATTTCAAGTTATAACATTAACTACTTCTAAAGAATTTGCTGTTCTATTTGCTGTGCCCTTTAGCTTTCCTTAAGAAAACGGCAAAAGATTCTTATGAGTTCTATAATAATAAAGGCAGCATTTTCTCTTCTTTTATACAGTATCAAATGTTCTGTCTAGAATTAAATAACCAAGCCACACTGATTTTGCCAAGGTTTTTTTGTTTGTTTGTTTTTGGGGTTTTTTTGATTGAGCAATCTGCACTGGATTTGTTAGGTAAGCAAATGTATTTATACTCCTTTCACATATGTTTTGTGATTTTATTTTAGACCTTTTGCAAAGGAGGTAAATAGGTTTCTTGGTGACCTAGAAATTTAAGCTTATGACCTCCAAGCTTCTACAAGAGAAAACAAAAGGTTGCTTACTGAAATATTAGGAAGGGTACTTAATTTTTAAAGGATGTTATTATTTGAATTGCAGTTGTAATGGAGCTACACCACACCTACTTAGAGAACAGGGCCAAACACTGCTTTTGGTTACAGCAGTTTAAATCCTTGGAGGCCTTTATTACTAGGCAAATGGAGTAAGATTTCAGTAAAATCAATTTTTAAAAGCACTAGGAGTTTGCTGTTGACCTCAGTTACAGCAATCTCTGCAGCTTTGCAAAAACATGTTCCCTCTCTTAAACCTGACTGACGCCATTGATGGATTGTGCTGTAAAATTTACTGTTTCGATCCCTTAATACACAGAAGCTGTTGCTTATGTTTCTGGATGGTGAAGCACCCTGTGAAATAAAAGACTATTTCAGGCAAGCAAGTGGATTTTCCAAACTAACAGCAGAAATGCATGCACAGAAATACAGGCATCTCGCTCTTCTGTCCCCCAACACTTCTCAGCTCCTTTGGCATTAGATGAACCCGTAGCAGCAGCAGAGATAGTGCAGAATAACAGTCTGAAAGGTCCAACTGGCCCAAACTATCCCTCTGTCTATATCCTCACAAAGTACTAAGCAAGCAAAAAAACCCCAAACTGCAAAACAAATTGGTTCCTTCTGATGGAACCAGAGACTAAATGACTAACTTGCTGAGCAACATTATTTATTTTTATACACAGCTGTCAAGTCTGCACCTGTTATTTCTCTTGCTTTATATATAGTGTCCAGTGCTTTGGAGTTTTAATTGTGGGGGGCTTATTGTTGTTATTAATATTACCCCTTAATGGGGTCTCTGGCCATGACTGAAGCATCTAGAACTCCACAGCAATTCAAGCAAGAGCTATTTCATTCCTCCAGACTTTCCTTGTTCTGTCCACACTCAGAAGCTTCTGGACTTTTTACCTGATACAGTCTGAAATATATCTGGGATTCATGGCTTTCTAATGAGGTCATATTATTTCCATCTCCTGTTTTGTTTTTTTTTTCAGCTCTTTTTCTTCCCTGGAGGATTGTCCTTCGTGGCACATCATTCACCTCGTACCACAAGAGCCAGCAGCAATATTTAAATATCTTTTCCATTAGGGTGGCCTATCAATAATGCATATCCAAACTTCTAAAGTTGTTTTATTTTTTCCCATGTCTCTGTTTGCCATCAAATCATCGTGTGCACTCTGACCCTGCACGCTTGACACATTTTAGCAGGCTGAAGGAACAGAACCACCAGTTCTCCCTGGCACCATCTGGGGTTCTTTTGCAGTTACTGTCTTCCTGGCTGCCTAAAGCTCAATTCAGCCTTTTTTTCCGTATTTTTCTTTCTTTTTTTTTTTTAAAGCATCTTCCTGATCTTCTTCAGGTTTCTTCACATCACCTTTCAAGCCTTTACCTTTGTCACACATTCCAGGCAGTGCTGCTGTAAAGCTCAAGAGAGTTCTTTTCCCCTCCTTGCTATTCTCATTCTGCTTCAAGTGCACTGCAATTACAACAGGATATGAACTATCCTGCACTGTTATAGATGTGTTCAATTTTCTCTCTGTTAGTAGAAGTCTTTTCCCATCACTTTGGCCTTACAAACGTGACATTCACACATTGATTGTATATGTCTGCTTTACACAGCATAGCTAATGACTTTCCCTTATCCTGACTTGAATTTTAGATTAGCTTTTCTACTGCTGAGCATTCCATCCCATCAATAACTGCAGAACAATTAGCTCATTTGTGATTTTTTCCCCCCAAATGCTGAACAAATCCATGAATCTTATAGTGTATGATGCAGTTTATGTAAGGTTTTAAATTAATACTTCATTCTAGAGACTTGCCTCACTGTGTCTATCAGCCTGCAGACACCCGACTGACTTCTGCTGGGCTGCATGTCCTCAGCAGGGAATACAGTTTGCCTCATGCATTGTCAACTACTAAGTTGTCTCTGAGAGTTGTTATGTAGTTCTGTCACACTAAGCATTACAAAATTTGAGACTTAAACTTAAAAGCCAAGACACAAACTAGATTTCCATTGTAAAACCTTGTCAGTGTCTCACTTGATTCTTCTATCACTTGCCCTAATGCAAAAATACTTTATAAATCACGGTCTTTTCTAGAGGCCAAGGCAAATCATATCACAGAGGATTTTCCTTTTGTCTCTGGGGGATCTCAAACATCATCTCTTTTGTAATTTTGGGCAATGAATCATAGGTACCATTTACTATATTACACAGCTCTTCATTTTGGACTTTCCATCTTGACTGTAAATATGAAGTCCCACTAGAACCCACATGGCCATTTCTGGGGTTTTGTTTAAATTAATTTTTATAGGCTCTGAAATAAGAAAGAAAATACTAGTACTATCAATCTGATTTCAGATACCAATGAAAAATGGGATAGAAAGATTTTTTTTGTGATACGTAGGTTCCTCTCCCTTTCACATGCTGAAAAATTAGCCCAATTTTTTCCCACCAAAGAATCATATAAAGCCCTGACCACTAAGAAATGCAAAGCTGTCTTTGGCCTATGTATCATTTCAGGAGCAGATCCTCCTTAGCCTGAACAGGCAATCCAACTGAGGAAATTAATATGCTCAAATCAATTGGTGATAAAAAGCTTTTTTTTTTTCTTTTTGCATGTAATCGGAAAAACTGTAACTAAATAATAGTAAGTGCAAGTCTGTACCAAGAAATGTAATATCTGAAGAGTTTCCTAAAGAAACATATTGTGTCAAACTCAAGATATGTGATGTCAAATTTGATGCCAGGAGTATGACTTTGGTGTTTGAAACTCAGGAGCCATACTGGTAGTTTTAACTGTCAGTTTTTCATATTTCAGAAGCCTTGTGGCTTTGCTTAATATATCTTCCAGTGGATTAATTTCTTTGTGCATTGAAATAAAAGGATATTAATAATGAGAAAATATAAATTCTCATCACCCCCCAATGCAGAATCATTAAGTTTGGAAAGTATCTTTAAGATCATCAAGTCCAGTTGTCAACCCAGCACCACCACCATGTTCACCATGCATTTCTTTCATATTTGAACCAAAATAAACCCAATGAAAAAACTGGAGTAACTGTAATTTACTAGACATTTTTCTACCTTGTGGTTAATAGAAAAATAAGTATAGTGACAATGTGACAGATGGTTTTCTTTGTGTAACATAAAACAGGATAAAGAGATGACTGGGAGAAATCAGGGCTGTTGTCTCTCATCATGTGTTTTGAGAATTGTAGGCTCTTTAATTTAAAGCAATTTTTTTCAATACTGAGGACAAGACTGAAGCCATTTCATGGGTCAAAAAGATGAACGTGATTCCACCAGAAGAAGGGAATTGGTTACAAATCCAAATCCAGATACAAAAGTTACAGGCACATTGGAATTAAGAAGGCTTAAAATAGGTCTCTGAAGAAATATGACCATATTTCATATTTATCTCCAGTGGAGGTTGTAGCGTGATACAAACGTCTATGTGTTGTTTCTGTGTCTCACTCAGTTTTACTGTAGATCAATCACTGAATACTCTTCATGCATAAATATATTCCTGCCAGTGCTTGAAATATAGATTTTTCTATTATTATATTTCAATTTCTTTCTGCGCTCCCTTTACATAGTCCTAGTCCTTTTCACTGCTCTCCCAGAATTAAATTGGTGCCATTATTTCACAAAAAGGAATAACTGCCTTTCATAACATTTTTATCATTTCACCACACCTCCCCATCAACACATCCCTACAGGTACAAACATGAACATAAACAGCATATAAAATTATCTTATCCTTTTTGCTTTTTTTTCTTTGCTTTTTTTTTCTTTTTTTTTTTTCCTGTATTATAACAGTGCCTGGAAATACCAGCCAAGAACAATGTCCTTTAGAGCTCTGAACTATGCGAATACAATCCTCAGCCATAAAGTCCTTGATATTAACACAATAAGATATTCAAGGTGCAGGGCAGAAATTAAAGAGAAACAAAACCATAAGCATTTGTTCAATGCCAGTGTACAGATAGAAACTGGATCATCAAACATCCATTCTTCACCTCTTTCAGTCCAGAAAATTACTACGTCTTTTACCCTTTCTGAGAACAACCCCAAGCAGCTTAAACACTGGTTCATTTCAGAAGCTTGAGTTAGGAACATTTCAGGTGGAAAAAAATGCCAGCATAGACAATATAAAAAAGAAAGATACTGCTTTGATAATATCTCAGAACAAAGAAATGAAGGCCAGAGCTTTGATAGCTCTTTATAGCAGGGTTTCACAAGGTTCTCCATTTAAGCAGGGGAGGCCATGGGGAGATGGTACTACTCGCTAGGTAGTGAATAACACCCTTCAGGTGGTAGCTACCAATCAAAGAAATAAAGCTTTGAAATTATGGTTGGAAACTATACTATTTCTAGCTAAGCTATCAGTATGATAAGAGGAGCAATGAGGGATAAAAACAGCTTGATGTACAAGAGACTTCTACTGCTTACTATTAATTGATGCGTGGCACCAGCAAATAACATTTGCAGCCATTGGCAGAATTGCAAATACTTGGAGAAGTAGATTTGAAAGAATGATTTAATATGGAACTGGTTGTTCCTGTGCGGTTACTCAATTCAATCTATTGCTTCTTTTCCATATCCTTGAATGTTTTCTGAAAATCATGAGCTGTCATCCAATATGTTGTTCAAAGATCACATCGGGGGAGTTTGGTTCTCTGCATAATCACACCAGTTTTGCAAGGGCCCTGTGTAAAGCTGCTCAAAGCAGGCAGGTGGTTTGTTGGGATGAACACTCCAGCAGTCTGAAAATCCTGTTAATTCTTTCAACAGCTACAAGGCCAAGTGCACAGACAATAATGAATTTGCTGTGGGTGCTGGCACAAGCTTCAACAGATCTACAGGATCTTTGCACATGCCAAGCTCTCTCATCCACCACAGCACCCTTAGATAAAACAATGCAAAGGTTCAACTATTATCCCATTAACAGCTGAAAACTGCAGGATAAGGACAGTTACAGCAAGCCAAATGCTACAAAATAAGGACCTGCACCACACTATACATGGGATTTTTATTTTACTGTAAATTTTGAGGTGCAACTGCTGGGGACTTGGAAAACATGGTTTGATAAATTTTGTAGCACGGTAGAATTGTTCTGAAAAAGAAAAGAAAAAGCCCTCACTGGAAAAAAAAAAATAAGGTCTGGAAGAAACTTGTTCAGAGGGAAGGAGAAGCAACAAAGAGGGAACAGAAATGGAGTAGCAAACTGAAACAGCATCAGGTATGGGATTCTTGCCATCAGTACTCCTGTACTGTACTCCTTGTTCCCTTTCCAGTGGGTTATTCCAGCTGTCATTCTTGCATGAGAAGCTATAACACAAACAGCCAGTTTAGTAAATCTGGGGCAAACTGGTGTCGTACAGAAAGCATCTCTCCTGGAAAAATTAGCAGATGTACTTTTAATGGGGAAATGTGGGCAGTCAGGGAGATTCCCCAGCCATAGCAAAAAGGACTGGAGTTTCAGCCACTTGCTACAGCTCAAAGCCATCAGAAAGCAGCCATCTGACTCTGAGCAGACGGCTCTGCTGACACCCATTTCTTTGAGAACTGGGAGCTACATTCCCATCTGGGGAATACTAGTCAATACTGCAAAGGGAATGTCCCATGAATATGGCTGGACATTGGAGCCCATTGTCTTCCTGAGAAGTCAGTCCATAGTACCAAATCCTTCCTCCACGTTTCAGCTGTTTCATGGATGACATGCACACTTGTGAAGGAAGGGTGTGCCTAAGAGTAAACTGCCCAGACAGGACACCTTGTGAGGTTGTGGAGTTGCCAGATCTGTTTCAGGCTGTTGCTACTGCACAGGTTCAACACTCTTTTAATGGGCAACTTGTGAAAGCAAGGACAACTGTCTACAGACAATCTCAGGTTTGCTGAAAGAATGCCACACTGAGTCAATACCTCAACTGTTTACCTTGAGAAGATGAAAATCAGATGAAACTCATGAGGTTTTTGGCAGGTAGAACAGTTTTTTTCCCCACAAGGAATGGGTAAAGTGAGTTTGAATATGTATTCCTGAAATACAACAAAGGTACTCAATTAATTTTAGAAAGTCACTATCAATTTCTAAACTTCCATTGAGATACCATAAATAATGCTTTGCAAGCTTACTAATTTAATAGCTCTGATATTCATTCTGTTTCATCTTGTGTTTCCTAGGCTTTTATTCATTTTGATTTGTTTTTTCCTCCTCAAATGTTATTTTAAATAGCTTTCATGAAATTGCTGCATAATAAGTGTACCCTTTTGTTCTTATTCAAGGAAGCTCAGCAAAAGCATAACAAATAATAAAGCTGATAAAAGGATACACGAAATGAATACCAAAATCCAGGAGGTTTTTCTGATATCAGTGCCATTTAACTTCAAGCCCAGACATGTATTTCATCAGGCAACATATTAAGTTGATGTTTGGCAATGGATTCAATCCAGCATCAGAGCCCAGTAAGTAGTGGAATTCTGATTTTACCCTCATCGACCCCTCATGACTGTAAGTGTGCAATATAATAATGTGTTATTTAGCCATAGAGGTAAGAGGACCATTTTACGGCTTTCAACTTTGCTGGGTGAGCTCGAATTAAAATGAGTTCTTAACAAGAAAACAGAATACAAAATGATCACGGTAGAATCTGAAATAAATTATGACATTTATGCTCACACACTTATATTTTGGAAAGAGAATGTGACTGAACAAGGCAATTATCTTTAATTAGGAGGGGCTAGGGTCATTCCATTAATTATGTCCATCACAGCTAGTTAACAATATTGATTAACAAGATAAGAAGCAGAATAAGGCATTCATCCCTGAATGGGGTTGTTATAGATCTTCTAGTGAATTCCTACAATGTATTATAAAAGGAAAATAACAGAACTGGAGGTGCCATAATTCCAACAAAGCATGATTTCAAAGACACTATTCTGAAAAACATTCTTGAAACAATCTGCTTTTGTTAATGTGGAATAACTGTTGAGCTAAATAAACATACAAGAGCATTCCGTAAGTGTGCTTGACATACACAGGGAAAACACTCTTTGATCCTTGAAGCAAAACAATTTCAGGCCCAAACCTTGCAGGGCTGAAGACAAAGACAAATTAAAATTTGATTGACTGTGAGTGATTAGGAAGAATGCAGATCTGCCACAAGGACTCCTGAACTAACATGGAAACGGTTGCCTAAGAATGGCTCAGTGCAATCCCTGGTTTAACTCAGAAACAGAATCAGAATCGAATTATGAATTATTTTGTCTTTGAGATATTATGAAAGAGAAATATAGACATACCTATGCTCCCTCTCTCTCACTCTTATACACACTTGCTCCTCTATTTTGCAATAGACAAGTTCTCAATCTGTGAGATGTCCTACTATTTACAAAATAAAAATCAGAGGGTTCTCCTGCTTTTTTCTTTTCCTTTTTTTTTAACTTTTCTTTCTTTTTTTTTTTTCCCCTTTATTTCCTCTTTCATCCCCTCACAGCACAGTGATTGATCCCCAGGTTTGGTGGCAGGCGACCAAGTGGATATCAAATGTCTGTGGTGCTTCTGAAGCCCCAGTGCCAAACTGCAAATTGGAAACGCACTCCTGGTTACTCCATCAACAAAAGGGATCCTTGATGTGCAATTCCACTCATCATCCCTCTTAAGCCATTATCAGGCAGCTGAGAAGAGACAACAATAGTGAATGAGCATGTGCCTGATTGTTAGCATGTCAGACATACATTATTAAAAACAGTAGGGGCAAGAAGAAAGATGAGAGGGAAGGCATTTGCTTCTTTGTTCAGATGTTGGAAAGCTTACTTGTGAAGAAAGGAGTTTTGGGATGCACTGACATAGATATAAGTATTCAATGCAATTAAGACACCCAAACTTTCTCTGTGTATTTTGGATAACAAAGTTTTCAAATATTTTCCATTTTATATTAAAAGAATACTTGTGCTAAGCTAGTCTGATTTAGAAACATTGTTTCTATATCTTAATATCATATTTCTTTTAATATTTTCAGCCAGACAGCTATCCCACAATTAACACAAAAGCAAACATATCCGACCCTGTGTATAAAATACAAGTTCTTGGTCACGTTCAAAATCATCTTCTCCTATTAACTAATTAAAAAAAAAAAAAAAAAAAAAAAAAAAAAGAATGCAAAGCATAATACTTTTTTGAATATAAAGCAATCACCAATTTTTACCTGTAATATTTAAATTATTCTCTTAATGAAAACATTTAAGAAGCATTTAACTGCAGTGTTCACAGCAAAAATAAAGCTATGGCTGGGCAGATAATAACTACTGTCCTCGTTTAGCAAAGAATTAAAGCCCCTGGTGTAAAACACCTGCTTCAGACTAGAGATATAATAGAGAAAACAAAATCTCCCTCTCTACTGGAAATACACAATTTCCCGCTCCCCACTCCCCCATAATATGTTTGGTTTTGTAGACATATTGTTTAGGGAAGTTTCCAATAGCAAAATGTGTGTTACATAGAAATGTGAAGGAGCAAGTCATGTCACCAAGAAAGATATGTGCAACTTTAAGACAAAATAAGTTTGTAAAACATTTTATGTAGACTGTCAGAACTGACTTTTTTCAAACATTATGTTCCAGAAAATGCTGAAAGTCAAGGTTATTTCTTACTTATAAAGATGAATTTCTGCCCCCAGAAAATCCGTAAAATACAGACTATCACCAACATTTTGGACAGCGTACTTCTTTTTAGCACTTCAACAGTGAAATGACATTTCTTTAAGGTCAGTGCTTTTGACAATGGGGCTGAAAAAGTTTCCAAATACCTGTGACTAAAACACCTGAGCAGGTTCTGGAAGAGATCCTCACTGGAGATGCTGCATGATGATGGCAACTGAACAAAAAAAGCCAGACTAAATTGACCAGTGCAATTAACCTAACAACGCGGGTGTTTTGACGTCCAACTGTATACGAACCAAGTATGTTCTACATGAAACATAAATCATCACATACTTTTGGCTTTGCAATAAAAACATAAAAGACAAAAACACAGACGACTTCAAGACTATGAGAAGTTTAAAAGACACCGTCCCAGATCTACTTTTGATATCAGAAGGTTAGAGCTGAGACTGGGTATTCATTTACCCAATTCATGCTAAAATGCAGTTTCACCAGTGAAGAACCTTGATCAGGGAAATGTTAATCTCTGTGGTGACTCCTTGTGAGCATAGGATGAGAAGAGAGAAAATGCTGTGAGGGTTGTGGGTGCAGATGACAGAGGGAAAATGTTGCCAGAACTTTGGGAACTTCTGGAATAATTCTAGGAGTTAGTTTTAAAACTTGATTAAACCGTGTTATTGTTTATGGATCTTAATGCTTTCAACATTACAAAGCACAAAGCAAAAACTTTTTTTGTTAAGCACAGAAAACACAGTTTTTAACTACATTACTTGAATGCCACAAGATATAAATTCCAGTTTAACAACATTGTTCTTAAATTTGCAGTAAATCCCCCCTTTGAATTTCCTGGGGCTGAATGCTCCAGTGTGTCTTCTGTGGTTAAAATCTGTAATGTCTCTTTCTTTTTTTTATTCATTTATTTTTTCCCCTTTGCAGTGCCTTTGAAAGAATCTTTCTCTACTAAACCTCTTCATTCTTACAGCTAACCAAGCCTTTCATGTTTCTGTCAACAGAAAGAAGCTTTGAACAGGGTCACGTATAATTACATCTAGCTTTTTATTGTTATCACTATATTTAATAAAGCACAGCAGACTTTGTAAGACACTTTTTTTTTTTTTCCTAACAGTGGTGGCACATTATATTCTGGCTATATGGAGCAGTTAATTTTATTTGCAGCTATTCTGAAAATAATCCAGATTTATATAAATTAGTGGAATTTCTGCCTTTAGATCTGTTCAACAAGGACCATCATTTTGACCAAACAGTTGTGGTTCAGTGCATACCTCTGCATCCAAAAAAACATTTCTGCCTTCAGTTTTATCTGCAGATACAACAGAACCCACTGGCAGGGAAGGAAGTCTTTAAGCTTTGTAGTACTAGTGTGCTTAAGTCAGTGTATTCCCATGTCAACAGGAAAGTCTCCGCATCTGTGAAAACACAACTCTAAGATTCAAAGAGGAATTAGGAACAAAATAAAAAAATGACATATTAAATAAATGCTGTAATGTGTCAGCCCTATTACCTGTCTTGTAATACCTTCATAGATAAGTAATAAGCATCTGCTTATCTGCCCTTGGCAGGCTCTTCAGTTTCCAGTTATCAGGTCCTGTGTTCCTTCTGCTTCTCCTTCATGGTCCTGCAATACCCCTCCTGGGCTTCTCAGCAGCTGTGGCCTTTCACAGACAACACAGGCAGGTAACAAACTACCATCAGCACCATTCTACACTTTTCCTTCTCATCTGTTTCTCTGTAGAACAGCAGCACTGAACAGCACTGACCTCTATATAACAAAGCAGAGATGTGGTATTTACTCCTGACTGCTAATACACTGTTTGGCCATTTAATTCCAATGACCAGTTTGGTCATTCAACTGGAATAGGAAAACTTTCTCAGGTGCAGAGTTGACTGCCTTAAGCAAGTGACATATCTCTGCAGTCCCAATTCGAAGAGAGTCACTGTTACTGCAACGTCCACCCCCCTAACAGGGCTTGAAGAAAAAACCTAGTTCTACGGAGAAAGAACTGGCTAACACAGAGTTCAACACAGTCAGCTTGCAAAGCTGCATAGCCCACCTTCGACAGGTCCCAGATGTAGGACCATGCAGGCACTCTGTGGTACAGCAGGAGCACACCGGGATTTTCTCAGGAAGCCAAGCTGCACTGTGCCAGCAGGACTCCCAGGAAAATTAGGAGATGCTTGTCAAGCTTTACAAATGCTGCCACAACCTTAAACCAACCAGGGTACCAAGGCTGACCCCCACAGTTAAATATGACCCTGGGGTGCTGGCCCAGGCCCATCCCAGCGCAGCACAAGGTTTGGGAGCTCTGAGAACCACAGAAACAGGTCTCCTAACTCTTTGCTCTGCACCTCCCCTCAGGACTTCTCATGTTCTGAAATGTGGCGATAAATTTGGACATTCTTTATCTAGGGACTGGATGTAGATGTAATGATAACCAGGGATATGCTGCTTCATGTTCAGTCAAGTCAGGATTCACTATTAAAATTGAAGTCTTGGGCTCACAAGTGTTTGCCAGTGCATCTGAGCCAATTGCCATCAGCAGCAATTCGAGGAATCCCATTTATGTGTTTGGATACAGACATGGTTTCTGGGACACAGTGACCAGGTTTCAAAGAAGGTTCACTTGACTTCATCTCCTAGCTCTTTCAAGCAGGTAAAAGCTCAAATGTACCAAGAGTCTCTAAGGGAGCTGAGGTTTGTTTTGTCACTGATCATCAACAACGTGACAGAACCCATCAAGCTGGCAAGAATGATAAAATATCCTGATTGCAATATTTAGACAATACATACTGCTTCGCAAAGACATTGGTAAACACATTTTTTATTAAAAGAATTTTTAACCATCTAAATTCTGGTCAGGGCTGTTTCATTATTTTCACAAAGGCAGCAGGTGCATTTTTGTCTATTTATAGCTGTGCTTGTTGTTCTGTGCAGAACACAGGAGAGCATTGTGCTTTCTCTCCTGCTTTGGTAGGTGAGCAGAGTACCTGTGCAACTGGGTTGATTTACAGGAAAGCCATGACCCTTGTTGCCATCACAGGGAAGCCAAACAAGCCCTCAGAGCTCTTGCCAAGCACCTCCCACCACTATTGTGCAGCACCCAGTGACAGAATGACCCTCATTTGCCTCCCCACACCTCGGGTTAGATCAGACACAAGCCAAATAAAGTCAGGTACTGCACATAAAATTAGGGCATTTAGTCACTCAAATGCACATATGCACTGACCCCAAGGAGATAATACTTCTTATGCCACTGCTCAAAATTACATTAGCAACTGCCAAGAGAGAAATTAGAGAGCACATATGCTTAGGAGATATATAGGTAATTATGTCACATATTTCACACCTTACACCCAGAGTTGGCCAGAAAGCCAGCAAATTTGTCATTAGCTCTGACTCCTTCATATCAGACAGCGAGGTGAGAGAGTTGTTAAGGAACTTTCTTGTCCTAAAATACCCTTAACCCAAATGATACCAACAAGGAAGACTCCGAATGATCAAAATATTAGTTTGTTCTGAAGCAGAGGGGTCAAACACCTCTTGTATGTTATGATTCCTCATTTATTTGAGGCACACTTACAAGATTTCTTGTCTGCTTTGGGCACCTGCAAGGCTTGCTCCCTCACAAAACCATGGTGACACCTTTAGCTCCTGCTGAGAGGCATCTTCACTCCACCTCTGTCTTCCACTTCTGAGTCTTAGGTATGGTTCTGGATCATCATTTAGAAGCTTTTCAAGGACTGGGTGCAGTGTTGCCAACATCTCAAGTCTTTAGTCAGACTTCCAAAAGTTCTACCTGTCCTTTAGCTAATTTTTACATTTTCATGAATAAAAGTGAATGCTTGCAACACCTGCCTCTGTTCTTTTTTTACACTCTGGAAATAGGTAGATGAGCTTTCAGGCTTTTTTCCAGCCATAATTTTTTTTTAAATATGCACTTACTCCAATAATTTAAATGAAATAAAAAATACAAAAAATACCTTGTAATCTGAGAGGAAAATATAATAAACAGTGAATTTTGCATTCAAAATCAGAAAAGCCTCAGCCATGTGAGATGCAAAAAACGCATCTTCATTGGTGCTACTTTCTCTGTGAATCAAAACAAGCCTTTGAAAAGGTTATCACACAATTATTTAATCAGTATTGCCAATATACAGGCCACCATCATCACATGCAAGTCATGCAGCTCAGAATAACAATGCTGATGAAGGGTTCACAGGGCAGCCAGCTTAACTCACCCAGAGATGATCAATAACTGTGACTTCAGAGCACAAAATCTTGTGCCAGTGTCAAGACACCTTGGTCAGAAGAACAGATGAGTTCTGTGCTGAGGTGCACATTCCCACAGTGACAATGCTAATTGTTCTGGGATAATCATTTTAAAGCTCACCTTTAGTTACACAGGAGTGTCTTTGCTGAAGATCTTCTACATCCTCAGGTGGACTGTAAGTCCTGAAACAGAGCTGGAAGGGATTTGGCAGGCATGACTCAAAGCAAATTTTGTAATGCAATATAATGATTCTGGACATAAAGGAACTCTCACTAGAATAGTGAAGTCCAAGACAAACTTGTTCAGAGAACCAGAGAGGGGAAAAAAAGAGGAAAAACAAATTAAGTAATGGACTAAATTAGGAACGTGAATGGGACTGTGACTAACAGTCACTAATTATCACAAAATATTACACATGAAAGGATTCTCATAGAAATATTTCAAAACTTCTTGCTAAGCAGGCACTACCATCAATGCTCCTAAATGACAAGTTTGGATCACTTGCTGTCTTTTGCATCTCATGTTACCTGCTCGCTGTAGGTGTGGATGGTTCCTGCTGTCCTGAGTGGGATTATCTTGCTTTTCATAAGATTTCTTATTCACAGATCAAATTTGTAAACTTGAACTGGCATTTTCAAATAAATCATAGAATATGCATCTAATTCCTCGTGGGACTTTGCACGGAAACTTCACGTGATCTTTTCAAACCACTGGATATATCCGAATCCACTTTAAGGGAGGGGGGAGGGGGAAAGGACAGCAGTGTTCCCATTGCTTCATTATTTCTGCAAGCAATAATCTTTCCCAGCACTGATTCCATACCCTGTGCCAGATTTAACAGGGAAGGCAGAACACAGTAAGTTTCTTTTAGAGCTGGTTTCAAGCAGAGAAAATCAAACATAAACAAACCAAACATGTAAAGTAGGTAAGAGAATGAAAATCACCCTAATTCTGCTTTCAGAGATAAAATCTTTGTGTATGTGTGTGTGAGAGAGAGCACAAAACTTCTTTTGCCATTTGTTTTTCATTAGTACTAAAAGAATATGAATCTTTAAATTACAACTACACACAGTTACAGCCAATGCGGGACTCTTATTCTGGATGATGCCTTGACTTCAGAAATAAGAAATAATTAGGTTTTTGCAGAGAGGAAGATTCCATACATACTGAAAGCCATGTCTTTGTTGTTATACTCACATTTCCCCCCATCTGTTTTCATGAAGAATTACTGACTTTATTATATAGACATAACAGACATTCTGATAGCATTTTCTCCTGCCTGGAAAACTTGAAGTCATGGTAAATATTGACATTCATCACCATCTTGCATGTCTTTACTGGAGAGAAGGACAGTCAACAGCTGATGTGACTGTGAGAGTGAACAAAATGAGTTCAGAACCTGAAGACAAAACATTTGACAGGTTAAGAGCTCTATACAATTAGCAAAAATCCCTGTGGTCATGGAGAATGGCTAATAGTCTGTGGTTTTTTGGGGGTATTTTTGACTTCTTTCTAAGGGAATCAAAGGGAAACTGATTTGAAGTAGCTTAACTTGAACTTTAACAAAATTTCAGAAGTTCAGCCTTTTTGTCTGTTTACTCCACCAAGGAAATGTTCTCCACTTAAGCAGCACATTAATATAATTAAATTAAATTAATCCATTCTACATCCCTAAGGTAGAAAGCAACCACGTTTTCATTTATTTATGTGTTATTTTCCCTAGATTCTGAAAGCAGCAGCAAAAAAATTGTAGTGGAATTAATTTTGAAGATACATCTGATTTATGTTACTCCTTGCAGCAAAACTATTCCCTTTCCATGGTTAAAGCTGCTACCCTGATACCTCCCATCTGCAAGGGAAAGTGGCTACATTTTTTTTTTTCCTTTTTAAGGGAAAATGTTTCCAGCAATCTCTCACTTTTACATAATGGGATTATGAAAAAAAAAAAAAAAAGAAAAAAAATTGGAACTGTCATGGATATTTCCTTTTTGAGAACCTTCACAAAGTTTTGGACATGTTTTCCTGCCTAAAAGTTCATCATGTGCTATAACTAAATTAATACTGGTAAGGATTTTCTGTTCCTTCTAGAAAGGAAACAAAATATGTGCTGAGTTACACTCTGAAACTGGGTTAACCTTGTGCCAATTATAAATACTGCTGCTCTGACATGGGTAAAGGTGGTTTATTAGGATGTCTTGCTGTTTTTCATCTCATCATTCAGATAATTCTCCAATCTCCTCAGTTTCCTTTCTTGTCACAGATTGCCTGTAGAAAAGTGTGAAGCCAATCTTGAAGTTAGATTACCCTCAAATCATAACCAAAAAAAAATCAAAATACAGCTTTAAAAGTGTATAGCTGTCCTTTTTAGTGTTTCTAGCCAAGAGCACTGTTTAAACTAAAACAAGAAAACCTCTTTTACTTTGTGCATTGCCATTTGTGGGTCTCCCAGAAAGTGCTACCCAATTTAGTTTTCAACCAATTCAAAATTAACTGTATAAAATAACAGGGCTTGAATTCTCCATTACATCAATTCCAATTTGAAGTAATTTCACCAAGCACACTTGTTTTAAGCCTCCTAAAATTTTCATCAATAACCAACATAGACATGGAAATACCTATTTGTGCTGCAATTTATTACCCTTGGGGCAATGCCTTGTAATGGAAAACTTTAGACTCTGCTATTGGAAGTGGCATTTTGCATGGCCCTTGCTCATGGTACAACAGACCGGTGGGACCTGACTTGGACCAGTGGCTCTAGACATGGATTGGAAACCCAAGGATTTGCTTTGCTGACACTCAGGATCTGTGTCACACCCCTGCAGAAGGAAGGAAAAATGTGCCATTAACTCACAACTGTTTTCACTTTGGGTATATCGTGTGTCTTACTCCTCAGCTACAAACAACAGGGTTACAGCCACATTATAATTCATGCGCAAAATATTTGCATTTTTCCATAAATATGTTTCAAATTTCATCTTGTGCACTTCAGTCTGGAGGGTATCTACATTCTCTAGATCTCATTTGAAATTGAAAATATGTACATTTTCATACAGCCAGGCTGTTTGCCCACACCAATATTCATGCTCAGATCAGCTGAAGTGATTTGTCAATTTACATCAAACCCTTTATTTGTAGTTCATTTGCTTTTTAAGGGGTAGTGCCAATCTTATTTTTCAACCCCCTAAATGATTTTACATTAGTCCTTATCTGATAAAAAAAAAATATTTCTTACATGTAATTAAATAGTACACATTCCCACTACTTTCCATGGGAAAAAAGCCACTGAAAATACAGTGGTTCACTCACATCCCCACTTCTAGCCAACTTTCCTCTCAACATGAACACTGATCTCAGTTCACTTCAGATCCTCTGAAACAGAAACGAACAGCAAAAATACATGTTCAGATCCCTTTGGAGTTAAAAATTTACAGCATTGGGAAAGTTAAGAAATCCTTCAGTTTCGAGCAAATAATGCATCGGGTTTTTTGACTTTTCAAAATGTAACATTTGATGTTAATGATTTGCTTACTAATGACTTGGTTTCTTTTGCATCTGGGAATTATAAAACAATTCTTGCTTTTAGAGAAGTAACAACTAAATCCAGAGAAAGCAAGTATCTTAATGTTTGCTGAATTTCTTTTGTATAGTTATTAGTCACTGCTAACAAGCAACCCTTCAACTATAAATTGACAATTACAAAGCAGAAATTAAATTGACTTTTAGTCCAGGAGATCCCGTATAATTCTATGAAATTTAAAAAAACCCCAAACAGTTCTTTGTTTTTTCTTTAAATGCAGACAAGTACACTCCATTCAGTCACTTCCTGATTCACAGATGTATCTCACAGACACTGCCTTGTATCACCATTAAGCTGTTAGACAATTGGCAAAGACTTTTTCTTATCAACTCTCTTGTTCCATTGCCAAAAATATAAGCAAATGAAATTCCTTTAATTTCACTGGAGCGTAACTCCAGTGCCTGCTGGAACGAGCCACAGCAGAAGTTTCAGACGTGTGAACACAAAACAAAGAGGCCAAAGATACTTTTTGCTGTTGACAGGAAATAAATTAGAAATGAGAGTCCAGAGGTGTGAGCCATTGCAATTTGTACTTCAGTAATGTTTCTCCTGTTAGATATTGTACTCTAATAGTACATATTTTACAGTTTTCATCAAAATTTCTGAACAACTCCCCTCACCTAGAAAGGCCAAAGAAATAGGAGTGTATATGGAAGAGATACTACATTTTTAAAGAGTGGTACAGCCCTTTTTGCTCAGTCTGAAGGACCTCCAAAGAACCCAAGAGGATCATGTGATTAGTCACTCACAATGAGTTTGCAGGTTCAAGGCTTTCTTGGTAAACAATGCTTACTCAAAGCTCCTTCTTAAACACATTTGTAACAACAAAATTTTGCTACAGAGGAGTAGAAGAGGATCTTGATTTGCTTTATTTATTCAAAAAGATGGCTGTAAGTGAATGTGGATGTCTTAATTCATGCCATAAGCTCTTTCACTTGCTTTGCTTTCTTACTCTCAGACAACAAATAGGTGTTACCCGAGTACAAAAGGGAATCCCCACACAAATACTGAGACTGGCTGAAACTGAAACACACTAAACAAAAGTCCGAGACAAGGAATTTTGGCTTTCTTGCCAATTTTACAATTGCAAGTCTTTCTCTGAAGACAGAAGCTTGGTTAAATTAAAGCTAAGACTTTTTCCACTTAAAAAGGAGACTCAGAAATACGGTTTTAAAAGGCAGAGTGAGGGGAATCCCCACTATATGTGTATCACAGGAGTATAATTCTTGTGCAGTAGTCTCTCTAAATGTCTGAATATTCCAGAGGGCAGGATATCATAGCTGGTATTTCAGCATTTCTAGAAAGCTACCTTCACAATGTACATTTAAATTTGTTTTCAGAAGCAGAACAAGCTTCATCATCTTTCAATCTGCTGAGTAATATTTCCGAAACAAAGGAAGAAAGGGGCAAAGGACATGTCAATTTGGGTTCTTACACCCACACCTAAATCAGTGAAGACGTTCATACTAATTTATGGAGTTTACCAAACAATATTTTCAGTTTACATATTCCCTCCACTTGTTTTTGAACATCTCAGGTGGTGCCTTGTCCCAGGTGGCTTTGAACTCTGTCCAGGACGATACGACTCATCTAAAACATAGTGGGATGTGGTGATAGTGCTCCCTACACACTACCACACAGTCAGCTCTCACAGTCAGAAGGAGCAGCTCTCCTGCACACAGACTGTGCTCCAGCATAACAGTGACTGGGAAGAAGGGACTGGAAAGAAGTGACTGCTCCAGGAAAAAAGTGACTGGAAAGTGCTGGGCATGCTGCTGCCGCCTGGCAGAAGAGGCAATGCTCCCAGGAACCCTTGGAAGTCTCCTGTCATCACAGGAAGACCACTGAACTGCAATGCTCTGCAGCTCAGACTTTTTTTTTCCTATCAAATCAACTTTTCTTTTAGTTGCTGTCTAATTAGTGCCTGAACCATGCCCATCCAGAGGGAGGAAGGACCGAAACAGCAGCAACCCCTTCTGGGTGAGGTTGGCAGTTTGGGAAGCAGTGACTGTCCTAAGCAGATGCAAGAGGACAAAATCTCACTATCTCACTGTCACTTCTGTGTTGCAGAGCCAGCACTTTCTCTGTAGCATAGTCTTCAACATCATATTGCTATTTACACAAGAAGAAGGTTTGAAGACAATACCTAAACACCAGTCTCCAGGTATGCAAAGACTTCTTTACAATGTGTCACAGTAAAGTGACTAAAGTGACTTTGAAGTGACCCAAGTTCTCAATTACACTATTTCAAAAGTGCTTTACATTGTCAGAGCTAACCAGTATAAAAGGAAGGTGTAGTGAAAATAAGAACTGAAGATCCAGAGTTATTCAGTATTATAGCTTTATATTTCTTGTTCCTTCTCTTTTTGAAATACAGCACGTATTGTTATAGATAGTTATATCTGCATATTACAAGCAATTACTGGGCAAAGTGCTTTTCTTTGTCAAAGTCATTGGCAAAACTTACATTATCTTCAGAGCAAACAAGCTGAGATCAGATCACTGTGTACTCGGGAAAGTGAAGCGTGATGTAAGAAAAGGAAGATGGAAACTGCATTAATTTAAAACATGTGCTCTTAGAAAAGAGAAGCACAGCTCAAAGACTCACACTAATATAATGAAATCTGACTTTCCTTCAAAGAACATATTAAAAACTTTTCACAGCAACCTTCAGCATTTGGGTAAAAACCTTAATTTAACTCAACTTAATCCATATTGTCATGGACTCTCTGAAGCTTATTGCCATGTTACTGAAACATGCACCTTGCCCAGGACCTTGCATCATCTTTCTGCACCAGACAATTGACTGCAAGCAGGTTATTAGTAAATGTCACAGCACGAAGCACATGTGCCCCTATCTAATTTTTCCAGGAAGTTTTACAGCTCCTGAGTGGCCTAAGAACATTGCCTGACCCTGCCAGCGATAGGAAAGATGTCTCACAGCATCAGAGCGTAGTTTTCAGTCTCTCCAGGCTTTGTATTTAAGGTATAAATTATAACTTTCAGGGGTATACTTGAATCACAGATAGTAAAGATGACTTTATAGCTGTTTCATGGGTTTGAAAACAGTGCTTCACTCAGGTTTATAGCCCATTAAGACACTATGTTTTCCCTCATATTATCCCCTCCTGTGCAGTACTAATTTAATTTTAACACTATGATTTGAACATCACACATACAATTAGTTTTTATCAGTAATGAAAGGTCTTTCACTCAAGGTCAAAGTATAAAAAGTCTATGAAGCAGAATGAACTGATGATTTCAGAGCAAGTAAAACAAATCAATTTTGAATTTTCAGATTTTTTTTCCTATTTGTAAGAAAGGGCTCAATTCAACCAATCAAGAAATTTAATATATTTTTTAAAAACCCAGTTAATTTTTCTTCTGTTAATCTTGTTCCTCCACACATACTGAAATTCAATTTTAGCCAAATTAACAGCAGCTCTCTACATAGATAATTAGAAAATATAATGAAGCACTAGTTTAGAACTTCACCAAAGAGTTCTCAGTTCAGGAAAATTAAACAATAGTGATATAAGTAATGTAGCATAAAGCACTCTAAGAGAATATTGAAGGGCTTGTGGGTTTTTTTAAATGTCCACTAGAACAAAAGTTCAGGTGAGCCCATACCTGTGGTGATAGCAGACCTCTCAGGCTTGTTCCATTTGTCAGCTACTCACTCATTTAGAGAAATAAAGACACCTTTCCATGAAACCTTCTCATTTCTCATTTTAGAAATCACTGAGTTCATAAATCACCACTGTGGGTCTAGAAAACAGTCATCTGTGTATACATCATCCTACAGTGTTTAAATTTTCCTGAGTGAACTCTGTGTCATCTTTGGCTTTAATACTTGTCATATATCACATCTTACCTATGGCTCAGCAAGCTGAAAGACTTGATCACTCTGTCTTCCTCTTGATACTTGGAATTAAGTTTTAAAGATGTGCCTCCAACCTTGATGTGATCTTCCTGATGAAGAAGAGTATATGAGTAAGATACTAATTCTGCTGGATAAATTGAGAACTTCAATAGATTTGAAGATGGAAGAAAAATCTTCCTAAGGCCAACAGAAGCAGTTGAGAAAATCAGCCAGGTTTCTTCCAGTCTTTAATAAACACAGCAGATTCAAAGACAAATGTGAGTCAAAAGAGCCAAGACAAAGCTGAGACAAATACAAGCTGGGACTTTGATGAGTGGTTATAGTTATTTGGTACCTGTGAAGTAGAAGAGATGTGAGGAGTGTATAGTGGAGAAGAGAGGGAGGAGGGTGAGGGGGGAAAAGCAGAGAAAAGGTGTCATGCAATGGACTGTAAACCCAGCCAGGGCCAGTTGTATCAAATATCTGCCTCTGTAGCACAATCACTTAAAAAGGCACTGCCTAGCCCTAGCTGTGTAAATAAACTAAAAATCTCTCAAAACCCAGGAAATAAAGACTATCATCTGACACCCATCCTTAGAAAACATGCTCCTCCTAGAGGTAAGCAAGAGAGCAAGCTTTGTAGCACCCTCTGAATAAACAGGTTTTAGTTATTTCCAGTTGAGGTGGATAGAAATGGAGAAAGCATTTTTGTTTACTCCTAAAGTTCCCACCAGCTTTGGCTGAAGGAGACCAGCTGGAAACTCCAGACTGGAGGATATCTGAGAATAGGTAATATATGCATATCACTGAGCTCTCACTGAGACAAAGGCTGTCCTACTCATGGCTATGTTTTAGACCATACAGTAATTCTGTCTGTTATTGTTTAATTCAGGGTATTATTAATTATGTGAAACAGTACCTTTGATACAGATCAGGCCCAAGATTCCTTCATTTCATTTCTGCTACAAGCAAAGGCAGCTGTGTCTATGCCTTGTTAGTCATATTTTGAAAACCATATCAATTGCCCAAATAATCAAGAGAAAGTTGAAGTACTAAATCTCCAAGCAATGGAGGTCCTGTTTAGATGTGTTTTAAAGACACTTGCCATAATTGAAACTGAAGATCTGTTAGATTTCAGTCTGCAGTGAAATAAACATTATATTCAAGATTAAACCTGCAAATAAAAGCAGCCTGGGATTTTCGTCAGTGAATCACTAAATGATGAAACTATTTAGCACCTCTAGGTATAAAAATTCAATTTTTGTCCTACATCTCCTCACAAAAGGAGCCACTCATTTGAGGGGCCTCTTTCTTAAGCTAGCTCATGTCAAAAGGTGCTAGAACTGTAGTTTCATACACTTGTAAGAAAGACTGCAGAGACAACTTGAAACCAGCAGAAGAATCCTCTCAGGCTTACTCTTTCCTGCTGGTCTGACAGTTACCTCTGCAGCAAAGTGGATCAGCAAATGCATCTGGCTCTTTTACAATGTTTTATTCATTTTTTTTCCTTTTAAAAGGAGAAAAGGGAGGCAAATGGAGAAAAGCATTAGGGAACACTGTAAGTAAATAAATTCTCAGAGAAAAAGGTGTTTAGTTTCATTTCAGAGTTAGTATTTCCAGTTTTATAAATGAATATTTAAATATCACAGTTACCTGAGTCTCATCCTAGTCACTGCAGAACCACATCTAGCATCTCCTCAGCCTAGCAAGTCAAAGAGTTTAAATGGAACAGAGTTATGCACTACAGGAACACAGACACTACTTTCCATGTAAAGTCCTGTAAAATCAGCATCTTCAATGTATTAGGAGGTTCCTGGCTTCTCTTTCCCCTTCCTGACCCTTTGAAATAAACCCAGAATTCCTACAGCTGAAAAAAAAGAGACTGGAGAGCTTTAAACGTGCACTGATGTGCCAAAACAGATGTCTATACATTTGTTCTTGTAAAACTCTGGGAGTTTATTCTTTCAGGCATCCTTTTAATGTATTTTTTCCAAATTATTTTTAATTTGACACCTGCTTTTTGCAAGGATGAATTACTAGCAACTTCCAGAGGTAGAAAGAGTTGGGAAAACAATAAATGAGACAATCAATAGTAGCTGTATTTCAAGATTATTTTTACTTCTTCTTTAATCTTTGTTTTCTCCCAACAGCTACAGTTGAAGGCACCACTATAGGATAACATATGGAATCAGAACTATTTAGGTTGGAAAAGACCTTTAGGATCATCAGGTCCAACATAACAAGTCCATCACTATATACGTAATTATATGTATACACCATACACATAAAAGTGCATAACACTATATGCATAACACATACTACTTCCATGAGTAAACACAGTACAGTTAATTTGTTAACTGTTTGCAGTATTACTCTAACAGAAGTCAGAGATACGACAAAAACGTTCAATGTAGTAATGATTCTTTTGAGATTTCAGGTTAGGAACAAGATCTTGGAGATTTCTCCTTTTAAACAGAAGAATACATTGATGTATTCATGATTTTATTTAGAAATGTATTTGCCTTTTTACATATGGCTGGGTTCAGCTCCCTGAGAGCTGTTGTGCACTTACCCAGTCAGTCAACAAAAATGATAAAATGTGACTTATCTGATTAACCACAAGTATGCACATGATGGTTTGAATTCAGAATATTCATGATCAATCAACTCAGTAAACTGTATCTGGGAAAAGCTGTTAATAAAAAGTATTTGAAGAGATGAACTCAAGGAAATTGTGATCTGTGGTTATTCCAGAAGTAGAAAAGAAGGACTAAAATCATTCAATGTACTACTCCTGCCAGATTATTCTCTCTGCTCCACTGAGCACCCGTAAGCACATTCAACTATTAAATTAGCACTGCTAAGCTGTGCTATTTGTGTTGGCTATTTTTATACACAGCAGGCAATAATCATTGCTTAATGAGAGCCTAGGCTTTAAGACCAGGTGTGATTTTTGTTGTTAGGAGATCTATTTTTCTACTTTTCATAGTTTTCATCCCAACCAGTTTTCATCACCACCAGTACCACCCATGTCTCTCCTGAGGGTTGCAGGTTGAATGCTGATTCCAAGCTCAGCGTGGTGCATGGTACTTTATTTGCACTGATTGCCATAAATTGTAACACACAGACGTCTGTGAAGATGTGCAATGAAAATGTGATTTTTGTTATGTTCCTTGCATTAGAGATCACTTCTAATTCACAGCCTCTTCTGTTATACTTCAGCCATTTGCTTTGCAAAGACAAAGCTCTGCTTAAAACGTTGGTTCCTCAAAAATCTACAAATGTACTGTCAAAACACAACACAAAAGAAGCAAACATTTTTTCCTATACTTCTGACAAATGCTCAGCATATAAAAAGCTTAATTACATTCTATAACTGGCTGACTTTCTGCTTTGGTGTTTAGTTATTCAACCAGAAAGAATATTGTAAAATCTTAAGAAATAAAATCAAGAAAGAAAAAATATAACTGCTGCACACTTTACAAAAGAAATCCAGTTCTGAGAGAGTTGCAGATGGACACAAACTCCTGCTTCAGGCATTTTTGGGAAAAAGACAAATAAACAAAACCACACATGACTCTCTTTGACAGATTTTTTTTTTTCAGCTTAATGAACTTAAATGCAACCAGAACAAGCTAAAACATACATTCTTTCTCCCAACAAAACACGAGAAGGTCCGGTTCCTTTCATGTGAGACTTTTAGTCCAACCTGAAGCAAATACAGAGCAGAGCTCTAATTATTCCCTTTTATAAAATCCTATTACCAAATACAAATATGAAGCAACTTGGGAATATCACTCCACTAAGAGAGTATACCTTTCAAACTAGTCTAGAGCAGCAATTCTGTAAAACTGACACCAGTTTTAACTGTGTAAAATAGATATTTATTATATTTATTTTTTTTTAAATTCAGACTCGAAAATCTCAGTCAGGAAGCAGTCAAGGATGTGGGAATCCCTTCACATTTACATACATAATGTCCCTTCTTTTTGGTAACATCAAAGAATAGCTTGGAAGTACTGGAAATGGAATGGAATTCGAAAATATACTTATGACTTGCATGTTTGAAAACACTGCTATAACAAAAATCAAATACAGTTCAAACTGGCAGCTTCTGTACTTTATCTCAGTTTCCATCTCTAGGCTGAAGATGTCTTGACTACTGAAAGGTAACAGAAAGTAGAGAAGTCACATTTTTAAATGCCTTATGATACTCACAAACATTATGGAAATGCTAAAGAAAGCAGAATTAGTATTTCCTGTCTTCCATGGACATGGGTTTTTTTGATGGGTTTTTAGTTTTTTGAGCTTTTTGTTTTGAGGTTTAGCTTGTTTGTTGGAGTATTTTCTTTTAGGTTTTTGTGGGAATTTTTTTGCTGTGTTGGAGTTTTTTTGAGGGTTTCTTGGTGGTGTTTGTTACTATCAATAGCATTAATATCTCAGTAATGTTCCTGGCCTCCTACAAGTGTCTTGAGAGTCTTGACAAACTTAGAAATGTGAGCAAACTTACCAATAGCTTTATGGTAATTTAACAAGACTAGTTAGAGTGCATATTACTCAATATTACTGTGGTTTGCTTAGTAGTGTTTGAGAGATGTGATAGCACAGAAGCCCCAAGCTCTGAATTTGAATTCCCCGGTGACAATGTGACCTCTTTGGCCTCTGTATATCACTCTAATACTATGGAAACTAGATGGCCTCTGTTCCAGGTAACATCAGAATCCAATCCATAAGTACTTTTCCAAGTTCACAAATGTAAAACAAGACAAAGCGCTATTCCAGTACTGCAACATGAATCCTCTACTTTATCATTTTCTTCAACAACACACTTTGCTTTACTCTCATGGAAACACTCTGGATCCTCTTTTTACTGCACACATCTCATAAGAATGATGTGAAATTAGCAATTATCATCCTTGTAGCTCTTAAAACCTGTAGTGAGCTACACAGAAATACTATTAACAGTCGTTTAAATTAACACTCTTGTTCTGCAACAAAATTTCACAGCATTCAGAAGCAGCAAGTAGAAACAAGAACTCAGGCCAAAAGGAGAAAGCAATCATACGATTGAGAAACATTTGCTACGTGTCATTGCAGAGTATGTGTTCCTATTCTATTCCTCACAACCAGTTTTTAAACCCCAAAATTTCTGTGCAGGTCCTCATATATTGCATTTATTTTGCTCTGGAGGAAACACATTTTGCTTTTTCCCTGCAGCATAAATCATTAAAATCTTTGTGCTGTACTACCAGCACATGTTCACCCACCCAGGCAAGTGTCACCACTGAAAAAGAGGAAAGTGATCCAGCAGTGCCTGGAATATGGATCACTGCATACCCTGCTGGACACAACTCCTTCAGATCAGTCTGTTGTACAGATGAGAGACACAAGTTAAGTCATATTTGTTAAGGAAATGGTCATATTTTTCTTCTATATATCTGTGAAGCTCACAGACAATAGTCCCTTTTGAAAATCAGCAGTTTAATGCAAAAAAGGGTTGCTCTCTACCAAAATGTCACCTGCTCATCCAAACTGTACCTGGGGCTTATTGACAATGCTTTTTGCTGCTCTGCATAAATCATCCAGATCCTAGTGAGGAAACATGATTGTGTGAAAAATAATGCAACATAATATGGGTCTATATATCTATGAAAATTAAACCGAATAAAGAAATCATCACTTTTAATAGTACCTGTCCTTTCAGGTCTGCACAAAGAAATGAGTGATCAGAAGCATCCCATCACTTGGCTTCAGTTTGACTTAGGAGGAAATATTTTTCTTTAATTTTCTGCCCAGAAAGATGTTGGAATCTCAATTCTTAGGTGGTTTTGAGGCTCAGCTAGACAGAGTCACAGCTGGACTCATCTACCTTTTGGTGACAGTCCTTCTCTGAGCGTATGGTTGAACCTTCACAGGTCCCTTTCAGCCAATGTTTCTGTAATTTTGCGTTATGGAATCAGTCTCACATGTAAACTAAAAGCTGACATCATGTTTCTTATTCTCTCTTTTCTAGCAAAGCATGATTTTCCTTTCTAAACACCCTTTTCCATACTAAGATTTCTCTTTTCATGCTTGTCAAGTCCACTCTTACACAAACATTAAGATATTCCCACTCCAGGTGCCTGATCCTGACCTGACGCAAACACACTGTTTCTGTCAGATATTAGAGTTGCTAGGTTGGACCTCTAATGACAATCACTGCTTAAATCCAGCTGCCAGCTCAGTTTTGCTTCTCTATTATCATCAATACAGTGATAGTATCAAGCATGAATATCTAGATGTCTGTGCATCCCCTGTGCTTGGGATGAACAAATGCAGTAGCAGGTGCTGCACAAACACTCAACAAAAAGATAACCCTTTAACATAACTCCACAGAAATCCAAGTGTGAATATTCTTGAGATAAAAAAAGAGAAAAACATACTTCACTTATTTCTGAAAAAAAGTTATTTACTGAGCTGCTATGAGTTGCAGCATTACAGAACGAGGTCATAAGGAATCTTCTCCTTTTTAAGAGACAACCTCATTATGAAGGACTGTAGTAGAAGTAGGTGAATGCAGAAAACCCCCTCTGGTCTGACCTTTAGAATCTCAGAGTATTTAAGGTGTCACAGTTGCATTGATTTCCTATGTCTACCATACTGTATTTCTCCTACACTGGCAAACAGGAGTTTGGGCTGATTCATGAGAGCTGCTATTTGCATGTGAAGTTTATTGGCTTTCTCTGCTACAGCTTCTGCCAGTAATGCTCCACAAAGATATTTTTCACAGTGTATTCTCCCTGTTGTGTCAGCCATATGAAAGATGAAATGCAGCAATTACATATGGTGATACGTTTACTTAATCTGCATTTATCACATTCTAATTTTAATGTTTTAACTATGAAAATTGGGGGAAACAATTGCCCACAATTTTAAGAAAAATATCTTGGTTCTTGACTGATAACTGGTCACTCAGTCGGTGATGTTCCACCTTCTTCTGTCAGTGCTCCTCTTCCTTGCATGGGAAAATCAGTTCTTGATTTTCTCCTTCCTGTCACAAAACCTTGGCAATCAATCTCTGAATAATGTCTTCCTTTTTCCCTTTTGCCTGTTCTTGTTCCAGTAGGATATTACAACAAATATGATACAGCAGCAGGCAGGAACAAGCCCTCCACCTTTTATAGCCTTCCAGTATAAAATCCTCACATAAGGATTGCAATCTGCTTCAAAAATTAAAAGCTGTGAGGCAAACACCTCTAATCTCATAAATCTACACACGTAACCTGCTGTAGGTGCTGACCATTACACAGTGTGGAAGAGTGGATGGGTGATGCCATGGACACACACGTGTCTGTGGCTGCCACCCCAGACACAAAGGCAATGCCAGAGCAATAGGGGACCCTGTGCCGGCCTCCCAGACTTGTCTTACAATACCAGGCAATAGAAACCAATTTTCTGAGGCCTCAGGTTGTGTTTGCAGCTCCTCTGAGATGGCTGTCGCCCTCATGGTTGCAGAGCCCTGTGA
The DNA here is from genome assembly GCA_035583155.1 of Acropternis orthonyx. Taxonomy (NCBI): domain Eukaryota; kingdom Metazoa; phylum Chordata; class Aves; order Passeriformes; family Rhinocryptidae; genus Acropternis; species Acropternis orthonyx. The sequence goes on along the minus strand of JAWWEU010000001.1, from coordinate 2,804,218 downwards.
CCACAATACAGCCTTGACTTGCTCCCTGGCTCCATAAGGAGTTTTTGGCTCATATAAATTGCCTCTCTGGTTTTGTATTGCCAATTACACATGTTCACAGCCACTAGGTCTTACTCTTTATCTTCTCCTTAACCACTGCCAGTGTGAAGGACATAATATTGACTATCTCTGGCAAGCTTTTGTAACCCTTTCTCTGTCAGCTCAACAGCATGTTGATGGAAGTCACACACATGTTCAAATACATGTTTATTGCACTTACTTCTTTGTAGGACCAGAGCTCTGTTAGATCTTTTCCACCTATCACATTTTAATCTTTTTTTCCCAATTTTCACTTCAGTGTTCATTTTCTTCATAAGCATCCGCATTTTCCCGCCTATTTGAAACTAAGCATCTGTGTGTCCTACATGCTCATTGCAAAGTATCATTTGTACAGCACTAAAAATTATATCTGAAAACAGTTAAGAAAGAGTTCCACTCAGTTTGGGGCGGCTGAATTTCATTTCTTGAACTACTCCTTGTATTAACATTCCCATCAATTTAAACTATATAACTAGTTGGTACATATTGCTACTGTCTGTCATTTAACGTATCTGAGGCACAAAGTAAAGATTAAGAAATTTTCTATAGCAAACTGTTCTCAGTTAAAGCACCAGAGTTAAATAATTAAATGGTCTACCTCATTAAGCTCTTCATAGAAGTAATTTTCTAGTTTAAAAATTTATTCTTTCCACAAGATATAAAAGCAAAGCAATAGAAATGATAAGTATGTTATGCATATGATTGTAACAATGGCATTCAGGTGCCTAAATATACGAATCTAATGCTATTTTAGACCCTCTAAAGGTTGAGGGCCTCCACCCCTCTGGAGCACTTGAAGTCAAGATGTAATGTCAGACCAATGTGATTTGACAGCTCAATCATTCCCTAAAATCTAATTATTTTTAGAAATGTGTATATATGTATATATATATAAAATTGATAATGCTACAAATTGGAAACCAATAGAATATTGTACAAACACAATTAAAATTTTAAAATGTCAACATTTTAGCCTAGCTTATGACAGAAAACAATGGAAACTTCTCAATATGCCTTCACAGAACAAGAATCCAGTTTTGGCTCTCCCTGTCACCATATTTATGTTATTATACTGCCTTAGATTACTGGAGTAAGGACTATAGACTGAAGCTCCTGACTGTCATCCCCTTTTAAATCACCCCCCTTACAAAATGCCTAGAACTTCTGTGTGGAAACCTCATCTTTCACTCACTTGATATTATAGTACATAAAGATTTATGTTAATGAAAAAAACTGATTACATATTCATGGAGTTGTAGTGTCAGAGCTGCAAAGAAACTCCAGAGGCTTTTTTCAAAGTACACTAATTTCTGTGATTTCTGTGTCCACAGCACATGACTTTCCTTTCTGGCAGTATTAGGATTTTTTAGAAATTGTGGGAAGCTATCATTACTTACTGACATTTGCGGGTTTGTTCGACCATCTTAACTCAGCCTGACTGCTCAAACAGTTGCAAACAGGAAACAATTCAAACTTGGCTTTAAAGCTGGATGCAGACCCATAACATAACAGGACTAGTACTATTCCTATAAGACATCATGGCTCTTAATAGAATATAATTAGTTGAGTATAACAATTAAAAATCTGAGTCTGAAGTATTACTAATCCCCAAATAATGTTCAACTAGTGCTAATTATTTGAACTTCAGTTTCCCATCAAGCCAAATCATTACTTTGGATGGCATAAAAACAGTAACAGCAGCATTGAGGTCACTTAAGTATAAAGTATGAGACCAAAATCAGACCATTTATCTAGAAATGTTAAAGAGAAACTTCCAGCTGAAAAATTTCAGTTTAAGAAGTCTTTCATTACTCCCATGAACAAACAAGAAGTCATTACCAGATGCAGCAATAAGGCAAAAACTCTGAATCCATCCACACTTCACAGAAAAACAACTTAACTGGTGTTGCATAAAAAAAGACACAACAGCCTCTATAAAGCAAAAGTTTCTCCAAGCTCAGGCAAAACTCAGCTGAAGGACTGATGTACTGGAGAACCAGAATTTATTTTACATAGATTTGCTGTTGTTTTTAGGATGAATTTCAGTAGCCATGCTGTACCTAGTGGTTAGGTTCTAACTGGAGAGCCTCTGAACATAGACAGACTAGAGCTTTCTGTGAAAAACACTGCAAGGAATACATTATATATAATTTTTTTACATTTAATTGTTTCTAAGATGTCAAAAAATACATAGGGATTCTAGCCTGTGTGAATCACTAATATGATCAATTGCATTATAAGTGAAAACTTCATTGTTATTTTTGATTCTTCATGTTTTAGATCAATGAGGATTCAAAGGTTGTTAAATTTTCTGCATTCTTAGGTGTCCAGTTAAGTGGAAAATTCTCACTGGCATTACACTAATGAAGTACCCTTAAAGTCAGCTGGTAGAAATTGTGAATGTGGCCCGTAATGATTTGACTCAAATACATCACGGGGCTTAAATTCAGGGAAAATTCCATTATAGCCCTTTCCACATTTTTAATCAGTTTAGTCTAAGCCATTTTTTTCTTTCAAGTGCCAAGTCGCAGCTCAATTAAAAAGGATCAAATTTTCATTAGTTTTTGAAAATTTATCCACAAACAGGGACTTCATGTAAACAAGTCAAGTCTTGTTGTCTTCCTTTTTCCTTAGTAAAATCCATAAAGATTCACATCTATTTCCATCTAATAAAATTACCACAATAACAGCTCTCTGTTTCTTTCTTTTTGAGCATGTGAGTTTTCTTACCAGAAACCCTCACAGTTTACATCCCAGGCAAATCTGTGCAGTTTGATTTACTTCTAAAGCAAGGGCCAATTAGTAAAATTAGAAGAAAATAAGGATGAAGATCAGTAAGCAATCTCAGCCACGGAAATAATCCTGCAGTCAGGGAATAAAAGAAAAAAATAAGACCAGAAAACCCCCACTCAGAAATCTTATGTGTACTTGCAATGTAGTGTGATGTTGATGTCAGCACACGTATTTTACAGGGCAGAGATGTTTATGGCTAAATGCTGACATGTTGCCTAAGAGCAGCAGCAAAATTATGAAGATAATGAAGAAAAGTAGAGGCAGTCATTAGGGTGGCTTTTTGTGGGTTTGTTTTTTTTTTTTTTTTTCCCCCTATTAATGCCAGGAAAACGTGCCTATTTCCCATGGGAAAAGAGTCATAGGCTGTGTCTACACCACAGTCAGAAGCCTGACTGCAGCAAATGTATCCTTACACAGGATAAACTGAAGACATTTAGGTCAGGCATTAGCAAGAGGAAAAAAAAAAAACAAAAAAACCCAAATACCCCAAAACAAAATGAAAAAAACTCCACATAAATAGACTACCTAATTATGCTGCATTCTGGTTACAACCTTATTGGTATCTGGACTGACTGGATTAATGCAAGACATCAGTGTTTTCCCTCTCCCAGCAAGACCAGCAGGGCTACTTTAAATTAGAAGCCCATTCTGAACTAGAAATAGCTGTTCAATGCTAAATATTAAAGTATTCTGGCCTGGTTGCCTTCTCACCTCACTGCAAGCAAGTCTGCTCAGCTGGAGAGCAGAGCATGAGCATCAGAGCCTGGAGGCTGGGCATGCCAAAGGTGGCCAACAGGGAAACCCTGGGCTCGTCCTGGTTGCAATTCCTTCTGCCTAGAACTGCAGAGGAAAGGAGAACCACATGTACACCTGTCCCAGCAAAGTTCAGATCCTACCAGATGAGAATTCACCCTTGTAGCAAAGGAGACAGAACAATATTTACACAAGCTCTCCATTAAATATTCGTATGTGACAATCACAGCTCCTCACAATAAATGGGCTTCTAAGGTTTTCAAATCTGAATTCAGATACTTTCTCCAGTAGAAAAAAAACCAACACAGCTTTATAACAGATTAGAAGTCTATCAGGTCAAAAGTAGACTCCAGTTTTACTCACTACAGTTTTGCAACATACAGATCATAAATCACTTAAGCCTGAAATGGTATATAGGCCTGTACTTGTTCTCTAGGCTGGTGATCCAGGAATGCCAATGCAAAGATTTGGAAATCCCTATATAGGACTGGCAATGAAAAATTATTTATCTCCCCAGCCTTCCCATTTTCCTCGTAGATGACCACCTTAAGGGAAAACTTACCTGCTTTACCTTCTCCCAGATTTCTCCCAAATAAAAAAATCAGAAGTTCTCTCAGGAAGGGGGACAGCTTCTGATGACCTGCTTCAGATTAATGTTCCCATCTGGAATGGAAATAGTATTCTTCCTAAAAAAAGACTTACTTGCCTTCCAGAATGAGAGTTTTCATATGACTAGGAACTAATATCCCACCATTAAATGGCTGGAATATGTGGCTGGAAACAAAAAGCACCCCTGTTTACATTAGCATGTTTGAACTACCAGCAAGTTTTTTTCAGTTAATACTGTCACTTTGCCAAACACTCATGAAATTTGGCAGAAAACATTGATTCACCAATCCCATGTGAAATTTGTGTCTGGAAAACACAACACACAATGATTGATAATAGTGGCGGAAAAATGTTAAATTGCACAAGGGTCTATAGGAATTTTCAACAGTGATCAATGATAGCCAGCAGAAAGTAAAGCAGAGACAGAATAAACTGTTAAGGATATTAAGCTCAAAATGAGATTACTTTGCAGATCTGGTAAATTTAGAGTACCCTAAAGCAGAGAGAGTATGCAAAGAGGCTCTTGGTTGTTAAGCAATGAGCTAGTTCTTCTGCTTTATCAAACTGAGAAAGCATTCTGTTTATCAGGAGTCCTAAAATATATTAAAGTTAGTGGCCAATTACCACACCACTCACACACTCCCCCCCAAGAGCAGCAAAAAGCAACCACCAGAAGAAATATTTAGCAAATGGCTCTGCCTTCAACCAACGTTTTGACAAGGAAAAGCAACGTAAGAAGGATGAAAGGCCCAGACAAGGACAGCGTGACTGCAGTACATGAAACACCACTAGTATGTTCTGATAGGCAGGGCATTTTGCTCTAATAAAGTTGAGAAAACAAAATTTAACAAGTGACATCTAGTAAATACATAATCAGAGAATGCTTAAGTGACTTGGGATTTGGAAGGCAGTTACTTAAGGAATAAGTTAACTGTTTATGTAGTACAGTTAAAAATACCTTAAGAAGAGGGTGTAGAATGACTTGCTAGATGTCTGCAATAATAATCCAGCAGGTACCACACAAATAGTTTTGTTAGTATTGGTAAAACTAAATAAACCCTGAGGAGAAGTATGATTGGAAAAAGCAAACCTTGTGGTGTAAAATAAACATGCATGTCAAAATCAAGCACCAAGTTCACTCAGATTCCTGACAGAAGTCTATAGCAAGGAATTGGCAGCCTCACTGTTTATGCTGCTCTAACTCTTGTGTGACTTTAAAGGAAATCTTTTTTAGCTAATGCTGAGACCTTGAGGCAGGAAGTTCTCCATCTTCATGACGATAAACTGTAGAAAAGGTGGCAGCTCATCCACCGTGTGTCTCATCCCATCCTGTATTCCACCAGTAAGCACCAGATGATAAAAGATGATTCACCAAAGTGTTTGTGGGGGTTTTGGAGTCAATTTAAACAACAAAACAACAAACAGGAGAAAAGTCTTTGAGGACAAAGTTCAGAATTCTAATTTAAAATTATCCTAGAGGTACAGTGAGATGAAGCTGTGGATTTATATGACAGCCTGCAGAAGCTAATCCATACCAAAATAGGAGGGAAAACTGGTAAAAAGGATGAATTAAAACATTCTTGCTATCAGCCTTAACACAAGCTCACAATTTTTGATACTTGTCCTGATCCAAATTTTCAAACATCTACTTTGGAGATGTTTGTTCATGTTATTCAGATACTAATTACAGGTTTTGAAGGATTGTGAAGGAGGGTTTTCCTTAAAAATTAGTGCAAATTCTAGGGATTTTTCAGTATTTTCTGGGATTTTTGAATGAAAATAAGTCTTGGGTACAGAAACAAAATAGATATTCATGAAATGTTACATGAGTGAAGGCTATGTGAAGCAAAATATTTACACTGCGTACAGTAGAACTAAATTTAGAAAAATTAGAGAAAGGGAAAAATAAAATAAAATCACGAAGTCAGGCAAGCTGCCTTCTCACCCCGTGCTTTGGAGGCATGCAAAGATCAATGTGACAAATAGCATCCTTCCTAATACTGTTGTTACGTCTGCTAGGTGACTCTCTCTTCTAAATCATACTTGTAATACCAGTAGAAATTACTAATTTAAATCACATATGCTGAGACTTCCTTGCATGCCAACAGTATTGAAAGGAAATTAGGAAAAGATATCCACATAGTCCTTCACAATTGTAATTTTCTGAATCAAAATTATATACAGTTGTGGTATGGTTTGCATTCAGGATGGGGGTTTAGTTGTGCCTGGAAATCCAAATTAAAGAGACAGTCTAAGAGCACCCAGCAAAATTTGAGCACATTAAAAGTACTATATGTTCAACAGCATGAATTTTTCCTAGTTAGTGTTATTGACTTCTTTTACCAATGAAATCTGTCTGCCTTGCATGAATATGATTTACATTCCGAAATTTCTGATTAGATGTGTATCTCATGCTCTTGACTAAGTTAAAATTTCTTAAAATATTTCATAGCTGCTATGAAGAGATTCATCCTGGATATTGGACAACAGTGGAAATTGCTGCATAAAGATTGCATTAATTGTAAAATCAACAGGCATTAATTTTACCAGCTACTCAAGAGACCAATATTTCTCCTTTGTGATTAGGGAAGGATAGTGAAGGTTCCCAAGCTTATCAGCAAGTCAAAAAACAAACTGGGCCTAGAATTTGAGGATTATGACATCCAATCAGCTGGAAATTTCCACAGGATACAATAACAACAGTTACATAAAGATCTACAGGTTGTAGAGCCCTAACAAGGAAATGGAGCAGTGAACACTCCATTTGCCTTCACTGCATCATCTGCACAAGGACTGATGACCTTTCTCAGTTATGGCTCCTTTTTGATGTGCTTTTCTGCTCAACCCCCCACTCCTCTCCACACTCTGAAGGACTAGAAAATTTCAGCTTAATGTGTTCTTTAAACTACCACCATGTCTTACATAAGAAAGCTTTCCCAATGAACACAGAAGGCTCATGTCTTAAAGGAGGCATTACAGGTCACCATTGTGCCTCTCCATTATCGTTTGTATTTCCCCTCTAATGTATAAAAACATTGTATGAGAGGACAAGACAGCCTTAAACTACAGACATTCCTTTTCTCCTGTCTTCTTGGTATCTTTACCTGAAGTTCTTACCTTAGCTCCGTAGAAGTTTCAGTACTGAATGAAACCTCTGTAGTTTAAATGCAGATAATTGTCAGAGACTCCTCAGAAGACAGAACAATTTTTTCACTCAAGACCTCTTTTTGATCCACATGGGTAATGCTCCAAGTGTTATGTTAAGCAACCATTATGCTAAGAGACCCAGCATTAAGAATCCTGAGCTTAAACTGTCGCTTCACCAAGCAGATTTATGGCTTATGACAGTAATTGCTTGCACCAAAGGAGCGAGCTGGTGCACCATCCAAGCACAAAGCAGTACGTGGAGAGAGCAGAGCTATTAGATGAGGTTAGGGATCTGATAATGTCTGGTTTTTACAACTAGAAAATTACCTTTCCTTTAAATAAAAAAATGGTACTATACACAAACAGGCACTTGTTTGTGTAAATGAACATAAACGCTGGCATTCTTGCTCAGCTATTTTTTCTAAAGTAACTTGGATCACGCTAAGCATGGCGTACTTGTTCTCCTGTGCTTGACTTTGTACTGCTTTAAATGAACTGGCTAAGTCTTAATTTAAGATATTTTGTGTTTCTTGAGTAAATGTGCTCATTATAAGTGCTAAAAAGGAAAAAATGAATACAAAAGCAAGGCAAAGTACAACATCTGTTAGAAAAAAAGTAAATCTTGTACTTGGAAATTGCTGGATTGAGATGTTTGTAAAATGCAAAGACCAACTCTGTGCACCCAGGAAGTCAGTTTAGACATTTTAACACGGGCTATTAAACAAGGAAAAATAGAAAGGTTTCCTGTTTTCAAAGCTATATATAAGCATAAATTGACAAAACTTGGTCCTGTCTCCATATTCTTTCTCATTGCCTTCTCCATTTTAGGTTTAAAAAGCTTTTCAAAGTCTTGCAATATGTCTTCCCTCAGAAAACTGAACAAACAAACGAATAAAACAGCTCTATAAAGTACACTGTCTGATATGTTTTTCAAGGTTTTGCTCTGCCAGTAAATCCAAGCATGATCTGAATGGTAACAGCAAGTTTATGGACAATGAATAATAGCATGACATAGCTAATTAATGCTGTTTCAATCCAGACTGTTTAAACAATCAAGCCTAATTGTGCTAAACAATGTGATGGTTTTATATGGACAGCAGTGAATGAGCAAATCCAATGGAGATTTAAAGCTAAAGCCCGACTAATTTATGCTTTATGGGTATAACAAACTCAACCCTGTACCTTCATTACTTACATCTCTTGTCGGTTCTGCTTTCTTTCCTCAGAAAAAAACCACCAAGCAACTAACCACAAAAAGATCAAACTCAAAAACCCACCACATACTGTACTTACTATGCCTTGTTTTTGGCAGATTTTCTGTCACTGATTTAAAAACAAAACAAAACAAAAAAGTACATGCCACTGATTATATAGAACAGCTCAGCTGCTGAACATGCAAGGATGCATCTGGATATTTATGTCTGTTAGGCATAAATCTTCAACCTGGGTGGGTTCTTCCTAATTGCCATGTGGCTAATCTTGATAAGGTGGAGGACATAAATCCGTATCCTTATCATCCTCTAACATGATCAGAGTTCTGGGTGCATTATAACACCCCTATCAATTTTTTAAAATAAAGGGAAATCAAAATAATCAAAACTGATTGCCTGCAAGAAGTCCAGTTTAATTTTATTTACATCAAAGCAAACAGCCAATCCTACTATACTCCAAAGATTCCTTGATAATGGGAAAAGGTACGAAAAAAGAGAGAGAGAGAGGCAGAGCAAGGACACAGCTGAAAGGTACAGAGTAAAAAGCAGTTTGTGTTGTCCTCATTCCCTCTGAGAACTCCTGGTGTTATCTTTCCTCCCTGCCCAACCATCCTTACCTGGCATTTCTTCATGCTCTTGCCACTCCATCACAAAATAAGTCAAGGTAAATATTAGGCAACAAAACATGCGAGTCAAAGAAATGAGTATCTAATTTTATATTACAAAAGTAACTTATGCTGAGTCAGCCTAAATTGCAGACCTGAAAGAGCTGTGTCTGTGTGATTTTATACCACATGTCAATCTGAAGCATTACTATCAACAGATATCCTACTAAAGTACACAAAACTCCTACAAAATGTTTTTATAGCCTTAAGAGCTTTACTCAATATTTAAAGAGACTTATTGCCTTTCCCTACATTGCTTTCTTTTTAGTCAGTCAGTTCAAGCACAAGCCTAGTTAAAAATACATTTAATCTTCATTATATCAAGATAAAGCCTGTAGTAATTGTCGCTCCAATCAAACCACATAACAGAGCTCTGCAGGATTTCTCTTCTGTAATATTCAGGTTGGGCAGCAATTTAAGTCACTTTTGGTACTTGTGTCCTTCTCCACAATGAGTTTTTTAAGTGTCCTACCTGACATTTACATTCCTAATGAGATTCCTACACCTCTGTTGGGGTCCATAATGACTAACATTAATAGCTCAAGCTGTTTTATTGGATTAAAAAAGTTAGAATTTATTTTTATATTATGTCCAACTATAACAGCACTTTCCAGTTCAAATATGCTAAACACACATGACTATAAAGCTCTTCACAATTACATACATTTAACTTGTCCATGGTAGGAAAACACTATTATAGTTGTTGACTGTGTTAGCAGTTTTCCCCATGAGAACCACAAAAAGCTTCTCACCACAGGTATGCCTGGCCTTGCTCTCTATCCCACTTGGTTTTCTGTCTCTCCTATTTTTTGCTCCTTTTACGCTTACCTCCAAATTTTATATTAACCCTATTCAACAATAAAATTTGATTTACTGCAACTCAGCTTTGCCATGCTTTTGTATTCACTTTTTCCTTTTTATCACTTGCAATGAGCACATGTACTCAGGAAACACGAGTTTGCAGGGGAACAGGAGAGGGCAGGCACAGAGAGCTAAACCAGGCAAGAGCTGGAGCACGCTGTGTGTGGCAATGGTGAGCCAGCAGGAAAAGGACTGTTCCCTCTCTCCCCTCCATCCTGTCTCTCTCCCCTGCCCACGAGGAGCTGAGGCAAGCTGGGAATGGGGCAACAAGACCCCCTTGCCTGCAGAGGACTTTCAGGGACTTGAGAGAAGTTGGTACCTGAAGAAGGGGGCTACAAAGCTGCTCTAAGCTGCAGGAAGTGAGAGTTACCTCTGCTGGTACTTGGGAAACGAGAATGGGATTTATTTTTGGATGGGATGAGGGTGTTGGGCAGAAAAGAGAAGCAGCAGAGAGAAAACTCAGGCTGACTGCTGCATCTGGAGGAGGAGAGGCTTGGAGTGATCCAGATTGATTCCTGTGTGCAGGTGGTGAGGTTAAAGGTGGACCAAAAATATTTTAAAAGGAAAAAGCTGGGCCAGTCCAAAGATGGGTCTGTCTCTGCTATTGCCTTTCAGTATACCAGGAACTCCCCTCCTGTTTCAAGATGTCAGTGAAGAAGGATTTCTGCAGGATTTCTCTTCTGCAGTACTTCAGGTGGGGCAGCAATTTATGTCACTTTTGGTACTTGGGTTGTTCTCCATAATTCTACTTAGCTGTTCAGCCCAGGTGCCTAAATGGAAGGGAAATTCACTTGTGCTTGCTGCCTAAAGAGGATTTTGTTTTCTTGTTTTCAAGAGAGCCATTCAGACTGAAAAGGTATGATTACTCCTGTGGTTATTTTACAGGTGAATGAACAAAAGCACGGGGCAGGCTTCTGTTTTATCTGCAGTGTTTGGTCACTTGATAGCACAGAGGGGCTTGAAAACTTTGATTTGATTACACTTTAGTGCTCATTTAGTCAGGAACAAATGGTTTCAAGGCACTGGAGTTCAGACTGTTCTGATTGACTGATTTTTCATTCATCATTCAAGAAGTATGTTTCAACACCCTACCCCTTTTATTATAACAAAAATCTAGTTATATTACCTTGCATTTACTGTAGGGTAGAGATACTCAATAGTGGTTGTCATACGAGAGAAAACACTGAAATCTTCCCAAGCAAGGCCATGATTCTTATCCACAAGTTGTATAACTGCAGGACAGTTTATTTTTTTTTTTTTTTGCAGTAGACTCCAAAACAAGCTTAAACACAGAGGTGTACTGACTGCTTTAGCATTCTTGGGTTTTAGGTACACAAAATATTTTTACCTGCTGATAGCAGCTGTGAGTGCATTGTGACATGTCAAATAAATAAATACACATTAGCAAAGTAATCATCACCCCGTGTTATAATTTCTCACCTCTAAGAAATTAATGTGCATAATTTGTTTCTGTTTACATGCAATATTGTAATGGCACAACAGCTTAAGCAAATGTAGCATATTTTCTGAGTGCCAGCCAGGGGCTGAATGCTTTCTGTGATATTAAGCATCAATCCTTCACAAGGGTAAAAAGCAACAAGTATTTTTCTCCTGGTAGAATTGATTTTTGCAAATGGAATCTGGTTCAAGTGGTGTAATAATCTTTCCTACTTTTTGCAGTTGTTCAATGCACAATCTCATCATTCAGTCACAATCAATTGGGTGATAAAGTATTTCCCTCATCAGTGAAAAAGGAGAGCTTGTACCTTGCGTACCCAATCTCAGTATCAGTCATGTGTTTAGCTGGCTAATAAGACATTGCTCCTTCTAGCAAACCGAGCTGCAATAACTCCCTTACCTTTAAAAACCGTGGCAAGTCAGCTTCAGTGATTTCAGTTCCTAGCTTTCTCCTGTGTAAAACTTTTGGAATGCTTACCCTTCAATGTTAATTGTACAACTCTGTATTAAAAAGAGGTCTCTGTATGAGACCTGGCTAGGGACACAAAACAACCAAGGGGAATCTCAGAGTTTCTGTAGGTTATAGGAAGATGGACAAAAATAGCAAATTTCCCATCTAGTTTCTAAGAGGAATTCCTGCTTCTGGAATACTCTTTCCTGTTCCTCTAAATCTTGGCAAATATCTTGTTCATACACAGATCTTGAAGAAAGCATTTCTCATATATAGGACAATGGAATGGTTTGGCTTGGGGTTTTGTGAATCATTATTTAGCCTTTCAGGCTGAAATGTCAAATAACATTGATACACAGTGTTTCACTGGAGCTATGAATATATTTGACTTTCAATTTGTTGTTTCTTTGCAAATTGTATCTCTTGTGTTGTTGCTTCAGTTCCCCCTCATTTCTTAAGAGGTTTCAGGACTGTTTTAGAGCTTGGGCTATGACAAATGGTACTTGTGAGAATGAGCTTCCTACCAAAACTCATGGGATATCGCTCACAAGAACTCCTAATTTTTTAAAAATGTTTTATCTATTTATTTTTGAGAGGACACTTCCTGTGCAGCAGGTGATCTCTTTGCATGACTGAAGCAGGTATGCAAACAACCAGTCCTGGCTAAAAATAGCTGCTGTCATACTCTAAGTGCTGATTTCTCATTGCACACCAAACACGAATCTGAATTTGAGCTGCTTTGATGACAACACATATACAGAGTCAGCTACGTCTCATTGATTTCCTGGGCGTTGCACGGAATAAACATCAGTTTTCCTACCGCCATTCCCAAAACAATTGATCCAGGCACCACTTTTCACCGGATGGCTAAGTGTTAATTCAATTTGATGAGCACAGCAGGCAATAATACAAACTACAAGGAACTTACTATCAGTAGTGTACCAAGTACATCCTTTTCATCCAGACATGCTGTTGATGCAGATCAAATGAATTTTCATATAAAACCTTTGCTGGTTGTCTTCCAGTAAATCAGCATGTTCTGACAACACTGTGGTTTTCCTATTGCTTCATTTGTAGTTTTTCCATGAGAATCTAGAAAATATAACAACACAACTACCAGTACCACCGGCAGAGCTCCTTTTACACATTTCTGTGCTTAAAAAGCTCTTGATTAATCCATTTTAGACAAAAGTCAAGTAACATTTAGTAAATCAGAAGATTAAAATAATAATAATATAAAAGCATTGCTATCTATGGCACTGGAAATGCAGTAGAGAAGCTGCTCAAAGAACTGAAATTGTTCCACTTTAGCTCAATCTGAGGAAGGAAAAGGGGAAAATGAGAAATGGGTTAAATATTAGATGGCCAATTAAACATGGAGGTAGCAGCTGGACATGTGATTTCAATAAAGAAAGTGGAGCCTGCTTTGGCACTAACCTGCTGCAACCAGAAAGCTGCTATCTTAAACAGGGGTTTCCATTGACTTGAAATGACCATCATGTCTGTAAGGTTACATCAAACAAATACATCTAATGAGGTGTTATTCTTTCAATCCTTATAAAAAAAATAATAAAATTTCCATAAACAGAATGTGAACATCCCAAGAAGAAGCACAAAAATGTAACTCCTTGCCAGCTATTATCTTAATTTAATTCTGTTTTCAGAAGGAAAAGAAAAACTTCTGGGAACAAAAAGAATAGACAGGAAGTGGAAAACATTGTCATCTTTGTGAGCCCACATGATAAATAAAGTTACCTTGACTAAATGGAAAAATCAACTTCACATTGGTCTAGGAATATGAGCTTTGGAGTCATAGTAGAATTAGGAAAAAGCTAAAGAAAGTGTTTCCAGATAAATTCTTGCTTCGATAATCTGAGAGAAGGGAAGTTAAAACAGTATAGGGGGATTTTGCACTGATTTAGTGCACATACAATTAATAGCTCATCATGAGTTGTTAAGGATGTGATTAAAGGACAGCCAATTTACTAAGGATTTGAGAGGTTAATGGTGAAGAAATAAAGGGACAACATCCTCCCTTTGCTCATTTTTCTCCTTTTATTGTGATAAATATATGCTTTCCACAAGTCCATGAGCACAAAATTGCAGATTTTCCCTGTAAATTTAAATAAGAACACTACTTGAAAAGATATGCAAAGATTTAGTTGGGAAAAAAAAAAATATAAGGGGTGGATGATGGTGTTGTAATGCAGTGGCTAAAGGAGATTTTTTATTTTTTTAGAAAACCAAGGCATTTTAAAACACTAAATTAATAGTCACTACACACTTTGTAATGTTGTTAAAGACTGATAAACTATAAATGAGAGACTAAATCTCACTTTGTCCCAAGGTGGTCAAGGTTAGCCAAGCTTTGTCCATGCCATTCCATACTCTTCACAGCTGAGCAAATGTGAGTTAGGGTGTGTTCCCCTGCAGCCTGTGCTGAAGACCACGGTGAGGCAGCTCTCTCACATGTTCTCACGCCTCAGCCTGGGAAGGAGGGAGGGGTGGGGGGAAGAGGCTTGTAAGATTTGGTTTTATTTCTCATTACCCTACTCTGATTTGATTGGTAATAAAATAACTCATTTCCCCAAGTCAAGCCTGTTTTGCCCATGATGGTAATTGGTGGGTGATCTCTTCTGGTTCTTATACAGGACCCACAAGCCTTTCATTATATTCTCTCCCCACTAAACAGCTGAGAAGGGGAGTGACAGCATGGCTTTGTGGGCACCTGATGCCCTTCATGGTTCAATGCACCACAGATACCTAATTATTAGATTTAACCTGAATAAAACTCAAATAAACCACAGTCCTGGAAACAACTGGATTCAGCTTGGGGGAATGCTCTGCCACTGGAGCTAATTACAGTGACCACAAAGAGCTTTCTGTGGACAGATGCAGTAATCTCTCTGAAGTACACCCAAGTGTTACACCTACAGCATCTCTGACACTTAGGGAAAAATATTAGCAGTAGTGAGCTGACCTAAGGTCTAATCCTGCAAGTATACATGTAGCTGACTCCATAATGTCCCTATGATGCTTCCTGGGGAGTTAATCCTCAGCTCTCCTATTAAAACCCAATAAGCCACCTAAAAGGGTCAGAGAGCATCTGGGGTTCTCCTTTAACTGCTATCATAAAATAAGCAGCTGAATCCATAAAGGATGGCCACCAGGAAAACAGTCTCTCTGGTGTTTTAGAAGTAAACCAGTCACCAGTGCAGATTATTTCTAAAGTCATGCCATTAGCTGCCTCTTGCCTGGGGTTTGTTTTGCCCCTGAGTTAGTTGAAAACACCGAACAGTTCATATAACAGATTGCAAAGTCACAGGTCTCCGGGGCTGCTCTTGAGGAGTAGTGGACACCAGCATGACAAGTCATCCATCCCAGCATGCAGAGGACGAGTTGTGCAAGTCATTTATGAGGAATACACTTGAAGTCACACAGAATGTTATCTGAAGTAAGTTTTTAACCCTTTGTGCTAGATGCTTTCTCTCTGACCAAAATCTGTGGTCAGATTGCTCAGTGGAACACAGCAGGATCCAGGATGGGGCTTCTAGAGAAGCTGATCCATTCCCAGCAACCTGCTTAAACACTTTGATGTGGACCAAAGGACAGCTTGGGTGGGAGGAACTAAAAGCAACAAAACACACACTTCTGTTATAAAGAAAGCTGTTCTTGGAGTCTACTTTAGCACCCAAATCTAGACAGCTCAAATGTTAAATATCAGGTGCCAGTTAGTACACACTGAGTTATGAGCTTCTCACTACTTGAGTTAAGAGGAATTGATTCCTTAATATTTAAGTGAAGTGCAGGGAAAGAGACAGATTTCCACCATTACAGGGTAATGTATTCAGCCATGGATGCAATTTAACAAATTTCCTTTCATATCCTGAGGATGGTCCCACCAGGAGGAGGTAGAGAAGAAACTGATTTTGGATGAGGGTCAGGAGTATCTAGAGAAGAGCCAAAGAAATTAATCTGGTATCAACAGCATTAAAATATATGTATTTATTTCCACACTACAATAAATTCAGCTCAGGTGATCCCAAAGCTGTATTTCTTGAGTTTATTGCTCTAAAAATTAAAAAAAAAAAAAAAAGAGAGAGAGAACTCAGTGTTCAATTAATATTTTTTAAAAAATACAAGCATGTGATTTTGACAGAAGTTTTTATCTATAAACACTTTGAATATTCATTTGAATGTGTTAATAAGCAAGGTCTGTGGCAAATTGAGTTTAAGTTATGTTCGATGAAAACCAGAACTGTATTTGCATTTAGTGAATGAAATATCTCATTCACACCTATTGTGTACTGTGGGTAGTTATTTAACTGATGTTACTTTCCTGAGCAGAGCATGGTATTTTGTACAGTACAGAAGCTTTTCCTTTTGAGTCTAATGACAAGCTCTCAACCAAATACTATATTAGAAAAAATATATTAAGAAATTGAAATTAAAGGAGAGAAGTTTATTGAGGATGGTTTGTCATTAAGAATAATGCCAGACCATTAATTTTAATAACTTGGAATATTGTGAACTTAACATAAAAAAACTTTTCCTACTGAACTCTCATTGAGAAATGGTAAGTATTTTTCACTCCAGCTTCAATTATATCTGCTCTGAAGAAGGAAAAACTACTGTAAAATGTATTTTCTAAATAAATGTATGTATAATCTGAAAATCTGCATTTCTCTGTGCCACAGTAGGAGAGACTGGCACTGTGCATCATTTTTGCCATGTACTTCTCAATGACATATTTAATTGATTTAAAGTGATGTGGCACATGCTGGTAAAAAGAAAACACAGTGATCACCAAGGAAAACCTTTTCCCATTATTAACCTTCCATCTGACATCCTTGTATCTTAGTGTTTCTCCTGATTTTTCACACTCTGGGTGAAAAACCTTTTCCTGATACCCAACCTAAACCTCCTCTGACTCAGCTTCATGTTTCCTCAAGTCCTGTCACTGTCTTGGAAAGCAGAAGGCTCTAAAGCTGCCAAGCCTGCTGCAGGGGGAAACTTATTCCTCCCTGAATATTTCAGTATGAAATACATGAAACAGTAAACCAATAGGACAGGCAAACTATATTTCTATGTCTTATTACCCTACTGCGGAAATAAACAGCTCAAAGAAAAGGATGTGAAAACTTATTTGTTTGTTTAAAGTTCAAGTCAATAGTTGTTATAATATGCCATATTCCTACATTTTTTCAGAGCATTCTGAGCAGTTTGAGGGCTACTGCATAATAAAACTCATATTTTAAAAGTACACAGTATTTTCATATATCTTAACCACCTTCTCAGTTGGAAAAACAACAACAAAAAGAACCAACTAAAACAAAAATCCCCAAAGCCACAGTTACTAATTGCGTCAGTCAGAAAGAGTGCATCTTCCCTAGATGAATAAATTTGCTGTCTCTCACTCATAACTATGTGGGCTTATAATAGACCAGCTGCCCCAAAGCTATACATGGCAGAATAACAATGAGGCATTACAAAGACACAGTCTTTTTTAGCACATTCTAAAGGGACAACATAAATAAAAGACCCAAGTCTTGCATTATCTACTCCATGTAGTCACAAAGTCTCAGGAATTTCAAGCATATTACAAAGCTGTTCCGGAAAGGTAAGGAACATTTCACTTATGTGAAGCTCAGTACCTGAAATTTAAACTATAAAACATCATAACCTCTGTAGACATACAAAACCAGCATACTGATTTGAACAAATAGTTTAAATCTAACCACAGAGTTGCTTTACATCACTGACATCTCATTCTCCCATGCCCAAACGCTCTTTCTGCCAAATATTTTGGTCTTCACTTCAGATTTTTCCCATATGAGCAGCAGAAGTTAACATGACAGTTTGTCTCATCTGTAAGATTTGTTATGGAATTTCTATTTATTTAGACATGTTAAAGCAATCATCCAGTGCAATATTTGGTTCTATTATTATTATTTCTTTGCTTTGTTCTAGAAGGCATTCTCTACAGCATGAACATTAAGCTGGCAGGATAAGAAATGTTTCTTTCATGGGAAAAAATACTCAAAACCCAGCACCCATCACAAGTTGTTATGGGACAGAAACTTCTCCAAGCAGTTTCCCTTACTAGAAAAGGTTTTTAGACCTGAAACTTTCTGTGTTCAATCCATGATAACATTTCCTCAAATTATTTAATATATTCTAAGGATTTTCTTTTTAAAAAAAGGAGTTGCAGAACACTTCATTTTTTTTTCTTCCTATCAATCACAGGTAAAATAATTGTACAGCTTCTACCACAGTATAACATTTATATTTGCATTATGCTAGTTATCATCCACTAAAATCTCCGCTATGGAAATATCAGGGTACAATTATGATAGTTATCTTTATGTTATAACCCAGACATGCACTTAAGCAGATGTTCAATTTCATGGTTATTAGTCATCTCATTGAAGAAATGATACTGAATTCTATTATCTGTCTACTTTGCTTTCTTACTCTTTTTTACTTCCTTCTGTATATTAGTATCCAGGGCAAACTGAGCATATTTCCTACATGTGTTTTCAAAGAGATGCCTTTAGCCAGCAGTGCTGTAAATTTAAGAATTGCATTCTTCAATAGGCTGTAACTTACTGATGCTTTTTGTGCAGCATTCTGCTTCTTATTGTATGCCAACTGACACAAAATCAGCCTAACATCCACATTTTAATGCATGTATTTTGGCTGCTGAATGCATGCAACACCAAAGGTATACCACCAAAGCTCTGTATGTCATCCTAGTTTCGGATAGGTGGACCCAACCATTGCTCCAGGTGAAAACAGAATTTATTTCTGATGTCGAAAGTTAATTCCCTATCGATATAAGAATGTGGTTCTGCTTTTTCAGATCATCTCTCGAGCTAAGAGAATAAATGCTGCATTGTTCCAAGCTAGCAGCACCCACGGATACCCTGCAAATGGCTCCACAGAGAGGCTGAGTTTCCTGCAGGAGCATCTGGATTGCTGCTGAATGGCCATCTGTGTTTTACCAGGAAGAGGATTATAAAACTATTTGCCAGAGAGAACCTTATGAGTGTCCCCGCCCCCAAAAGTAAGCTAATTCTTAAGAGCAGTATCTGGAAAATGGGTCTGTAATAATGGCACCTGGAATTCAGGCCTTTCTCAATATTTAAACAAATGTTCATGAACAGACTTTGCACACTGTTCTTCAAATTTTAATTGGGATTTTTAGCCCATTCCTTCCTTCTCTCCCCTCACTTGCATATGGAAATCACACCTTAACTTGTAAGTTTTTCCAGTGCCCCTTTCCCCATTATTTACTCAAAGCCAAAGTAGTCCCTAATTATTTGAAACCATGAGAGTAAACAGTTTTTGAGAGGAAAGAAGCCTTTACAGCTCTGTTTAACAGGAGTGTGACAGCACATCACACTTCAGGAGATGCCCCTCTCAGCAGATGAGGTATTTAAACTGTGATAGAGCTGGAGACCATGGGAAGAATGACAAAGCCTTAAGTAAGAGCCAGGGCAAAATATTGGCTGACATCTGGAATAAACAGAGTGTCTCAGAAGGTGTGCTGGTCATATGGGATCGAATTATAATGGACCACACATCCACCAACAGACAGAGCACAAGGAAGTGTTCTCTTTGCCTTAGAGACAGAGTCCAGTTTTGAGGGCTGAAGGAGCAAAGGGGAAGGGGGGGCCCTTCCTTGGAGAATGTAATTGTAACCCTTGTTTTCACAACACCTTGTTTGGGCAACAGCAAATACTGTCTGAAATTAAAACAAACAAACAAAAAACCCACCACAAACCCAACAAATTAAAAATTCTTTTTCCTGAGAAAGAGGCAATGATCTTGAAGAGACAAATATCACCTGAAGTTCAGAACACTGCTGAAAAGCACACATCACTATCTCAAATGCAATTATAAAAATGAAAATGAAGTAAAAAAAAAAAAAAAGAAAAATTTAAAAAGCTCATTCCTTCTTAAGTCTGGGTTTCCTACTAGTTTATCCATTTGTAACAAATGGGATAAAACAATCCATTTAGATTAAGGGTACTTTGATAAATTGCTCTGTTGTGATAGATCTGGAATACGTTTTGTCAGAGCTAGGTTTGGGTACGGACAGGCTTTGGCAGAGAGGAACACCACCGAGTTCTCAGCTCCCCCAGATGAATGCTCACAGAGGCAGAGCTCAGCTGGGAAATATTCTGCCAAAAAGAAGTGTGAAGAGATGACATCTTGTCTTGATAAGCAGTAGATGAGCAGTTCCTGTAAGGGTTTCTAGAATAACCCTGAATCAAGCTATTGCAAATCAGTTCATCTTATATAGTGAATGGATCAGAATTAGGCTTTGCTGGCCTTGCCTTCAAAAGAGAAGACTAAAAAGTTAACCAAGCTATAAATTCAGTTGAAAAAAGTAGTTCAGGTACCTGAATCTCCAGAAAAAGGGAAGGCTGCTACAGTTATGAGGAATCTGTAAAGTGAGCAAGGACTGAGGAAAGATGGAAAAGATGGCAAGGGGGAGGAACTTTGCAGAAGGAGTGCAGCAAAAATCAACCATCTCAAGAAGAATTCCGTGAACAAACTGTGACCCTATGCAGAATGGAAGAAAACAGGCCCACTGACAGACAAAGCGGTCCTGGACATCAAAGCATGTAACAGTAAAGTATGAGTACCAAGAGGAAACAGCTACAAAGTAGTAGCAGCATTGCTTGATGTGAGCCAGAGGGACTGGAAAACATCTAGCCCAGAATACTGGGAAAAGCGGCATATGAAATTGTCTGTACAGTAGCAAGGATGTTTAAGTAATCTATTACAGTGCATAGAGCTGCCTGCAATTGGAAATCTGCAAATGCAGTAACTTTGTAAAGGAAATGCTTTGATGACTGGTTTTAATAACACATAAGGCTCAGGCTCTGAAGGAAAAAGGCTACAGTCAAATGTAAAAGAAAGAGTTTGATCCTAACTGACCCTGTATACTTTCTTTTATAATATACCTGGCTTCCTAGAAGGAACAGAGAACAAAGGGACCCTCTGCTGGGAATTAGTAAAGCATCTTGACATTGCCACATCAAAGCTCCCGGTTAAGACCAAGTTTAAGAGAACAAGAGCAGGACTGTGCCCCCTGCAGTGTCAAAGGGAAGAGCTACTGACTGGAGAGAACTTAGCACTGAAGTTCCTCACAGAGCAGTCTGGGGACAAATTATGCTGAGATCATTAATAACATGTTAACTAAGAGCATGCCAACATCCCAGCATTTGGAAATGCTATCTACAAGGGGCCTTCAGGAAGCACTGGATGATCCTAAGGAAGAGAATAAAGGAAACTGCATAAAACAAAGTGAAAGGTTATGCCTTTGGGGACCAACAAATTTGGCCATCAGTACAAAACAACGAAGACAAGCTTGTGCATGCTACTCAATCACAGGACATTATGGACCATGAGCGTGACATGTCTGAGAAGGAATTGAAAGCAATCCTAGAGATTGAGAGATAAATCATGGCCAGCCACGCACAAGGAGGGGAAAAGCTGAAGGAAAGGGCTACGGCAATTTTATGCAAAGAGGTGAAATGGGCTGGGTTGTTCAGCTTTGTGAAAAGCTGACAGGGAATGTGAGTGCCTTCTCTAAATATAGTAAGAATAAAGTATGGAGCTTAAAGCCAGGGTGTAAAAAGACAATGGGAACATAAGAACAAAGGATGTAATGAGGATATTCAAAACAGAAAATAAAAAGGTATATAACCACTAGGTAATGAGGTTTGAACAGCTTCCCAAGGAGACAAATCAGATCTGTTTCTAAGGCATCCTTTTTGAATGCAATTAAAGAAATAAATTGATGTTTACTAGATTTTAATCTGCTTCCTCAGGCCTTTCTTTTTTTTCCCTTTTTTTTCCCTGGTGAGACAAAGATAGGATACAGACTATAATTATTTAATATCTGCTTTTTGTTTGTTTAGGAAAGGCCTGATTATTTCATCATTACAAAAGTTTTGAGTATTCTGGGGATTTATCTTAACCCCAGCTACACAAATTTTGGATGAAATGTTTTGATTGTATCTCCATCAGGTCTTGATCAGAAATCTATCGTATACAACACAAGTTGCATGAAGCAATTGTACAGCTTGAAGTTTTTCTAAGCCATGGAGAGGCTACAAGAAATTCTAGTTCTCCAAATGATGCAAGGTGTTGAGCTTTTACTCTTTCCTCAACATACAGGAAAAATAAAATCTTACAGCCCTATTGCATCCATGTTTCACTCCTTCAGATCCCAAGGCCTTGGAGTTCACCTGATAACTATCTCTGCTACTATCAGATCTGCTGACTCTCTATTTTTTTCCTCTTCATGTTTAAAAAACATTTGAAATATTTTCCTCTGGTTCAACAGAACACCAACACTGGTGCTGCAGAATTATCCTGGAGGAAAATGAGAAATGTTGACTTTCATGCATATATTCCATGATTATTTTTTTAACAAAACAAATTTTTGATCATCAATCATGCAAGTCATGATTCTATACAGCATGAAGGAAGTAACATAAAGGGATATTGGTCACTTTACAACCTATGTACTTGGCAGCCTTACTCAATACCAACCAATCTCTGAGACAGAAAATCAAGAGCAATACTGTAATAATGCAAACCAATTCTGCACTGCACGAAGCGTTTTGTGTTGATATTGTTTGAAGGCCTCAGGTCAGTGGAATCTGAATTAATTGTTTCTGCCCATTGTTAGTCCCAATATATTTCATGCAGCGCATTCAGCATGCAGGGAGCATGTATGAACTTTTCAGAGAGCCTTTCATATTGAAATCAGGTAAACATCAAGCTATATACATTCATGAATACAGCAGTAATTACCATGCTCTGAGGACACGTCGAAATGACATTATCACTTGTCAGCAGGATACCACTGGCTGCTGTCATTGACAATTCACATTTAGCATCAATGTTAAATAGTCTGCTTATTAGTTTGTTAATGACCATCCCCAAAAATCAATGATTTAAAATACTTTGGGATATAGAATGTTACCTTACAGCTTTGGTGGGTAGCCGAGATTGGCCTCAGAAAGCAGTGTGTATATAATAAAATATGAATTCATAATTACAGATCACTTATTAGGAATAGATTGCGCTCAGTAGGAAAATGAGATGATGATAATAAAACCAGTGAAAAACAATGATATAATAGTAGTTATTCAAACAACAGTAGAAGGGAAGATCAACATAGTCAATGCTGTTCCTCTACAACTTCCCATAGACAAGAAAATGTCTTCCAAAACCCTGAATAGTTACTTAATATTATCTAAAATTTGCCGGAGGTGGCTGGTGTCCCTCTTTCTATGACAGAAAAACCTAGAAAAATCATACTGATAATGAAGAAAAGAGTTCTTTGTAACAATCTCATGACAACATTCTGAAAGGTGATGATTGTTTGGGATCTTTTTCCCATTTAATGATAAATAAAATTGGTTTGCTCTTCTCAGGTGCAATAAAAGCCCGGTAGTTTTTGAATCTATCAACTTTAAAGGTATTCTATTTTTAGAAAATTCTACCATATAGGAAAGCAGCCTTTCCAGTGTATGCTGGTTGCTTTGCACATGCAGTTGATTCACACATGTGCAACAATAAATTTTCCACATGTATTTTGACCTGATTGCATTGCCTTATTAAACACACATTAAATAATATCTCTCAGGCCCAAATATGCTGAACCAAAATCTAATTACTTTTCTTTCCAAATGAACCTATTTTCAAGAATTTCTTAAAATCCTCTTAAATAATTATTTTCTTCCTACAGGATTTTGAAAAGTACCTAATACTCTTGCACAAAGAAAGATAATTAGAGATTTTTGACTCCTAGAACAGAGGAGTTCTATCTGAGCTGCTACAGGAATAGAAAGGACAAAATAAAAACATATCTGCAGAACTTCCCATTCACTTTTTAAAGCAGTATGAAACTGGTATTGGAGGTGAACGAAATTTGAAACAGTCAGTAAAAAGCATTTACTCACTCAGGCAACAGAGACCTTCCTTCCAAAACCACCCTACAGACATGGGTAGAATTTAGAACCAGGAACACATCTAGAGTAGATCTAGTAAGATTTTCCATTAACATCATTCAAAATATATGCTGTGAAAAAAGATGCTGCAACTTTGAGTGTAAATAAGCTGTCTGTGGGAGGGGAAAATATTGCAGAATTTATCTTCTATAGTCTTTTTGTAGCTATCACAGGGACAGACCTGACTTCATCCAAACAGCGTAACTATTTGTGACTAGTGGTAGTCTCTTCAGTGGGTCAATCATAAGTGGTTGTCACTCAAAACTAATGAATATTTTTATATGCATAGTCTGTTACTTTTAAACTGTGTCTTCTGTGTGCATATATAGCAAGAGAGATGGAAAAAAAAAAGAGAGAAATAAAAAAAGAAAGCAAATACTATGGATATAAATTTCCCTACATGTTTTTACTGTGGTTGACAGTAAGGTTTTCCAAAGAGAACCACTTGGAAACATCAACAATATTTTGCAATGCTTTGCCCAAGGTATTGTTTAAACTTAGATCTACAACAAAAGTCAGCATTCATGTATCAAATTAATTTCTTCCTGATTTCAGCTACCTCCAGAAAGAAGAGAAAGGAACCAGAAGGTAAAAAACTATGAATACCTGTAAGTCCTTCATTGCAGGAATTTACTCCTCAGTACAGTCTGCTGGCTATTCAGTTTTATTACCCTTTACAGAATAGGGTACTCTCTTTTTTTGTATTTAAAATCTCAATCAGAAATAAGGAGTTTGAGGCTGATTTATAATGATTAGAGATATGTATCTTATCCCATTGCTGACAATTCTTAAGGCTGATCCACGTACAAGAACTGTGTTTTTCATACAAACTGTAGTGAAGGCTCTTAAAGAAAGTTAACTTTGGCACAAAGAGTAAAACAGCTATTTATATTACATATATAACATATGCATACAGAATATTGATCCTCTCTATTTGCATTGTGTGCCAACCTACTGCAATGACCTGATCCTCTCTGCAGCAAAATGAAAATCCCACAGGTTTTTGATTCCTTGCCCTTTACAGGAATGCAAAATGGAATAACTTTTAGAAAAGTCTAATAACGTCACGAGAACATAAAGAATTTCAGCTTGGGAAACCAACAGTTAAGGAAGAATGGATTTTAGTCTTCCATTACCCAAAGACAGATAAAGGGAGGACAAAAACAGTGTCTTATCAACAGTATACAGTGCAGAGGATGAACAACAAAAGGCAAGTCACAGGTTGCAGCTGAGCATATTTTGGTTGGACATAATGAAAGAGTTCCCACTGTGAGGGAGATCAGACACTGGAGCAGCTGCCCAGGCCATAAAACACTGGCAAACTTTGTACAAGTTATCTGTTCTCTGTTATATGCCCCCTCTATGGGGCATATAAATATGCACATATTTTGCTTCTTTTTGCATATATATGAAGTTTATTCCCTTCCTCACATTCAATTTTCTTCCCACTGTATTGTCTTCCTGGTCAGTGCTTGAGGAATATCAGTGTTTGACTGATACAAGTTTTTATCCTTTTACCCAATGCGTAAAACTTTCTGTTGAGGTGTTTTGCTGTGCCAGTAGGCAATGCATTTGAAGAACGAGCCTGTTAATCTGTGCCAGTGGAAGGGCTAACATTCCTAAGAGTGGCCATGCGAGCCCACATCAAATACTCATCTTGTCCAGCATCTCACCTCAACCAATGAACCACCGCAGAGCTCCAGGGAAGAGTTTAAGAACAAGCAAAGCCTACAGGCTGTATCCCATAAACTTTCCAAACTTTCTAACAGGGAATGTCTCGGATCTTTTCAGCTAAAGTGAATGCCTTTATATTTGAGTACATTTTCCCTCTGTAAAAATGGAATTCATCATGCCATCAGAGAGCACTCTTACACAGCTTAGGCTGCAGAAACACATCAACCCTAGTTTTGTTGGCTGTGTTTTGGTTTTTTGCAGATTTGTTTTCCCATGGATGTTTTCCTAACTTCAGCATTTGGGTCTTTGCACACCTTCTTTATATTTTTTTCATACACCGTGGAAAAAATTGAAAGAGTACTATATAAAGCCATAAAAAAAGGACAGAAAAAGCAGCATGGAATGTTTTCAAATGCAGAGTGAGTTCTAATGAATACTTTGTGATTTTTCTGGGGAGAGTATATAATTACAGGAAAAAGGACATGCCCTGTCTCATGACTAAATTATGGCTCTTCTGCATCACTACCTTTCCTCTGCACTCCTAAAGGTCTGTCCCATCAGATAAAACTGGCACAACCCCACTATGCTGAGAATATTGGTGGCAGCTCAGAGGAAATTTCAAAGGCCCAAATCCTTGTTAGTCTATAGATGTGAATATACAAGGCAATGTATATGTAGCCACGAGGTGAACTACCTAACTTTAGGCTACAGAAGCACCCTCAAGTAATTTTTTCCCCAAGAACATCTTCCTTCCTCAGTCCTTCTCACATCTCTTCTAATGATCTAGTCCCTGATTTAGCTAGGAACTCTGGTTTAGAGCCTGGTATTATAAGTAACATACTGGTGACAAACAGCTTGAGACTCAGTTATAAATCAGAAGTGACTGTGAACTTCCTGATGAAATGAGAAAGATTTGCTCTTCAGAACTCAAAGTTATTCACAACTACAGAGTAACTGCAATAAAACTTTCACTGGGAAGAGCTTCAGAACAAACTCAAGCAGGGCCTGATTTTGAATCTTGGCCCTTTACAAGCCAAATGAGTAACTCAAGTTTGGCACACTAGGCAGTGTGAGGGAGCTAGCATAGGCAGCTAAACCAGAAAGTCAGGTTTCAATTGTGCTTCCAACAATTTCCATAAAGTTTTGAATTTAACTCAGGCAAACTCTCTGATTCAAACAGGAAATACGAGTCTCAACACACTCAGTGCACTTTGCGCAGTTAACAGACAAGACAGATTTTTGTTCCAGTATCATTTTTCTATTCCAGAAACTAGAAATGGAGAAAAAAAACCCCTTCAGCCTCACAACCCAAGTCCTTACATCAGGCTCTGTAGCATCAGTGCATTTTACACAATGCCCAGAATTGCATGCATAGACTTTTCAGCTAAAAATACCTCAAGCTTAATCTTTAAGCAGGTCATCGTGATGTGTTTTATTGGCCATCTCAGATGTGGGAGGATAGTGGGACATGCAGCTTAAAACCACATTAAGGTGGTTTTTTGGGGGGTTTTTTTGGTTTTTTTTTTTGGTTTTTTTTGGGTTTTTTTGTTGTTGTTGTTGTTGTTGTTTTAATTAAGAAAACTATACAGGAGCACCAGGAAATTATGTAGGTAGGTGCCATTTCAAATTCAAAGAAACCAAATATCGGGGAGGGAAGGTATCTTTAAAGACTCAGCTCATCTGCTATTAATGAAATGCCATCTGCCATTTTATGGTGCATATATAAACAGCAACAGATAGATGCCAAGGCAATTTAGAATTTCTAACTGCAGCTAGGCCAGAGCTAATTTCATTCAAGGGATAAATGAGGAAGTCTCCCTTTGCCAACTGACAAAAGTAATGATTCATGATTAATGAAATCTTTTCTCCTCCACAGGCCTTTCCTTTAAACATGCTTCATTGTTATCAATGGAGTGAGGGAAACTGTACTTTCAGAAATGAGCACAGCAGAGAAAACAATCCACCCTTGAGTGACTTGGATCCAATTCTTGTTGAAAATCAGAGTAAGTAGTGATTAGAGAACCAGTAGCTGCCTCAACAGAATTCTAGTACCATGTATTTTTTTCCAAATATAACCAGTAAAGCTAGAACTGGTTGGAGACAATTGAAAATTAAGAACTTCTTTCCAATGGAAAATTTTGTCCAAAGATGTTTGTATTTCATGGTGAGTTTCAAGGGAGAAAATAACCTTTCTTTCACTCTTGTTATGTACGAATTCTATCTTTATTCCATTTTCCCCAAATCAATTAATGCGGCAATAAACAATTCTAAAGACTCAGAGTGTTTATTTCAAATCTCAGTTTTGTTTCTGTAAGGTTGGTATCCTCTATCCCAGTCTTTGCCTCCTAAACAGTTTAAGTAAGAAATTTTTAAAGGTTTTGGGTGGTTTTTTTGGTTGTTTTTTTTTTTTTTTGTTTTGTTGGTTGGTTTTTTTTGGTTTTTTGGGTTTTTTTTTTGGGGGGGGGGGAGGGGGGGGCTATTTTTACAGGTGTTTGTCCAATCTGAATTGAAAGCCTCCACAGTGAAGGTTTTCTCTGAATCTATACACCTTGCAAAGCATGTGATATTTACCATTTGAATTTGCCCTGTTCTTCTCTGTGGTAAGAGAGATTCAGTGGGACATCCCAGTCTCTTTCAGCACAGATATGGTGGAAACAGAGCATCCACTCTTGTGCCTTGAGGAAGCTGCTCATCTCCAATTCTACTCTTCTTTTTTCAGTTTTCTTTATTTCTCATTTTTCGAAGTGCAAATGGTTTTTCCTGCAACAATACTCTGCCCTCCCCCAGTCTGATTGCCCATTTTCCAGTTCTCACCCATTCTTCCTTGCTATAGGGGTACTTTTCTCCATCTCATGTACTAAAAACAGTCAATAGCATCGTTAAAGACCTTTCCTCCACTTCCTGGTGGATTTTCAAGACAGTTCAATGGTAGACCTAATGCTGTTTGTTTTAAGGTCAAGGAAAATTTATTACCAAGTCCAGTAGGAGCACATGGAACTATCCTACCACCTCTCCTTTCTTTGAGATGTTAACCCCAAGAATTCAGACTTCACTTTAACTTAAATGCAACTAGCTTGACAGTACATGTCATGACAGAGTAGGAAGTAACAGATTTTTCACTTTGAACATATAAAAATTCCTGGTCTTCTATTTTAAGTCATAATAGAACATAATGAACAGGTGAAAGGGATATTCACAACAGACTCCTATCACCCTTTTTAACTAACTCTTAAAAGACAAACAGCAGTTTCTTGATTTCATAATGAAGTTATACAAGCAGATAAAGCCAAATCTTGACCACTGAGTATATTGTTCCCTCACTTCAAACTCCCTGCACATAAGGAGTGAGTTAGACTCTTGCTCGCCTCGTATTTTTCACATTGAAAAGAGATTTTTGTCTTCCATACATCATAATCTCTAACAGAGTGGGAAAATATAGGTGGTCACATAAGTAGATGATGTTTAAATAAAGAAAAATAGGTGTCAATGAACTGAAACCGTAAATTGAACAGAAGATTGGTATTTGTAAGAACCTGAATGACCGGAGATTGATATGGTATGTACAAGCAACTGATTATTGAAAGATGTTCTAAATAAAATTTCATAGTATTCACCTAACTTGCACTTCTGTTGTAACACCAATAGCTGGAGATAAACTCAAGTTTCAACTTAAGTCCTGAGTTTGAGAAGAGATTATCAGACACTCCAAAAAGCTGGAAGATGAATTAAAACTGAGTGCTTTTGAGGTCTTGTACTTATTGAAAACGTAACATTGCACAGAACCCCATGTAGCTGAGGCTGTTGGGTTAGTGGCCAAGATTTGAACTTGCAAAGATGGTTCAGATTTTTCTGCCAAAACACCCAAGTTTTTGAATAGGCAATGTGGGTGCTAGTTAACACATGCAACTCAAACAGCAGAAATTAGTCATAATAGATAGAACATAACTAGGGAGACTAAGATATTTTCTTCATAAGAGAGGTCAGATACTTCAAAAAGCATTTCAATGATAGAGAACTCACTTCAAGCTTACTTATAAATGTTTATTTCTTTCAATTCCTCCATGATTAAAAGCAGAGTTGTGCAGCGTTCCAAATGTACATTGCTATTGACCTGATGGTGATATTTTTCTTGAGCAACATAAATGTTAAAAGTGAAAAGATTATAAACAGATATGCCCGATAAACATTAGAGATAGTTGCATGTCAAGTTCACTTTCCACGTATCTGTAATCATCTGCTTGAAATCACATCGCCAGAACAGCAAAAGAAACCAGGTCAACAAGTGCACATTCCCTGCGAGGATATCTTGGGCTTTTCTGTAAGGAATCATCACAGTCATCTTTAGACATAATTGGCATTGTTCCTGTACTATGGCAAATCCTCGTGGAAGTTTAGTTGCTGAGTTTCAGCATGGATATTGGAAAAGACATACAATAACCCTTTCCCTATTAACACTTATGCTTTGCATGAACACTTCATGGTAACCACTTCTACAATGTAACAAGCCTGTAGATGCTGTTTACTTCACAATCCAATTTTAATGGATTATTTGGATCAAGTAGAAGATGAAAAGAGACAAGTATTTAAACCAATAGGATAGCTGAAAAATAATTACACTGAGGAACAAAGTTAATTTTAATCTGTAAGGATATATTCATTTGTAGGAAAACTATTTTTGTTCAGGCCAACTTAAAGTGTTCATCACATGGAAATATAAAATCAATGCAAAGAAAACCTATGCCTCAGAGAAGATAGAATTCCTCCATTTCTCTCTATGTGACTCATTTATGAGAGGTTGGATGTTTCAGGATTAAACCTGTACCCCTTGTAAATCATCTTGTGCACAAAACAGTAAATGTATAAGACCAACTGCAATAAATGAAGAACTAACATGGACAGCGAAACTTGTAGCTCTATAAACTTCTTTTTAGAAAAGACTTGACTGTACCTTTGTAATTAATCCTGGTCCCAGTGTCTGCTTTTGGAAAGCTGTGATCAATTGCCAGGAAACAGAAATAAATTAAGCAACTTACCAGATATGTCCATCTGCAAAGATTCAGTGTTACCATCTATTCCTCCTGAGTACCATACAGTTAATTGGGATGGTGACCCATAGGAAAATACAACACAGTAAAAACAATATTAAGAAACACTGAACATATTGGTAATTCATTAACAACCATAGATGAAAATATACCATCTGAATGACAGGTATTTACTTCAAGTTAAAGCATGGAACTTCAGTGCCACTAAATAATAGTAGTCTTGTTCAATATTCAAAATAAAACCGCATCCATATCAAGGCAGAGGAGCTACTCTGAAGAAGAGCTTAATAGCTGGAATGGTTCCAACACAGCTGTTCATTCCAAGAAATCTTGAAACTGTTAACACTTATCTAAACAGGAAAACACCATGAAATAAAACTTTATTTACAAACTCACACTGCTGCAAAACTGAACCCTCCTTAAACTTTCAGGTTTTGGCAATATTTCTCTTGAATATTTGGCAGAGCTTATTACAGCAACATGCAGTTCTGTGATTGTTGTTTCTCCCTGTTTCAGCAAAAAGAGCCCAGAACTTCAAAGGGAAATGATTTCAAACAGTCTGCAAACCTCTGCCTACAGAAGACCTAAAGGGAATAAATCTCCTACCCAAGTCTTTGTCATCCCACTTTAAAACACATTCATGGAAATCCTGACAAGGATTCAAGCAGGACCAAGGCCACAAAAAACAAAGGTGCAGATATTCATCTTGAAACACTCTTAAATGAGTTGGGATGTGGCTGTTTGTTTAGCCCTGAGCAGGTTCCTTGCCAGGCTTAGCACAGGTCTGCCAGGAATATGGCTGGAATTGGAGCAATTCAAAAGATAGGGCAGGCAATCCCCAAGAGGGCCAGGAAATAAGAACAGATTTGTCCTCTCATTTATGCTGGGGTAATGCAGGAAATCAGATCCAAGAGGTGGCTTCAATAGCCACACAGTCTCCCTTCCCCCAGATTTTAATTTCTGAAGGCAGAGGACAAACATGTCATCCTTTTTTCTGTCTATTCTATTCTCATGCAAATGACATGGAGTGCTTTCCTCTTAATTACCCACCTTCTTGCCAAAGCTGTCAGAAAAAAAGAAAAGCTAACTTTTTGGATTTATTTTATTAAACCTTTAATATTCAAATTTATGGGAGTCTTCAAGCCTAAATCCTCATTAGAGCTTATCAAATAATTAATGCTCCAGAAATTAAGTAACTGAAACAACATGCACACCCCTCATCCAATTAAGCAGATGGATAATCCAGAGAGGGGTGGGGGGGCGGGAACAAATCAAAAAGGATCCACAACCAAAAACCAGCTAGAACCCCTTTGCTGCATCCATGAAATAAAAGAATAAGAATATAATGTACAAAACTCCTTTTAGATTCAAATACAAAACACATGAAAGTGAGCTATCCACTACAGTGCCTGGTATATGAGAGGAAATGGGTGATAGTCTCACGTTCAATGAAACATCACACACAGCTTTACAAAGTTGTTATCCCTTGAAAAAAGCAGTTAACACTTACTCTTTTTCCCCCCCCTATATTGTTATTTTAGAAATATGCAGCTCAGCAGATCAAAACAAGACATTAAAAACACACCAAATAACTTTAAATTCCATTTGGGAATCATAATATACCTAACTAATAAGTCTTGCCCACTTTCCCCACTGAATCAAAATTCTAAATATTTAAAATTAAATCTACCCTCAAGACAAGGAAAACCTGAAGTGAACTGATAGTTGGTAAATCTTGAAAGAAGTAAATTGGAACAACTGAACTTGTCTTTCTGCTTCCAAATGGTTTGAGGGCTCAATACTGGGAGATTCCCCTAGCACCAGAGTTCTCCAGCACTGTGACGTCCCTGCTGCTCACCTGGAAAGCCCCAGGTCTGGGGAGGAGCAAACGGTAGAAAGTCAGAAAGACTTGGGGAATTTTTGCCTGGGAAGATGGTATTGGAAGTTCTCCCCACATGAAAAGCTCAGGCTATTTAAATTCTCATCAAACAGGCTCCCTGAATTTCACTTGGTTTGAGCATAGGATTATTACACATGGTATTTTTCTACAACACAAATTAGACAAAAACATGAGTTTAAAAAAAAAATCCTTCCAGTCTCACTAGTGACCCTCTTGTAGCTGAGGGCTCCCTTTTGTGCATATAAACAGCTGATAAAGTGATCACAATCTAGTCTAAGCCCAGGAGAAAGACCAAACAGAATGTGGGTTTTGGCTGTCTTCCACCTAACTCAGTGACAAGAAAAGACTTCAAGCAGAAAATCTTACTATTCTGGCAAGAAGAAACCTCTTTTTTACCATTAAACATTTTTGGCTGATTTTCCAAGGGAAAACTTTAAAAAAAAAAAAAAATTGAATGAGAGGTGCATATAAAATTAGATTACCTGGAGACAGCTTTAATTTTTATAAAACCATAAGAAGTTTTTATGTGACTGTTTAATCTTTTAAGAGCTGCTTCTTTAAGTACTCCTTTGCACTAAATATATCACATGTCACTGTACTTATGATCTTCCTGAAACAAAAGAACATCTTCCAAAATGACTTTAGCTGGCAATATTAAAGCAGCACCTACTGGCATCATTATATTTAAGTATCTGAAGTAGACGTTACTGTCAGCAGAATTTTTTCAGACCTTTCTCCCTTCTTTTCCTTACAAGAGGTTATTAGAGTTACTTCAGTGTCCTATGTCCTGTGATAAAATGCTAGGAATGAACTGTTAAAGTTGGCAATAAATACCTATAGCCCATGAATTTAAGTTTCTCAGTTCATTTATGTGCTTTAAAAATTGTGTTGAAAGCACATTCTACCAACTACCTTGAAATTCTTGGCAGACTGCTGACACTGTTGTTCAATACTTTCCTGGGGAAAAAAAGGCAAGGGAGAGATTCGCTCAAAAAAACCAGCTTGATCTCCTTGCCCCACTATGACTGGGAACTTCTGCATGGGCTCTTGTTCCTATATATATCAACTGATGTGGAACATCAACTCCAAATTCACCAGCTTCTATCTGCAGTTTTTGGTGGTGTGGTGATGCTTGAACATTGGCATTATTTATGAACAGCTAAATCAAATTAGGCATGCAATTAAGAGAATAAAATCCTAGGTTGGTAGGAAAAGATGGTATTTCAGGTACGTTGTCAACCAGGTAAAAGTAGAGTTTCTGCAGGGATGCTACTTTCCCTTTCAACCACTCTCTGTCCTCAGGCTATCAAGTTCCTCAACAGAGGATGCACCTATAAAACACCTTAATTTTTCCAACTGAGGTGCTGTTTTCCAACATAAAAAGGTTATCCCCTATATTTAAATCTTAAAAGAGTCCCTGTTGTTTGAGATGCAAAGAAGAGGCACCAGAGTTGAGATGGAAAGTGTTTTTCTTGTATTTACCTCAAGTCCCTGACACATGTTCTGCCTTATGCATGCCCTGCCACACGTCTAAAAAGTTGTATGTGTTTCTCAGAACATACTTGGTTCAATCTTTTCATACTGTCACACAAAGCTATGTGACCTCACCCCAAAAATATGAGTACAGAGTCTCCTTTAAAAGGCAAGAGGAAAGTTCCTGCCCACAGGTATCTCCAGTTCCCCTCCACTGCACTCCAG
The DNA here is from genome assembly GCA_035583155.1 of Acropternis orthonyx. Classification (NCBI taxonomy): domain Eukaryota; kingdom Metazoa; phylum Chordata; class Aves; order Passeriformes; family Rhinocryptidae; genus Acropternis; species Acropternis orthonyx. The sequence continues at coordinate 2,769,837 of JAWWEU010000001.1, read as the reverse complement.
AGGCCACAAGAGTGGTTGCTCCGAAAAGATGGAAGCCTTTGTTTTGTGGATTGAGTTTAAAAAACACAGGGTGCTATAATTCAGAAGGCAGGTAGTGCAAAGCCTGAGTGGCTTGCTGAGCTTTGCTGTGCTGTGTTCCAGTGCCAAACTTCACCCTTGAATACATTACAAAATGCTCTATTGAGGGGCAAAGGGACTGTTAGACAAAATCTGTTATGTTACAAAGCTATACAATGTAATTTATCTGTTTGGTTTTGGAAAAAGATTTGAGTGTCCTGTCAGCATTGCTATAAAATGTCTGTCTCTCTCTCTGTTTACACAAAAAGTACATAAAATTTTTGAAATATCTTTATATCTTAAAATATGAAAATATAGGGAGCTACACTGTGTATGTTGAATGTCCTGCACATACGGCATTTCTGGAAGGGTAAAGGAAATAAGAACAGTTTTGAAGCCTAAATACATACCTCTTACAGACACCACCTAAAACACAAATCAGTTTATATAACATAAAAAAGAGAGTCATATTCCCTCCATCTGTGGAATCAAAAATTAAGCAGGTGCTTTTCTGAGCTGCTCAGAACCCTCCTGTAACTTTCAGAACCTGCAGCTTCATGTGTGAGATATGTTAAGCTTTGCCTTCCCATTGAGTTTTCAGGCTCAAAAGTACTCAGCAGGCAGTGGTATATTTAGCAAGAGATCTTATCCATCACTGCTGAAAAAGTCCCGGGTATTGACTGCTGAATGGAAGATAAATCACCAGAGGGCTGTCCATTCAGGCAGGGCTGAGTGGCACTGACAGAACCAGGCATGAAAGCTCATTTTGTGCCTGCCTGTACAATATGTGGTTTGTAGAGAGCATTGTTCTCCATTGATATCAGTCCCTTCTCAGTATGGAGCCCCTCTCCCTTTATTGCCTTCAACAAAGATGTCCAGATTGTAAAACAGAAAAATCCTCAAAGTGAAGAAATGTTATTATGATCTAAAATTCAAGTTCAGATGTAGACTGCCTTTCTTGTTTGCCACAAACTAAAACAAGTGCAGCCATTTCTCATTTCTGAAGGGAGAAACTAAAAAGGGCAATGGGACAAGAGCTGAGGAAAGAAGAATCCAGGAGGCAGGCTAAAAGCATTTAATGGAATAGTAACCTGCCATCTACTTAATATTACCTATCCCAACAGTATATTCTTTAAACTGGTCAAACCCACAGTGATGCTTACTGACAATGATATCTCTGAGTATCACTAGAGATGATGAGTACAAAAGGGATTGTTCATTTTGTTCCCTACACACAACACTACCTATCCTGTCAATTCAATCTAATATACACTTTGGGTAGCCAGGACAAGCCAATTTTGGTAATGAACCCTGAAGAATCAAAACTTCCATTCCTAAACAATTCTTAGCCAGAAATCTACTTGAGAGGTTACAAAGCCTGCCTCTGCACAGGTTTTAACAACAGGCACTTAAGGTCAGTAAATAATAAGTGGGCTTTTACCTCACCAAGACCAGCAAAACAGCTCTATAAGTCAGCTCAGTTAAAGGCCTTATTGTTTTCTCCTATGAATATAAAAAATCCTAAGGCTGCTAAAACAGGGTTACACATTCAGTTCCAGCTTGTTATCACAGATACTGGCTGATAGGTGGCAATCCCTTGTGTCCACACAGCTCTTCTGAGCTGAAGATCAAGGGGTGCTTAGAATGCAACTGAGAATGCAGCTGGGGAACAATGTAGTAGAAGAGTGGGCTCAGGGTGCCTTTTAGCTGGGGGTGCTCTGTGCCACAAAAACCAAAGGAGAGGAGAACTCCTTTTGAAATCAGTAATACTCAGTGAATAGCACAGGACTGCCAGATAAACAAAAGCCCTTCAAAAATAGCTTTACCTGCTGCATTCAGCCTCCTGTGGAAATCATTTTTATCTGCAAAAAACCCTAAAAACAAACATGCCTGTTCTGCTGAAGCTCTTTCCTTGAGAGAGTTCCAGGGCCTGCAGGCAGCTCTCCTGTGTTAACTGGAGCCCATATAGGTAGCATCGAGTATGATATGAAATCAGAACCTGCAAGGAGACTGAGCTTAAGAACAGGGCCAAATTCAGAAACTTAGGAGCTGTTTGAGAGCTTGGTCATTTTGTGTATTTTCCAAGTTGAAGAGAAAGGGCAAGGAGCTACCCTTAATTCAGCATTTTTACAGGGCTATTTTTCATCATAAGCTATCAATCATGACATCCAAAGCACACTTTCACTAGTTCCTGTTTCTGCACTCTCACACAGTAACTTGATAAAAGCAAGACAAAGAGTCAGACATGAGGACAGTTTCTTTTCTATTGCTTTAAATCCCTAAACAAACTATATAACTCATTTATGACTCTATAAGTCATAGGTACCAGTGAGGGACTTCACAGTATACACTAGGATACAAATATACATAAGATACTAATAATATTCCATCAAAACTTTAATTTTCTGTCACTGAAACTACAGTGCTGGTGGAGACTAACTTTGCCAGTAACTTCACTGATGTGCTATTAGGTCATTTGGTGTAAACCAGCTCCATTACAAAGCTCATGAACACCTCACACATCCCTACAGTGCATCCCTTCTATGTGCTAGTGCTACAACTTCACTAACAAGATTAGCATGCTTCATAAACAGGAAGGATTGAAATAAATCATTACAGATTTGTTTCTATTTATGAGAACAAAAATTTTAGCTATGCCTCTAGGAACCATGGCCTGTTGGTGTGCACACAGTGATTATGAAAAGGCCTTAGAACAGACAAGTAAATCTAAATACAGCTAACATGCTGAAGAGTATACCTGTAACAGAATTGAGGAGGAGAGGATGAAAACAAGACACCCTCACTTTAATAGAACTTCAGATTTCTCAGCAGAGCCCCAATCTGAGCTCTCAGTGTCCTCCAGACACATCAAATCCAAGCTGTGACTCAGAGGATGGGCTTCGAACAGCAGCTACTCACTGGGTTGGTGGTTCCCTCTCTTTTTGGCCAGATTACACAGGGATAATCCCTACCCCTCCTAGGACAGGAAATGGTTACTACACCGGCTAAATGCAGTTCTTTCCTGAGCCTAACACCGTCAGTGAAAAATAAAACCAAACCCACAAAAACCAGAAGGATTAGCTAGAATGTAATATTGGAGCACATTTTTTACTTTGATGTGCTCATGTGAGGAAGGTTCTAAGAGTTAATTCTTTTTCCCTTCGCTTATTCCTGAGGATACATGAGGCTTCATTGAATTAATTTAAGGGGCATCTGAATAATACATTTATCTGTGACAAAAATATATGTTAGAACAAATGTTAAGTAACTACCTCCACTGTAGAATTAAATATCAATTGTTATTGCCAGGCAGCTCTCCATTGATTCTGGGTCTTTGAAATTTATGTTGTCCTGGACAACTAAATGGCTTCACCAAAAACTGGAAATTCATGTGTTCAGCTAGTGGTCAACTATTGGAAACCTGTACATTAGGATATATGTGTGGAAAGGTGATTAATTAGCATTTGCACAAAGAAAAGAGGGAGTGGTCATGGATGCTGTCTATCCAGACTTCAATGAAGCATTTGGCACCATCTCCCACAGCATCCTCCTGGAGAAACTGGCTGCTCATGGCTTGAATGGATGCACACATCACTGGGTGAAAGACTGGCACTAGGGGAGGCACAAACTAGATATTACAGAAAAAAAAAAAGGAATCACTGAAAAAGTGGACAGGCATCAGAATAAGTTGTCCAGGGAGGTGGTAGAACCACCTTCTCTGAAAGTGTTCAAGAGATATCTGGATGAGGCACTTAAGGATATGGGTTTGCGGTGATTATGGTAGTGCTGGGTTGATGGTTGGACTACAAGACCTTGAAGGTTTCTTCCAGTCTTGATGATTCTGTTATTCTGTAATATTTTCCCATGACAGCAGACATGTCACTCACAGCTGATGAGAATGCTCACCCAAGATTTTAGCTATCATTTGATCATGCAATAATACAAAGTAAAAGGGGTTAGATTTCTTTAAGAGAAAGGTATTTAAATAATCTGCAACAGATTTTATTTTGCACTGCTTCACAATTTAAAAAAAAAAAAAAAAAAAAAAAGATTTGCTTTCCTGAGAATTCGCTTTTCATCACTGTTCCATGGGTTATACAGAAGTGTGACATTACCTGTGATAAAAACTCTGGCAGGACACAAAGGAAAGATTTCTGAAAACATGTGTAACCTGTCCCAGGGTTAGCTCAATGCAAAGTTAACCCAGGACATCAATAGGAATGTAAAACTCCACATCAGTATGCTGCACCAGCCCACAATGAATACACATGCAGTCCCTGGGCTCGATATATCAGCAAGGATAACTTAATCTACCACCGTACCAAAATAAGCTGCACTCATATTACTTCTCCATTCAGTGAGCACTGGGGAAAATGTTACATTAGTTCAAGGAAACTTGATTTTTTTTTTTTTTCCCGTCTCCATGAAAAATGCTAAGGAAGATATAGTTTGGTGGGCTTCTTAGGATCACAGGAAAAAGTACAGGAACTTAATTAAGCATCTCAAGCAGGGACATGAATAGAAGAGAGATACGAATGGAAAGATAGATATTGAGCTAAGAGTTAGAAGATAAGAGTTAACACCCAAACCTAACCACAGCTTAATTCAAGTGACCTTGAAAAGTGTTTTCTCCTCTCTGTGCCTCTGTTTCCTCATCTGCATAAGCAAACAATGATGCAGACTCCAGTTCACAATGTACTTTGAGATCAAGGCATTATTGGAAACCAATTTCACATTTGTACCCAGGTGACATAACTCAATTGGAATGAAATTTCCTCACAGAAGCAACTAAATTTACAGACAAAATGCTTTTTTAATTAGATGATGAAACTGATTCCTCTTCTCCTAAGGTGTGAAGTGATTAAATCCAAAAATAGCAGCTGGTCAGGATGAACTCAAGTCACTCTTTTAGAAAAAGAAGGTTTTTAGAAATGGTATGGAAAAGTTCAGCAGCTGTATTCACAATCACTTTGAATGTATCACTAACTAGATCATGGACATTTTCCTTTGGCTTTTTAAACGTAAGACAGGCAGAAGTAACCTTATTTACATAATTACAATTATACACAGTAATGAGATTCCATCTTATAGATATAACAGCTTCCCCAAACACAAAGGGAAAGAGCGGGTCTGCAAATCTAAGCCTTACAAGAAAAACATTGTACAAAATAACAGTTAAAATGTTGCTATATGTACTGTGCAATTTAGAAACCTGCCAAAATACTATGTAAATACAAATATTCTATTTATTCCTCATGCTAATAGTTCAGACATCCATTATTTTATTCAAATCTTCTAACAATATAATTTGCCCTTTTATTTAAGAAAAGGCCCTGCAATCTACATTTTTCTTTCTCTAGTCAGTGTCAAAATATGTAAAGATGCACCAGCATGCCTGAATTTATCCAGGGTGCTTGCTGAAGAAGTGAGTACAGCTACAGAAATCCATACAGACTGCAGAGACTGAAAATTTCCACATGGTTTTGCATCAAAGCAATGGTAAAATTCGTGAAGACTCAGCTTGCTCACTTTGGTTCAAAAAGAGCCTACAAATACAAGCACAATTTCTAGGATGCAATGGTCTCAAAGGTTCTGAAATCCAAGCCTGCAAACAAATTTTCTCAAAACAAACAAACCCACCCAACCAGAAGTAGCAACAAAATATTTCACTCAGTGGCTTACTGCACACTAGAGGTTGTTTTCAGCAAGTTTCAGTTGTGAATTTTCCCATTGTTAATTCTCGGTTATTGATTTCTGCTTTGTGCTACCCAAACACGTAGCAGGTATCCAAAGGTGTCATCTCCCTTCTCAGAGATTGTCACAGCACAGAAGAAGAGAAGATCTGACTAATGAGTAAATGGTACAAAAAATTGGTACAAACAGAAAGATTAGATTGGAAAGGACCTCTGGAGGACTTCTAGTCCCACCTCCTGCTCCAAGCAGAACCACCTCCAAAGTTAGGAAGCTCAGTGTGACCAAGCTACTGACTTCTACAAGGATTGAGATTCTTCAGCCTCTGACCTTATTTCAGCTCATAGCAAATAATTATTTTCTCCTTTTTTTTTTTTTTTTTTTTTCCCCCAGGTGGAGTTCCCCTGGTGGCAGCTTGTAGCTGTTGTCCCTTGCAGCTCTGTCAAGTATATCTCTTCTTTTCTACTGTCTCTTTTTAAACTGTTGGTGGAATTAAGAGAACCTGACTCAGAGTAAGCAACACAGAAAAACTACACATAATACAGATGAGCTGATCTTGTACCTAAGACAATTCTCACTGGCAAGAGCATGGGGAAAAGTACTTACAGCTCTCTGCTGTTAAGAAATGAGAGATACTGAGCTTAAGTAGGAATTAAGTCCTATTTGTAGATAGTCTTCTTTAAATACATAAAGCCCTGAAATATTTCACTTCCATTTGAGGAAACTATTTAAAGTACTCCAGATAAATCACAGAAGACATTTGTATGGTTCTATTATTTTTTTTCCCATTTTTACAATAGAAATTACTATATGCAAAAAAACAATGCACTTGAAGAAAACACAGAGGTCCATGTAGGGAACCTACACACAGGAAGGTTTGAAGGGGGCTTCAATTGAGTCCAAGTATCTTTTCAAAGACAGTTGTGTTTTCAGACAACTTAGAACAATATAATTAACACACCAGTATTAAAAGACAGATTGTTGCTTATCTCCAGAAGAAGATGGAGTAAGTAAAGCCAAGTTTGGTTTAATCAGGACCACATGAAAGCAAATATTTTTCCATTTAAAATCACTTCAGTTAGAACATCTGGCACTACATACACTAGAAAGGACCTAAAATATTACAGCTTTATTTTCTATTTTAGTAGATAATTGGTAACACTAGATTACAGGATTTGCAGGTTCCAAGTGCTGTATTTTCATAGGGAAGAGCCTCCTTTCTTTCAGGCTTAATAAGCTTGGCCTATATCAGCTTTTCTCACATCAGTCCAAGTGTCACATTTGGGTTGGGGGAAGCTTGTTAGCAGTAATTACCAGCAGTAGGTTCTATTATTTGCCAAAGTAATTTTCCCTGCTAAGTACCACCAAAACTGCCTCAAGTCTTTCATTTTTTTTGCCTTCCTCCGCTTCCTTTTAAGCGGGTGCATTTTCCCATGATACTGCCCTGCACGGAGCGCGCCGGGGCACAGGGAGGCTCTGGGTATCAATGTGATCCTCAGAGACGGGGTCAGCCCCAGCGAAAGCCCTTCACAAACAGACCCTGAACCCTATTAGAGATGCAAATCCACTCTCTGAGTGAGGATTGTTCCGCGGGTATAATGGAGCCCGAGGAATTCCTGGGCAGCCCCGCTTTTCAGCGCCAGGCTTTTGTCCGCCCCTTAGCAAATTTCTGCAGCCTGTTTAAACCCCGGTCATTGTCCCCATGGCTTCATTGATTTCTCTCCCTGCCACCAGCTCACAATGGGCTGATATGAACATCTTTGTTACTGCTTTTGTACTGTATATCAGAGTAATGTTTCAGCAGATTGAGGCCTAGCAGGAAGAATTAAACCTGTACTACACAGAGCATGATGAATTGCTGGATTTGCATATCATTTTGGAGGGTATTTCTGGTGGTTCTTTCTCAATGGTGTTGTGTCTCGAAGGATGTAGTCAGGGGATGAAGTGACAGGAAAGGAAGTGATTTAGATATTCACTGACAGCTTAATACAAGATGCAGACACTCTGTGCCCGCTCTCCTATTGCATCCTCCCATGACGTTAAATAGGTAGCCGGAGGTGGATGCATCCATATCCCGTGGATCTGCCATGTTAGGCTGTGTGCTGTGGCCAGGAGGGAGACGGGTAGAGGAGATTCAGCTCATTCAATAGGAGCTTGTTATGGAAAAACCTAAAGTTCCCAGGGCGCACTACCCTGATGTCTTGATCCTACTGTTCTTGGCCAAAAGATAAACTGCTGATTGAGTCAGGTCTTGACATTATACAGGCGACATATTTCCAGGTCCTGACATGCTGTGCAGCACACTTCTAAGGAAATAGTTGTGCTCCATGTGAAACTGCATGACTTGAATCAGCCTAATGCCACTCAACATCTTCTGCAGCTTTAAAGACTCACAATAGGCTTGGGTGCTGCTCTTTTTCAAAATTTACTCCACATCCCAAAGTCAAAAAACTGGATACCTACTTCTGCACCTTCTATCAACTGCATTTTGAAATAATATCTTTAAGATTTTTTATTTATTTATTTATTTTTAGGTTGTCTGCACAAATCACTACAATTCTAAACCTGCATTGTTTATAATGGACTTAAGGATACTCCTTAGTAGAAGTAAACTCTGCTGTTTAAACTCATAAGGCTTGACAGTGTTTACATAGTTTACAAATGTGAACCACAATCCACATATGGATCATATTCTGTGTAATTGGCACTAAAACAATGTAATAAGAAGAGATAAGTAAATAAGTCTGTAAAATGGTGGAGTAACAGTAGAAATAATAAGCAGTAATTTCAAAGTTTTCAAATCAGAAGAAAATTTATATTGACATTAAATCAAAACAAAAAAATGTACATAAGATGCAAGTTCTTTTCCATAGAGGGTAGGGCTAAATCTTACTCTCAAAAATCAGGCATACAAACTTTCCCTTCAAATCTTGCAAAGTAGCCCAAATTGAGACATGGTGCATAGTTTATTTTTTTGTAAAAAATCAATGGCAAAAGCCAAACCAATAAGATTTTATAAAGCCTTTAATAATGTTTCTTAATCATGGACATTTCTTTGTGTCAGAAATGAATATTTCCAAAGAGCAGAACTTTTGTTCATTTCACCCAGAACATCCGGTAATAACCAGATAGATGAAACAGAACAATCATCTGTTGGAATGAATCCAGAGAAGAACCACTAAGTTGATCACAGGGCTGGAACTCCTCTCCTGTGAAGACAGGCTGAGAGAGCTGCGGTTGTCCAGCCTGGAGAAGAGAAGGCTCAGGAGAGACCTCATAGCAGCCTCCCAGTATCTAAAGGGGGCTACAAGAGACTTTTTACAAGGACATGTAAGTGACAGGACAAGTGGGAATGGCCTTAAGCTGAAGGAGGGAAGGTTTAAGTTAGACATTAGGAAGAAATTCTTTACTGTGACTGTGGTGAGGCCCTGGAAAAGGTTGCGGACTCCCCATCCCTGGAAACATTCAAGATGAGGTTGGATGAGGCTCTGAATAACCTGCTCTGGTGAAAGGTGTCCCTGCCCAAGGCAGGGAGATGAAGCAGGATGATCTTCAAGGTCCCTTCCAATGCCAACCATTCTATGAGTTATGTAGAAAGGGAAGATATGTCTGAAATGTTGTTGTAGTAGTGCTGTAGTTGCTGTAGACAGCAAGGGAATCAGGTTTGAAAGAACCAAGGGACAGGCACAATGAGGTGTTTTCATGGATATGTTTGAATACACGGTGCAATGCTGTTATTTGTCTCTACAAGGGTCAGAAATCCAGGCAAGATAGACCCCAGCAAGAGTACTACATCAGTCTTTTTATCAGCAAGTAGTAGCCTTGGATTAGATGGACCATTTCTACCACAAATGACTACTAGTGAAAAATCTAGGACACTTTGGCAATTGCTGACAAGGTTAGGTACTCATTCTACCCTGGTTTCTTTTCGAGAGACCCTTCACCATGAAGTCTGGGTTTCTGGCTAGATATCTACTAAGCTCATTAATTCATTTTTAGTCATTCTTGCAACCTTTGCAGACACATATGTACAGCTTTTCTTTTCACTTGGAACAGAAAGAGCATTACTAAGAGAACTTATTTACAGCAGGTACATAATCAAAGCTGGCTGCTCAAGTACAAGGAAGACTGGCAAGGCAAGGTGGCTTGATGCCCATTATATTAGTCATCAGCCATAATAATTATTTGACTCCCTACCCTTGATCTTTTTTGTCATTTCAGTTTCTTTACAGGTGTTACGTGCAGTACACTGTACAAATTCAAAACCTGCACTGAAAAAGAAACTGAGATTATCCAAACAGTTCTCTGTGCCTTTTTTTTTTTCTGAACAATATGGAATTTGTAAACTTGAAAGCAGCAACTCCTACCAAAGTGTGTTTATAATGGTTCTATGTGTGACTTTGGCAAGCAGGTGAACTGAGAAGCTGGCTATGTCTTTACATAGAACAGGACTGGCTCTGACAGTTGTTATTCATTAATGCTACATTTTGTTTTGCATTAACAAAGTGAAACCTACGTGTTTGTTTTGAGAACAGGCATCAGTCAACCATAATTGAATTGAAACAAGAAAACATCCATCCACCCAGCCCGCCCCCTACAATTCCAAGTTGTAGAAGTTAAGCTTGGTTTGTTTCCCACCTTATTGGTAGAACTACCCAGCAAACAAACTCTGTTACATTTGTCATAAAAGCTAATCCTTCTATCTTTGTGAGAAACTGTCTCAGATAATTTTCATACTACTTTTATATTAATTTATTTCAGTAAATAGGTAGTCTATTCAATCAGATTTTATTACTTCATTGTGCCATAAATATTGTTCTGGTCTAGTTGTAAGGTGCTAAACAACATCTATCACCAAGAAAGTCATCAGTTGGTGTGTTTTATATTGTTAACAGGACATACTGAAAACTAAGTCACCTAATTACCTTTGATAGTTTGATTTCTAAATGTGAGATACACTTCTTCTAGGTAGCCTAATTCAAGTTACATTTCCTTCCTAACATATTCCTGATACCCTGTTAAAACTATCAAATCATGATTCTGTAAACACTGCCCAAAATAATTACTCCTCCCTCCTTAGCCCATTTTTACATCACCCCAGCCCTATGCTCCCTTTCCCCCCTCCCTGTTACAAAATATTTTCTTGTTAGCACAAGCAGGAAATCTACTAAAACTATCTCCAACATTGCAGGCTTTGACAAAGTCAGTCCTTTCCAGCTTCATGCCAAAGTCACAGCACATTCTCCAGAAAATCAGGAATCCACATTTAATTAGTTGACAGAAATGTTTATTAGAACTAAAGCTTGAAAACACATCAAAAGTTGTCTAATATACAATTACTATTTCTTTTCAAATTATGTGAAAAGGGTACTCTTCTGTTCCTTACACAAAACAAGGAGAGGAGTAAAGACCAGGAAAGTCCACAAAACAAACAAAAAGCCTGGCAAGCCAGAACGGTTTGGTGAATTGCTCTTGACTTAAATCACACAGAAACTACTTTGAGACAGAAAAGCTTACTGAATAACCTGACCAGACTGCAGGTATGGCTACATCTGTCAAGTGCAAGCTCCCTAATTCTCACCTAGATTTTGTTTCTGTGATTAGCGACCTGAAGGCTCTGGCTTTTGAAGGAAAAAGAGTGAAGAAAAACTGAGCAAAACGGTTACTTCCAGCAGCTCCTCTGATTATTCAGCTCAATCTTTTGTACTTCCAGCACTGAAATAAAAATTAAACTCTGGCACTTAGAAATTTCTGTACTTCATGAACAACATGAACAGTCAGCTACAAGGCAGATATGAAGTATCCTCAATATACCCCAGGTTTTGAGCTAATGCCATTGAGAGTCTTATTTATGGGTGTTTGCTTGGGCCTTTTTTTTTTTTTTTTTTTTTGCTTTGGTTGGAGCTTTTTGGCTGCTCAGTCTTAACACTTAGTTGTCAATTTGTAACCTTCAGGATGTCAATGTTTACACAAACCAAAACCAGGAGAATCTAACCTCATTATGAATACCACAACTGCTTTGCTTAAAGTGCAGTTTGTTTCCAGAGCTTCAGAGAGAAGGGACAGCCACATAAACATACAAAAAATGACAAATTACTAATCAAGGGGCAGGGGGGGATGATACACACCTTCTTTTTCCAGAAATCACAGGGACCAGCAGAATATAGCTATAACACTAGCAAGCAGATCCCCTCAAATATATCAGCACTTTGGACAAAGACATACTTTGTCTCACAGGCTTAAACTGCCACTTCCAAAACCTCTCCTAGTTTATTTTACAGCCTGCTCTTACAGAGTATCAACCTCCACCTTAAACAACTTTTGTTTCCCATCATTGCTGTTCACCTGGAAAACAGATCCATGCTTTCACTCACTCTTTGGATGATTGTAACACTTATCTGAACTTTCAGCCTCCATTTCCTCATAAGCATATGATACTTTTTTTTTTTTTAATGTCACAAGACACCACAGAACTGGAGCCCAATTAAAAAGAAGTATAAAAAAACCTCTGCAAAAGCAAAACAAAACAAAGTGCAGACCACATTTTTGTCACCTAGAAACATTAGGCAGTTCCTTTGGAAAACACATGTATAAACAAAACCTCTGCTGAGATTCTGTAATGAGTACAGGCTCTGCCTTCCTTATCCTAGAAGGATCAAGCCAGGTGTGATGCACAGCACTCCAGGCAAATCTGGGGAACGGACAGCTCATCAGATGTGAACCTTTGTACTGTTTGCACTGTATGCATTTTCATGGTGGTTATTAAGCAGTTCCCACTTCCTCTTCCTTAGACAAACCCAGGTTTTGAGTACTTCATTACCACCCACCATTAGCTCCTGATGGACCCTGCTGTCCCTCATGAAAAGGAGCAATCCTCCCATCTCAATTCATATTCCTGGTTCTCTCAGTATTTTCAAGGAATTCCCATTCTGTCTTTAAAAGTAATTCTCCAGACTGCTCTATTTCTTGAATGTTATGCAAGGTAAAAATGCAGTGTTAGGAGCACTTGTATACCTGGCATGGCATAGGCTGGTGGTTTAACCTATGGTTAGTCCCCTATGGCAGGGACAACCACAGGGCTTTCAACTGAACAGAACACGCTCCTTTTTCCTTTATTGATGGTAACTGAGCTCGCTACAGTGTTAGCCTGGATATTATGACCAACATTTGGATATAATGATGGTATTTTCCTTCATCATTATCTTGTCCCAAGATCCAACATAATATCTCACATTATTCTTTCAAAATTTTCCCTTAAGACACATAATGGTCCAAGGGACTAACTGGTTTCTTTATGTAATTAAAGGCAGATTGACAGTATGAACAGAAGTTACAATTCCATCTGCTAGCAGGATAGTAAGTATAGATACTTCCTATCCTAATTACCTGTAGAGCCAAGTATTTAAAATACAAGCTATTGTGCCACTCCCAGCAACACTCCTCAAAATTAAAACCAAAAAAAAGGTCATACAGAAATTCTCAGTAAATATTGCTTAGTAGTTTGGGTTTTTTACCAGCTGAAGTGTAAATTGCCAGATCAGGTCTTCTGGTACTGAGGACATTTAGAATCTGAAAGTGCTGTCACAGTCCCCTTCAGCATGGCATCCATGACACCCCGAGCAAATGCAAACAGAGGCCATGTGGAATCATAAGTATTGCTAAGCATAACCTTTCCTATACTCCAGCACTTACAAGTGCTCATTACAATAAAATTAAGCACAACCAGATAGAATTCTGGGGGTTGACAACAGAGGTTTAAGCACAACTTAATTCTCAATAACACTTCCTGGGCAAAATCTTCCTTAGTTGGACTTTATTGTGTTGGAGGAGGGTTTTTTTGAGAGTAGAGATGGGGTGAGGTCAGGCCAAGGGACTTGGGGATAACCTAAAGGGTATATGTTGAATGCATACCTTTCAGTAAAGGTCACACACAAAACCAAAAACCAAACCCAACCTCAAATAATTACCTTGTACTTTCAAGTTAAAAACCTTTTTCTCAAAGCACTCTTTAAAAGTTCAGTTTTGAATTTCAGCAAACATTGGAAGCTTAAGTGGAGGACTCTGAACAACATGTAAACTAATTATTGATTTTCCCCCTTAAGACAGCAAGCTTATTCAAAGGAAAAGAGATAATCCTCTTAAAATTTTGCTCTAGGAACATAGATAAAATAAGTTTATAAATAGGTATCCACTGAGAATTTATTTGCATTTCAGTGTAACAGGGCCTGGTGGAAGGTCTGAACACTGCTCTTCTGAAACCAAACATATTGTTTGCTGAAGAACTGCTGCCCATAGAGTTTTAATGTGTGGCTATATGATCAGGATCTCATGAGTTTTGTTATAAACTCTTGTGTCTACTATTGAAAACTAACTGGTCCATTTACTTCAGTCAGGTTAATTCTAACGACTTGAAAGTGCCCTTTTGTCACAGTGACACCTTACAGCTCTAGTGGAGGTTTGCTGACAGCAGATATTTAGCTCTACTTACTAATCTATGCATAAATGTATTTCTAGGACTGCAAGGCTTTCTCCCTCATTTTTTTCATCTTCAAGAAGACATTTGTATTTTTCCCTACCTTCCCCAACACCTTCCTTGTGTTTTCTATAATGCATATAATTATTGAAGTACGAAACCCAACATTTACTATTGCTCAGAATCAGATACACTTATGCTCACATATCCTCTTCTTTAAATCTTGATCATGAACTAAATCAATAGTTTATTACAGGAACAATTTTTCATCTGTGTCACTTTCAAAGTGCACCTCAGAGTACTCCAATAGAGATATTTCCTGCCACCTCCATTTATTAGCAAAAAGGTCTTAAATTAGAGAGAAGAGGTTTAATGAAAGTACTTTTCCACTTGCAAATATCAGCTGACTTCTTATTTTCAATGAAATATCTTACACTGTTTTTCCAAGCAATGAGAACTGAAACCCAGCAGTCCCCCTTCATCATGATGAATGCCCACTGACTAGTGTCACAGTGTCAATAGAAGAGGTAGGGAGAGGAGGAAAACAATAAAATACATTTAAAAACCCCCAAAACCAATACCACCACAAGTAAAAAACAAACAAACAAAACACAAACCAACAACTAACCCACCCCCCCCCCCCCAAAAAAAAAAAACAAAAAAACCAAACCAACCAACCAAACAAACAAAAAAAAACCCTGCAAACAAAATCAGCAATTTACAGATGTGCTCCACATGGTGGAGTGAAAAAGCAACTGCACAAAAGTGTCCCCAAAATAGGATAGTCCCTTTTCTAGTGAGAAGCTAAGGTTTTTATTTTACAAGTAGGTGTTGAAATGCAAGTGAAATGTGAGCCCTTGCCCATGATTTGCTCTCAGTCAGCTTGATTTCAAGTAATATGTTTCATCCATTGATGCACTTGGGACAATGGCTTAAACCTGGGCCTTCATCCCAGCCTAATGCCCTGACCAGTACGTTATAGAGCATGAAACAGTGAATTTGTCCATCTCTCAAATACTTTGGTTTCATAAAGAAGCTTCTAATGAAAGTTCATTGAGTTGAAAATACCACAACAGCTCTAACACCAGAAATTAAGATAATCCCTCTTGAATTTGGCAGAGAAACACACACAGGATAATTACATCAAACCACCAAACCAGCTACCTACAGCATTGCTACTTTACTACCCATACAAGAGCAGCAAAGGCAGTGAATTGTGCACATACTTCTAATTCAAATCACAGTGTGTCAAGGCCAGTTCTGAGAAGATCTAGGTCAGAAAAAGGATTCAGATGGTGGATTCAATAGTCCCTATCTTACTGCTACAGGGAAAATATTAGAAGTGGCCAACAACATATATACATATTTCTGATTCTACAGTTATTCCTACTAGTTAAAAGAATAAGTACTTCTAACAATCTGCCTTGTATTAATAAATGCGAAGTTCTGAGATTTAGGAGATTCACAGTGCAATACAAGTAAAAATTATAGTGGTAAAATTTCAATTTTTTTTCATGTCAATGGGAAAAAAAAAAAAGTCTTTTTTTTCTTTTTTTTTTTCCCTTGGAAAAACTTGCCCTGTTTATGATATAATCCTGAAATTGCAAATATGGTTGACTCCTGAGGCTTTACTTCCTCAATGAATTCCCTGATCCTAATATTTATTCTTTTATTGCAATGTTGTCCAAAAGATGTTGAGTAGCATCCAAACCCAAAGAAGCAGCCAGTTCTGACAAGGAAAGCAGGCAATAACCCATGGAGTTCAATTAGTACAAGAATACCAAGCACACAAAACAGAAAAGCATAAGAAGTCTCATCACTGCATTGTTGTTCTGCTATCCTCATCTTTGGATCATCACTGATTTGTGCAAAGGTACATACTCGATCATTTCTCAGCATAAAAAGACAATAACTTCAGGAAGCTATGTCTCATTTAAATAAACAAAAATACTCACCCACAATAAGAGTATTGCTCTTTTAACTGGAAAGGAAACCCCTCAGCATCAAATTTTTGGAGCAAAAATTCTTTTAAAGATGCATGGAATTGACACTCTGTAGAGACCAAGATTAAACAATTTTTCAAGAAGTTTGGAAAGAAAGCACCTCTTTCTACCATTCATCCTTTCCTTCAAGAAGGAAAAACCACCTGATCATGCTGTAATATCCCCCTATTACAGGTGGGATGACTTTCACCCATAATTAGTTCTGATTTCTGATCAAGCCAAGGGCTTGCATCTGCTGCTCTGTCTGAATTAACCATTCTTTTTGCAGCCAGAGCAGAAAGCCCATTAATTCTTTTCTTACATTGATAACCTGAGGCTGAGATTTGCTTTAAGTCCACAAATCTACTGCATGTGCTTGTGGGGTTGCCCAGGTTTTCCTATTTTGTCCATTCCTGTTGCTCACATAACATTCATTAATAAATCCTGATTTCACACTGAAAATTCTGTTAGTAATTTATCAAACAACTGGACAAAAAGTTTTTAATTGTTAGAGTCTAATAAGTCAAAATGTCATTTATCATGTCTGTAGCAGTTTTCAATATTTTCTAACCCCTTGTAAAGCATTTATAAATGCAAAACTAATATTAACAAGGAGACTGACAAACAAAGGGTGGATCCAGTTATATTTGCCTAAGTTTGCTACCCTGGTTACAGTCAGCCCCTCTTGCATGGTTTTAATCTCATTTCTCAAATAAAAATATGAATATTTTTCTTCTAATAGAAAAGCAACCAAAATTATCAGAAAGACCCTTCACATGGAATTTTTAGCTGAATAGTTGCTTATTCCATAATTGCTTAAGGTTTCAGCATTTGCAAAAAAAGTTCAGGAACAACACTGTCAGAAAAATACTGAAACCATGAACTATGTGTTCTTTCATATCAGAGGATTTCCACGTTTATGCACAGAGTTATTTGTAAATTACCTCTGCCTTGCCAGCTTTACATACATTCCCCAGGAGCAATTACAGGAGTGAAAAAGAAACAGTGACTAAGAGTGGCACAAGCTCCCAGGCATCTGGTAAATTATGTGTGGTGTTTCCCCTTCTGAGTACAGTGTTTATATTATCTTCCCAATTAGTTTTGCCTGGGCTCTTAAATTCTGTAGACTATCTGGGGCTAGAGATTATTCTGGGAGACAAAGTGAATACATTGGAAAACAGATAAAGAAGAGAATATCAAGTTAAAAAATGCAGAGATTAAGAGAGACAAGGTTACTGAGACAAAGGGATGTCAGGGGAAAGATTGCAGTCCCAGGCAGCAGCTCCAAAGTAGTTCCTGAACCCTTCTTTCTTGCAAAGTAACTCCCCTCAGCCTGTAGCTCTGAAGAATCCAAAAGCATCTCATTTAATGCATGAGACTTATTTTCTCTGTAGACTAAGGAAATGAAGGCCGTGTTGCCATCTACTTAAATGCACAAGATGGGTGACAGCAGAGTAAGTAGAGGAAACAAGCAATTTAAGAGCACGGTTATCATTCCATGAAATTTTGGTGTGTGCTCCCTGGAATTCTCATCCCAGACACCAACATATAGTAGGTTTGTCATCAGATCCAAAATATGCTGCTTCACTGTGCATGGAGCAATTTGTCCAACCTATTACTGTAACGAAAACAGCAGATTGGTGAAAAAGAAATTATGAAGATTTTGAGTCAGTCTGGAGTTTAAGTGGCTACACCATGCAGATTTTCATGCTTTAATTTCCCACTTTATAACTTAAGACATCATTAATGAACAGTAGGTATCTTGAGTTTTGCTACAGTTATTGAGTCTTGATGATATGTTATGCCTATTCTGCCAGCTAGAATCCTACTCTGACTACTACAAAGCTGAAATCTGTAGTTTCTGAACAAAACTTGTGTCCACTTTTGCCCAGTTGAGTAAACAAATTGTTGATTTTCAATACTGGACAATGAAGAAACAGAGTGGTTACATCTAACTATACTACATACCTTTGAAGCTTAGTACAGTTTGTACATCTTACAGTATCAAACTTTTGGCTTGCATTGGAACATCTTGATCTGTAGCATTTCTTTTGGAAGAGTCTATTAACACTCTTAATGCCTGCTTTTTCTTCTCTCCAGTCTTCTCTATTTTGGGCAATTTATCAAGTTACATAAGCTGAGATAGACTTTAATTCATTTTCCAAAACAAATGCTCCCCAAAAATTCAGTTCTTCCATTCCATGTTGTCTAACAGTGAAGCTTTCTCTCAAGTCCTGCATTTGTTGATACTAAATTCCCCAAATGGGACACGTGGCCAAAATATGTAAAATTTCCTTGTGGTTTACATCCAAATTTCTTCTGCGGTATCTTTCATGTTGGGTGTAGGGTATCTTATAAGTACACACTTTAATTTTTGGCAGCATGCATTCTTGCCAAAACAGTATCTCCAGGGCAAAACCCTATAACATAAATGTTATCTATTGTCTGAGTTTTTTGCTCCTCATCGTGGGGAAAATCTCACGTGGTTAACATTTTATCATTGTGGGAGAGATTTTGTGGCATTTTACAATATTTAAACTAGAATGCAGATAAAGTTTGTTGATGTTCATCCTTTCAGTACCATTGTGCACTGAAACCAGTCCCCCAGTGTCGGATGGTAAGGTCAGAGTTCAGTTTGTGTCTGACTGCTGAGTGCTATTTGTTATCTGAACAAAACAATCACCAGCATGATCTCATGTACTATGTATCCATCATGTTAACACTTTTCCAGCATCCTTATCTCTGCCTCCAGGAAACCGTGTTTATGATGTTCTTTCATTACCCCAAAGCAACTGTGGTGAAAGGTGAGAGAGTCCTTGATGAGGCTCAGCACACAATGGGGCCCACGTTAAACTGATAGGCAGGATGCTACACAATTTGCTAAGTAGGTTTGTGTCATGAGGCAATTATTCTTTTAAAGCTGGCTGAAAACAATAACTTAAGTATATTAGAAGGCTCATTTTTACAGCTTTGCTAGGGATAGGTTCACTTAGCCAGAGACTATTGCAAAGCAGTTTCATGTGCATCATTATCCTGGGATTCCCATCCTTTAACAGTGATGCAGCCCCTAAGGGGAATTTCATGTTGCCAGAACCTTACCTGCAGAAAGACTGTGTTAATAGGTTTTCTAGACTTCTTCACATATGATGTAATTCCCCAGAACTGAACATTTGTCATCAGTCATCACAGTAATACCATAAGAGTTGACAATGCTCTTTGATGTTGTCACACTAGAAAGGAGGCTGTAATCATGCACAGAAAAAGTATTTCCTCATGCTTGTTATTGGAAGGGACATCTGATTTGGAGATGGAATTCTCTGAAATACCAGGACTTTAATGGGCAGAACTGAAACAAAAGTGATTGTTTGCTGTAACCAGTAGAAAGATTCTGTCTCTCTCCAACCACCAAAAAATATTTTGAGATAGGCCAATGGCAAGTGTATTTTTCACTCAAAAATTTAAAATATTCATATTTATGTTCTTTTTTTCTTTGCACCTGTCATTGTCTCATCATCTTCTCCATGTATTCACCTTGTGCCACCTCAAGTATCCTTCTTCTCAGTGTATATATAATATAATGGCCAGACTTCATGAACAAAGATCTGGGGAAGGGCTCTCCCCACCTGGGTGTGCCCTTTCAGCCTGCGCAGTGGATTTTTTAGGTGAGGCACAGCGTGCGCAGAACTGGCCCCACTGTTTAAGTCCTGAGGTCCATTTGCCACGGCCGAGAGAGCTTGGACAGTGACAGTGAAATCCTGGGGACTGTCTACAGCACCCAGTACTAACCGGGGCTGCCCCTGCTGAGCATCTGAGATCTGATGGGATCAGATGGCAGGGAGACATTTAACTGCCCAGGGGACGGTCCCCACTGAGACTTGAAGTCGTGCCCTTGGGATTCAGAGTCCAGAGTGCTCTTCATTACGCCACGGGACTTCCCCTTCTCAGTGTAATTAATCAATTATTACAAGAAGGGATGTATGCTATTTTAACTTGCACATATTTTTCCCATAAGTATCTATCTATCTTTCTATCTTTCTATCTTTCTATCTATCTATCTATCTATCTATCTATCTATCTATCTATCTATCTATCTATCTATCTATCTATCTCTCTATCTCCTGCATTCATCAATCTTTACCACATCAATACCACATACTACAAGTTTTATCATTACAACATGCCTAAGGTGGGAAAGGGATTATTACCCCCCTTGGTCTAGAGAGGCAACAGCAGTATGGATAGACAGCATGGTTTTTCACAAAGGACTACTGAAATCTGCAACCACAGAAGGGTTTGAACCTCAGTTTTAGGTTGCTGGATCACTGAATTATTTTTCTCTCTATCATTTATTTCTTGCGGTATTATAATTTCACTGAATACTGAATATAATCTACCAGAAAAAATATTGAATGCTTATATATTTTAGATTGATTTCAACTCAGAATAGTTCTATAAAAGACCTGCTTAAAAGCATAGAAAAGTGACTCTTTTATCTTTTAAATTTTATTAAGAGGATTCATAACCATGAGATGATAGAAATGGTATTAGAAGTGCACATGTGCAACATTGAAAGCTTAGGAGTATCTGGAACAGGTACTTCAATTCCAGTCTCTCTCTCTCCTCTTCTATATCCTTAATAATTAGGATTTTATCAGCCTTATTTTATAAACACATGTAACTTCAACTCCTCTTGTGAGAAGGGTTGCTTTCACCCCTCTGAAATTTTGTCAACACCTCACACATAATGCCTCTGAAAATAATTCAGGTAGCACTGTGGCTATTATTGTCACACCTACATCACTTTTCAGGAGTTAAAATTTGGGAGACAGCAATCACTGAACTGAAATTTTGAGATTAATTCCATAGCAGGAGGTTCACAGTTGTCACACTGATTTTGGTAGGTATGGAACACACTCCAAAATAGATTAAGATAGCCTACAGTACTGTCAGGAGCTAACTACACACATATGTGACCTTCTGAGGATAAGCCCCTTTCAATTAAGTGTAGTTTATTGTTTTGGGATTTTTTTAAACCTTGTTGAGACTTTTAAAATGCAAATTTTCTTCCAGCCATAGAATTTATTATCTACCACTGTAAGGCAAATTTTTATTTATTTATTTTAAATAAAAAATTAAAACAGCAATGTTAACCTGAAGACAGGAAGCCCAGGGCTTGGGGTGATAATACCAAGAGACTCACATAAACTGGCAGTGCCGAAAGTGATGGCCATGAGCTGAAACATCCTTTGTTTTGATTTCTAGAAGGAAAGGTCTTTGTCTTATCATCTTATCTCTGGAAATCCTGTAGGGATCTTCTTTTTTTTTTTTTTTTTTTTGCTTTTGAACCCCCTATCACTGGATGAAGAGGAAATTGCTTTTTCAGATCCTATAAATAAATTCTGCTCATGAAATCATGCACTGTAAAGCAACAGAAGACAGTCCTTCTCCCAAAGGTCAAGAATGAACTGCTTGCATAACATTCTCAGACCTCCACAGCCCAGAAAACGTGTCTCTCAAACCTGGAAATTGTTCCCTCCCTTATTCTGTGGCTCTGCAATAGAAAGGTGAACCTTAATAGCATAACCAAGACATGCATGACTTACACCCTTTATTCCTGCCTCTCAAACTCTCTCAAGTCCTCATGATTAATTAATTGACACATGCAGTGTGCTATGCAGCACAGTAGGAAAGCCTGAAGCACCATAGACATTTATTTTGGAGCCTGGAGAGTAAACAGAGTTATTATCATTAGGTTTTGAGGTGCATTTGAGATTACAGTGAGGCTACAGCATTCAATTCTGGTTGCTGTTTTAGAAAAAGGAAGGACATTGTTGAGATTGCTAAGGTCAACAAAATGATAGTAACTAATTCAAAAGCAAGTTGTCAGTGACTGAAGTTGTAAAAAAGGGATTAACCTATAAGCAATTTAGGTGGAATGTGTTTTTCAATACACAAAAGGTAACTGACATACAGGATGAAGTAAATTGCCAAGGTCAGCATCAAATGAGCTAAGAAATCATGAAGAAATGGGATAACACTCCTAAAATACACAAAGCAAAACAACGCCTAGGGTTGGGGGAAAGATGCCATAACAACAACAGTTTACATCCATTTTCAGAGTTGACAAACACAGGATAAAAGCAAAAGTGAAAGCTACAGAGTGCCCTCGTTCTTATGGGAAATACAAAGTACAGATTCAGGTTACAAAGCCTAGCAACCAAGCATTTGTGAATTGAAATACAATTTCTAGGCAGAGCGGGTGTTGACAGATTTTAGTGTTCTTTTTACCATACTATATCACAACACAACAAAAAATCTTCACTCTTCTTGTCTTCTGTGGCAGCGTCAGCCAGCAGTTGAGAGAAAAGGTTTGTGGAGAGGAAGAAAAAGGATGAGGAGAAGCTATTTACTGTTGAGAAAAAGACCGTGATATGAACCATAAACCTCATTTCACAGAATACCAACCCCTTTAATCTCAGACACCAAATTAAAGAAGGCTCTGTCATTCTCTTTGTTAGTGAATAACATTTGGTATTTAATATAACATTAACTAATAAAGTAAAAGCAGGGGTAAGAATGGAACCTCTGGAGTTGAAATTCTCAAAGAGCATAACCACTGGAGAAATCCAAACAGAACTCTGTCTTCTATGTACAATAAGAAGTACTCAGTTTGGAAGGACATTTGAAGAATAGTCAGTTCTGACAATAGATGGTTATGGTGTTCTTCACATAGTTTATTAACTAATTAATATTCATTATTCAAATTAATTATGAAAGTTTGTAGTAACTGTGAAAGTGAAGAATAATCCATTCCATGAAAACCAAAATTTGAGCTGTTTCTCAAAAAATTTTTTGTGTGTGTGTGTAAGTATATGCATGTGTATATACATTTATGTGTATATACATATATGTGCACACACCCAAGCAACAGACCAATCTAAAGATGAAAGCAATTTGTGGTGCTTAAATGCTAAAGAGAAAAAACCAAAGATTTAGAGAAGCAGAAAACACTCAAACTCTACTGAAAGATACAAAATTTGTTTTGACATATTCATATTGATTTATCTAAACAAAGGAAGTGAGTTGGTCCTTGTGCTGCTCCAGCACTGTGATGTGACAGAGAACTTTAATTGTTTCCAGAAAGAGTTGGGATTTGAAAAAAAAAAAATCTGAAAACCCACATTTAATATAGTAAGTTGTATTACAGGGAGCAGCACATGCCACAGAAATCACAGGAAACTAAAGCAATGACAACACTTTGAATAAGATGCAAGAGTTGCTAAAGATAACAGTACTTTGGAAGAGCTTTCAAAGAAGAGCAGAGACAATGAGAACAGCAGTATTAGCCCAGAGGAATTTTTAGGGGAAATGGAGTGTGTTACAGCATATTTTTCATGCTGTTTGATGAAAGAAAGCAAGACATTATTAATTTTGAAGCAATCAAAGGTAAATCATTGCAAGTTGTGGTTTACTGCTGTGAGAAATTTTCTATTAAAGACATAAACCCCAAGTCTAAGCAGAAAACTGGATAAGGCAGTAATTGTAAAAAAATACACTGGGGAACAATATTCACTTTTTGATAAGATCAGCTCCAAGGCTCTGCCCTCCTGTTGCTTCTAGGAGGTTTCTAATGGCTGTGAGCAAACAAGTATTGGGAAAGGTGGCTGCTGTACTTATGGCAAAGTCGAAAAACTAATAAAATTGCTACCAAGTGTGACACCAGTAAAGAAGAGAAGCTACAGAGGAGATGGGCAGCCTGGATGAGGTTGCAGTCTGAGGGCAAACAGCACAAGTTTATACATGTTCAATTCTTATTTTGGGATTATACCATTTCCTCAAACTGCCATTTGAGTTCAAATTAGTACATGAGGTATTTGGCTGGAAAATACAAAAAAATTTCCAAGGCATATTATGTTTTATAGAGGGACTCTCATGCTCTGCAGGAGAAAAAGGGGTAGAATGTGACCATCTGCAGCAAAACCCAGCAGTACTGGGTTAAAGTTAATCCAATAAAACATATATCCATACATTGGAAATGCTATTTGGGGGACAGATGTTAAGAAAAGGCAAGGTAAGAATGATGCTGTTCCCAGTATGCCTGTCCCTAGAGAACAAGTATAAGCCACATTGTCTGGACTTTTGTATTGCAGAGGGAACAGCCCAGAGAAGCAGCATGTGATATAATATATCCATGGCAAATCTTAGAGCAAGAAAGGAGAAGTTAAGGTACTTCACTAAAGCAGACAACTTAATACCAATATTGTGACAACGCCTACAAAACTAAGTTATCTCTGAATGTGCTTGGAGCTTTCATGACTAATTGAACATAACCCATTAATTTACTAACTCAGTCTTTGAAATCAGAAAATAAATCCATTTATCAGGCTACAAATGTAGGCAATGTTGCCCAGAAAGTTACACCTGAATGCAAAACACATCAAAACTGACTGGGAACAAAGAGAAGGCAGGTCACTTTTCCAGTGTCACAGGTCAGGCCAGGCACAGCAGCAGGAATGGCATCCTGCTCTTTGAGCCTTTAACCTCATTCTCTGCCTATCACACTGTATTACCTCAAAGGCAGAGCTTTCTACATCTTTCTTTCAGCTGTGTCCTTGTGCACCTTTCTGCTTCACTTCAGTTGAAACTCATGGCTTTCAGTGGGAGTTCTTACTCAGAAAGGATAAGAATATAGCTCTGTCAATGACATGGTATGCTCCACATTACAGTATGTGCTATCACTCTGTGCTCAGCAAGTCTTACTACTGCATAAAAAAAACTCAGTTGAAAAATGTTGTCAGGATTGCTGCATTTTTTTAAATTATTTTTGGAGTAGACAGGAAGACAGAAAAAAGTGACTAAAAAGCAGCTCAATAATAAAAAAAAAAAAAGACCCTGCATTATCTCTAATCAAAACAGACATTCTGTAGTCAAAAAAAAAAAAAAAATTCAAATCAAAAGATCTTGAGCAAATTAACTATGCTGGATTCTTCCAACACTGTGTTAGTTCAGCATCTGGCCCACATGCTAAGATATAACAAAGACAAAACAACTGGAGGCACAGTAAGTCACGATTGAAGGTGCCTAGCCAAATGTGAAGGGGACACAGGACATGGTTTCCAAGAGTGCCAAGGAAAGGTGTACATGCTAGGTTTGATTCAAGATGCTGGTTTGGAATCCACAGGCTTAGGGAAGCTTCACTGCTATGAGGATGCCTTGACAAAGTTGAACCTTGTACAAAGAATTTCTTCCTGAAGTGGATTTGGTAAACTTTGGGTTGCTTCAGACTGCTAAGCAAAGAGAAAGTCATGGGGAAGATCCTCAGGTGGGTGGAGTTACACTAATTGAAACCAGCTAACAATGTGATGGAAAGGAAAGTGGCTGTCAAGACAGAGGAAAGGATTCAGGCACCCATGAAAAGTAGAAATTAGTAGCTAATTGTAATAGGCAAATGCCCAGGTCACTTTACTCACTGGTCTGCAATAACTGCCTCAAGAGTTTCCTAAATTAAAGCCAGTGTGAGATAATCTATTTCTAATTGAAACCAGAAAGAAGACCTGGTACTGCACTTAACACACTGAGCCAGGATCGGACATTTTTGGTTTCTTAGCTCTGCCACAGACTTTTTATGTGACCTTGGACAAGTTACAGTCTCTCAGTTCCTTATCTCTGAATTGTAGATTGTATTCCACTGCTTCACAGAGGTGTTGAGAGATAAAAATTTGTTCAGATAATGTAGTGATAACATCTCAGATACAAAAATAAATGAGAGCTATTATCTTCAGGGCAAAGATAGAGACCTTGCATGCATTTGCACTGCATTTACTGCAGCACAGGCTCAGTCCAGAGCAGGGGCTTTAGATACTGTTGTGATACAGGTAATTAATGGTAGAAATTACCACTTCAGTACAAGCAAGTAGCTAATACAGAAACAGGATAGGAATGTCAGATGAAGATGCAACCCTTCACACTGCAGAGAAACTCTTCACAAAATACAATTTTAAACAGTAGTTATTGAATCAAAATGTAAAGCTAAGGTCATTACAAATGCAAGACTGAAAATTATTACCTACTGATAGAATTATTATAGCCTGCTAAAAAATACCTCAGTCCCAGTTAATAATCACCATCCTGGAAAGTCACAGCTGTGAGAGTAAAGCTGGACTTAACCATGGACCTTTTGGATTTATTCAGGCCATGAACAGCTAAAAGGATCCAGCCAAAGTTGTCTGTTCCATCAAAGGGCACTACAACAGCTGGCAGTGGTTGACACATCATGGCCACTATGGGCCAGTTACCACAATTACTTCAGGAAGCAATTTGTTTTTCACTTTTAGAAGTAGTCCGTGAGTTAGATGTGGGGCCCCCCTCTAGAAATAGTTCCAGTGAGATAATAGAGAGATAATAACCTTCATACAGGCACTTAGATGCACTGAATTATACTCACTGCTATTGATAACTTTATATATCTATAGTCATATTGGTTTCTTCTGCATTAAATTATGCAGGACTTTTACATAGTGGGCAGAGAGAAGCAATTTTTCTGTTAATCCAGCACTGTTCCTGAATACTAAATTCCCATTGCAATAAAGGAAAAGAAAGACACGGTGTGTATGATACCTTAAATATACCCAGTGCCTCCTTTCTGACTGAGACAGCTGCACTTCTCACACTATGAAGATGTGCCCAAAGCACAGGCAAAATCACAAAGTTATAAACCAGGTTTTCCCCTTTGGTTTATGCTCAGGTAAGTCACAAGAGAAACAAAGTGAGAAAAGTTGTGGGCAACATTCATCTCAGGACCTAATTCAGGAGAGACCTCCAGCGAGGTTTCAACATTGCAGGATGGCTTTGAGAAGAGGGCTCATTAGTGCTACAAACACATGTGCCCCCTGCTGTTTTGTTAATTGACTAAATTATTTTTTTTGTGGATATTTTCATATTGCTCCATTAGGGAATGTACAAAAGGACTAGTGCAACAGCTTATGTTCACAAAACAGTGGATTATGAGGAAAATTAAAGAGGTGCTGTGAGGAATAACCTGTACCTATAATATATTCACATGCAGAACAGCTTAACATATCTCTATATGTAATATATTTAATTTCTTTGTTATGCCAATAGTATGCTAATATTGTCAACTTAATTTTGGCCATTAATAAGACATGGGGGATGGATAAAAATATTTAAAGACTAAATCTTTATTTTCAAGGAACCCTATGAATCACAGTATTCAACCTTTTCAAAAGTGATTACTGTCTATTCTAGTCTAAGCATTGTTTTAATCTTTAAAATACTAATATTAACTAACTAACTAACTAACATTAACATTTCCACAACATCATAAATCAAGTAAGTCAAAACCAGAATGAGGCAGACAGCAGATATTGTCTCTGATGACTGAACCTGTCATGACAAATACTAATGCCTCTTCAGCAAACATTGTTATAAATAGGGATAAAAAAAAAAAGGCAAATCAATTCTATGCATTTATTTAGCTGAAGGCTTCAGAAAAAGGGCTGAGATCTGAAAAAAACCAAACAGGCTGGGTTGAATGTCCCTAGGAATTCAAAATCTCTCTCCAGCTTCTTTGGAAATACCATCTAAAGCCTCTTGCACACCCCCCTTCACACACACCAGGATTTGGGTGCAAGCATAAGCATCGACAAGTTACTCCTCTGCCTCACTGTGAATCAACTAGTCCTCAAATAGTATCTAACACCCAGAATAAGGCCACTATCAGATGCTAGAAAATTAAAATTATAAAGAAAGTATATAAATAGCATGCATATTGATTCCATATAACATGACTCCTGTAATTTGCATAAGACTTAATAAAAAATCTTCCTGCTAAAATAGCAAAAGACTTGTTTCTGGCAGATTTCTACTTTTGTGTCCTCTCCCACCTCCCTGCCACTTTTGAAGCTTGATCCATTGCTCTTAAAAATAAAATGCTTTTTTGCTTTTCCCTGGGAGTCTTATCCAGAAGACCTCTTTGGAGTGAGGAAGTTTCAAACAAATCAGGGAAATATCCCTATAATAGTTTTTCAATGACAAAACAAATCTTGAAGAAAAAGAAAACAATCAGAAGTTTGGGGTTTTTTTAGAAAGGTTTTTTATTGTTTCTTTGTGGAAAATCTGAACTGCTCCATTTATTAGTCTTTACAGAAACAAAATTGTGAAGCAACTTTTCATCTCTTTTTATTGTGGCTATTTGGGACACAACCTGCTAGTCTGAAGAATTCTGTTACTTTACTTACTGTCAGCCAATGACGGACTTTTAAGAGAAAAAACAGGACAAATTCACTAGACTTTGCAACACTTTCACAGAATATACATTTGCTTTATGCAAAAGTGTGTTATTTGAGAGTAATTTGATTTACATTTAACCCAGTACCAAGTTCAGAGTAGTTGCTGGGGTGGAGAGTTTCAGTCATTGTCTCTTCTGCCTGAGCCTGCAGGAATAAAGGTGATGTTTTCAAGCCTTTTAAAATCACCTCCTGTAAGAACTGGAACAGGAGTTGAAAGAATTAG
This sequence comes from Acropternis orthonyx, assembly GCA_035583155.1. Classification (NCBI taxonomy): domain Eukaryota; kingdom Metazoa; phylum Chordata; class Aves; order Passeriformes; family Rhinocryptidae; genus Acropternis; species Acropternis orthonyx. The sequence goes on along the minus strand of JAWWEU010000001.1, from coordinate 2,741,103 downwards.
ATACTTCTCAAACTGTGAGTTAAAAATTATCTCCTTCTGCCTTTGACTAGGACTTTTCCTTTCCCTGTCACAAAGCTCACCAACTCCACTGATCTCCCACATTCCTCTATCTGGAAAGACACATAGAGGAAAAAGGCGAAAAGAAAAAAAGAAAGGAAAAAGCTGTGCAAATTTTAATCTTTCTATAAAAGCAATACAAGTTTTCCAATATTAAGTAAGAAAAAGCAGAAAATTGAGCTTACAGTAGCTGAATATTTTTTAGCATTTAATCTATATTTTTACAGAGTGAACAACCTTCAGCTTTCAAATTTAAAGACTCAGCTTCAACTTTCAAGATTTTGTCTCTGCAAGACACTAAGTCTTGCTAATGCTGGGCAAGGGAAACCCAAAGCAGGACACATGGCCAGGGTCTGAGCAGCCACAGAGAGATTAATTTGCACTGAAGCTGCGATATTTGTTCAGCAATGAACGAGCTCAAACCATGAGACGAAGGGGAAGAGCAGCACAAAGAAATTAGTCACTCGTTCTGTGTCTTGCTTTAGAAATAACCCAACAACATGCCTGAATGACCTTACTCATTTGGTGCATTAACTCCTTTAAGCAATCAGCTATTGCTGTCCCCTGACCTGCCCTGACTACTCTATTAAGTCCAAGGCAATCTCCTGGTAAGACAGTGTGTAGCTGGTGAACTGTCACCTCCAACACTTTACCACATGAATGAAAACTTCACTAGGAAACTCTGCTCCTTTTATATCCATATCCAGTCATCGCCTATTCACGCTCTGTCAAAATTTCTTTTGCATTTGCAAATTTTTATTGTAAACTCCTGGATTGGTTTAGGGATCTCTAGGGTGTCATTTATACCCCATGGTGCATTGTGGAGCTTTTCTTCATTATGTTTTTTTTTAAAGATCCAATCCCTAGAGAGTAAGGTCACAGGACCCACTAACTATTGTGTTTAGTAACACAAAGACAATGCTCTGTTCTTATAAAATTCAGCAAAGCTTTAGTCAGGGAGATTTACATACCGAAATCCCTTGGCAATAGAATTCATCAGACCCTGGAATTATTGGGAATGAACAAGGGCATGCATTTATCAGGGTGTGCTACATCCTTTTTTGTCTGTATAACAGTTTAATTCTCACTGTTATAGTGTGTCCAGAGTGCACCAGTTGTGTATCCTTTAAACTGGAGTGGAACAGAAAAACAGGAGAGACACAAGGCTGTAAGTGGCTTTTGCTGTTCCCTAAATCCTGCTGTTTGATATGTTCAGTATTATTCATGTTGATGAAGATATTAGTATTTTGTGTTATTTTAAGGGTAAAAGACAGTGCTTGAATCACTAAAGCTCTAAAGCAACAAATTAAGTTTTGTTTAATAATACCCTTTTTAAGAAATATTTCTGTGTTAAAATCTTCTAAATATTGGTGATGAAAAGGCAGTTACATGATTTCTAAACATGTATTGTGAGATTTTATCACTGAACATACTTATAAATGCCTGCACCATAGTCTCATAGTGACAAGTGAAACAGTTCTTCTAGAGATGAACTAACTGCCCAAATACAATGTTTTTTTTCAGAATTTTTAACTAATTTCATTGCTACTTTCAGGAGCTATAAAGCAGTAATTTAATTTTTTTAAAGGAAATTGTTTCTTTTCTCAGCAGCACAGTTGAATTCACATACCATAATTCTGCAAGGTAATTTAACAGATACAGAAGGAAATATTTTATAACTGATCTATAAGAACTAATGAAGGACTTTAGTATTTTCATTGAGATTATCATCATTGTGAAGAATACAGTTTCAGATTTTATTTCTCATAACTGTTATTAAGTTATTGTGCTAATTTCTTGGAAAAAATTTAATGGTGTAAAAACTAATGGGATTATGGATAATAGATTATGAATTCAAAATTGCTGTCTCAGCTCTATCTTTACTCAAAAGTGACTATTAAAATGTTGTCTGCTATCATGCTTTTTTCTCAGACATTTAGAAGGTTAATTATCTTATTTACTCAAGGTTTATGCCAGCAAAATACTACACAAGTAACTGAAAAAGAGACTCGAATCCTGAACAGCTTAACAGCCAGTCAAACTAAAATGGAAATATGCCCCCCCAAAAAAATTAAAAGTCGTGCTTCAGATTTCAAAATCTTTACCACACACAAAGGCCCACCCAGAAATAAGAACCCGCACGGCAAAAAAGCTCTGTACACATAGAGCCTAAGAATCTGTCTTTATCTTGATATAAATTACCTGATTATCTATGTGATATTTGTTCTGAACAAGTTAGTATTGTCATCACAGAGATACAAAACAGAACTGTGGGAAGGGAGACAGACATTCTAATTTAATGCAGTTTTAAAAAAAAAACATCAGCCAAGACCCACAGGGTACCTTTCGACCTGGATCCAGGTCTTAAAAGGAGCCAGAGGTAGCTGCAAGTATAAGAGAATGCCAGTTCTGCCTACATGTTTTGATTGGCAAGGAACTATATTTCCATTTCCCTGCAGCCTCTGTGGGTGCCTCTGAACTACTGGATTTTGGATTCCAGCACAGAAAGGGAGATGAAATAATTCAGTACCAAGTAATACTCCAAATCTTATCCTCTTTGCACTCATTTGCTTGCTTGGTGGGGTTCCCCTAGGAGAGCCAACATATGCTTAAGTGAAACCACATGGTGGGGTTTTTTCTACTGTATCATGTAAAATTCAGTAACATGGCATACAGGAATTAGTTAAAAATGACTTGTGTTTCATCATTTTCCAAGCTCCATGACGTTTTCATGCTTTGATTTTCAGAGACCATATGCAACATTAGAGAATAAACCCAGTTTCTCTGTGTTTAAACCCTTTCCCCTAAATACCAGCATACACCTTTCCTCTATAAATAGACTCCCACATCAATGGCAACCTACTGAAGGTATTTACATACTGAAAATATGCCAGCCTGTTGACACCCTGTCCCACTGTTCTAATACTGAAAGCAATGACTGATGGCATACCTCAAGAATAGGTCATTGTCCAACACCAGTCAGTTTTCCTGAGACTACCAGTCTGTGTTATTACCTGAAAACAAAACTGAGAAGCAGCCTGTCCAAAAAAAGTAGAAGCAATATTCCTGTTTTTACATTAGGCACTCAAGACCACCTCAGGTCATATGGTCCACCACAATGTATTACCAAATAAGTGCAATAGAAGTGGAGCACCGGCTCTGCTTTTAAGATGTAACAAAGATACACAAGACCTGGCAAATTTTGGACAGACTGAACTTGTGGTCATCCAGATGTTCATGCTGTTAGCTCAGTTTTCCCATTAGTGGGAGTGATAGCTGCAATATGTGGCTGGCAGTCACATCTCCATTCTTGACATTTTGATGGAGCTCAGGAGAAGTGGCAATATGTAATGCTACAATTGGAAGATTCAGCATCATCAATGTTTAAAATACCTTTTTGTTTTGTTTTGTATTTATGGCAGAGGATCAACACAAAGCTCCATCACCATCTCTCTTCATGAACCTGTATTTGCTCAGGGAAATAACCTCACTGGTGTCTGTGCACCAACATTAATGATGCTCCTATAACAGTGAATGTTCACAAATGAATAGATGGTTAAGGCAGCAATAAATGGTGAAAGAAAAAGGAAGACATAAACAGACATTACAGACAACTGGTTTGGTTTAGATTTGTTTGGTTTGGAGAGCTGGGTTCCAAGAATTTTTTTACTAAGCAGATATTTAATGGAGTATAATTTTGTATTTCAGAATTTGTAGTGACATTTCTAGAGCTTAAAGTGTAACTTATAATTATAGAGAGGTTAGTTCTGATGGGAATGTTTTGGAGGTGCCAGAATAGCAACTGTAGAAGCAACACTTTTCCTGCTCACTGCAAGAGAAAGGGAATTTTCATGTGCACCTCAAACAAGTAAAATATGAAGGTGTGTAATGATGTATTTCTTTCCTCCTGACTTGACAAAAGTATTGGTTTTAAAATGAAATTTCAAGAGTCGGGATCTTTGTTTACAGAAATGTGGGGATGAAGACAGGAGGGAGAGTTCCATCATCTCAGACAATAAAACCATGAAACACAATATTTCCTTGCACTCCTCTTGTGGAACCTGTCTTTAATCCAGTGGCTTTCAAGTTTTAAAACTTGCAGATCCCAAATCATTTTTCAGTGAAAGAAGTTGCTCCTATATTGTGAACCCATTAAAATACAGTTCCTCTTTTAAGTTACTTGCTACTAGGATAACTCCACACATCCCAAAAGCTCAATATCTGATTTAGGAGATACTGGTGTGAGGTGTACATTTTTTTAGTCCAAACTGCTCAAGCTAGTATTAACTATTCTAGGCACTTGCACCAAAAACTCCTGAACATTTACTGGGATAAAAATCATGGTGAGGGGGAAGGGAGTGAGTCTCTAACAACCCTGGTTACAGCCAGCTATGTGTAATAAAGTCTTTAATTAAGTAGTGCAAGTGAACTCTATGAGCTCTTTTGGGATGGGAAGGTGGGGAGAGTGGGATTACAACGCACAGCACTAAATCAACACACACCATTATAGGCACATATGGTGCAAGTGGAATTCAGTAGAAGTTTTAGACATCTGAGGCCAAATCACCCCCACTGCTATAAAGTTATCCCTTTAAAGGATAGGAGTAGAGGTCATGGTAGCTTATGCCAAATATAAAAATGAGAACTAGAGACAGGAAACAGTGTTCAGATGTTACAGAGCTTTAAACCTGTTTTATGTCTGCTTTGGGCCTTCCATTTGTCCAGGCACTGCACACAGAACCTGCTTTGACCACATCACATATAGTACAGCCTCATTTTTTAACAACCATGAAATCAGCAGTGCAGCAGTGGACAAAAAGCTGTCTGCCTTTGCTGTATGGTATATTGTAACAGATCATATTTGTAAAAATTAAATTAGTGGACATTAATATATTTATAGCTGCCTTACTCCCATTCTGTTAGGATATTTACAAATCAATTAGAATTCTTATCTTCCACATGTAGTAACAAAATATAAACCTCTCATTTCAAGAAGACATAATAAAGTGAGACTTAGGACACAGTTTCCCAGCTGTGCATCACAGAAAGTTCTATTTAGATTTGTGCAATGAACAGTGGCTACCAGGGCATGACAAAAACTACCCAGAACATTTAGTTTATCATAATTGTCTTAGAGCCCAAGTTTAAACAGGGATTCTACACTTTAAAAAAAGACAAAACCAAACAAAAGCCCAAGACAGAACACTTTGCATGTTCATGTCTCTGCAAATGTTCTACTGCTAAATCAATTGCTGCAAGTATTTTGTTGACAATGAAAAAAAATGCAAGGAAATAAAAAAATGGCAAATATTATACATAGCAGTAATAAAGATGATCACTGAAGAACTGGAAAAGATACTACAAAAAGTATAGAATTAAAAGGTTTTCACTTTTTTTTTGCCCTGCCCATAGCATCAATGTAAGGACATAGTACCATTTTCAGTTCTATTGCCTATTCTAGCTTGTAGTGATTTGTCACTTATTCGGACATTCATGTGGGCAAAAAGGTACTTACTTGCATTCACTGTGAGGTCTGAACCCTGGGAAAAAGACTGCCCCTATGGTTAAACAAATAGTGTACAAGAAGAAAAATACTAGGCCTTTTTCCAGCTAAATATTACACCATTGAGTAGGGATCAGAGAGTCCAAGGTAGATCCATGCTGCGTGTGTAAGCCCCAGACAAACACATCCACACCACTTTTAGCTGGTGTCAGAGGACCACTGATTTCATCAGGGGAGGAGCTGCTTCCTACGGAGATATGTCTTTATGCAGAAGAGATTAATATGTACATTCCTTAACTTATAAACCTCAGCCCAGGAGATCAGTTGGGTCCTAAGGAGGCTTACAAAACCTTTCTCAAAATCATCCAGTTCCAGCAGGGTAAGACTTTCCACAGCCTGTCCTAAGGGCAATGGAGGTAGGAAGAGAGAATTGGCATCAAATTTCAGCTTGCAGGAGCAAGTGTTTGGACATCCAAGCACACCTTCTTCACTGAAAAACATGAGACAATAATATAACTGTGGATTTATTTTATTGATTATTATCTTCTTCTAGAAATACTGTCTTCCTATAGAGGTTAAGTTTTTCACACTTGCTGTACCATATTTGACTTATGAATAAATGCATAGAGATTATTTTTTTATTAGCAAATTTCTTAGCTTTTAGAACAAGTGGTATTAAAATCACGCCTGTGCACCAGGGAAAACTGAGGAAATTATTATAATGTAATCATTATATCTGGTGTCGAGGCTATGATACATTTGCTGCAAAACGACAGATTGCTACTTATGGACTTTGCACACTGGTAACTGCTGCTTGCTTAATATCTGCAGGCATCTTCATCATGACAGACAAACAATGTTTCTGCTAGTCCCCAGCAGTTCTACTCTGCATTTATCTATGCTATAATACAATATATTTATCCAAGTACACAGATGAAAATAAAATTCTGAATCAGTGCTGGACCTGAAACCATTTATTCTTTTGATCAAGAGAACTAGTCTACAAAGAGAAACACTTGATCCTGGGGTCAGTGCAATATTGCTGTGTAACCATTTGATGAATACGTGGTCTGTTGGTGTAGGGTATCTTTTTTGCAGTGCTGCTGTAACTAGCCAATTGTCATTAGGGTAACGCTCTTCCAGTGTTTCCCTGTTTATCTATCCAGAGTGGTCACTGAGGGATGAAAAGGATCCCTGGATTAATTAAAAGCTGTCTCAAAGGTGGCAGGAATGGAGAATGGGTGTGGGTAAAATCTCATGGGCTTTCTGGGGAGACATAGGCAACATCTCTTGCAGAGGCAAACTGACCAAGAAAGCAAACCACATGGAGAAGAGACAATAAGAAATCACAAAGAGGTGGTAAACCAGAGGCTGAATGAAGCCGGTGTGGGTACAGACCCTTCCTTGTTTTGAATTGTATCCACTTCTTTGTGGTTTGGTTCTAAATACACGTCTCACTTCATGAAGGTAATTTAGTGGTTATCAAGAATCTTGTTTCTAGGGTGGGGGGGGGCAGAAAAGCTCCAGACAACAAAACTGACTTAGGGCTGCTAAGGCAGCTGTGATAAATCACAGGGGAGAAAAGGCTGCATAGGGTGGGAGAGGAGTGAGTCAGCTGAGAGGTGATGGATGGCCGAGGTTATTTATTCTGGAGGATGCCAGGGTGAGGTGGAAGAGCAATTGTCCCTGTGACTGCAACAAGTCATCTGATTAACAGAGTTTGTAATTTAAGTTGAATGATCCAGAAAAGTCAGTGGATTTTATACTCTGCCCATTTTTCTGTCCTCTTGTTTAAAAAAAAAAATTGCCAAATGTAGATATATTTAATCAGGTGAGTAGCAAAACATCACCACAAAGGGGCATCTAATAAACTAAAAGTCAAATAAGTACAAAGTAGTCATAGTATCCAGCTACTTGGAACAGTTATCTTTCTAATATTAATATAAAGAACACCTTGAATATGGGTGAATTTTATTACTCAGGTAAATTTCTGTATCTAATAAAAGCTACTTTAGTTTTCATAATTGCTTTGGAAACATACTGCTTTCCAATGTCAAGAACATGAAGGTGAGTTTGAGAAGTTCTGGTTCTTAATATTATTTAGTTAGTATTTTAAAAAATAATTATTGTCTGATACCTACAAGTGGAAAAGCAAGGCAACTTTTCAAAGGCTCAATTAAACACCACATAAAGTCAGAAAAAACAGAAGGAAATTGTGATTAACATAGAGTCTGCTGTCTCAGTAAATAGCAAAAAAAAAAAAAAAAACCTAAATAATTCTGATTTATTTTTCAGTAATAGAGAGCTCTATCAGGACATCTTGCTTCAACAGTGCACAGAAACTTGTAGCAATACAAATAAATTCATAGCACTTCTTTGGGTATAGCTCTGGTTCAAGGTATTGTCTTTTTAGAATTTATTTATTTAATGTCTTGAAGTCATTGCTCTTAAATAAGCCATTTCTGACCTCCTCTTCTTCACTGTGTGCTTTCCTTTACATTGTCCTCTGCACGGTGCAAGGAGTATGTAAGGGAAGGTGACATTTTAAAATGGGGCATAAATTTAAATGTACACAAACTTTAAAACCACGTTTGAGCATTTCCTTAAATGCCACAAACTTCATGCTGCTTGTTTCACTTCCCTTACAAAGTGAGGAAAAAAAGGAGAAAATAAAAAAGTTAATTACTGCTTTTTTCAGACAGTCAGAAGGATTCCAACATTCTCCAGTGTCTGGGGCTCCATTTACCCCAGGTTCAGCAGGGTAAAAGCATAATCTTATTCAATCCTCCATATAGCTTGCTGGAGATTTGTGGGTTTCTTTAAGGAGAGGATAATGCAGGGAGATAAGTTACATGTGTCCAATGCCATATAGCAAGTTGCTACTGATTAGTGATCTTCTGTAATGGTAATGCAGCACAGTCTTTAGGGGATTGCAACTGATCTCTTTTGAAGATATACAGTGTGCCCCTTCATTGACCCAGTGTCTGAGGCTGCAGGGTACTCTAGAAGTGGAGGATGAGAGAACTTTGAAGGCACTTTGAAAGCAATTTCAAGAATTTAGCTTATATTAAGGCAATTTCCAGGTAGCGCTGTTTGGTATATTTGCTTGCTTTTAGAAATGTCACATTGTTGTGTCGATACTACCATAGTTAATAGAGATAAGGACAGTTTTAAATCCTAAATATCTGTGTTGTCTGCACCCTGATAATTCTAATCAATTAGAATTAATGAATTCTAATTGATTTGTAAATACCATAAATATGTTATAAATCAGTGTTCAAATGAACACCGACTGCTTGTTCAGCTGCATCAGTTGAAAGAATCCTTTCCATGAAACCAGAGAAATCTTTAAAATCAGACTGACCTGTTCCATTCCTCACAAAAGCTTGTCTGAACTGACCTTCAGAGTTTCAGGAATGGGGGCTCTGATGATTTCCTAGCCATTAATTTCCACTTCTCACTTAAACAAAGAGATTCCTACGGGGAACACAGTTGTCATAGATGCTTAGGGATTAGGAAGACACTTGCTTATACTTGCACAGGACATCTGTGCTGAAGTTTGAACTTGGCTGCAGGGGGAAGAAGCACATTCTCAGTGCCACAGTAAACACAAGCCAAGAAGAATGCTTTGTTCCTTGTCCTGTGCCCCTCACAGAGTCTCTTAGCTTGAACCAAACCACACTGAGTTAATTAAACAAGATAAAACTTCCTACTCCAAGAGAACAACAGTGGGAAAGAACAATCCTTAGGCTTCACCTGCAATATTCTCAAAAATAAATGGTTGTCAGTGCCTAATTTACTGTCCCATAGAGCCTCTCCAATTTCTGAGTTTCTCTGAAGCAGCTACTGTTGTTTCAAGCTTCATCATCACAACCTCCACACAGCAGTTAGATGTCAATAAAATGCCCAGAAAAGGATGGAAAACATTGTGAGAACATGAAATGAAATTTACTAAATCAGTTTAAAAAAGCAAAGCCTACTAGCTCTTGACAAATTTTCCTATTATTAGCTGGTAAGCTCCTTGCATCCATTGAAATGCCATCTGAAAATCTAATTTTCCACAGTCAGGTCCCAATACAGACATTTGGTTATGAATCACAGACCACCCATATTTTACAGAGCACTTAGGGGGTTTTTTCCTGACTGAGAATGGACTCTGAAACATTAAAAAAAAAAAAAAAAAAAAAAAAAGAAGAAAAAAAAGAAAGGAGATTTTTAAGGAAAAAGAAAAAAAAGTTGGGTCCAAGAGGCTGCAGGGATTACAGAACCAACTATTTGTCTGTTGTGCTTATTCCTGAATAAAATCCTCTCAGCCAAGCTATCTAAGCTCTATACTCTTACCATACTTGGCTAGCTCAAGAGTGGAGAAATTTCCTAAAGACAGCTTTTGCCTAATCTTTCTTAGCACAATCATGATGTCAGCTCCCAAGAAAACACATTTTCCAAGTGATTTTGACACAGAAAGAGGAGTTGCATACATTGTTCAGCTGTAAGTCCAAATATCTGCACCTCTAGAGGTGCTACCGGTGGGAAGAGCTTTGTGTGTTGTGTTCTGAATGAAAGCAGTAACAGCCCAGCCCAGCTCTGCATGCAGGGATGCAGTTTGCCAGCTTCCAGCACTGAAGGATTGCATGTTGGTGACTGCTGTGCAGCCAACCCACCTGTCAAGGCATGGAGAGAAGTTACTTAAAATAAAGAATGCCTGGTGTAAATCAAATATTGATGAAAGGAGGTCTTAATCACCTGCCTCCAGCTCCACAAGGCACTGTGAGGGTTGATTTCAGACTTATTTACTGAGTTCCTTTCACCTTTTCTCCCTCCATTAATTTGCTGGGAAAAGCTAAATGGATAGATAGGAGCCTGTTGTCTAAAGAGCAGATGTTATTGTGAGTACTGCTGATTCTGATAGGCTTCCCCTTTACTTTTCTGCTGAAATGAGACCTTCCCACATATACACACACTATGCATAATGAATAGAGCAGTCATGGCACTATCTTTGTATTATTCAACACTAGGGTATATTTATTCAGTGTTCTACCAGCTGCTTGTTTCAGACCCACTGATTGGTCATGACCTCTCTCTGGCTGTTCTTTATCTTGGAAGATTTGACCGTGGGTGCAGATACAAGGACTTCACAATTTAAAGCTCCTTTAATCAGGTGTTTTATGTTTGTCTGCTTTCTCAGCTCTTACTAGGGGCAGCTGGGGGAGAGAGTTCAGAAGAAACTAGATACATTGAAACATAGGGGTGCATTTTTCAATTCAGTTTTAGAGATCTGGCTACTAACTAGGAACACTATTTTGGCATCATCCACCAGTTTGGGGAAGGTTGCCTTTTTTGACTTTTTTTTTTTTTCCTGTCCTGGATTGACAAGTGTTCAAAGTCAAAAAGAAAAGAGAGAATGGAATGAAAACAGTCATGTGGGGGGCTGTGAGAAATAACATTGCTGTGAAGCTGGGATAATAAACAGTGACCCACAATGACTGTTACTGAGCAGCTACAAAAGCACTGGGAAAAAGGGAAACATCATTCAGCTGCAAGAGAGTCTTTAAGTAGCTGGTCCTACAGCAGCTGAACATCCGCTCAGATGGTTGGAAAATCAGCAGGACTTGAGGGAGCCCAGACATCCATGGAATTTTGCTATTAAAAACCTTGATGTCCACTCAGCATCGATGGCAGGAACACGTCTGAAGGTACAGAGCATCTGTTTGGTTCCCTTTTCTAAAGCTGACTGCAGTCTCAGCACAGAGAACATTTAACTGTTTCCCCTATGCACTTCCTGCCTGATACAGGATGCTGTCTCCCACAGCAATAAAGGAAATGATAGCCTCCCATATACATTCAAGTAATAATAAAAAAAGGACTACGTATTAATAACCAGAGCCATATGAAATATGCACTTCATGAACCAAAATTAAACTGGAAAAATGGCTAAGCATGAAAGGTCAGGGCTCATAAACTGAACATAATCTCCTGTGCTTTACGCCTCCCTCCCCACAAGCAAATTAAATTTTAATGGTTTTTGGAAGCCCTGACTGCTAAATACAATTTCCAACCTTCTGTATGAATGACAGCATAACCCTAAGGCCAATGGAAGTGGCCAAGACCGTGTGCTTTTTCGTGCAAGGTGTTGAATAATTCCCTAATGTATAGGACATCCGGCACAACAGTCCTAATGGCATCATGCAAACAATTAGGACTGAAAGCTCTGGCCAAGGGATCCAGACAACTGAGAGGGGACCTCATCAATATCTATAAGTATCTGAAGGGAAGGTATCAAGAGGATGGAGCCAGGCTCTTCCCCGGTGTCAAGCAATAAATCAAGAGGCAACAGGCAGAAACTGATACACAGGAAGTTCCACCTGAATATGAGGAAAGCTTCTTTGCTGTGTGGGTGAACACTCACTGGAATGGATTGCCCAGAGAGGCTGAGGATTCTCCATCACTGGAGATATTCAAGAACCATCAGGATGCAAACTTGTGCCACACGCTCTGGGATGAATCTGCTTGAGCTGGGAGGTTGGACCAGATGACCCACTGTGGTCCCTTTCAACCTGACTTATTCTGTGATCTCCACTTCTCCAGTGCTGACAATGCAGTGAAAATTCCCTCCTGGAGCAGAAGGCAAGAGGGCTGTCTTCACTGTACATAAAATCAAACATCCACATTAACTGTAAGATGTTGGGAGATAAGGCTTGAAGTATTTAGCAAAGGTAATTTATTAATAATGTCAATAACTGCAACTCTTTTCTCTGGAACACAGCTATGTCTTTTTTATTTTATTTTATTTTTTAATTACTCTAGTATTGATCTGAGTATGTCATATTCTGAACTCTTTTGAGTATCCACAAATTAAGATTATAGAAGAAGCTGAAGACAGTTATTTCTAAGATATTTCTTCAGCTTCAGATGAAGATTTTCAGCCCATCAAGCAATTACAGGTATCAAGATGGGATAGCAGCACAAAACTAATGTGGACTCCAGCAAGGAAATGTTTAGGAGCCTGGTCTGGCTAGGATAAAGAAAAGGAACTTGGTCTGAAATACAATACAGGCTGGGACACTGGATGACCTCAAGGCAGCTCCAGGTGACTCCTTACATCTACCAAATATTTCACGCATGTTCATCCTTATTGCTAAATAAATAATCAAAATTTGAAGCTGATTTTAAAAGGGGTTTTTTATGACTTATTCAGTTTCTTTTACTAGTTATTTGGTTTACATATTTGTTTAAAGCTTGATTGTTCTCAAATAAAATAAATGCAAAATGAAAACTAGTAGTAGTTTGCACTAATGATTTTAAATTGTTTATTTTCAGAGAATACCCATCTTAAACTGGGTGAGCTAAAACTTTCTGCACTGACTCAGATATATTAAATACATTTACATGAGAAAGGGATGGGGTTTTCTGGATGCATTTTAAGCCTACAAAATCATGGTAACCACAACCTTCTAATTACAATCTTCAACTTTCATTATAAACAAATATTATTTAACTCTCTACTTGCACATCACTAATCATTTAAAAAAAAAAAAAAAAAACAAAAAAAAAACCCAACCAAACCAAAAACGTGTAATGATGAATCATTCTTGTTTTACAGAAGAAGAAACTGAAATTAGGTCACACACAGTCAGCAGAAAAGTCTGGACTAAAACTTGTTCCCAACTCTTCCTGCTCTGATTGTTAGACACACTGAGAATTAGAATTAGTTTTTGCACTATGTTTTGTTTGGAAGTATGGGAAAAGTGACTGGCAGAACACAAGAGAGGCAGTGGAGATTTATAAATATAAAAAGCAAGCCTTTTCTGATGTGAGACTATGGTGATGACAATTGCAGAACAAGCCTCTCTTTACAGAAATCAGATCATCTTGAGGTCATTATCACACTTGCAAAACCCCTGAGCATCACTGACTTTTCACAGCTTTTGTGCCTGCCCATCTGTCATTGCTTCCTTGTCTTCCCCATACGCCAGTGGAATGAAGGCGATGGAAACAGGCAGGGTAATTAATGGGACTGCTATCTCAGGATGTGCCCCCTTTTGTGGAGTGCAGCTCTAATGTATTCTTTAGAGACACACAGTACAGTCAGGAGCATTCCTGAGCTTTCAGAAATTGTGGTTCACTGCTTCAGCCTAAACTGTACACTCGGTGGGTTAGAGAAATGTTAAATGAAATAAATAAATAAAAAAATAAGGGGGCTCATGCCATGAAAAGAAGCTTATTTTATTGAAGAACTGATTATCATTTAACTTTTCAGCCTAAACACAGACCAATGGCACATTCTAACAAACTTACAAATAAATAAGGAGTTCCATAATAAACACCAGAAACTGCTTTCTGGAAATTGCTGCACCTGCTATTTTCAGCTACTTATGGAGGCAATGGAAAGTTATACCTCTTTGGGATTGTGCCTATCTGTTGGTTACTCCTTTTACACTTTTTTACAGTAGTTACAGCCCTTGCTATGGTTACTACTACAACAGTAATTACAGCTGTAACATCCCTCTCATGGGCAGGATGATATTTTTGCTCTGCTCTCATCACACCCTCCACAGAAATTTCTTATGTTTTGAGATGTGACAATAACATGCTGTTTGCTACTGGAAGGCTCAAATGTTTGTTTTCTGCTGCCAGGCAAAGACTTCAAGATGTGACAAGATTTCCTAAAAACACCATGTAGAGAAGAAACTACCCAAACTCAATCCCCTTTTTTCAGGGATTTTAGCTTGCTATTGATCCACATGACTCTTATTTAATGAGATCATTAGATCCTAAGAAACAAATCCTGCATTAATCTTACAATTCTGGCAATTGCAGCTTTTTTCTGCTGTGATGGACATACAGGCTGTGACTTACTTTCCTCTTTGGTCTGCACAATTCTTTCTCACTTAGGTCTTTGTAAAGGTGCACTTGTACTTGCGTGGATTTGAACTGTGAGGTTTGAAGCACAATAAGTTAGGTTTCCACATTATAAATGTATTGCAGGCCTCAGAATTCTACAACCAAGGGTAGGCACTGACTTAAAATTTTATCCTGAAGGCAAGATTCTGTTTTCCTGAGGCTGAGAACTGAGGTGGAATGGTCCTGCATCCCTCCTTGTTACTTGTGGTTTGGAGGGAAAATATAACTGAGATGGGCTCAGATCAGACAAATTCAAGGGATAATTTGATTTGATTCAGAATTTGACTATAATTTGCACTTACAAATCCAGGAGGAATATTTATCTGTACTGAAGTACATGTAGAGCTGCTAATAGCATACTAGATATAAAGAGGTTTGAAGACTCCTTTCAAAGTATAAATCTTGCATCGTTGCTGTGAAAACGTGATTGAAAGCTTGTGACCTCCCAGTGAACAAGCAGAATGATGGAGAGGGACTCTGTCAGGAACTGTAGTGACAGGACAAGGAGTAATGGCTCCAGACTGGAAGAGGGCAAATTTAGGTTTAGGAAGAAATTTTTTACTGTGAGGGTGGTGAGACACTGAAACAGGCTGTCCAGGGAGGTTGAGGATGCCCCAAGCCTGGTAGTGTTCAAAGCCAGTTTGGATAAGAGCTTGAGCACCCTGATCTAGTGGAAGGTGTCCCTGCCCATGGCAGGTACATTCCAACTCCTTAATATCCCATGAATCTGTGATTCTAATTACAGGTTGTGTATGAAATGCACAAAATTATACCCCAAAAAACCCATAATTTCCATAGCTATCTCTTCATGAGTTCAATCTTACATTTCTAATTCATTCAATTATTACTTGGCTAATTTTTTAAAGAAATTATATGCTTTTCATGTTTGCATTGTATCAAGGCAGCACTGTTGTGTTTCTATTATCCATTAAGCAGCACTCACCATGTTTGTTTAGGGGAAAGTAATCACAGGCATTCTATTTATTTCATCAGAATTTTACAGAACTGAAATGAGGTCTTTTTATTTGACACTTGCATGAAGGACAGTCTATCTCAAACAGCTACAGGTTCATATCTTATTAGTAGAGTTAGACCCTAAGTTCAATATTCTAAACTGCTCTAAGCAACATTTGTCTCTCTCTACATTACTACATTACTGAAGTAATCATAGACAACTAAACTAAAGTGTGTGTCAGTGCACAGTGTTAGAAATTGTTTCAAATAAATAAAATGTGTGAGATTACTTTTCAGGATGGTTTAAACGTACCATAATAAATATAAATCTGCCTGTGAGTTATGACATACATGCTTTTACAGTGAGCTACCAGCAATGCAACTACAGAAAATGCAAAACATCAGGATTTGAGTCCTAAAGAATTAGAAACTATTTACTGGAATTTTTCTATGCAAGTTTCCCAAACAAATATTGTAGGTAATTTTGATCTTGGCCACATAAAAAAGCTAATGCTGAAATTCATTAGTTCTTATGCAGGTTATACTGATTACATCTACACTGACATAATCTGCAATTATTTATTTCTTTACTGATCTTTCCTCTCCGGTTTCATATACTTTTTTATCATTATTTCACAATCTTAGTTTTGGGTGTTTGGATGCAGTTTTTTTGTCTTGTTTTGGGGTTTTTTTTGGTGGGGAGGGCGAGCTGAGAACCATTGTCTTCAAACAGGTTTTTCTTACAGTAAGGGCAGTTATAAAATAGTAGCACTGATTGTATTTTAAGAGTGTGAAGGGAGCATAAAACACTAATACACCCAAAGATATTTACCTGAGTAGGATTTGACAGAGGGGAGGTTCGGAATGGGATGCAGTTTAACTTAGGCTTTAATAATGTTTCCAGCTGAGGCTACATAAAGCAGGAAGATTGAATGTTTGTCCCTATGGAGGATCACACTGGCAGTGTTTTGCAATCAGTCACAGATAAAGCAAAAAGTGCCAACAAGCCCTGTTCCCACCTGGCCCCTGAGACAGTCCCCTGACACTGCCCCATTTCTGTGTTCCCCCTATTAAATTATACTTGTCTAGGCTGCTTCTATTACAGATCTCTACAGCAGTTTCCATCTTTCACAGTAAGATTACTTATCCTGTGGCCTTTCTCTCTTTTCCAGATGTCTAAACCCATACACACCTGTCGTATATCTATTAGGTCCTTCATGTGAAGACCTGATCTACCTGCCACTGGCAATCTGCACAACAGCCACGAAAGGCATGACTTCTCCAGTTAAATGTGGCATATCCTGGTTATCTGGGGCCAGGGTAGCATTTAGTTTCTGGCTAAATGAATAGGACAATGACTTTATTTTTACTTATAGGAAAATACACACTCCACAGATATTTTTTAGGTGTGAGAGCACACGTCTGGTCTAGCATGAACTGGCACAGAGACAGCTGGAAACGAGTGGGTGCAGCCCTAATATCTGCTCTGTACCTTTAAAAACTGACCATACGCGCCATTAAAGGAATACCGTAAATGTCAGTCAGGGCCTAATTAGTGTCTGTAAAGGTACTTCCTGGCAATAATTGATTTCTTAATCCAGATCCCAATCTGCTCTACTGATATTCTTTAATGACTTTCTGAAGTCAGTGATAACAAATTGGATAAGAAAAGATGTTTTCGTCAATCTGGAGGATTCACAGGAGACACAAAGACTGAGTTAACGTGAGGCTGTTGCCAAGAGTGACTGAGCAAACAGTGTTTGCAATTACAATTCACTTTCCTAACTTCGTTTCCAGCAAAGCAGCAGCACTTTAACTTTAATTATGGCTGCCCCAGAGTAAAAAGAGGCAGGGGGGAAGGGTGGGGAAAAGGGAATTGCTTTCCATTACCTATTTGCTCTTTTGTCTTTCACACTCCTTGGCAAACTCCATCATATAATTAAACTCCAAAGGCTATTTGCTGACAACCTGTGGTCAAAACGTAACAGAGGATGATAATGATACTCGTCAGGTTCCCTCCTTCCTATCACACCAATTCCTGCCAAAGTGCTTCCTTTCCACAAATTACTGGACATCAAAATCAGATCCTTTGGAAACGGGGTGTGATGTGAAGGTAACTTGTAAGTTTTAAAAGCTTGCCAGTACAATTGTTTGATGAAGAATTGCATTAACAGCCAGTTCCTCCTATGCCTTACATTCAGGCAGAGGAAAGGGTAAATTCAGCCGTTAGAGTGTCTCATTTCAAATCTTCTACTCAAATTCAGAGTAATAGGCCACTGTGGCCTCTAATTTCAACAAAAAGCAGTATATAGGAGGGAGGTCTGGGCCCTGCAAAGAAAGGGAGACACCAGATTGTTTTCAGACATCCTGAGAAAAACCTGAATTGCAAAGATTTGAGAATCTTTATGTCATAAAAAGCATTCCCAAGATTGTTTTATATTGCTTTCCAGCTTATATCTGCACACTGTATTACAGACACATATAAACTGCTTTTTCTTCTACTATTGAAAAATCAAATAAATGAAAAAGAGTCTCTGCAAGGACATTCTATAGTGGATAAAAAAACTTACTAAATTTCAATTCAGTGAGTAAATTAAGACATAATCCTGTCATTTTAGCCCTACTTCTCTATCTCTCCACTGATAATCAGTCTAGAAAATGGTAGAATTCTGGGATTATAATGATAGGAGAAACGAGCAAACACAGAACAGGTTGAATCAGATGAGACCTGGTCTCAATAGCTGCCTTGGGCAGCTTTGGATCCAGCCAAAGCCATGAGTCAGCTACTTCCCTTGCCCACTTAAGTGCCAGCACTTACAATGTATGGAGGAACAGGAGGCTCCTGGCTGACACAGATCTGGCTGCTGCTCTTTGGATCAGGTGCAATCCTGTGAAAGAAAAGAGGACTTTTTTTCTCCTCCCCTCCCTTTAAAGCTTCTGTCAGGTGTGTGGTGGTGGGGCCAGCTGCAAGAAAATTGGGAGAGCCTTGTGAGGGTTGCCTGGTGGCAGGAAGCAGGCAGGAAGCCAAGTGTCAGAGGGGACAAAAAAAGAGGTGACTCCTGCAGAGACCCGCAGGCTTTGTGCTTGTCAGAAAGATACTGAAAGTTGCTGAAGCAAAAAAGTGAGTGTGGAGGAAAGAAATGCCCCAGGAATGTGGGGAGATATTTGATCTCCAGCTTTGAGGCTTGCTCTGCCTCATCCAACATCTCCCAACTCCTGCTCTTTGAACAAAGTCTCCTTCTTCTGGCTTAGTAGTGTTTTTGGCTCTAAATATGACTTTAAAGACAGAAAGTCGCTGATCACTCTTGATGAGCTCTCTTTAAAGGAAAGATTCACACCAGGTCTCCGGGGGATGGGTCAGAAATACTTCTCTTGAAACCAAAACTGGGTTGTTGTATCAGCACTGTGAACAGTGGCTGTGGAGGGGTAGGCAGCCCCAGGATGCCATCCTTGCAGCCCATCCATCCCTTCTTCTAGTCTGGAAGGGGGCTGAGGAATAGGGGTGATGCACGATGGCTATACATAAGCCATCCTGCCAAAGCAGACTCTTTTTTTCCCCTCCCAGTTCTGCATTTGATGCTTCTCTCCACTCGAGCAGGACTGGATGGATGGTTAAGGGGTGTCCTTGTATCACAGAGACTGATGCAGAGGCGCCAGAACTGGTGCAGGTGCTGCAAACCTCCCTACTCCAACCCTAAGGGCTGCCAGACTTGCTTTGCTTCTCTGTGGTTAAAATCCCTGTCCTCATGATAAAGGCCTTTCTTCTATTTATGAGAATTCCTTCTGCTTCCATCATCCAGGTTTCACATTCCTACATCATTGTTTTGCCTGTAGTTTCCTTTCTGCTTTGACATGTTAGTGAACCTAATGTCAGTTAAAGTGCTGGGAACGTCAGCATTTTAATTTTCTGGGAAGCTGCTTGCTTCTTAACACAATCTAATCTTGAATTTCAGCTTTTTTTCCAGGCCTAGGTCTTTCCCAGGTACACACAGACAAAAGCTCCAAATTACACTGTGGTTTGGTGATTCTGAGCAAAATGTGCCCTAGGGCTTAGCCTGAGAACATCAACTCATTTTCTTTAGTGACCCAAGACAGATAACTAGAGGCTAGGTTTCCAGAGGTGAAAGGCTGCTGTCACTAAGCCACTGCAGCAGCTTAATTGAATGTTTTCTCCCAGCACAAGCAGCAAAGGCTGCTTTTACTATTTGCTCTGTGTTGGGATTAGTATGGAGTATTTGCCTGACTTGTCTCCGAACAAAAAGTGTAAAAGAAAAAAAAAATGTTTGCAATTACTTATTGAGTGCCATTCTGACATATCCAAGGGTCATTTGCACAGCCTTCTAGTCACTCTAGGTCAAAACTCATTTTTGCTTTGGTAAATCACACCCAGGATGGCTTTGTTGCATGTTATGACCTGTCCCAGATCATCAAACATCTAAATTAAATAGCACAAAGTCCATAGTGCCTTTTATTTCTTTTTTTCCTGTAGAGTTCTTGATTATTTTTTGTTTTATTTTTTATTTTTTTCCAATTGAAGACAAATATAAAGGCTTTATTCATAATATTTTTCTTCCTCTAGGCTTCCCAATTCCTAATTTGGCATTTAGGTGAGGGGGGAGGCTGGAGAAGGAGTCACCAGAATGTTCATTAATTTCCCAGTAGGGCTATGCAGATCAGGTCACAGCCCAGACCTGTTAAGGCTTGCTTTTCTTCCCCTCCCCTTCACATGCACACCCTCATAATGGAGATGGAGGAGAGATAATAAGAGAGGGAACAGGCAGCTCTTCACCGTTTGTGAGACTAATGAGCCCCTTCATTTAGTCTCATTATAAATATGCCACCTCTGGCACCAGGCTTTGGTTCTGTTCCTAGCTACATCAACATCAATTTTGAGGCACACTGATGCATCACTAACATACACGACAGCCAAACCTCTTCTTTGCAGCCCTTTTTTTTCTATTGTACTATCTGAGACCTTCCCTTCTTCATTGCTCCCCCTCCAAGAGGCAGAGAAGCCTAGACTGAAAGGTAATGAGACTATTAATTAGCTCTTCTCTAAAACAAAGCTATCCTGACTGGGTGTTGTCTCTCTCTCAGTCTTTGTTCCAGTCATGTTCTGTGAGATTAATACTTGTTTACCCAGATTAATACAATAAATTAATATCTCCAGCTAGGAAAAGAAAAAGAAAGGTCAGCCTGATTAAACAGCCTGATTATTCTTGAGGTGGACAGTTGAGGTTCATATTGAGGAGACACAACTTTTTGTTTTCTGTGATATCTCCATAGAAAGGACTAATTTCCTCCTTGAGAACTGTGTGCTGGGCTGGGTGCTGAGTGCAGCAAGGCAGAGACACAGAAAGGCTGCAGAGGCTGCTCATGGTTTTTTGCTGTTTCCACACTATCCGACCTCTGTGAATCTGTTACCTCAGCAATTCAGAGGTCTTGCTGAATTGAGTTTGTGGTCTCCTGCCAGGTCTGAGAAAATGCATCCCTCTGTTGAGATTTTATAGTTTTACCACAGGAGTTGAGGACTGAAGAGATAATGTCCGACATTTCCTCAATTAATTTCTCTACTGTGAAATGAAAACGTGGCCCCAGTGCACAGAAACAACACAACAGTAGGTTGTGTTCAGCTCCCATGGATCAAGGCAAGACTGAAAACCTCACACAGGCTGCAGCAATCAAAGTCCAAGTCATCTAGGACACCACGTTGGTTTTTGGATCATTACTGTTAATATTACAATTTTTTTATCTTAAAAAAAAAAAAAAAAAAAACCAAACCAAAAATCAAAGCTGATTATCCTCTTACTGTCTGCAAAGTATCTTAGAGAGACACCTTTCTGTGATACTAATGGGGTGATACAGTACATTCAACTTGCTGGTCTTTTAAGAAATAAGATTTTTTAGCCTGCATTATCCCAAGTATCATTACCTTATTTTAGTTTCCCTGTTAGCAACCACTAAAGTGAACAAGAGCTAGTTGAAGGTTAGAAAGACAATCAATTTAAAGCTTTTAAAAAAATAAAACCCTGGAAACCAACACCACGAAATTTCCCAAAATTTTAAAAAAATCAATAATTTTTCTGAATGATCAGTAATTTTCCAAGTAACTTTATATGTATCTCTTTTGTTTTGTTTTTTAAAGTATGCAGCATACACTGTAGGTTTGTTTTTTAATAAAAACAGATATCCTCAAACAGAAATAAATAAAACTGCTGAAATACGTATCATTAAATTATAATGTTACTAAAAGCACCAGCTAAACATTTCCAAAACAGAAATTTCAAAATTAAGAGACAAAAAAAAAAAAAAGGAAAAAAATCAACAAAATGAGTAAATTCATTAGGTCAAGAGTAATTCCTGAATTTAAAAATTTAGCACATTGACTCAGCAAGAAGTTTAAGATATTTTAATGGCGTCTCAATCTGAGATATGTGAAAGTCTCTCTTGCTTGTAAAATATGACAAGTGGCAAATGCTGGACCAAGACAAGTCGGCAACGTTGGCAGGGGGATTCTTCCTTTTATCTTCTAAATACAGACTGGCCCGGCTGGATCTAAAAGCCTGGCTGCATCTAAAAGCTGGCCTACAGGCAGCAGTCCTAGACAAACACTACCTCAATAGCCAAATTCTCTCTCCTGAAGGAAACCTGCAGGAAATACTGACAAATATATCTAATTGGTAACCTTCTAGTCAAGGCACAATATGGATTTAGGCCAGGATATGGAATTGAAAAAGAAATATTCTTTGGGATAATGAAGAAGAGCACTGTGCTCTCTTTACGACTTAAACAGGGGGGAGCTCCTCTCCTTCTCCTAGACGTCTCCAACACTCAGCTCTGCTGAGCACAACGTGCTGCTGTCTCACATAAGAGAGGGAAATGTTGTTTCTTCCCCAAAAGATGCACTCAAGCACGCAGCTTCCCACACCTTACTGCTGATTTGTGCAGCCAGGAAGAAGAAAGTCTTTCTGTCTTTCTGTCTTTCCTTTAGCCACCAAGGTGTAACAACCAGGTGGACTGGTCAGAGAGCATCGACACACCCAGCAGGATAGAACCACACGTATAGGCTGAGGACTTGGGTGAGGCAGAGCTGGCAGCTGGACGCAGACAGGACAGGGGTGGTATTTGTGAAGCTCACAGCCCTGCTGCTCTGCTCAGCTTCAGGGTCTGTTGAACTCCTTTCTGGCCAAAGCTTTCAAGAGAAATATCTTGTGGTGGTGCTGCCTAATCCGCTCAAATGGCTGGAATGGTGATGTCATCTTAGTGATTCATAGCCTTGTTACCTTCTGGCTGAACTACTTCAATGTAGTACATGTGTCTGAAAAGTGTTTTCCATTTTTACTGCATCTCTACTGTGAGCTGGTACATACCACAGAATGCAGCTTGTTTCTTAAACAAGAATTTCAGGGGACTCTGCAGAATTTGCTGCAGGACCTTGCACTTTCATTGGTTTCAGACTGAAAATTCATTTATTTTGCTTGACATCAGTACCAAACTCTTCAGCTATTTTCCCATAAAACTCTAATGGGAAGCAACACTAAGAGGAAGAAACTGTCCTGTTATTCCTGGTAGCTCCATGTTATGATTGCACCCTGCATGCTAGGATTACAGGTAATCTTTTTAATTAGACATTTTCCTTTCTTTGTCCTTCAGCTCACAGAGTTAAGCAGAGAAAAATGCCACTCTATATGTGAGAGGTTAAAAAGCTTAGTATTTTCCAAAAGAAGATTGTTATCTTTACAGCAACTCTGTTCACAAGTTTTATAGACAGCTTTCTGGTCAGCACAAATGTGTTAATCCCCAGCCCTGAGACCCCTTGTACTCTGAGGCTCGCTGCTCCCACCCAAACGTCAAGTCTTGCCCCTGGCTTCCCATCCTAACAACTAATGGAATGTTTCACATCCTATAATCAGGAAATATTGAGGTAATTGTTAGTCACTAAAATCTTTACACTTTAGCATTATTTCCTTCTCTCTGTCTTTAGATTTCTTGGACCTATCAGTAAAAAAGCCTTTGGCAACAAGAAATTTCACTCCACCCTTAACAGGTATCACAAGTGTCACAAAGAATAAGGAAAAAAGCTTTTTCATAACAAAACAAACAAAAAATTCTTACCACTGACTAATTTTCTTGTTTTGTGACCTTTATCACCAAATGTAGTATATCTTCAAACCAGTTTGTCAGATCTGTACTGAAGATTGGAATGGAGCCATATGGAATATCTTTGTATCAGACAAAATAATACAAGGAAAACTGAAAGCAGTCCAGCTAAAAGCTCTACAAATTAAAAAGATAGTGAAAGAGGGGGCTATTAGGTGGTCTGGCTGAAAATAATAGGGTTTTTTTATTTCTCTACAATCCTCCAATCCAATTTATTTAAGCAGAAAAAAGTCTAGTCTTGTTTCTATCCTTGGCTACTAAGCCCATAGACGTTTAGTCATAGAACCCTTTATAACATCTATTTCACTTGACAGAAGCCATAAAACTTTCCTAGCTTCCTTAACAATCTTAAAAACTACAATAAAATCTCCAAAACTAGAATTATTGCCAAGAAACCAGTAAGCCACTTTCTTGATATAGCAGGGGAAAACTCAATAAAAGCCTCAGCTAAACCTAAGCAAGTTACTGTGTCCGTACCACAGAAGGAAGTCAAAAATGAGCACAATCTAAAGCCTAACACTGAAAGAAAAACTCTCTTTCAGGCCCAAATTTGACAGTTATATTGTGTGAACTGGATATATAAAAATAACAGTCAGTGTACGAAATGTGAAAGTTTTAGGAGTATTGGGAAGCTCTCTCCTTTCATCATGTCTCTGTAAGGTCTTCCAGGGGATCAGAAGAGACTGGGAAGAAAAGCGTTCCAAGGATGTGAGGAAGAAGCAGTGGGTTAGGCATCCACTGGAAGGCTGGAATGATGGGACATTACAAAACAAACGGCATGCAAACAGCAATCCCAGCTGTACAGAATTTCTTTTTCCAGTCTCAAGAACTCTAGCTTAAAATGGCTCACACTCTGCTAACCATGAACATCATTCTTGTGATTATTGGAAACCTTCTAATTTTGAGTCTAAATTTATTCATTACTATTTGATAAATAGTTCTTTTTTAACTTTCTCTTCCTCCTTAACGATAATTATCGCTCAGCCCCGGATGCATCTGTTCACTCAACTTTCCTCTGGCTATTTTCATAACCAAGCTCTCTTTTTATAAGAGAGATAATCCACTCATTTCATCATCCCATGAGGTTTTTTTCTGGATCAGTTTTCCTTACACATATCATCCTTCAGCATCAATGGCCAGAACTATATGTATTC
Source organism: Acropternis orthonyx (assembly GCA_035583155.1). Classification (NCBI taxonomy): domain Eukaryota; kingdom Metazoa; phylum Chordata; class Aves; order Passeriformes; family Rhinocryptidae; genus Acropternis; species Acropternis orthonyx. Next base: position 2,716,374 of record JAWWEU010000001.1, on the reverse strand, counting down.
CAATTTTTTTTAATATACTTTTCTATATATTCTACAATTGTACTTACGTATCCCAAATGCTGTTAAAACCACATAATTTGTCCTTGAATTTTTGCAGCCCCGTTATGCAGCTCTGTCATTCTCCAAATGATCAGATCAGTCAACATACCTTGGTCTCTTTCCTCTGCTGTCACCACCAGCTGATGATTTCTAATTGAGCCTTGATTTGGATCCACACAGATTTTTCACTATGCTTTCTAATCTTAGTATGACCTGTGTATGCTACTGTTATAATTTCAGAAAATACCTTTGTGTTTTCCACAGTCAAATATGTTCCAGACTCTTGGAAAGATGCCTGTCAGAAAGGCCAAAATTGCAAAATATGTGGTATCTTTCTAAACAAAATCCTTAACCAGTGTTTTAATCTGAAATATTAATTCATTAGAACAAAAGAATGCAAATAATTTATGTATGTATGTATATATATAATATATATATATGGGGACCTATCTCCAAATTATCCTCATGAAGCAGTGAGTAAGGGGATTTGGATTTTTTGCTGAAAAGGGCTCTGTTGTAGATAGTGGAATAATTAACTGACTTAAAACTAAGTTGCTGACAATTATTTCAATTATCAGCCCCATTAACAGGGTAAGGCTATGATTTTGGGTTAGAAGACTCATCAGAGTGTTAGTACGCTAAAACAGCATCTGCACTCAGTTCAGTTGTCTATATGTGTAAAATAAAGGTCAGGGTGGCAGAAAGTCCAGCAAAAATATATTACAGAGCTCAGTAATAAAATTATAGAATGTATCTTGCTTGTGAGGATAATCAGAACTGCTGTACAGATGACTTTTTTCCCCATTTTTAGAACTACATGAAGTCCAATTATTGTGTTCTAACTTTTATCTGAAATTGCTTTGGACTTCTGAATTTTCCCCAGATTTGCTTGTAATTGCCTTAGGTCTCTGGTATTCAACAGCTTGGAAATTCCATTTTCAAAAACGAAATGGCAGAGCATCTTCATGCAGAAGAAAAGACAGACTTTCAGTACCATAAAAGAAGGTTTAGTTTCTATAAATACTGGCCTATTTCCCATTCAGTTGAAAATGTCTGCAGTGTGGGATGCTTCGCTCTAGAGTAGATAATTCAGACAGTGTCACAGAGGTTTCAGATTTCCTATTGGAAATTGCCAATCAACAGATTTTGAACTGAGCTCATTTTTACTCAGTGGCACATCATTCTAGAATGATAAATTGCAGGAAGATATTTAGAACTACATCACAAGTGGTGGCAAAAACTCAAGAAACTTTGGGTGGGCTGAGCCTAAAGCTTCAATGGATACCAAATGTTTTGATATTTATCCTCCCTATAATAAGATATATGTTTCACAGCTAGATGGATCTCTATGGTACAGCACTAATAAACATGGAAATAGAAGTGATCCAGCTTCACACATATAAAGCTCCCAAATGCACTTAGGAGGTTTGAACTTTTCAAGGGTATGATCAAATCTGAGTGGAGTGAATGGAAAGGCTCATATTGACATCAACTGGCTCTGGAACAGGCTTGATGTGTTGACAGCTAGAGAGATGCTCTGAAGCCATCTGAAAATAAATTCAAGGTCTGATAGGATGCTGTGGCAAAGAGATACCATTGCTTCATTCTCTTCCATGTCAGGAAATTATCTCTGAGCTGTCAGCGTGAATTTCTCATTTTAGTGTTTATGTTTCTGGCTCATCTCTCACCAAATGGCTTTCCTTTTGTATGTATGACAATTGATTAGTAATAAAAAGCAGCAGGGTCATAAAAGTAACACACTTTGCATCTATAATATGAAATATTCTTGCACATAGCCAAGTATTATCTTCTTCAGCTAATATTCACCACACAACAGAACAAGCTGAGACAAACCCGTTTTTGCTAACAGTGTGCTTCACCAGTCCCTCACCCGCCCTCAACACCACTGACAAAATTTTAACTTTCCCCTAAGATCTCATCCACCTTAAAAGCAGCAGTCACATTCCAATCGATTTGGTGAGATGAATGTTATTTACACTTCAGTTTGCACCTTTTTCTAAGATTTCATAAAAGAATAAATCCACACTTCCAGGGATGGCTGTGCATGAGGAAGTCTGGGGCTGTTAAGCAGAAGTGTTAGACACGTATGGGAATGTATTAGGAAGGGTCACACCTCCATCTTAAGATTTTTAAGTGACAGCAAGAGCATAAAAGACAGCAGGATGGCAGAGAGAGATTGATTTATGTGTTTTTTTTCTTCTTTATAACCATGTTTTTTTAATTGTTAAGCAACACTATCCAACAGCCTAGATGGATCATGCTGTCTAGGTGCACCTACATAAATAAGACAAAGCTTTGATGAAATAAGTCCTTTAAATTAAATATATTATTTCCATGCTCTGTATGCTGAGGCTAGGAAACACCTCATGACATATAAGTTTCAAAAGAGACGTTAGTAAAAGTTGTGGTACTTCTAGTAAAAATTCATTGGAGCAGCAAGGTGAAACGGAGCACTCTTTCCAAAGGTTAGGGCTAGGAAACAATCCTGAGAAATCTACACTAAAACAGAGCAGTGCATTGTACCTCTTTTTAATGTTCTTTCCTTCCCTTTTTTTTGCCTGTCTTCTGTCTCATCCAGGTGTCAGATAGTTCCCCTAACCATCACAACAGTAACATAGAAAATGTCATTTCTGTGATCTCTCCAAATTCATTTGCTCATGCATCCTGCAAGCAAAAACAAAACTGATGAACCTGTTCTCTGGCTCCAGTTGCATCTGCTGCAATACTTAAATCAGTTTGCATGGCCTGATCCTCCAGAAAGCTGGTCTAGAGGAGAAATCTGTTCAAACTCTGGCCTCACATTCAGTGTTCTTGGGTGTCTCAGTTATGCTGGAGATCCCACTGTCCAGGGCAAGGTGCAGTCACGATCCTATGAACTCATGAGGTCTCACACAGCAGTGGCAGCACTCACAGTCTTATGGGAAATTTTATATATGAAGGCTTATATTTGTTTTGCTTTTGGGTATGAGCTTGAAAAGAACGGATTCAACAGCACAGAAACATTTCATAGGTTCACATTGGTTTTTTTATTAATTATTTGTTCTACAAAAGTTCTGGAGGAAAGAAAATAGAAGAGATTTCTTCCAATTTTAATTGAGTGATTTTAAAATAGACATTATTTAAATGAAACTGTCTATTTGTCTGCCTTTTATATTGACAAGAAATTCCTTTCTGACTGAAACAAAAAATTTCAGGAACTATCATGCAGTCCATTAAAGGATGTAGAAGTTGCTTTGCTACTCTCTTTGGTGTGCAAATATTTAAAAAATAATAATTAAAAAAAAAGTCTGTAATATGGCAAAAAGGTCAAGAAAGCAACAGAGACCTTGGCAACCCTTGTCTTTGTCACATGTCAGCAGCAGCTGAGGATTCAGATTTTCAAGATGCCAAAGAAGAGATTGAAAGAGGAAAACAGTGAGTGCTTGTATTGGCAGGGAGGGATGTTCCAGTGGAAGCATTTTAGGAAAGGTTGCTGGGGTAAGGAGGTCATTATGTTTGGATCTGCAGATACACAGGGAAAACACAAATTTGCTTTTCTTTACTAACTAAAGGGAGCAAAAAAACTGATTGAGAACCGAGAGCATTCTAAGGAGAGTATAAAACCTATCTCCACAGCCTGTACGGACTGCACACGCAGGAGATGCTCTGCTACCTCATCTATCTTCATGTGACCTGTCTCTTATTGATCTGCTCACCTGCCAATACTGCTCACCTGGCCAGCTGGGGTGATGAGGAAATCAGCTGTCAGGCAGACTGATCCTCATCAGTCATGCTGGGATGGACTTTGAGAAACAGGGAACGAGTTAGTGGTCACTAAATGCAATGGAAATGCTTTCCCTTTCGTACAGACCAAAATAGAGGCATCTTCTGATGGTTCAGGGCACAAAAAGTGTTAATGTGGGTTGATAACCAGCATTTTTTCCACGGATGTAAAAGAAGCAAGCAGCTTGGAAGGGGTGAAATAAGGTCTTCTGAGGGTTTTCTTTTGTGTGACACAAAGCCCTTCCCCTGCCTTCCTTGCTACAAGTACTTCTGGCTTGACTTTCTACCAGACCGTCCAGTCCTGTCACAGTAGCTCAGTTCACACAGCATCATAAATCAAGGGAAAGTTGTCCTATTGAAGCCAGAGCTAACAAGAGGAGTCTATTTTTAGCATCAAAGTGAATTTAACAAATGGATCATAGCTAAGGCAGCATGACAGCCCTGCTGACTAATTAATAGAGACACCAAAGGTGATTTTGCAGCAGAGCCAGAATCCCCACTATGCTGGGCCTTCAAATCAGGCAGATTCTGCAGCTGGGTTGTGTTACTCAACCAGAAAAAGAAGCACAAATATAACCTAAATCTGGCCCAAACATGTTCTAACTTACCCTACTCTGAGACAGATAATAAAATACTTTCTTGTTTTGTTTGGCTTTACTATTTTTTTTTTATCCTAGCATTAATTACCTTATTACATGCAATCTTTCCCTCATTTATTCATAAAAGTGACTTATAACTGCTCAGATGGACCACGGAGGACTAGATTGAATGTAAGGAAGAGGACTGAGCCTCCTTTCTCTCTGGAATGAGGGGTGACAACACTGGCACAAAAGTGGGACAGAAATCAAAACCAGAACTGGAACTCGGGATTTTTCTCCAAAACATACCATGTGATTATGGTTAAATCCTGTCCACTCTTGTGCTACAGGGGCTTTATGGGTGGGCAGATTTTTGAGTATTTGGCCTGGATAACTGAAAAGAAAGTATACCAGGCTCTTCATTAATCTCTCCCCCAAATTTCTCACAGATTTTTTTTTTTTCATTTTTCTAAGAATATAAGATGTAATTCCCTGGAAGGTCATTTTATAGCAAACAATTGTATGAACACAGAGTCTTCCCACCAATGAACTTGCTGTGCTTGCAATACAGTCTCTCTACACTCTCTTATTGTTTGAATTCCTATTAAATTTGGCTGAACCCCACAAGCCTTTAAAAAGACATTTTCTTCTGCAGGCCATCCCACGTCAGGAAATCCTCAGCTCACCATTGCTAAGCTTCTTTTTTGAAATTATTATCTCAGGAGCTGCTCCCCAGGGAAATTATCACAATCCAATCACCACAAATGTAAATTAAATCAGCATCCAATATAGCCACAGTGGTTTGTGTTTCTCCCCACTCCTTTCTCCCTTTGAGAAGTCTAATTCTGAAACCACTGGAATAAATTCTACTCCCCACCTCCCATAAGGAAATAGCTGCAATGATCTGAGAGCAGATATAATCTCTAGAATACCTAGTACAAGTTAGTTGTGATGCTTCTTCTGGTCCATGACTTCAGAAGTCTCCCCTCTGCTTAGCCTCTTTCCCCCTCTGCCTTTGTCCTATATCCCCTGGGATAAAATCAGCAATCTCAACTTCTGTGTGAGACTCTGTTTACAACTTCCCATGTTGGAAGGTTGTACTTCCCTGCATGCAGGTTTGGAAGGGCTCCTCACACAAACTGAGATTTAGAACTGGTGGGCAAAGCACAGGGTTGGCAGCACTCTGAGAGGTGTGTCATGTGGCTCTCCTCACAGCTGAGTCAAAAGTACAGAATTGTTCAGGTTGGAGAGTTGTAACGCCACTTGGGAAAAGCACCAGGCTTCATATTTCAGCAAACAATATGTATATTAGCAAACAATAAACCAAAAAAAGAAAAGGAGGAAAAAAGCTGAAGGAGTGACGAAGAAAGTCGAAAGCCTTTGGAATTAAATATATTAAGAACAAAAGCATGTGGGTTACCCAAAAGTGTCACTTTGAGCTCAATCCTTACGCAAGAACAAATTCAGTTCCCTGTGGCAAACACATGCTTGCAAATCTGATAATTCAGACAGATAGTAAATAAACCAGGGAAATGCCTTCAGCGGTGTGTCCCAAGCCACTAATTGGTCTGCAATTGTGTCTTAAAGAAGCCACTGCTAGAACAAATTACTCTGAGTGCCATCTAAGGTTATTTAAGAAGTATTTAAGAAGTATATGCACAACCGTGTTGTTCTTTCTTCAAAAAGAAAAGTCAACTGATGTCCACACAACTTACGAGGATGAAACCTGGGATTATGAAGAACTGTCATATTTAACATTTAAAAGCTATTCTACACCACTTTTCAGAGAAAAAATGTTCCGCTTGGCATAAAAAAATCTTATCACTTGAGAAAATGAACACTACTCAAACAGTTGCTACAAATGCTGAGCGATCTTTACATCGGTTACACTTCAGTACTTTAGATTTGAATATGCAAGGTTTAAAACTCCAGTGAACAAACATAGCACAATCTTACTCTTATGCAATTTATAGACCTGCCTTTTACTCACATGGTGTCAAAGTTTATCATTAATATTATTATTAAAATTATTAATCATAAATAATCTTCGACATTTAAACAACAACCTGGTGTACCAGCGATATAAAGAATAAATTAAAATGCATTTTTCATGTCCTGCAAAATCCTGTAAATCTAAAAAGATATATGAAAATATTGGATTGTTTTTTCTCAAATGCAAATACACACACATTCATTTACTTCTGCTCAGCAAGACTGCAATTTTCCCTCTGAATGCATATTAGAAAGGAATGGTCTTATACAAAATATATCTCTTGAGTTATAAAAATATATTTAATGTACAGGCATCATTCAGCAATTTATATTGACAACCAATGCTGGTGTCACAGTTAGTGGATATTGGGTATTTATGTCTTGGAATGAAGATTCAATGCAGCTGGGACAAAACTGACTCTCCTTGTATTATGGAGGCAGGATAGGCTTTGGTGCATTTTGAGATTTTTATTCTGCCTTTCAGAAGTTTTATGTTTTCTAAATGTCACTGATCACTACAATGTTGCTATTGAGCAAGTTTTACCTGGTCGCAGAAGGGAAGGTTTCTTTGTAGAAAGAATTTATACATAGCTCTGTTTCACTCCCATTAAGTAATTGAAAATTCAGAAAATTTTAGAAGTAGAAAAGACAAATTAATCAGTTCAACTGTTATACAATTTCTGGCAAGTAGTGGAGGTCAGAGAAAAAATCAGGGACAATTCTGTCAATAGGCAGGAATAGTAAGAAGTAGTTAAAAAGTATACTTAAGTATGCAGCTGTATTCCAATGGATGGCATCATCCAAGGAGTGATAGAGGCACAGATTGGTAATGTAATGTAAGCAATTAGTTCTGGCAGCTACAAAAGAACTGGTGAAGCAGAAAAATCAGTCTCAAGAACTAATCTGTATCTGCACAATAGCAGTGTCTTGATAACACATCTGAAACGTGGCAGTTCCGACAGAACAGAGGAGCTGTATGGATGCCTCAGAGAGCTGTCACCCACTAATGACTGCCAGAGCCAGGTGGAAGCAGGGAATTATCATCTGGGAAAACTAAATGGGAATGCAGGCAAACCACCTACCACTTAAAAGAAAAGAGAAAAAGGAAAATGTTCCTCAGTGGAAAAGAGTCACTTAAATGTCAATGTTACAGAGCAGTTTTCCCAAAGAAAACTGTTATGCACTGGTAAAATATTATGTGCACTTACAATGCACACTGGCTCCGATGCCACAAATCCCTGTTTCAATATATATATATTTCACTTGACACAGATGCACCATTCAAACAACATAACTGCAAATTAAACTTTTCAGAATTATTGTGTTTTGCTGTGTTTTTTTTTTATTTTGCACAGAGTCATGTAAGCAACTTTCCCAATTTCCAACCCTTCTGAATGTCCTTGACCAAATCATCTCTCTATTTTTCCATCAATGAAATGCAATGATAACACAGGTTTTCTCTATGAGATATTCAAGGCACCACAGAATAGATGATGTTATTCCAGTGTTAAATAAAATAAATAAAACGGAGTTCAGGTCTCTGGAATAAATGAAGTATGGGTACCTACAGTCCTTGCTGTGGGCTCCTTCTGGATTTCCTGATGTCTGTGAAGGTTGAGCTCATGCTGCTACCTGGAATATTAATAGTATCTTCCCCTTTGTCCAGCTATGTATTTCTCCCAGAAACAAACAAAACATCCTGGACACACCTCATAATATCAAACCAAAAACTGGCCAAAGGTGTTGTAAGGTTTTAGAGAAGGGGGTGGATGAAAGAAGAGAATCACAAATTAAAAGCAGGTAAATGTTGCTGCTTTAACAAAGCAGTCTAAAAGCTCAATCCTGAACACTAAAATTTTACTCAAAGAGCTTTTTAAACAGCTTTTTGAGGATAGACCAAGACAAGTTTGGTTGGGTTTTTTTAATAGCCTCACATCAATTTTGAGAGTTTAAAAGGACATTAGGGTGCTTTTTTCTCTAACGCAATGCTTCCGACAAGCAAAGTTAGACCTGTTTGGATACTCAACCTGTACATTCCCATAGCTTAAAGTGTTTGTTAGAGGAGTCTGCCTAAAAGTTTTACTATGCTTTCACTGCTCTGAAGCAAAGAGTACATATTTTTATAAGTCTTTAGCAGGAGGGGATATTGTTCAGATCCTCATAAAGACACTGCCAAAATTATTTTGAAAAATCATTCACCTTTCAAAGATTCCCAATATAACCTGCACAAGGTCTTGAAATGATAGGGATTTTCAAGAGCCTACTACTTTGAAATTGCCACTGAATTTGTAATTGCACAAAGTAACAATTGATGGCAAAAGACTTTAGGAACCTATAAGAAATTTATCTTTAACTTACAGTAATTAAACTGAAAAGTTAGAAAAACAGAAAGAAAACTCCAGATTACTTGATCCACTGGATCAATCTTCTTTCAAAAGTAGCTTCAGTTCAAACTTAGCTGTGGAGTTTTGAGCGGCATTTATATAAGAGCTAAAAAGAATGGCTCTCTTTTCCCTCTGTTACTAACTGGAAAGGGGAAAATGCCTTGTATAAAATGTCATATCAAAGCACAAAACCCCTATTCAGATTTCTTTTAAGAATTATCACAGCTTCTCTTCATTTACTACCTACCTGTTTGTGTTTCAGTATCTTAGCAAGGTAATCAATGAACAATTACAGAGCATGGAATAACTTATAAATTCACTTATGATGCAACATCACACCATTGTTTCACACAGTGACTTTATTGAGAGAAGCAAAATGTTGATTCACTGTGATATGATATCCCATAGCACGTGGCAGAAGACCTCAAAGTCAACCCATGCCATTCCAATAAATTTACTGTAGAATAGAAAAAATTAGCTAAAATTATGGATGCTTTCTCTCCTCACCTATATGTGTAGCCTTCTTGCAAAAAGCACTTTTGTAAATGTCAAGATGCACTGGAATCAATTGTAGAACATACCCTTTAAATAAAACAACAAAGTAATTCCTGAGAGTCATGGTATTTCAAGACTTCCAGGGTAAACAGAGAATTTGTTGGTGCTTGGGTTTATCCTCAGGTGATCCAACAAGAGAGGAATACAAGGAAAAGCTGTGGGTGTAGCTGAGACATTGCAGGGAGGGGATTTTACTATGCATGTATCCTATTCTCCATGAAAGAGAAGATAAAGCCAAGTGTGGGTTCCTAAAAATGTGTGACCAGTGGATTATTTCTTGCTTAATAAAACATAACTGAGTGCATCTAAGTTTCTCAAGATGGATATTATTTATGAATTGGGGAAAAGATAAAATTAATAAGAACATCAAAGATGTGCTGAAAAATTTCCATATTAAATATTATCTGACCTCCAAATGGTCTTCCTCTGCATTTCTTGCAGCAATTTGGCTATTAGTCAACCTGCTAACTGTTCCTTCCACAGAAATGCAGATGACAGGTTTATAAATATCTCAATCAGAGCTGGAATTCAAACTTCACTTTGATTTAAATGCTGTTCAACAAGGTGACATTTTTTTCAGGGACCAGCTGCCCCGGCAAAAGAGGGAGGACAACCTTTTTGCACTCAGGATTTTTCCAGCACAGCCAACTATTTGTTACCCGTGGTACCAGACAGAGGAATTGGTTGGCGTGCATGGCCACAGCACACTGCTTTTGCTACAGGAGGAGTTCTTTTGTAGATAAAAGTCTGCAGACCACTGTGGTGACTGAGCTATAAAAGTACTTATCACACTTATACTTGCTCACACACTGCAGTTCAACAAACACAGAGACACAGGCACTGCTCTGTCCTAAAGTCAAGGGGGTTCCAAGGATTCAGAATGACTTCTCCATATTCTTTCTTCCACCCACACTATGCCCCTTGCTTGAAGTGCATATCAGATAAACCTCTTTTTCGGTTTTTCCCTTAAAAAAACCCTTAAATAAATACAAGGATGCCCTTGTGAGAGCTTCCTTCTGCTGATGAACTTCCATACTCCAAGTTTTCTGCCACTTCAGTAATACCTCTGAGCTCCCAAAATACAAACGTGCTGAGAGAAGCCCATGTCTGCAAATCCCAAGAAGCACTTCAGGCTCATCACTAACACCATTCTCTGAGTTGGCACTTCACAGAAATCAGAGACAGGAGAGTGAGAAATAGCCTGGGTTAGACAGAATTTCATTAAAATAAATGATACATTCTGTGTACATTCTAAAGGAGTTTTACGAACATGTGTCAAAACACTTCAGTGATAATTGTGACTATTATTCCTCTTGCTAGACTGTAGCTTTTACTTCTGTATGTAGAATTCTAGCAACATGTCTGCTGTCCCATGGCTCCACATTCCACACCAGGCAGACGTTGCAGGGCAAATTTGGAACTTCTGCTGCTGGAGGGCAGTAGCAGCCAGCCAGCTGTGCTGCAGGACAACCAGGAAAGCAGCCCAAACATTGTGTGCACCAGCAGTGCAGAATGAAAACACCCAGGATGAGCAGTGAGGCTTCAACAACACCAGTGTCATTGATTGCCAAGTGCTGCTAAAAAAATTACCATGACTACAGAAGAGTCACAGGCATTACATACAGGGCATTCCCACTTTGAGTTGCAGTCAAGGAGAAGAGGCAGCAAAAAGAAAGAGGGATCACTGATCTGCATAGTACATTCTGTGTATTTAAAGATTTGTCAGATAATTAATTTACTGAATTTTAAGGGCTCATATTATTCTCTCTGAAAGTTTAGATTAATTTACATCCCAAAGTATCTAGCTGTGTTTGCTGAGCTAACTTGATCACACAGCACTTCTAAATGGATTTAATCTTTAAGTATCCGTAGAGAGTACTTCCCTTTCAAAGACAATGTGGTGATATCCTGTAAAGCCTATGTACTGCTCCGGGGAGCCCAGCTGCTTCAGGATATGCATTAGAAATGCAAACTAATCTCATCCTGTGCTGTAGGTCAGCATCACTTTCTGCTGGATGCATCCAGTGCCCGAATATTTTTGAAAGAGCACCTCAAATAGCCATGCCTCGCACTAGGTATTCCTGCCTCATCTGCAACAGCTGAGTGATCTTTCACTGCCACTGAAAACCTGGCATAAGTGTGCCATAGGACAACTTCTCCTCAATCCCACAGTCCACAAAGACATCAGCACTGACTGTGCTGGAGGAAACACAGCTTTTGCAGAGGATGAAGACTGTCAGTGTTGTCAAGTTCCTGCAAACGTTTAAATTCTGAAATGAGTCATGAGGCCACACAACTCCATTGGAACACAAAGGCGCAGGGTTTGCCTTGTATCCTATAATACAATACAAATACTGGGCAAGTAGTCCCAGTTAATCTGTTCTGCAAGTTGTACTTTTTCCTCAGCCTTCCTCACATTGGAGAGTTCTCCATTGACTGCTTAGGCTTTGCTGGTAGTTTTGTTGTCCTATCCTTTGCTTTTACAAGCAGGACTGTTTTGTCACATGCTGTCACTATTCATCATTTTAAGAAGCAACTGGAACAGGTTCCACCTCTGAAATTGAGATTCACTTTTCCAAATGTCTCCACTCTGCAAGCTGGAAAAATAAGCTTCCTCAGACATATTTCAACCCCTGAGTTTTTTGAGGAACCTGGTCTTGTGGAAGGTGTCCCAATTCATTGCAAGAAATTTGGAATGGTCAAGGTAAAACAGCATCCCTGGGCTCAGAGTGGGGTCCCAAATGCAGGTTCTGTGGAGGTGCAGTCAGGGAAAGTTGGGCTTGTCAGTTCCCATAAGGCACTGACACAAGATCAGACAATCATGGAATAGTTTGAGTTGGAAGAGATCTTCAAAGGTCATTAAGTCCCAACCCCAATCTCCTGGGAAGCATCCCTTTTCAGAGGTTCCCTTTTAACACCTATAACACTTCAATGAAAACAATAGGAAAAAAACAATAAAAATTTCTAAAACATCTATGAAGGCACACTGAGAGCAAGCAGATACAGATATCCAAGTTAATTTTTGCAGCAATTTTGTTTTCAATGAAAGTGTAGACATTATTAAAATTAATATTAAACACATACAAAATGCTTCTATGAGTACCAGAATTATTTTTTGGGCTGTATTCACTAGTTGTTTACACACATCCTTTTTTTCCAGAATTCGGTCAGTCATAGAAGAAATTATACTCTCTTTCAAGAGACATTAGTTGTCCTCTCAGGAAGAGAATCAGTTCTCTTACATGTTTTTGTGCAGAAAAAGTACAAATGAAAATGTGGGGAACCACTTACTCAAGAAAATCTAAGTTTTAGAAATGAAGTTCCTACAAAAAGGGTGACTTAGTGCTCATTACAAGTAGATTTTGCAGAGTCAGAGTACAGTGACATTTTAAATCTGCATGTGTGCAATACCACACCTGCAACTATTGTGAAAAGTTATTTTGCAAGGTATAGAATCATAACAAGATCCAAAACCCTATTTTTGTTCTGTTGGTGCTTTGACCTACCACTTGATTTTACACTATGTTATCAATGCTGGTCCACAAATTAGCTAAAAGTACATATTTACTATGAGAAAACTGTAGTGCAGGACCTAAAATATTAGAAATAAATTCTGCATGCGCTCAAAATAAGTTCTGACCTATTCTTGCATGAGCATTATATTTGTTGCTGAGTTACACGTCGAGTTCACAGCAGCACCAACAGCCAAGCTGGGTGCACTGCATTGGTACCACACCCATATGTCATGACAAATAATGAAAGCACAAATACTATTAATTCAACTACACAGCTCATTATGATGAAAAATTTATTTGTAGATACCCCCTTGATTAATGACTATTGCCTGGTTAATCTTAAACATATCCAATAGGAAAGAAACTGAAGTCAATGAGAGGTACCTGACATCAGAGTTAACACAATTTATCACTCCAATGAATAGTCCATGGCATTGTTCACTGTGCATGCAAACACACACAAACACTTCCACAACCTCCCTAGAATAATGAAGTATCTAGGAAAAGCACAAAAGGACAGAAAACTCATGAGACATATAGGATAGATATTTGCATGGGCAGTAGACAAAGGCAGCTGTGAGAAAGAAAGAGACAGAAGACATGCTGGCTGAAAAGAAATCAGCTCTGCTCTCTTCTGCTGTACTCAGTGGCATTTTAGTAGTTGCCAAAATTGTTGGTGCTTTCTGCTTCAGTACATTACTCAATTTCCTCAAATGTTTGGAGCTGCAGTTCAACTGGACAGATTTACTCCATACGAGTGCTAAAGAGCATATTCCCTGTGCTACAACTGCTCCTATGGACAGATTTATCCCTGGAAGAATTATAAAGGTGTGATATATAAAAAGTGTACTAAACTATGTTATATTAAGTCCAGTCCTTCAAAATGTTTACATGTGTTTAACTAGTCTCGAACCTGGGAGCAGAGCCCTTGATGAGTTTGGCTTACATGTGACAGCTGCTGCACGGGATCACATCAATACTCCACCCAATCCAGAAAACTCAGCATGGAAAGAGCTGGTGCACTTGGCCACTGTGGGCAGTCCCTTGCCCTTGTGCCACTCCACACTTGCCATCCAGAGAAATCTCACCCACTCTCATGCAGGTGGCTCAACCTTTCAGGTAAGGTCAGCCCAGAAGATTCAGGTCTAACCCCTGGGCTATTCAGAGCTGAGTGTGTGGAACAGACTCTCCTATCAAACAAGCCATGAGATAATTTCACTGAGATGACACTTCTTTTATAATAGTTCTATTAATAATGTCTGATAATTTAGCAGAGCTTCCCTTCAATACGTGCCTGGATACCTTAAACACCTAATGAGCTTTGGGAGCAGATGCAATTTTCTATTCAAAACAGAAGCAAGGTTCAATATCCCGACATCCCTCAGGGCACTAACAACCACTGCCAGCAACAGCATTTACCAGCGATTATATTCCTCCTTTGTCACCAAAAGGGCAACCCCCACCACCCTGCCAGTGCCTCAGCAGGATCAGGGCCAAGGCTACTCCTTTCCAAAGCATCCCATCAGATTTCCCCAGTGTGCCTGGAACAGCAGCTGGCTCCACAGCCTGGAATGGGGTGATCCTGAAGGCTCTCTCAAACAGCTCAGCCCATTCAGATGAGCAAGTGCAGCAAGTGCTCATGGCACAGAGGGGAGGGGAGCTCGAGGTTAGTGTTCCACCCACTGCCAGACCCTGTCCCAGCCACCCCACACATCATCTCCCACCTGGCAAAGCATATTGTAAAATGGACCAGCCCTACAGTGGTGACTGAGATCCATCACTGAATATCCAACAACTGATTTGCAAGTACTCTTGAGAAAATCTGCCTGGAAATTCAGAATTATCAGCTGCTGCTTTGCACTAGATAGGATTCTGCTAGAATTTCATTTCTGGCATATCACATTTTTAAATGTAACATTTAAGCAAATTAAATTAAACAAAAATTATACTATTTCAAGGTTTTCTGGAGATGATTGAAGTATATAATTTTAAAATAACCCTGAATTTTATGTCAGTCTTTCAGGGGGGGAAAAAAAGACTTTTCCTTTTGCTATATTACCAACCAAACATTTCTCTTACAGAAATAAGTGATTAAAGAAAAGTAAACTGTGGGATATTTTTTATTCTTGGATACTTATTCAACAGAAAGAGATGATGAGAATACTAACTAGATGGAGCCTGAATAATATTAACAAAAATAAACTAAAATTAAGGAAGAGCTTTTCAATTCCAAATGGAGAAGGAAGAAAAGAACATGTACCTGCAGTAACTCTAGTGGTCTGCAGCTTTACAAAGTGCAACATGAATTACTGTGTAAAATCTATGAAGCTGACACAAGACTGGTTTCTGAAGTAGCTGCCACAAAAACTCAACTAGAGTTACTACAGCTGGAAAGGAAAATTAGAAAAGTCAATAAGGTGTTGCCTTAAAATAAAGACTTCTTGTCAAAAAAATAAACAGCAAAAAATCACATGACTGGGAAACATAAGAAAGACTTTTTTGTTTATAGAGGTTATTTAGGCACAATGACTTTAAAAAAAAATGGAAACCCAGATAAAAGCAAATGTATCTTCAGAGAGGAATGGAACAAAAATCTCATGCTACTGCCAGATTTTCAAGATTTTGTAATGTCTAATTAATCAGTAGTTCTTAAGCCCATGGACTGCCTGTGAAGTAAAAATCTGAGTGATGAAAACCCCATAAGAACTTCTAAGCAACTGAATGGCACAAAACACATTAAAAATATTCAGGACTTTGGATAAACGTCAACAATAAAATCAACTGCTGCACCTGGAAAGGGTCCTGCAGGTGCCATGACCTACATTTATCAGAAATTTGGTACACTAAAAGCACAAATGCTTTGGTTAGCCCAGGACCTGAGTGCATAGAATTTGCCCCAGGAAGCAGAAGCCACTCTTTGAAAGTGAACTCTCCTGTTACACTCCTGGAGCGTTGAGACCCAGGAGAGATTCTGAGGTAAGAGAAATTACAGTTCTAGTCCATGTTGTCTCTGAATATTCAGTAGTCAGAGTATCTAACCTCTTAAAAATAGGAATTGACTGACCCTACATTTCAACAAAATAGTGAAATGTCAGTAGCTTCAGTGCCTGGAGTCGAGTACACAACTTTTAATGTTTGCCAGTCATTTTTTACAAATGACCACTGGTTCTGTATCATTGTTCTGAGATGCAACACAAGCTCTATCGAAAAGAAAGTTTAGTAATAACTAAAGAATGAGTGTACTTTGCAGTTTGCAGACTATCTCTAGAACATTATAGTGTTGGAAATAGTTCCTTATCTGCCCTCCAGTTCACAGGGCCAGATGATATGAACTCTTCGTAATAAAAGGCAGGAGAACCCCTAAGGATATTAGTTTGCTGGGAAATAACGATAGAGAAGAAAGAAGCTGTTAGAGTGAAAGATGGTGAGCTTGAAAGGGGACAAATGAAAGAAAAAAGAATGAAATATTTTAAGAAACCAACATGAGTGCCAAGAAGGGGAAAAGAAGGAAAGGAAACTGGAAGCTACTGAGTGACCTTTACTTTTAGCATGGAAAATAAATGTTTCCTTTTATAGTTTCTTATTACAATAAGACCAGTAAGGGATCATGAATCCTTATACTGTTTTATAGTTTCCTTTTCAGTGAACCATTTCAGTTTTACACACAATTTTATAATGTAACTGCATAAGAAACTAAGCTTACCCTTCTAATGCCATGATGAGAACCCAGTAGCTGCAACTACATACACACACATATTTATTTCTGAGCAAAGCCAAAAAAAAAACCTGTAACTTTTTTTTTTAATTCACCAAAAAAAAAAAAAAAATCTTCTTTGAAATTGAACTGAAATGCTATTTCCTAACAGCCTAATAATTAAATCAAAACAGAAAGCAGAATATCCCCACAACCATACATGCACACAGCTGTAATCACTATTTTTTAGCAGACACTGTGCCTTTGATCTTTCCTGGCCCTCTTCCATCTTCTGGACAGTACAATCCCGAAGGAATCATCATCTACCAGATATTTCTCCATCCCTCGCTGGCCCTGCACTGCCTGCCTCCGCAGCAATGTCATATGGAAAACACAGCAACTGGCCTGTAGCAAAGTCCTGCTGCAAGAGAGAAAGTCAATACCCACGGACTTTGCATCATCTGACTTGTTCTCCCCCTGGAAAAGCATCCCTTCCTTCCCAGAAGTCCTCTGCTGGAAAAGAGGGTGGGCATGCCACAAGCAGACTTCCTTGCAGCTGTAAATCAGGGATTCCACCTGTGTGCTGATCCCGAGGAGCCTGGTGGCCCCCCCGTGCTCGTTAAATCCTTTCCCATGGGAGACCTTCACTGGCATTGCCTGAGTAAGCAGGACCAGTCCAGTGTATGGCTCAGAGACAATAATTTTCAGAATATCTGACGATTTTTCTACTTTCCATACTGTTTAAAGGTATTGAGACCCAAACTCTAATAAATAACAATAAGTCAGCACATCAGTACAGTGGCTTTGGTGTGACCTTGACACTGGTCCTCTAGCCCGGCATGTAGGTTTCAGTTCTGATACCAAGGTATATTTAGTTTTTTCCCTGGAAACACTTCCTCTGGCTTCTGGAAATGGCAGTTTTCTGCCCCTTGCTTTGCAGTGAATGACATGACTCAGATGCCCCTCAGCATGGATTTGATATTTAATCCTTGCTGCATTACAGTACTTTCCCTGTCTGTGTTGGCTTCTGCACTAATCTGACATTCATCTGCAGGCAGTGAAGCACAGAGAAAGAGTCATCTGTCTTTACTTATGATTTCAACTATTCTGGTCTGTATATGGCATTCTTAGGCTGTGTGTAAGTCTCCATTATTCATGGGTTCATGATCAGGCTCATCAGGTAGTTCAGTTTTGGACAGTTCCTCCATTCAGAATATCCTCTGGATAGTCTGTATTTCCTGGGGAATTAAACAACTAGATAACCAATAAATTAATAACTAATACCAAAAATTTAGACCCCCAAAGTTTTATAGCAATCTGATTCATCTCACGCCCTGCGCTTCAGTACTTGCCATCAGACTAGAACAGGGAGGGAATGGGAATATTCAGGTCACATTCCTTCCCCTTCCCATGGACAGAGGGACACTCCCTGTGCACCTCCTTCACAGAGGAGGAGGTGAGCCTGTCCAGATGGGATGTGGGTTGTTATGCAGGAGCAGGGCAGGACCACAGGCTAATTTTGCTCTGCCCAGACTGAAGAAACACCCTTATAAAATATCAATGAAAGCAAAGCATGTATTTTAAAGCTGTCTCCAGAACTTCTTTACCCCTTCAATTTATAAAACATTTTGATGTGTTCAACCCCCTTTGGGCTTTAAGCTTCTGTTTTGAACTCTGATTTTGCCAGGAACTCAGGAACAGAGAAAAAAATCCTAATGAGAGAAATTTCAGTCCCTTGAAGTCAAGCCATACAATGAGAATCCACATGATATGCCAGAGAATATTACATCTTTTGTTCTCCTTTCGTGCTAGATACAATGGAGCTTTATCAATGAAGTCATCCTAGCAATAACTTCTAATAAATACATGGTACATAGCCACTAAAAAGAAAAAGAAAACAACTTTAATGATAGATAGAAGACCCTTCACACAATGCATTTCTGGAGAGGTTATTATAAGTGGCAGCAGTAGTCTATTCTCCAATCTTCTGCTTTTTGATATACTGAGATTCAGGGCTGATCTTAAAAATGGATGCATTGGCTTACAAATTACACAGCATATTGAAGTATGCTCACGACATGCTGCCAAATTTACAGCCTATTGATGACTATCCTGGACATTAGATCCCTCTCTTCTGCCTGCTAGTAGAGGCTCAAGGAAAAGGAAGTATGGACACAGCAAAAGCTGACAAGAGGCATTAGGGCAGAGGAAACACAAGCCCAGGTGAAAGACTAAAGATAGGAAACAAAGCTAGCTGTTTCTGTTGTGATTTTCTGTCAGGTTTTGTGAGAGGGAAGGCATCATGGGAAGTTATCTATCTTGACTTGTTTTTCATTAGATATGTGTTCTGTCAGCAAAGTGCCTCCCCAGAACTGCTTGCCATTTCCACAGGTCCGAAGCCTCAGCACAGGCCACATTCACGTCCTGCTGGAAGAAGAGGGAGAAGTAATCCATGCCAGAGGCCTGAAAAAGCAAAGGAGAAAAGCCTTGGGCTAACTATCTACCATCCCTGGCAAGAGAACCCCAGCTGCTCTGGGTGCCAAGAAGCTGTGCTCTTTGACCCCCCTCTGGTATAAATCAGCACCAACTCTATGGCAGTCATGGAGTTATATCAGTGCAGGGTCCCAAACAAGTCCTCTGGTGTTTCCACATCAGGATATATTTCCCACTATGGTTTCTAAATCCGTGGAGAGGCAAGTGAATACATGTGCACATACACTGAGGTATACCATTCCTCTGCATTTTGGCACTCTGAGGACTAAAGAATGTTCATCTCCCTGAAAATAAAACAGAGGGAAGGTAAGCAAAGGAGTTTGCAACTGCTGCAGCAAGTAGTGCATTAATGAAAATGTCAAGTACCAATTCTGCCCAAAAGTGATCTGAACTGAAAACTTCTTTTCTGGGTCAAGCTGAGCAGGACTTAACATCTGCACTTCTTCTATCACAAATTGTTGCCTGAAAAAGCCAGATAAAATAGACTTCCAATGTGCACACTCTCATCTCCCAGAGCTGGAGGAAAACAATGAAAGATTTTGTGTCATTTCACTGCCAGCCTGAAAATCCCAGAAATCACTGAGAACAGGCACTGCTTTCCACTTGTCAGCCCTGCCCCAGTCACTGGCCCATGAGGTCAGTAATAAACCTCGGATGTTTGCTACCTACTGCAGCTCTAATCCATCTGCCCAGACCTCCAAAACAACTTCCATTTCTCTGCCCTCCTGAGGTCTATTTTTCCTCACCTTGCTGCTAGGTGTGCTTCCCATCATCCCAATAATCTCCTACAGTTCCTGTGTCCCTATCAGCATAGCTGAGCACCCCCAACTGCTACTGCTCATTGAAGCATCTGATTGACCCCACACGTGTTTCCTGATGACACCCTTGCCTTCCACTGGATCCAAATGTCTGCTGCCACTTTCATTCCTGAACACACTCCTGTTGTCCAAAGCAAGCAAAATAAAGCAACTCATGTGCATCAACATCACAGTCCCAGTGTATGTTACAACATTCTGTGTCAAGGGGGTTGATTGAAACATTTCCCTGAGGATGCCTTGGAACAAGAGTTGAGTACTCCATATAACACATCTTTATGAAAATAGTATTTAGATGGATGAGAGCAGCGAGTGAGCTGCTAACACAGACAGAGACTCACATAATCAAAAGAAAACACAGAAGTGTCTTACACAACACTAATTAACAGATTAGTTTTTGCTGGAGTAGTTCAAGTAGGTTCAATAGTTTGTTCAGAAGAGACTCTTAATTTAAATTTTTTCTGCCAAACATATCCTAATAGATCTGTATTTTGCTTTAAAACCCCCAAAATGAAAACAAACCAAAAAAACCCTCAAGAACACAGGCAAAGGGATTCTTTCTTTAAAAATACCTTGTGGGTTGGTCTCCCTGTGGAAAGACAATCAGCCTGTTCTGGGTAAGCAGCAAATTAGCAGGATCTTAAACACTGAAATCAAAAATTCACCTCCACTATTGGAATAACACCAACTGGTGTAGGGTCAGAGGAGTCAAGTGAGTGGGGTTTAACATTTTATGATGCAACAGTGCCTCAGCAAACTACTCCAAATAAAAGAAGGTCCTATTCATTCTGGGAGCATGAAGACAGCCCCCCTAGGAGAACTCACATACTTGATACAAGATGAGAGACATTATCTGGAACAAGCACAGCACAACAATAACACAGTGAAATTCAGTGATACCAGTTATGTAGAGCCATCTAGGTTGGAAAAGATCTTTGGGATCATCAAGTCCAATCATAAACTTAGTACTGCTATGTTCACCTCTACATCATGTCCCTAAGCACCACACCTCACATGTCTTTTAAATACCTCCCAGAATGGTTATCTAACAGGGCAACCTGTTCCAACGTTGCACCACTCTTTTGGTGAGGAAATACTAACCTAACATCCAATCTTAACCTTCACTAGTGAAACATGAAGATGTTTCCTCTCATCCTGTCACTTGTTACCCAGGAGAAGAGACTGACTCCCACCTCACTACAACCTTCTTTTGAGTAATTGTGAAGGGTGATAAGGTCTCCCTTGAACCTCCTTTTCCTCCAGGCTAAACACCCCAAGGGGTCCCTCAGCTACACTTCATAAGGCTTTTTGTTCCAGACCCTTCACCAGCTCTGTTGCCTTTCTCTGGACATGCTCCAGCACCTCAATGTCTGTCTTGTCGTGAAAGGCCCAGAACTGGACACAGGATTTGAGGTGTGGCCTCGGGGACTCTCACTGGCCTGGTCCTGCTGCCCACACTGTTTGTGATACAAGCCAGGATACCACTGGCCTTCTTGGCCACCTGGGCACACGCTGGCTCATGTTCCTATAATACAGTAGTCAGTATCACAAAATACAAATTATCTTTGACCAACAGGAATATATACATATATTTTAACCAGTATCTGTGCTGCTGCACATCTGTGTATCTGTGAAGCTTGGTTGTGACAGATGCAAAATATTTGTATGTGTTTTATGAGTGATGGGCAGAAGATTGTCACTTTCAAAGTACATGGTGGTAAAAGAATGTTTAAACACAGAGACATGAAAGGGAGGGTTGATCATTACATTCATGTACTCGCCAGTAGGTCCCTCATTCATCCAAAAAAGTGTCACTAGTGTCACTATTTGCAGACTTAAGGAGCTAATTGATGCAGCTGCAGCTGAACTCAATATTTTTGCTGGCAAAATAATCTGACGTGATGTTGAATTAGAAGCTAAAGGAGTTGCAGGTGGTCTGATGGGAGATGCAGCAGGAGACCAGGTTCACTCCATGAGCACAAAAGCAGTCTCAGAACAAAATGCAGAGACACTGTACATTTGGGCATTTGTGAGGACAGTCAAACCCTGGGAAATCCTGAGCAATTCCTGACCTGGAGGATTAGAAGGTGAACAGCTGGAATACTAACACTGTAATGCAGTGATCTCTCTTTAAAAGACATAATCCACCCCGTTAACACCAGACTGAATCAGAAACTTCAAGTTTGCATTCACCTGCTTGAAACTCTTGTTCATTCTACTATCTCATGTACCCTTTTTTTCCTTTTAGAGCATTTTGGGAAGCGAAAATTTCATACACTAAAGCGACACCCAGTGATTCTCTGAATAATTATAGCTCACCTAATCCAGAAGATTAATTTTCAAAATAATGTATTTTGCACTTCCCAGTAGAGAATTTGATTTAATCCCAGTATATGAAAGTAATGGTTCTAGTCAGCTGAAAATTTTTATACTTCAGTTTTTATTCTGTTTTCCTAACCGCACATTAACATAAGGAACAATTTCTTAGAACAGAACAGTGAAACTTTGCCATCTTGTAAAACAAGGATTTATTTGTACTCTTTTCATGTTGTTTGTGTATCTCTTCACTTGCATGGTCACTGATTTCATGATGGTCTGTGAATATTAAACCACCAGAAACTGAAACTTCTAATACCTGCCAGGCTTTCTCGTACATCTACATGTCTTTTGGTTTTAACAAGGTACCAATATCAGGAACAAAGATTTTAGGAGCCCTCCTAGAGCACAAAAGTATCAGATCAAGGTCTATTTTTCTCTTCTAGAATTTTTTCAGAGTGCTCGGTTTGAGCTTCTCAGGAATGGAGCCTCTGAGAATCTGCTGGATTGAGCTGGCCTTTCACAGCCCCACAGTTTGCTCAAGGGACTGATCTCCAATACAAGCCCAACTAAACTTGATAGGAGATATGGAATATTGTACTGAGTTACTACAAGTACTTTGCATCAACTACAGAGAACTTGATCATCACCACAAAGAGCTTAATGGAAGTCCCCGTAAAGAACTCTGCCTACAGGCTCAGCATCCTCTTCCTAATTTTGAAAAGAAACAAAAAAAAGTCTAACTGTGTATTCAAATAATTTTTCATTCACAAAAAGCAAGCTGAGGAACTGCTTTCTGTGAATTGTGCTTATATAAAACGTAATAGAAGTTGGTAGTTCTCAATATATTTTTACTGCACTGAAAAACAATGGGAACTTGTAAACTTCCCTGCCCACAGTGAAAAGACTGTACAGCCTTTTAGATAAAGTATTCTTTTTTCATTTTTTTTTACTAATACCACACAAAAAATTGTATTCAAAGGCTGAGCTTAGCAACACTGCAGGAGGACATGTTATGAGAAGGTTTTTTACTCGTGAGACATTAATGCTACGCACAGGAAATGATTATATATAGCAAATGGAGGAATGTGCAAATTTACCAAAGGTTTCTTAATTTGAATCCTGTACTCCTGTATGCTTGCAATCATAAATCACTCCTCACCTAAGAAATTGAGTTGCAAGCTCTCATTTTCCTTAACTAAAGCACCACCTATGGTGCAGGCAACAAAAACCATATAGCACCCACACAAACACCTATTCTACTTGATTTACCCCCCTTTTCCTCATCAAAATAATCTTTCTGCTCATAATATTTGATCATTTAGTGCAGAAACCAGTATTATAGCTGTATAGGTGAAACTTGGGGAAATTTATCTATACAGAATAAAGAAGAAATATATCATGGACTGGAAAAATTTAGCATATAGGTAGATAATTGATGGCCAACAATATGTGTTTTAAATGCAGCAGCTCTACAAGAAAGTGCAAAGAAGCAATAGCAAATTTTCTTGCCATGATACACTGCCCTGTCAGTTATAGTCTTTCACTACTGCACACACATATAATAAAATGAGAATAAAGAGACATTGAATATAGATAACATATTTATCAAGAGAGCACCTAAGTGACAGGAAATAATGTAGATGGACACTCTTCAGGCTGAGGAGGAAGGAATAATGACAAACAGTTTTGCTGTACTATTCTATCTGAAACAGAGGATGTTTTTGGAGGTATTGTTGAGGATGTTATTGGAGCTATTAACAGTTTAATCGGCCAGGAGAAACTATTGATTGGAATTATGGTCAACTATATACAGTAGAGTAAAAATCTGTGGTCATATAGTATATTCATGATGGTGTACAGCAATATAAAGGAATTAATGGAAAGACACTGGTATTCCCCCATTAATCATCGACATATCAGCATACATTTTGTTTGTGCTTAATTTAAGACACACACTGGACAACTATTGTTTCATTGATTTTTGAAACTTATTCCAGTTCTTAATGATCACATCTGTTCTCTGGAATAGTGTAATACTTTATCATACTCTGAATGTGTTTCTGAGGACAGAGGGAAAGAAGGGGAGACGGGGAGGGAAAATCATCAGTGAGAATACATTTCCAAAAACTCAACACTTTTATTTACTGCTTCCCTGAAACCACAATGAATCACACTCATTTGTGTTTTCTAAAGGTAAATTTCCACAGAACCAACATATTACTGAACACCATAAATAGCAGCATAAAATTCGAGGACCAGAATTTTTTACAAAATTGCCTGTATTACTCCAATTTTTTAGGTCAAATTTCTAAATGAACTTATTCCCAAAATACTGGTTATTAATAACAATGGAGGAAAACTGAAGCATCTGGTTGAATATAAAACCCTTTCTACATTCAGCTGATGCACAGAGGATACTGATCTAGCATATTGCTGAAAAAATGGCAATAAAAGTGAAGTCCAGCTTAAGCAGAGATTTACTAGTGGGTAAATTGCAACCAACTTTGTCATTCTTTTAAAAGAAAAAAGAATTAATTGAAAGACTACAATTCCCACATTAACACAGTTTATATATATATATATATATATATATCCATGTTTAAGAACTATATATGAGGTAAATAAAAGCCTCTATAAATTCTAGATGTGGAAGGAGGTTACATTAAAGAGGTTACTCATGGTAAGACACCCATGCAAACATAAGGAACAGAGCAGGTGTTGGAGAGGTGAATGCCAGAACTGACCCCTGGAAGGAACTCACAGCTATTAAAAATTCCATATTTAGTTTAGAAAAATAAAAACCCACTCAGGCAATTCCGGGAAGTAGATTTTGCATATTTGTCATGTAAATTGATTCAGGTAAACTAGTTTGATGCCTGTGAAACCTTATCATCACTAAATAGCTTTTGCATGAAATAAAGGGGTTTTTTTTAGCTACCATTGCTTTCCACGTGGTAGAGAACAACCTGCTGTGCAGCTGTAAGGCTGTGCCTACATGTTTAAGATGCTACAGAAATCCCACACTCATTCGTGTCATCATTCACAGGGAGAGAGAGTGCCTCGGTGACAACATACTTGATAACTGGCTGAGTTGTTAACTGTAATAAAACTGTTTGGAACAGAGAGGCCTGATGTTTTTATTAAGCTGGTTCTTACAAAACCATTACTGCAGCAAAGCTATGAGAGTGGCAATTTTTTTCCAGATTATGACACTCTTGAGTGTGGAAACACTGAAATACAGAATAGTAAAAGAGCATCTGTCCTTGAGAGAAAAAAATTATGGGCATAAATAAGAATAACTACATGTGTGTGTATATATACATACACATGTTCTGCATATATAGACACACACTGAATTATTTTCACATGTGCCATACGTGGCTACCAGCTGTAGCTCCAGAATCCTGAGGTTTGTGCAGGGTCTCAGCTGTAGATTGAGTGGGGTTATTGTGCTGTCCAGGAACTCAAGTGAGATGCCTACAAAGGGACCACAGCCTCTGCTCCAGTACTGATTCACACACGAGAGAGAAACCACTCCCTTAGCTGCCCAAATGGGAACAGAAACCCACAGCGGGCTGCAGAAAGACTTCCAGGGAGAGAGCCTGAAGTATTAAAAAGCTTGAAAATAAAATATGCAAAAACTGTGTAATTAAATGTGCAACTTGAAACATACTGAAAATAAAGAAAGGTACTAAAGCATTTAGAAACTCTTCTTGTCACTTCTAAGGGAGTCAATGCCATTAATGTTAAAGGAATTGAAATGGGAAGGTGATAGGCAGTGTTGGAGAACAATCAAGTTTACAGCACCTGCTGAAACCCTTGCTTCACCTTGCACAAATTATTATTTTTGTCCTGCAGTCTTCATGTGCTGAATTTCTGTAATCTAACATGAAAAGGCTCTGAGTTACTAATTTTCAACTGGACAGAGTGGGAGCTGCTTTTCTGATATGTGACATATATCCTGAATAAAGTTCTAAGCAACAAAACCCTAGCACTAATGAATTCTTTCCCATGATTATTTGAATTATTCTTTGAAGATTCTAGAACTTTAGAGTGACTCCCTTAAAAATGCCAGGATGAAAAGCTCGTGAGAAAATCAATGATTCAGTTGGCACAGCAAGGCCACAAGATTACCCTGGAGGTATATTACCTATGTGCAGAACACTGAGGAGAGAGTGCAAAAAACTGCCACATATCAAGCATCTGTACCCCAAAGTAAGTTAATAGAAGGCTAAAACAGTGTGTATTTACATTATCAAAGGTGGTAAGAAAATGTATGCTCTGTCAGGCTAAGATACACTATATAGCAGTCAAATACTGACATTTTTAATTTGCTCAGTCCCCAATATCATTCTTTAATAACTTTATTCTACAATAATATATATGTGAGTGGAAATATGGGCTCATGGATGATTAGAGTTGCACTAGATGCAGTCATCTGTTACACTGAGCATTACTCTAATTCAGCAGTACAATTGACATAAATTGACTCTGCTGTGAATGGACAAAACCACCTCACAAAGAGCATCTCATGGAAAAATAATGTTCTTAAGAAAGCATAACTCTATAATGACACCAACTACCTCAATATCACAGTGAATTTGCTGCATTACTTGTGTATACATTCCTACCCAAACTTGCATTTAGTCTTTAAGATGAGCTTTTTGGAAGCAGGTACGTTTATATTTGCGTGCGTACACACCTGCAGGGAACAGCAAACCAAAATGTGCTTCCAGAAGTGAAATGAATAAGGTTACAATCCCAATCAAAACAAAGAGGTCTGTGGCTGTACAACTCCACCAAGCTGGACACCACACTAGTGAGGTCTCTTGGGAATGCTAATGTAGGGAGAGGTAAAAGAAGCATTAGCCCTTTTTGGTGTAGATTTAATTTTTCTGAAAGAATCTTGATTTAGTAGTGTCCCTGAATAGAGGAAACTCTGCCTAATATTGTAAATGCCAATTATTTTCAAGGCCCAGAAAAATATTCAGCTTTGGTGAGTTTGATACACAGGAGGAAATATAAAATATCTACTCTTCAAAAGCTGATGCGAGGGAGCTTCCAGAGTCAAAGATGAATCCTCACAGAGGTATGATCAATGCTCCCCTTTATTCTCAGATCTTACAGGTTATATAGGGTTTTCACAGGGTTCGTGCACAGCAAGCTACATAATCATTGGTTAGTGTCTGCATATCATACAATATTGTGTTAGTATCCCCTCCTATCTATTGTCAGCAACTTTACTTTCTCATGCTCTTTTCTCATGCTCATTATCCTAACTACTTGTAACTAACTTCCCTAAATGTTACATTCACTCAGGGACAGAACCAGCTTCCCCAAATGTATCACTTAAGGACAGATAATCTCTGCTATCTGTCATGTAGGCTGACTTGTGCAAGCAGGCCTGTACCAGAACATTATGCTCAGCATCTGCAAAGATACTCCCAACAAAAAGCCACAACAAAATGAGGTCTTTTGCTAAGATGACAGCATGTTCTGCCTTCTCAAGTGGGCCTTGCAACAAAGTACTAGTGAGGATAGATCAGTCATCCTTGCCTTTTCCCATTTTCGTCTTTTAGATCAGACTAAGTATTCCATGGTCTGTAGATATTCCAAACACAGATTTAAGTCAGGTTTAAGTCCACTGGAATTTTGTTAGCAGAAAAGGTGCAAGTTCCACAAAATTTTACTTGACTCAGGTGACACAAGTTGTACCCCCAAATATATGAATCTGATTGTCATTTGTTCTGGTAACTTTTAGAAGCTCCAGACTGAAAGGCAAGGTCTACATTCCAGGGCAGCCTATTCTTGCCATCCCCTACCTGCTCCCATCTATCTTACAGCCACGTAGACCAAAAAATCCCACCTAAATGTCTAAAATTAAGATCCCATGTTCCAATGTTTGCATTTTGACAGAAATAATCACTTCTTAGACTTGGTTAATTGATCACCAGTATGGAAAATTATAGAAATCAGCCTGAAGACTTCTCATTTTCCCCTAAATGCTGGAGTTCTGGGTCAGACAGCATTTCCCAGGCTGCACCAACATCACCTCCCTTCTTCTGGCTGAGTGGTGGAATGACATGAGAAGCCTGATCCAGAGAGTAAGATGAATTCATGAAGTACCAAAATACATATCCCATCAGACATTAAAAAATTAACAGGCTTTGGACACAAGCCATACCATGTTCAACCATTAGGCAAAATATTTAACTTTTCCCATGGGAAAAGCAGATCTGTCTTCTCTTCCAAAACAGTTTTGCTTTGTTTTAAAAAGAAAGTGACAGGAAATCTCTCTGTTAAAGATAAAAATGATTGAAACTGCTTTTGCAATTGGTACATATGAATGGGGTTTCATTTTAAAATGTTCTAGGGTTTGCCTCGTTCAGGTTACATGTCTGAGTAAGTTACAAAAAGTCAACTAGAGGATCAGGACCTGATATTACAGTTAAACTGCAATACCTCAGTTTGGGTTGGTTCTCAATTTTCCTTAATAATGTCTTCAACAAAAAGAAGAAATGTCTAATTTTTTAAAAAAAAAAAAAAGGGTGGAGGGAAACCTCTTGTTTTTCTGTTTTGTTTG
This sequence comes from Acropternis orthonyx, assembly GCA_035583155.1. Classification (NCBI taxonomy): domain Eukaryota; kingdom Metazoa; phylum Chordata; class Aves; order Passeriformes; family Rhinocryptidae; genus Acropternis; species Acropternis orthonyx. The sequence goes on along the minus strand of JAWWEU010000001.1, from coordinate 2,687,624 downwards.
CACTGGGTTAAGGTCCACATAAAAGCAATTCCAAAATTAAATTACATTTTAAAAGACAAGTCATTTGGGAAGTCTGCAGATACAAATATTAAATCTTCTCTTCATTAAAGCCACCAGATCATCTATGGAATGATTTTAAGGTACAGAAAACAATATGTAGCATAAGTTGTATGATAAAATAACACAAGCAGCTCAGGTTGACCATAGAAAGAAAAGTCAAGCTGACCAGTCTCACTCCTCACAGCAAGATGAAATATGCTGAGAGACCAGCTTCTCTAAAAAAGAGCCCATGGGACGTTTCATGCCTGCAAAGATGCATTTTTAAAAATTCTATCTGGATAAAACCTATACTATTGGAGGCATCTGATCCATCTCTTGTGTTACTTTCCTACTAAGGATTTATTGGCTGCAAAATATTCCATAAGCAGACAGAATAAAAAAAAGAGCTGTGTCGAATTTAATATTAAGGACCACACTCATAATTATTCTTCTCTTCATAAAAGTTGGTATGCCTGTTTTAACTATGTCTTTTCTCTGTTTTTCAATATTTTCTAGCTTCTGCCTACATCTGCAACAAATTTGGCACATAATGTTCACAGCTTTGTATAAGACTCAAGTGCCTTGTATTCACACTGATGGAGGATATGATTGTGTACAGATGCTTATTTTCACTTTCCAACTAATTTTTCCTTTCCTATCCAGACTTCTTTTGGCAGTGTTTAAAGTAGGAGAGGGGTTGAGAGGTGAAACAAACTAAAAAGGGTGGGGTCTTGGAAAGAATTACATTAAGTGTATGGGAAATAAACATTTGCAAAGACAGCAATTTACTGTTCAAAAAGCAGTGACATTGCCTAGTCCTACTCACATACCTGGGGAGCCTCTGTGTCAGGAACCAACGTGGGATCCAGACATCTGAGCAGCTGACAGAGCTTGGATTTCCCCATGTCCCAGTGCAGGGCCCTTCAGGTCCAAAACCTCCCCTTAATAAATAATTTTACTTTTGACTGTGCATTTATTTTATTAATGGCATAAACAATTTATTAAATTCAGATGAGCATGTACAGCTGGACAGAGCACCAGTCACACCAGCAGCTGGATGGGTTCAGGCAGGAACCAGCCAAAACCCACACCCTGGCACTTGGCAGCACCCCGGTGTCACACCTCTGTGTCACGCGATAACTCGTGAAAGTGCTAAAAGAATGAAGAATGTTATGAGTCTGGATTTAATGACAGAGATCTTATGCTAGCAGGCAGTTTTGGAGAGCACAGTGCTGAGAGCTGTGCTATATTCTCAGCCTTGGAACTACTTGTCTCAGGCCTCCACAGGAGAGGCATGAATTTTTTCCACTCGTCACTTTGATCAGAAAAAGACCCCGAACAGAAAAAATGGGAAATCCCAGAACTGTGATTCTGTTTCTGGGTCCTGCCCGATATGGAGGTTTAGATTAATCACGCAGGCTCAAATTTCCACAGCCTCACTGTCCTGGAGCATTGTGAGTTTTAGTGTGTTAGATCATGTGAGGATCGCCAGAACTTCACAAGTTCCTGGTGCTCTTAAAACCAAAGACTTGATTAAAGGCAGCCTGAAATGAAACCCAAGTGACTAAATAGCAGGTAGCCAAACCCCACAAACTAATTAGTCTTCTACAACACTGTCTAGATGTTGTCCATCTGCAAAAATGGCAGCAAAGTCTTATCCTGAGGCAGGATTATTTTCAGTCACTTATTCAGGCTGTGGAGGGAAGTGGCCGTCCTTGCTTCAAACTTTTATGAAATTAGTGGCCCCAAGGAGAAAGGGAGTCACGTTGTGACATGCCCCACATCCTATTTCACAAACCTCCTTGTTTTCCTTCTGGCCTTCTCAGTTTGGCCATTTTCATCTTTCATAGAAAGCTCCTACCTAGTCAGAGCATCGAAAAAATTGATGTCACAACCAGGGGTTTGAGGGAGCCTTGGAAATTCACTAGCACTACTCTATTTTTATTGCCCCCCTTTTTTTTTTTAATGCACACAAACTACACATCTGGCTGAAGCTTTCATCTCAAGTATTAGGTCTCCACAGCTTCCTGTAAAGAAAATAAATTCTTATGCAGGCCAGAACTTGTCCAGCAGAGTTCAAACTCTTAACAAAAGAAATTCCAGCCAAGGTCAAGGAATACAAAATGAGCCTATGAAGACAGGTTGTGAGTAAGTCAGTAGATCTGAAGGTGATGGATGACATCTATAGGTACCTGTCCTCTGGTTACTCTTGGAAGAATAAGTTTATATCACAGTTGTCAAAGATGAAGCCTTAGTTTAAGGAGTTCATGCTAATCAGGCTATGACTGACATTCTCCTTGGGTCTCCTCCAGTCACTTCGGTAGAGAAACACCACATGAATCTAAGACACTGAGGAATCACAAATGAGGAGAAATCTAAACTGATCTATTTAGGGCTTGCTTGGGGATTTTTACTGGCATTTATTCTGTAACAGCTAAATTTTGTGCTTATAATTTCACACCAATAGGTCACCCCTTTGCCACAGGCCTGATTAGACATGCCACCATTTTTGCAGACAAGCAGACACCCTACAGGAGCTCACAAAGATGTGCATCTCCTTGGGAACCATCAGCTCTCTGTTGTACCAATCCTTAAATCAGCAGATCCCTGCTCCTCCTGCCTCCTCCCAGCCTCATTCTGAAACCTGAATCTCCTTTGCAGATTGACACAGGTTGAATGTGGAGCCTGCAGTCCATGGAGCACAGAGGAGGTGTCCTCAGACCTTTCCTGTCCTACAAGTGTGCACAAGTATGGCTGCTTTTGGGGTCCTTCTAGACTTTTGAAATCATGAACTTCTTTTTCTAGACATGTTGACCGAATGTTCCTATTGACTATGTTTTTACAGCTAATAGATGTTGCTAGGAAGCCATGAGTTCGGTCTTATTGTGCTGCCCTGATTTAATCCAGCTAATATTTTTACTTGCTTACTGGCTTTGTGGGGTGGTTTGTTTTTTTTTTTTTAAATATGGATTTGGTCATCAAAAAAACCCAAAAAACAAAACAAAAACCAAAAAAAAAAACCAAACCACACACTCACTGAATTAAATTACTTCTGGTTTAGGAAGAAGTGAACACACACAGGGAAAGACATACATCTGGAAAATACAGGAAATGCAATTCAAGAGCTCTGAGTAGATGGTTCAAGTTACTTTTCCCAGGTAATTATTCTCTTGCTCCCCTTCAACTCACAGACATTTGCTAACTACAACTTACTAAGTTAGGGACTTTATAGACTTAGAATAGAAACATAAGTCTTTTGAGCCTGTAAAAAAGCATGCCTTCATACCTTCATACCTTCAATTTGCTCTATATACTCAGGAAACATCTCTGTTTTCTTTACAGAGAAAGCAAAGGAAAACAGCTTTTACATGGTTTGCCTGAAACAAATTTATGTCCTCTGCTCACCCTTTATGCTTCTGCTCTTCTAAATTACATAGAGCTCAATTTGAACAATCTGTCTCCTAAAAGTAAGTTTTCAATCTTCCAGCTTTTCACAGTGTTCTATTTCTTTTGATTCTCTGTATCCTTAAGAAATTTAACTAATCCATTACAAATTTCAGTTCAAATAGCTGTGCTACTGCAAAAAGAGTTTGGACTTGTACACCTTTGTCAACTTCCAGATTAAGTTTTCAGTAAATGCAAGTCCATTTTTGTACCAGTGAAAATGTCTGCATTCAGATTTTCTATCGGCCTCTGCATTTCCTGAAATCCTCTAGACTGGTGGCATCTCATCACCTTACAGGGCTCCCAACTCCCAAGACACATCAAGAACAATCATGTTTGCCTTAAGCTGAAGCTAAATATTTCAGCTCACTGCTAAAAATGTCAAGTAATTAGAAAGTAGTCCCAGGAAACAATCTGTATTTGAAAACAATCAGTTTGTGTGTGGCACGGGCAAAGCTTTGTGCCACTGAGCTTTGCTCTGCATGATGACCAGAACCCTGAGCCTCAAATGCATCTCAGAGCTCAATTCTATGAGTCTTAGTCTAACCCCCTGCAAAGGAAGCCAGTGCTTGTTAAGGATGCCTTTAATCCCTTGTGTCAGTCACAGTTGTCCAGATATGATGATAATCCAGGTGTGGACTTCTGCATTTACTGATTCAGCTTGCCCTAAAGCCCCATGGCTGCCAAGCACCAAGAGAAACAAAGTCCTCCATTCCATCTTTTCTTCCCTCACAAATGTATCCCTAAATCTTTTCCTACAGCCTTCCCTTCCCAGTGAGCAAGGATCCCCTTCCCTTTGCAGCAGCCCTGGGATAGGACCCTCCTGCTTGCCCATTTCTTTGCCACTGGCAGACAACTGGCTCAGAAATGAGCCCAGAGTTCCCTTTCCCCTCTAGGACCAAGCTGAGTTGAGTTTCCACAGAGAAGGATGAGGTTGCAGGAAATCAAGAAGGGGTTTTCTCTCAGTGCCCCAGAAAAACAGCAGGCAAGGATCACCAGTCTCAGCATCTGCCCTTTTCAAAGGGAGCCAGTCATGAGGCCAAAAAATCTAAATCATCAGTCTTAGCAGTGCCTTCTCCAAGGGCCAGCCGTGCCCATATGAGTTTCACAAGCAAGGGAAAAAGGCAGGATAAGAACTCATCATAGTCTCAAATCCTCATTTAGTCTGAAGTTTTTTTGTCGGCCTCCTGGTTTCTAAATCTGAACTCTGTTCAATCACAACAAACAACGTGATTCTAAATAATTCAGTAGCAAAAGGCCTCTGTTGAGAAGAACGGAGCTGTTTGAAAATAAGAAATGCCTCCAGTTCCTTTTACATTATATCTTAAACCCAATGTCTCTATTAGCAATGGCTGTATTTCATGAGCTTTTAAGATTGTTACCTCCTTTGGTGGCTTCCTGAACTTGCCACCAGTGTGCCAAAATTCGAAACGCAAACCAACCATGAATATAATCATGGAAGATTCTTGGGATGCCACAGGTATGGGTTTTCTCTAAGCCATTTTTTTGAGAGCTCACATAACCCCAACAGTTCAACATCTGCTGGTCCTGCAGCTCCACAAAGGAAGTACCAACCTGATGCCAACAAAAACATCACTGTTGGCTTAATCCACCCCATCAAGAAACAGCAAAGCTGTGCATTTAAAACTATTCTGGACTCACAGCTTTTGGTTTAGCATTCAAAAATGCCAGAACACACTTAGTCTTCATTCCTAATATTTGGTAAATAGCTTTGCAGATCCAGCTTGAATCTGTGTGTTAGAAGCTTGGCATTGAAATTTCTGAAAATTCTGCCTGTAGTTCTTGTTACTTTAACACAAACCCATGGTTGAGTAAAAATGTGAGCAGTCTAACAAAAATTAATAAATAAAAAAGCCTAAAATGATTAAATTGAGATTTCTGAAAAATAAATGCAGAAGGGCCATAATAAAAAGAAAAAAATTATATCAAATTTTGATATTGAAATTCCACTACTTTTCTCAAAATCAAATTTTATTGACTGTCTGTAAAAATAGCTGTGTTAAAAACTGACTCTGCTAGCCAGGACATTGCTGAATGAAGTGCTATATTACTGGAGGCTCAATTTGATCCAACTCATGGTCACACCGAGGCCAACACTTAAAGCCCCACTCACTTCACAGGGACTAGAACTCAGCACACAGGCTTTGTTAAAGTGTCTGTGTAGATCCCTTAACATTTTGATACGTATGTCTTTCCAGAAATTACTTTTAGCCTTCATTAGAACGTGATATAAATGCAATTAACTGGGATTTTAAGACCGATATTTTTATATTTATTTTTGGTTTTACCTTTTCAACAAAGGTAAGATGTCAGGTTGATTTTATCTGGCTTTACATTCTGCTCTCTGTGCATTTGCACTTTTTTTTCCTTTTCCTTTTACTAACATCTGGAAATGAGCTGCAAGAGGCTGTTTTTCCCCACATGAAGCAGCAGAAATTTCTTTCTGGGCCAGAGAATTCCCAGCCACTGCTGATGGCACTTCAGATGAATCTACACAGGCCAGGACTAACTGATGCCAGCCTGGGAGAGCTGCATTTGTCACCCTTATTCCCACGGTGACTTGAAATCAGCTGTATCCCCATCCTATCAGGTATATTTGCCTGGAAACAACAAATTCGACCTGGACTTCTCCCACACCAGCCTTTCTTCTGCTGTCACAGCCTCCCTTTAATTCCATCTGCCTGATGCACCAGTAGTGTCCATTGAAAGTGTCACTTCCTGTTCCCTGGCAGGCAGCCAAGGATAACTATTGCTTTATAGCCACAGTGCAGACAATATTAAAGGTGCACTCTCTCATGGCTCTTACGAAAGCAATCGCTGTTGGAACCACCAGTTCTTCAGAGCTGCCAACAAGCCATAATGGAAGGCACACTGAGAGAGGGAATACATAAAAACAAAAGGGGAGTCACTGCCAGCAATTAAAACACTCCAGGCTGGGCATGGATGGCAGGTCAAAATAAAGGTTGGCTGCCACCGTGGTGTGACCAGACCTGAAAATTGCTACCAAGCATCCCAGAGCACTGCGTGTTTTCAGGCAGAGAGGTTTCTGCTGCGGTGTGTCTTCTGAATGGATACCACTGTGTTTCCATCTCTCATTTTAAGAATGGGAGAAAATTGCTCCTTTCATGACAGTCCTACTGATCTAATTGCCATTTTATAAGACATCCAAGTGACAGTCACTGATGCAACATTAAGGCACTCTGAATATATCCCTTCCTATACACAGCGAGGAAAGAACAACAGAAAACAAAAAGTGCCAATGAGATAATTTAATTTGCATCTCCGGTTACTGACATTTCCATAGCAACTTCATTAGGAAGTCATTCATTTTAATGCTCCTGCTTATGTTTTGTTCACAAATCCTTGCTCAGTCCTCCTTCAGCGGTGGTAATTTTCAGGAAAGTTTTTTTTGGTGCAAATCAAAGAAGTCCCTCGGAAACAGAATGACAAAGCCTGAGGATCCATTTTTTACTACAAAAAAAAAAAAAAAAAAAAAAAGGAATGCACGTGCTTTACCTTGAGGGATTATTCAGATCATGATTCATGAAGGCATTTAAGCACATGCTTCACTCCATCCAAGGCAGGGCATTAACTTACTTGACTTTCACCTGAATAGGCATCAACATGAGCCAAAATATGTTCTTGAATCAGGGCCTTAAAAAAAATCTGTCAATCATCACTTACTATACAGGTCTATGAAGTATTAATGCACCGAGGCCAACACAATAAATAAATGAAGCCAATAACGTACAAACTGTTACAGGCAACTAAAGTAACTCAAAACATATGAGTTTCCTCATGATCATAAACTAAGCCTTAGTTTTTGTATGGTATATATACATCAAGGTCTTTCCTCTCTCCTGTTATTTGAGTATCTTGGTAATCATCCCACCTCAGGAACTGAAAATGTTGCATAAAATACATGGGCCTTTTTAAGACTCTTGGATTGAAGTCAACATTTTATCTTGGAGTGGAAGCTTAAATCATCTTCTCTGAAAAGTCTATTCCTTGTACTTACAAAATATAATTTTCTTTTCATCATTGTTCCAAAGAGCTAAAGATGCATAACAAAATCACTGAAAATTTCCTGCAAAGAAATCATAAGGACAGCCCTGCAAGTAAACAGCAACACAACTAATGTAATCTCTCTCCTACAATCTAAGATGAGGAGATCCAAATTCTTTCCCCAAATGATTTAGCTGGGAACAGACTCAAATTAACAGATGGCAAAAGCCAATCTCATTACAGGATGAAGCAGATAAAAGCAAAAGTCCAGTATCTGAAGGATAAGGAGAAAACATAGATGAAGGTCTTGAAGCTGTTGAAAAGCCCCAGCCAATCTCTGCATGCTGCCTACAGAAATACATGCATATATATTTTTATATGTATATAAATCAACAAACACCTGCTTTTATAGCAACATCCTATAGTTTTAAGTCTGTCTGCTATGTTTGAATGTAGGTTCTAAAACAAGCTTAAAAAGGAAAAGGAAACGTAAGACATTTACTGATCTAACACAGCATGAGGATACAGGAGATAGTTAGAATTGTTGCTTTTGAAATATGCAACCAAGTAAACCAACATATTCGTGTAACTGCTATAAATGTGGACTTGTGTTCTCAGACATTTTTTCCATACCTCGTGCTTTCCAAAGTGCAGCAGTTAAGCAGGACAAAGCCTTAATCTAAAGTAATGCAGAACTGTAAATCAAAGACTTCTGAAGAACTGCAATGAGCTTTCTCCCGAATTAGAGGGTGGTTCAAATTGAAGGATCCAGATCCAAAACCAAACAACCTGTTTCTTCATGCTAAAAACAACCTCTGTAATTATACACAGCTGTTTAATTCCTCTTTCCAGTAGGTGCCATTCCTAGGAGAAAATCTTAGGGAAAGAGATTTCTCCCATTCCTAAGATGTACAGCAAAAGTTACTTCCTACTGACTGTATGAAGCTAGCACTGACGTTCTAGAAGAGCACTGCTGAGCTCTTTCAAAGAGCACATACTAACACCTGAGAATTTCCTGGAAGGCTGTTTAACAACTGACACACAGAAACTCAGGAGAAAAACTGTTCCAACTATTCCACACCTCTTTCACTTTCTATGAAATGTTATGGTTAAAAGATTGCTTTAATAGCTCTGCTTTGATTTATTTACCCTCTCCCATCCCTTATGACTACCTTGTTATGATTCATTCCGACTCCACAACATTTCATCAGTCATATTAGCTCAGAGCACAGCTGTATTTCAAGCAGAGATTTACATAGAGGGCACCAAATTTCTCAGTGCCAGGATGCAGGGGGTGTCCTACATGCACATTCCACTTGGGCTGCAAGGTCATCCAGTGCAGGGGCTTTTCTTCTCCAATAAAAACAAACAAACAAACAAAAAGAAAAAAAAGAGAAATGTTCAGGCTGCCCTGGGACAAGGCTACTTGTTTTCTCCATTGTGACAGTCTGACATTTATGGGATGTAAGTATAAACTGCATGACATTATACTATGACACAGTATAGCACGGAGCAGGAATTTATGTCCTCATCTGACATAATCTATGTGCTCGGTTTTAAGCTGGGGAAAACACACACTGATGATCCTTGTTAAAACGTGATGGCTCTGGAGAAGGTATTTCCCTGTCTTGTACCACTTTTATCCCTACCTAATTATGACAGTTGCTATTCAAAGGGCAACTTGCATTCCATATAACCATTGCACTGGTATCTCAGATACTATGTTTTGGTAATTATCAATTAATCAATGCTCATTATTCTGTAGAAATCCTTGTCATAGAAAAACAACACCCCCTCCCTCCCAAAACAAACAAACAAACAAACAAAAAAAACCCAAAAACCAAAAAAACCCCAGATGAATGATCAAATGAAAATTGAAAACAATAACTTCTGTCTCAAAGGATACAACGCCTCCCAGAGGAAGGTTGTAAATACAGTTAAAAATGGAACTGGAATAGAGTAAAACCTGGGCTAATGATGAATTTACCTGTAGATTTTCTGTCACCTTCAGTATAACCTTGATTTTCCCACACCTTACCCATAAGGAAGAAGGAATTAATTTTCTTATATCTGAAGCTTGTTTTGCCTCTTGAAAAGTGTGAGGAAGCTGCAGGAGGAGCAATCTGACATAGCATAGCATGACTAGTCCCTGCAGAGAGCCTGCAATAATCTAGGCAAAAAAGTTAAAAATGCATTTATAATAGATACAAATTTGGCTTTATGAAATTAAACCCCCCCCCCATGAAATTTTTAAGCCTCAATAAAGCTACATGTTATAAAAGTGATAACAAAAACTTGAAGAAAAATTATTACAGAAATACAAAAAAAAAAAACCCACACCAGAAACTTCAAGCTTACCTGTTTTAACCATTCTCCTGAAAAAAAAAATAGATTGATCTTATTTAACTTTTCTACAAAACGTTTTGCTTTCCACAAGATTTAATTTTTTAGCAGAAGGTACTTCAAAGAAACATTTCCGAGCACTGTTAATGACAATTTATAGGGTTTGACAAACAGTATTTGTCTTGCACTTCAAGTTTCCGTGTCATCAAGAGCTGCCGTGACACAGATGAGCAATAAAATAAACAGAATTACTTCAGAATTGATCCTGGTTTTATAAAGATTTATAGATTGTTAGCAATTTTTCAAAAAATGCATCTTTCAGAGAGAATTCTAAAATGCCACAACTTCTAAGCAGTGCCAGCTGTTTTGAAAAATACATTTTGTGATGGTTTAAGTTTAAGGGCTAATAAAAATATATATTCTGGAAGAGGGAGAGCAAGCAGAGAACCTCTGCCCTCTCTCTTTTGTCATGGATTATTGCAAAAGGGGTGGGTAAGAGTGGTGCTGGGGCTCACCGACATCCAGGCAGAACCAAGTCCTCCTGCCAGACAAGGTCATGTGGATGCTCTCACAGAAACCGGAAAGAAGCAGATTTTTTCATTGCTAGAAATTTCAGCATTTGCATTGGATAATTTTTTTAATTTGAAAATATTCTAATTCAGACAAGATTCATTTCACCTAAGTCATAAGATATTTGAACTGTGAAGTAACCAAACAACAATAACTAATGACACCTTTTTAATGAGTAAATTATGACTTTTTTTGTCGTTACTTTTTCTTCATTTCTTCTTGAAGGCCTTTACTGGTTGGAGAACCAAGGTTCTGGCCCATAGGTTTTCCCCAAGAGCACACTGTATCAAAGATTAAAAAAAAAAAAAAGAAAACCAGATTCAATTATACTGGGAAGAAAAGATGGTTATTTATTTTGATTATATGAACATCAATTTTTCTGGCTCCTGCTCATTTGTTCTCCATATTCAGGACTGGAATGCAGTGGAGTCCATAGCAGAGTGATGAAGTGGTCCTTTATGGCATCCTGAGTGACAAGAATTCCTGTTATCCAGGCTGGACCTTCTGATCTGACCATAGCTCTGTGTAAAGCTCAGGGCTTCCCTTACACAGACAAAATCAGAAAAACAAAACAAACCCCAGATCCATCTCTATTTTGTTTCCAGTGAACTCTATCTCTTTAAAGTAGAGATGACTATTTTTCCAGAAAAAAAATAAATACTCTGCTTGGAATTTATTTACTTTTAGGTGACATTGGCAGAGAGATTATGCCCTTGAAAATGAAATTTCCATTTGAAGCACAGCAAAAATTAAAGAGTTCTTCACTTTAACCTTCTTCCTACCTTGAAGTGAAAAAATATGTCTGTAAAGATACATTCTCAGTAAAAATCTGAGTTACCCAAACACTCTCTTTTTAGATGTCTGGGCTTCTCAGACTCATCAAGCTGTTTCCTTCTGTGTTTTCTGGCACACCAAGGCAGAAATCAAACTGCCTTTCTTTCATTTGGAAAACAAAATGCACAAATTTTCTATTTTATTGGAAACCTTGTCCTTGCTCTCCCCAAACTTCAATGAGAAGCCCTTTGACACACAATACCCCCATGTGTTAAACATAACAGGGCAGGCAGACCACGGATGGCCCTGTGTCAGACCCTCAACACACCCCTGAGTCTCCAAAAGGAACCTGATTCTCTTTGTCTGCGAGTGCTGATGTCATGAAATGGTTATAAGGAAGAATAATACCATCAGAACTGTTTATTTAATTAGTAACAAGGGTAAAATCCCACTAATGCCGCCTGATCAAGGGTCAGTTTGAGGGGTCTTTATCGGAGTATGGGTAGCCTTCAGTGGCTGGGGCTTAATAATAATCTCTAGACTTCAATTTCCTACTAATAAAGGGTAATATAATGTAGGGTAAGCCCTCTTATTTGTTCAGATCTTTTTAACCACTGAGGAGCTAATATGCAACAACTGAACAAACAATGGCCACACAGGTTTCAATTTTAGAAGCACAGATGACCCCTGATGAAAGAAATAATCAGTCAAGCTCTGAGGCAAGGATGGAAAGCTAGCTGGTAAATGCATTTTTTCTTTCCTCTGTGCACCAAGAGAAAAGTAAGTGACTCTTAAATAACCATATATAATGTTAAGTAAATGTGCCTGAAAACGACTGTGAAATTGTTACATTACAAAAATGCTGTGGCTGTCAATGAATTTGTGTTGGTAAGTTCTGAAGTTCTGATAACTTTGCAAGTGTATTTTACTAAACAGAGTCTGTAAAAAGCTCTACAGCTGATAGTGTTGTGTATGTGAGGGAGTTGCTGAAGTCTGAACATTGTCTCTGTGCAATTTTAACAGCACCTCAGCTCACTTTGTTGTTTACTCTCACACACACTATGCCAAATATCTGCTAAAATTCAGTTTTCCTCAGGAAACCCTGGTCTGTGCAAAAGGGAGGCTGAAACACAAAAGATTTTCCACACAATGGAGAAACACCACTTTGTCCTCTTCTTTAAATACTAAAGTCTGGATACTGCCATAGCCTCCAGATGTCAGGGCAAATTTCAGCATCAGTGCAAGACAGCAGAAACATGTACAACACACCCACTTGCTGGAGAGGGAAATTAATTCTCCCTAATCCAGGATTTTTAAGGATATGTTCCCAAATTTTTCTTCTTAGAGCTGCTGGTGTTTTGCTTTCTGCATGCCCACAGGTTTTTGAGTTTGGTTGGCAATCCTTTGCTTACTCACCATTCCCTGGATGTCACCCATCCCATCTCTCCACTTAATTTGCCATCTTCTAATTTGTGTGGATGGTTGTTTTGACAGCAGCTCCCTCAGGAATGACCCTGCATTCCCATGTCAGAATCTTAATCCACTGAGGTTTTTTCCCCTGGGGGAGGTAATCAATACTGAGAGTCAGATTTATGTACCTCTAAAAGTATTAGTTATGAAATAAACCTTAGAGATGGTGCCATGCTATCAGGAAAGAGATTTGACAAAAACAATGTTTCTATGCTTCTCAGGCTAGAATAAATTTGAAGGCAAAGTTAATAAAATCAAAAATTGAAAATATTTGCAAATATAGTGTAGCATGATACTCTGTGCCAGATTCCTGTTATGTGTGTATTGAAACAAGGAGAAGCAAGTTAAAGAATATGGTCTCCAGTGAATAGGAAATGTAAATCCTATTAATGTTTATAGGAATTACACCTACGCATTTAAAGGGTAGTATAGAAGACCTTTAAATCGATTACCTGACAAATGACTACCGAATGAGAATAACTTTTACTAAAGCACTATGTTCCTCTATTTCAGACTCTAAGTTTCATGGATTTTACAGTCATTGAAGCAGTTTGTAAGGTTATAAAACAAGACATATGATATATAGCAAAGGAAAACAGCACAAAAACCAGTATTTACCAAAATAATAATAATCACTGAAAACTATGGTTAATTCAACATGAACAAAATAAGTGGCAATATGGTTGTCATTAACAGGCAGGGGCATTATAGAGTGGTATATACAGCTATTTAAAATGCCAAAGAAATTAAATAGCAGTAAAGCTGTATAGCATCTCTGAAAACCTGCACTGGGCCATTTTGAAAGGTCCAATATTGGTATAAACTACACTTGGATTCTTCTTTCTGTGCAAAGAGCAAAAAACCTGTTGCACGTGAGAGAAAGGGAGAAGGGCACAACGGTATCAAATCTCTTATTCACCAGAAACATAATCTGAAGGAATCTGATGGAATCCAATGACTCTGACAATCACATACTTACCTGCCAACATCCTCTAATGATGCAGAATTCTCAGCATTTCATTCTCATTCTCCCCTTGCAGCAACAACGGAAACATTACCTAGAATATTGGTGGGAGCAAATGCCTTGCCAATCTCTTCCAGAAATGTCTGTGATTCCAATAAATTATGACATAATGAGAACCTCGATTATTTCAGACAAAGTTATCGACAGGATGCTTGAGGGTCCACACCCACTTCAACCCTTTAGATAGCACAGGCTGTCACAGCAGTTTGCTTTCTGTCCTTTTATTTCATAAAAGTTTTTGGTATCAGCTTCACTTTTCCCTTATCCCAACTGCCCTCTTTCACATCTTTGGTTCCTACACACTGTGGATTTATGGCCTGCATTCTGACTAGTTTCCACTATCAACATTTTGCCCTCTCATCTTCAGATTTGATGTAACTGCTGGTGAGTGAGTGACCTGCAGTTGGATTCCCACCCTCCAGCCCTCTGTTGATGACAAGCAGGAAGCTTTCCCAGACTGATCCTCAGCCAGCAATGATGGAATAAAACTGTAACATCATCTTCCATCCTTCCACAGCTCCTAAGTCCTTTCTGCTTAATTTTTCACTGTCACTGGCATGGCACAGACACTAACTCCCTGGATTGGAAGACATTGCATGGCAAATTAATAATGAACTAACTAAAGTAATTAGCTAAGAACTAATTGCATCCTATGCCCCCAAATGCTGCAGTCAGACTTCAAAAACAGGCACAGTCAAATAACATCAAATCATAGGATTAACAGGGAAAAGGAAAAAAAAAAAAAATAAAACTCAACCCAAAAAAATATGTCTTTTCTCAATCTTGATTAATAAAATAATATGCATATCTATTCCTTGACAAAAAGCAAATCCTTTGGTCACATATAAAATAGAGAAATTAGGTATTTACTCACAGCACAACAGAACATGTTTCTTACATGTAATGCTTGTACATAAAAACATCAGGTGAGGGTTGAGTTGGGCAGGTCAAATAGATATCCAAATTGAAAGGTCCTATGTAATTTGGACTGCAAACCTCTGCTTTTCAAATTGTTGACTTTCTGTGATGCAAAATGAAATAAACATAAAGTCTTTAGCCTGTATTGCTTACACAATCAGATCATTAGATAATTAAAACAACAAAAGCCACACAGGAATATTAGCTGTAGATGTAAATCAATTACTCTAGAAGCAATTACTTTGGATCTAAATTAGCCAGGGTTATATGGGAGATATATAATATTTAATTTGCTGTATGGCTCTGGCACAAATCCAGTCAACAGCAGCAGCAAACAAAAGTGACTACTTCTCAGTCAAGGTAAAGAACAACACAATTACTCTGTATTGGTGATTCCAGCTCTAAAAGCAAAGCTGTAATTAGTATTGCAACAAGTTATGACTTGGAAAGAAAATTCAGCTACTTTGAATGAGAAGAGCTTATCAGGAGGCAGAATGAAGACTAGTCTGGGGAAATCATCTTATTTCTTCTAGATCACATGGGTATTCTGTTACCAGAACTCCTGCTTGGTTTTATCTCATCATTTTGAAATGTTGCAAAAAGGGCAATAGTTCCTGTCTTTTTGAATGGTGAGAGAGGACACCTGGGCAGGTCGGTCTCAGGCTGCTGGCTGAGGCACATGCCCACACAGACTGTCTCCCACACACAAGGTCTTGTCTGGCTACAAATGAGCAACCAGAGAAAACTCCCCTGAACTGGAAATCACAAGTGCTTCTTCTGACACAAAAAGCTTCATCTACTTGCTAATGGCAAAACTCACTGCAACACTTGGTGTTTTCTCTTTTCCCAGACTGGAAACTGGGACCTTTCTCCTACCATTCTGGGATCTGCTGCTCTGCACCCAAACCACTCAGTCTCTGCCCTAGTCAGGGCAAAGCCTCTGGAGCACCATGGATCAGTGTTACTCAGGGTTCAATATATGGCCAGCTGCTTTGGGCAGTGTTTTCTGTTGTTACGGAGGATATTACACAAGGTACATTCTGGCACTTTCAGAGGAAGTATTTGCATTTTCACCTGCATCTTAGTCCATAGCTATGTAAAAACATGGGAGTTTTTCCTCAGCCAGTCACCCAGGTCTGGCAAAGTGTGCTCCGTCCTGGTTGCACAGCCCAAGAGCACCTGGGAAAATGTTCAACACCACATTCAGAGTCATTTTGCATGGGCAGAACTGCACAGTGACTGGATTTACTCCTCTAAAAGACATCAGGGCACCCCCCCCTCAAAACGAGCTGTGGCTTTAAGAGCTCTGATGTTTGGCTGACAAATGCCACTCCTGCTTCAGGAAGAGAAGTCTCTGTCTTGGTGACCATGGAGAGCACAACCCTGAAGTACAGCTGGTCAACATCAGAGCAGGCAAAATGCACTTATGTTAGTTGTGCGACAGGAGAACCTCTCACGTGTCCCAAAGCACTTCAAAAAGCTACATCATGCATTTCAGATAAATTAATTTTCATGTCAGGCCAATACAATTCTGAAGTCACAGTTAAGCTTTTACTTTTTGGAGGAAATCCCAGTGACAGGCAATATGAAGCTTGATTTTAATTATCCCTTGTAGTGAAAGGAGGAGGAGAAAGAAGGAGGGTTGAGGTCTTTGGTCATGGGGAGAGAAGGTAGTAAAACGCTATGAAAGGAGAAGGGTAATAGCTGCAGCTAATCAAAACTAAAATTGCTCAAAATACCATAAGTAGTTCTAAGGAAACCTCAAATCCTACTTAAGAACTGAAAATAGGGTGAAACTGGTGCTTGGAGCTGTTCCGAATCTCTTTGTTCTGCTAAATTGATTTTCTTTCATTGTACATTTAATCTGCCCCTCTGTAAACAAACACTGGGGTGAGTAAAATTCCAAGACAGGATAAGGAGGCAGAGAGCTACAGTTTGGGGAGTAGGTCTCTCCAAAGCAGTAACATCAAGAAAAACTTTGGAGAACTAGCCGCTTTTGACGCACTAAATAAAATAACCTATTAAAGCAGTGGGACAGGAGATTTTGTCATGCCTGCACCTTGGCCCCCACCGCTGCCCAATGAAGGGAGTCACAGCACAGAGACCCCATCCCTGATCTTGTGCAAGTACTGGAAAAACAAATTACTGAGCTAGTAATGTGAGAGAAAGAGCAATTAAATTTTCCCCCCTTTTTTTAATCAAGGACTGTTTTGCCTTGGGGGCTTGGAGGGATAGGAAATCAGGCTTTTCAAGCTTTAGCAGAGCAGGCTTTGGAAAATATCTGTAACAGACATCCCTGTCCTTTACAGATTGTGCTCTGCCCTTTTTCCTTTCCCTCATGGCACACGTGTAGGGAGATTTGTTAGACCTTAAACTTGTCACAAATGTAGTTGCTAACAATTTGCTCCCCTGTTCAGATGCTCTCACGATTGCTTTCTCCAGTAATTACTCAGTGGGTATGTCACAGCAAGCTCCATAAGTTACAGCTAATCACTCTTAAGTGCTGGAAGCTGGACTGTATTTGTGCAAAGAAACAGCAATCAAATACGGGAAGCAGATGGCTGTTTCTTGTCCTGTTACCACACTGAGCACAACAGATTAAGCCATGATGGATTTATCAGCACTGATGGATACATTAACACCATATGCTTTTATAGAATAAATAGCTTTTGACATTTCGTCATAACTTCTGATGCCCCAATTTTTTAAAAGCTGGTTCTTTTGAAATGAAAACATAGATGTTTCCAAAAAAAAGCCTGTAGGTTTTGCTATGTTCTCCATAAAAGTTGCAGTTCAGCACCTTATATTAGATGAAGTATGTGATTAAAACTTCAGAAATAGTCTAAGAAATCCATAGCATTTCTTTCAACCATAAATTAAATATTCACTTCTCTAGAAGCTTTGTGACAATCAATTCTTATAATTGATAAATGCCAGTATTTTATACTGATGAAAGTATTAGCTCACTTGCCATATCTCAAGAATCACGTATAACATTATGCAAACAGCAATAAAGCAAACATAAGTATCGTAAACCTTTCCTTTCTGATTTATAGCCTGATCTGTAGGCTAGGGGAATGCACTTGAAGGTTTAACCAATATTTTGCAATCCTAGCAGAAACTATGCCCTCTGATTTTTCAGAAGTCCTCATCTTGTGAGATGAGGAAGGGATAAAAAAGTAAGCAATTTTCTAGGAATGTGGATGTCAGCTGCCCAGGCTGCTGTCAGTAAATGAGCAGCTGAAATGTATAATGGGTGCATTTGTGCACTGACACAGCAGCCACTTCAAACCAGGCTCTGAACAGCTCCTGCACACAGTCATCATAAAAGGGTGATCAATAGGTATTCATTTCTATTCCTGCTGCCTCTAGAAAAGCAGAATGCTGGCCGCTTAAATCACAGTAAAAGTGTTAACAAAACCATGTGCTTTCTGGGGATAATAGGTGTTTTTGGTGTTTCTATTCAGTAGTTCACAGTAGTAGAAAACACACATAAAAGCCTATTCAGTGTCATCAATCAAAACCAGCTGCATGTGTGTGCGCACTGCTGCACCTTTCCCATTCCTCCCCTCATGTACTTAAGTTCCTGTACAGGTCATCAGTTTGGCGTTTGTTAATTGCTCGTCTGCAGTCTAGGTTTTAATCACCTGATCCATCAAAAGCCCTTCTTTCCCTGCCTATATTCATCTTGTCAGTTAGTGACATTTTTTGTAATGAAAGCAGTAGATCTATTGATAGCATCCCTCAACAGAGTGGAAGACATCCTGCATTAGCTTTGTCTTCTAAACCAGCCTGTTCTATTACAATTGACCTTCTCTTCTTGATTACCACACAAATCATAGTCCTCTCCCCGCTCCTCCCCCCTGTCTCTTGGAGTATTTCTTCTGTAGCTGTTCAATTGCCTGACGGCAGCTGGTAATTGGATTCACATTTGGAGCACAGCTTTCTACGTACAAGTCTGGAATAACTCAAATCGGAGCCTGGCCTAGGGCTGAGGCCATATGTTAAATTCAGATTTGCGTCTGTAAGATCTGGAGCACCCTGACAGGGGTATAATCCACTTAACGGCACAAAATCCTGTCCTATTTGGAACCTGCTCTTCTTTTCTTCTCTGAAGTGAAATTCCATTTCGCTACTCTTTTAAGGCATTAAGGGCAAGGCAATTTCATTACAGTAACTTGGTGAAATGTAAAAGTGATGTTACGTTGGCAACTTGTCTTGACTCACTCTGGGTTTCAGGAAACAATGGAAGCAGCTTCAATTATGGTAACACAATAATTAACCACCATGAAAAAACTAAAACCCAACCTGACAGTACGCTTTGTGTATACACTGCACCATTTCACGTGGTGTCTCCAGAGTCTGAGACCATCAGGACCAAGCCCAGTGTAACCAAGTTGCTACACTGAGAATCAAAAGTGCAGTTAGTGGTGTCAGCTGTTACTACACATATTACATTATTTCAGAATCACTTTAGTCACCTAAAGTTAAATAACAGAGAGATGAAATGCAGTCAGATTCATGCTGCTCCAGCTATGAGGATGTGTGATTTCTCCCTTTGTGTTTCTCAGGCCCTCACACAACTAGCCCCAGATTTCATTCTCACCTGCAACCTGTTTAGCCCCTGTGGTATAACAGAAATGAGCAGTTTCTTTTAGCCTAGGCACTCTGCTCAGCTCTGACTCATAAATCTAACTCTGCCCCTAGCCCAGCAAAATACCTAATAGCAGACTCATGAGTCAAGTTTCCACTCTCCTTCCTGATAATGCCATCTGAACCTCTTCTCACATGAGCTTCCTCCAGCCTAAGCCATAGAAATACCATTAGTCTGACTGTGCTAGTGCCAGAGCACACCCCAGTCCCAGAAGAGAACACCTCTCAGTAGCCCTAAGGAATAGCATAAGGGCACTTAGTTCACACACTTAAGAGTCAGCCAGCCTCCAAAATGAATGCAGACTGCTTATGTGTTGTGTTCTCTGGCTCTTCTGAAGCTTTCTTAACACCAGCTGTCTCCCAGGGCAGTTGCTACACCTAATCCTGGACCTCACTTAGTGTTAGCCAAGTTGACTTTACCAGCTGAAGAAGTAAATATAACACCTACTGATGATGATTCTTAGCAATTTCTCCACCCAGGACAAAACAAACTCCAAGCTGTGAAAGCACGAGTCCCAAAAAGAGTTGAGAAATCAGGCTCGGGTGTTGCTATATCCTCTCCATTAAAGCATTTTCTTCTGAAATCAGATCATTACTTGAGTTGCTCAGAGTATGCCAGTTTGAGACCAGGCCTCCACCTTAACACCTCTCTTTCTGCTGCCAGAGAGCTTTGAAAGTTCCTGTGCTGCCTGCCAGGTGTGTGGCTGCATAGGAGGAGACCAAAGGTGCCTTCCGTGCCTTCACAGCTTGTCAACGGATAAAAGAACCAGCCTGAGGGAATTCATTTCTGTCTCTGCATCTTGCAGAATATCAGAGAAGAAAGATGTCATTTGAAGAAAATAATTTAAAGTTTTGACATTTGACTGAGGGGTCATTTCATACCAGCATGGCAGCTTTAGAGTTTCTGGTGATAAAGCACCTGCCTGTGATGTGGAAGATCTGGGTTATGCTTCCAGCTGTGCTGGATTCAGAGCAAACTGGGAACACAAGGGCCTCTGACGTACCTGTGAAACGTGCTCTTGCTGCCCTGTCAAGCAATCAGCTTTGCTGCTCCATTTTTCCATAAGAAACTCTTCTGTGTTTAGCACGATATACCGTACGTGCACTCTCTTCAATCCTTAGTGCGTTGCATGAAGTTCAAAGCAGCGCCTTGAAACTGCTCTCGCCCGCAAAGGTTTAACTCTCCCTTTTCAAGACCTACATTTTCTCGCCAAAAATATCACTCAGAGTAACACACATTCCTTCAACAACATTCCTTTTGACAACTTGTCATTTTCAAATGTCCTTTTTCCATGGAAAGTAGTTCTGGAGCAACACACCACCTCATGAATCAGCCAAAATTAGCCAAAGTACCACCAGAAGAGGAGAAGAACTAGAAATGGGTTAAAGTTTGTGTCTTCTCCCCTGACAGCTCCTGCATCAAGTTGATCACCTCCTCCTCTTTCATTACTAAAGATCTGAGCTATAGGTTGATAATGTTTGGCTCATTCTGACATTACATATTTGCATGAAAAAAAAATAAATTAAATTATTTACTAAGCTTACAGAATTCAATTTATCAACAACTTTTGATGATCCTGAAAACCCTTACTTAGAAAAAAAGAAAATTGCCATCATCTCCACTTTCAGTGTTCCCATCATGAGAAGGATCTGATAAAGTAGCTGTTGGCTCCATCCATGGTGTCATGTAGAACACAGCTCTTCAAACCACAAGAAATTCCCTAATAATCTTTGTACTGCCAATTTCTAACTTTTTTCCCACTTCTTTGCCTCTGGGACTCAGTAAGTAAAGTCTCTCCCTACAGTTTAAATGCTGGTGATGGCCTGATTTCCTCAGCTCTACAAAGAGGGTCCAGCAGTAAGCAGAATTTATCTTTTCACCTACAGCTATCCTACGAATAAAATGAGATTTCTTCTGCACTACCTGACCGAAAGTGTACTGGAACAAATGGAATCTGTCTATTTCTGACAGGACTGACACTTTTTGTGGTAGATCTTGTGTTGGTTACTTTCCCTAGAATTGCAGTTGCTAAAAGTTGGTCATAAGTAAAAACCTCATCTTCAGTTACCACTCACTTCGGGAACTTCTACCACCACCTCACCCTGTGAGTCTTAAAATGTTACTCAAGTGATCTTCAAGGCCATTAAAATGACAGAAAAAAGAATCTTTTTCTTCCATTCCTCCTACTATTTTACAGCTTTAAACTCTTGGCAAGCTGAAATGCCCTCCAAATCAGGATTAAAGTGGCCATTTCTGGCCATGCACTGATGGAGAGCCTCTTCACAGGTGTTGATCGACTTTCACCTTGCAGCAGGAGGTTGGAAAGATCTGACAGGCCAAACCAAAAGGGACCAAAGAGCTACTTCAGATTGAAGGCTGTGATTCACCTCCTCACAAGTCTTCTGATTACAAGTCTACTCACTTGCCCAGACATTTCCATCAGGTTTTTGGACTGGAAGAACTAGAAATTGTTTCAGTGAAAAACACATAAAAAGCACAGACTCACTTGAGACAGATTATTTCTCTCTTGCTGGTCATGCAAACAATTGGAAATTAGAGAATACAGGTGCTACCATCTCTATTATTTTGTTTGTAAATTTTGTCTTAAATTTGCATTACAATGTCTCTACTAATGTAACTAAACCATAATTCAGTCTGTGGTAAACAAAAAACTGTCAATACACTTCCAAAAAGTGCCTTACTGCACTTATCTCAGTCAACATTTATTCTATGAAATGTAATCAGGATGTTAAATGTTTCTTTCTGGAAGGTTTGAGATGCCATATTTTGCCATCTGTTCTAATTATTTTTTAATAATTTGGCAGATTTTGCTTTTGTTGCCGGACTACAGAAGCAGATTTCACCGGTCTGAATCACATGAAAAAATAGGAAAGTTGGTATTTATTTCAAAACTGCAACATTAAAGAATCACATACCAGTAGGATGCAACTAGAGGTCTGGAACATCCAGACTAGGGAGATAAAGTAGACGGAAGTCTTCACAATTCTCTTTTGGATGACATAAAAGTGAGGGGGAAAAAAAGCAAACCCAGATAGGTGCTGGCATTAGCTCTTGTGCAGAATATTTTTAATTTCCTGGTTTATTTTCTTGAAGAACTCTAAATGAATTTTTCAGGTTATTCAGCTCTTGATCAGAGAGTATGAGACCCTCACCCAGGCCCTCTATGGCACAGAATCATTGTCACCCTTTCTTAGATACAGGGAATAAGACAGAAAGCAATAAACTACTTCCCTGAGGTCACATGGGACATCTGAAGGAAAGCTGAAGACAGCACACAGTGCTTGCCAGATCCAAACCGGAACATCAGGGATTATCGTGGGATCTCTTTGGAACAGTCACTACAAATGAAGCTGCACTGGTTTAGGACATATACAACTTACTGACATATTGGATAGAGTGCAATGCAATGGCTTGCCTACCTGCTTGGTTAGAAAGTCCTAGTGCTGTATAAATGCTAAATGATAATATTAGGCTACTGGAGAAGTATAGGAAGCAGGATGATCCAACATGAGTTGGTATTGAAGAGTGTGTAGCAGATTGCCCAGTTATTTATTGTGAAGATAACTCAGTCACTTCAACCTATCTCATCCAAAACCACTGATTTTGAAGGAGAAAAGCAAAGCAAAACAAAAACAAAGCCCCAAATCCAATTGGAATTTAAGAGCCAAGTCATGAGCTCTGATCCAGTTTCTGACACTGTTGGGCACATGACCTTCAGCAAGTCCTTTCTCACCCTGCCTCCTTTTCCCATCTGTGAAAAAGGCCAGAAATGCCTCCCTTTGGTTTCTCACAGTGATGCTTTGAGAAGTGATGGATATTTGCACAGCTTTCTGAATGTAACAAAGGCTGGGAAGAGACAGAACATCATCTGAAGGCTCACAGTGCCGGGGTTTTTGTTATGATGGCTCCCACGTGTATTAGATTTTATGGAAAATAAACAAGTGGACAGCAAACACTACCTTCGGTAATAGCACCAGAAAGGCTGTGCTGTCAGCTCAACTGTAACAGTTTGCATAATATGCACATAAATGTGCTTTATTCACTTTATGTGCTTGAATTGGGGATAAAAAGGAAGAGTGTACAAGATTGCTGCTTTTGTTTTGCCTTCCCCCCACCTCCCTTCCCCCCCTTCACAGTGTATCTGTGTGCCAGGGCTGGGTTCACGATCAAATCAGGGTTTTCCTTCCCCAGGCTCAGAGGTGTAACCTGTTCTGGTTCAGTTGTCTCTGCAGAATGCACACACAGTCTGCTGTGATGCCTCCACAACCACATCACTCAGCAAACACAGTCCTTAGGAGAACTTCCTTTTAATCAGCCAAAGGAATACTACACTGCATTATCTTCTGCAGAGAGTCAATGCATTGAAATGATTCAGGAACAGAAGTATTGTTGTTTTTCCCACTGTGCACTGCAGCAGCATGGCTGTGTGTGCTGTGGGCCGGAACGATGGGACACCCTCCCCACACCTGGCTCTGCTCTGCTACCATCAGCCTGGTTTGATACCCTGTTCCTTGCCAGGGAGGATCCTCCCCCTGCCAGATCAGCAGATGATTTCCATAACTTCATTCACATGGCACAGATCAAGACCAGCAAAACCCATTTTCATTTACAAACTTCATGACAGCTTTTAAATACCATATTTTCAAAAATTGCTCTTGATTTTGGTGTGTAAAATATCAGGTCTGACAGGGCCCACTCCTCACTGGAAGAAGCTGAAATACAGGGGCAGGACATTATTGACAGATCCAGAACACCATAGACAGATTCTATATCCCTCCTAATTACCTGTTTTTTAATAAAACTTTCTTTATAGTTCCTTAATCTCTAGCAACAGGAACTGTAACATGAAGTAACTACAATCATGAAGAACTCTTATATTTGCAATTTTTTCTGCAGGGGAGAGCTAATGGACAACTATTTTAAGCATTTAGATAAAATTGCTTGTCAAACCTCGGAAAACAAAGTTATTCCATATGAGTTTTCATCAGGGCTATTTCTGTAATGTGTTTCTTTAGGAAAGCCAAAATCTATCTGTGGTAAGCAAGGCACTAGTCTTACCCATTGTGATAGCATATAATATAATAAATAATATTATATATATAATATGCAATACTGACTTCTGTACTTCAGTAACTTCTTCCAGCACCATAAAAATACATACACAAACAAGGTGTTTTAGTATATAAGATTATTTTTACACTTGTATGACTTCTAGAGTTCAAAAAAATTTCCTTGTTTTTTTGTACCAGTCTCAACAAAATAGTAAAAAAACCTCCACACATTTGCTTTCAGTCTTTCATGAAGAAAATGGGAACATTTCTACAGTGTTCAATGGAAACATTTCCTAGAAACTTGCTTTTTGTGAAATATTCCACATGAAAAAATTTGATTTTCTAATGAGCTATAGTGGTAATTGCAATGCTAAAGCAGAATTCATTCCAGACACAAAGGACATGCAGAAAAAAGTAGCATATTTGGATCAGTCAGTGGACCAAATTCAGCTGTGGTGTAAGAAAGAGCTTGTTAATTTTACTGAAAAAGGAACCAGAAGATAGCAGTGAAAGAGAGACAAATAAAAGGGAACTCAGAAGGACGTGGCAGATTGCCAGTAAGAGATGGAGTGTAAATTCATGTTTATATAAGGGTAAAAAAATGAATTAAGATCAAAATAAATTTTTCCCTAAACTGTCTTAAAGGTGAAATACTGAAAAGTCTTTCTCATGTTAATAAAGAAAATAACAGCAACAACAATTTTACTCCAGGAAGCACAAAACCAGCCATTAGGAAAGCCAAGGGGAAAGCTGAGCATATTTCCTGATTTAGAATATTGTAAATGAAACAATAAAGAATGCAATTAGGATAATTTCACTCTTCAGACTTGTCTATACAATGATTACAAAGACACGGGGCCAAATACATCTCTTGTGCAACTGGGCACA
The DNA here is from genome assembly GCA_035583155.1 of Acropternis orthonyx. Classification (NCBI taxonomy): domain Eukaryota; kingdom Metazoa; phylum Chordata; class Aves; order Passeriformes; family Rhinocryptidae; genus Acropternis; species Acropternis orthonyx. The sequence continues at coordinate 2,662,402 of JAWWEU010000001.1, read as the reverse complement.
GCCCTCATTATCTCCAGTTCAAATTAGACTGACTTATGTCATTAATTACTCTGATCCTGAAATTGCTATCAATCATGTGGACAAGCATCTCACCCAAACAGTTAAGTAAAAAGCCATGAAAAAAATCAAGCAGCAAGTTTGCTCCTATTAAAATCTGTTCAAACACCTTTTTTTTTTTTTAAGGTTAACATTTTACTACAAGCTCTAATTGACTCTGCAAGCACACTCATTGTTTCTTGGTGGTGTCACATATCTTCAAACAATGCAAAGTCGAAAAATCGGAAACAAACACACACATCACCATCCAACAGATATTAATCTTGTTAGGGAAAATTCCTAGGATTGCAAGAGGAATCAATGCACCTGTAAAAAATGGCAGTGCTAATAAATGTTCATCTCTCTAAAATCAGTACACAAAGCTAGAAGGGATCTACCAGATCAGTCCAGTCTCCCATAAACATAAGCATTTAGTCAGTGGAGCTTTAGTCCAGAAGGACAGACAGAACATCTGCTCCATGCATCCTCATTCACATTCACTTCTGGGAAGCAGACATCAAAATTAACCTTCGTTATAAACATTTGCAGTAAATGCCCAAAGACTGGTGGAATTCTTACTATTGCCTTCCCAAATGTACTAATCTGAAAAATATGTCAGTCCTACACATATCACCTCCACACAGCAAGTTGTAGTAGAGATACTCTGGATAAGGTTCAGAGCAAACCGGAATTGAAAAGAGAAAAAAAAAAATATCTCTACTAAAGCCTCTATTGTCTGTTTGCAGCACACCCACACCCAGCAAGACAGAAGAAAATCCACCACTCAGTGCCACGAGCAGCTCTGTTGGGGTAGGAGAGGAACAAAAGAAAACTGTTTCTTCTGGCAGCACTTTTGACTGAGAGTGTAGCTCAATTACATCATCTTCGAGTACCAATAATCTGATGCCTTTCACACCTTCAACTCAAACCAGGTTTAGAAAACCATGAACAAATGATGGTGAAATGTTCCCATTAACTCCTTAACCTCAAGTTCTACAGCATGAATAGTAAATACATGGATCCAGGCTAAAAATGTGAATTACATATTTTAACCTCTACTAAAAAATCCAGTATTATGTGCTTTGTGGAAGGAAAAAAAAATATGAGGGAGCAGCCTCCTTAATATCATGAGCGTTGCATATCTTGAAGAAACTTCTAAAATTAAGAAATTTTGATGGCTGCCAAAGGAGTAGTAATAAATTAGTCATGACAGGTGCCCACATTTTCTACCATGCACACACAAATCTCTTAGTTGTTTCAACTTTCTTGGTCTTCTTCAGTAAGTTATTCCCTGGGGATCATTTGCAAATGTCCTGACAAAAACTCTTTTCTTTAAATCTTTCTGTGCAATTGCCATTCAGGTGCATCTTTGCCATAGTACTAAAGCTACAAACAGAGAGTCACATCTTAGCAAGTCAGCAAGTTCAAAGCTCAATTTTATAAACCCAAATGTTTCTTTATAATTTTTTTTCTCAATTACACAATTAAGATATGTAAGCAAATATAACTCACAGTGGAATCATGGACATGAGATGACACCTGGGGAGGTGGCTGAGGCACCTGGGTCCTTTCCTGAGCCTCGTGGGGGTCCCTGGGTATGAGGGATTTCAGGCTAACCAGGCATCTGAACCCAAGTTTTAACCTTCACCCTGCAAATGCCAATTTGTGCCCTTTAATTTGTGTTATATTAAAGCACTCTGTTCCCCACATCCACCAACCACTTAGCATATCCAGTTTGTCAGTCAGATCTGGTTTTGATGTTTTGAAAAATGGTGACATTTTCTGGGAAGTGCAGCAATTCCTGTTCTCATGAAGTGCAAGTGTAGCTTAAATCCCAACATCACTTGCCATTCCAAGACTGGAAAGAGACTATGTTTTTGCTTTGCTTTCCATCCAGCTTAGGGGGAAAAAAAAAACCACAAAGGGAATTTAACTGCAAGATTGTTCCTTTTAGGTTTGAAGTCTACACAGAACATCCCTGTATCCTGCAGAGAAGTCAAGACCCAACTTGGAATACAAATACTAGCTGTGTCTCAAATATCTGCTTAATATCAAGTCAAGCAATGTTTAAATACTTTGAGATTTATATATTTGGCATCCATCTTCAAATCCAAGCCTTATTTAAGAAAAAGTTAGTCTTATCTAGACTTTATATACAAGTCATCTGGGAAAAACTCAGCTGTGCAACCCTCTCTTTTAAACAAGCAGAACTATCAACTGGATGCTCATCTCAGAGATGTTTGAACACAAAATAACATGAATATTACAACATAACATGGAAATGGATACAAATAATTATATCCTTACTTAAAAATATGCCCACAGAGACAGACTAAAAATCTATAGCCTTGACTGTGGAATAAATGCCAAGTGTAGGTTCATTGTCACCTTTCAAATTCCAAGAATTATATTGCTGGAAAATTATATGTAATAAAATGTATAACCAGACTAATTAATATTGTTGATCATAAATTCTCACAGACCTCACTCAGCAATCACAGTAAGTGCTGCAAATGTAGAGTGAACAAACAGTCTTATTATAAATTCATATCTGACAAAGCAGGTTAAAATATTTTTAAGTGTAAATCTTAACTAAGGAACTATTGTATAGTTTCTATAATAATGTGTAAAAAATGTATTCCCACAATAATACTCTCATATTGTCTTATCACAGAATGTAAATGTCTGCGATATATTTATTTGCAGGAGGAAGACACAAAATGCAGACAGGAAATCCCACATCCAAGGGGGAAAAAATGCTTATTTAACAAATTCTGCATCCTCAAATTACAATTGAACCTAGTGCTATGATATATTCTTCAAGAACCTACTATTTTTCTAAGGAACCATACATAAAATCCACAAGTAGAAAATTAGAAGACCTGACACTACTCAAAACTTATGGCATGGAAGATTGTGAACATTTGCTGTTGACATTGTATCAAGCACATACTCATGAAAGCTGAAATGAAGCATGTCCTGGGCTGCTCAGATTAGTTATTTATTTTTATTTTTCCTTTTTTAGTTTGCATTGAAGCCCTGTTTGAAATGGAGCTTGAGGAAGGACATGTCTTTGTAGAACCTTCAATAAAGAAATATCCACATCAGAGACAAAACTGTAATTGAACTCCTTTCAAGTAATCCATACAAAGAGGCAGAGGTCTAAAGGAAAACACAGATCAAATGTCTTAGAAGTGGAAAATAACTAGAGTCAAAAACAAAATCAAAAGGGACTACGAAGTTAGGTGAACACAGAAGTGTAATACAAATCTGCTATGAATATATGGTTTATGAATAAAATAATGATCTAAAGTAAAGCTTGAATACTTTTTATTTTCCTCTCTTTTTTCATAAGGTTACTTAGTGTTTTGCTAGGTCATCCACACTTCCCTAACCTCATGCTCTGGATGGTACATGGATTTAAATATTAACTGCCACACAGAGCAAAAAATTACTCAGTTTTTCTCTATTTTGAAGTACAACACACAAAAAAAGAGGGTTCTCATATAAAACCACATTTATTGATCAGGGTTAGAGACACAGTATCTCTAAATTTCTGTGGAAAGCAAGAAAAATTTAGATATGCAATTGAGTGCAATATGTTAAGGAAAAAACACCCAATTCCAACTTTCTGACTCAGGAAAAAGATTAACCTGATCCCACATTCCATCACCACCAAGAAGAAGTACCCCCAAGTCCCTGCTTTAGAGGTGACCATAAACCTTGTCTCTGATGAAAGCCCGTAGATCAATCTGCAAGCTGAGTTTGAGCCTTGCAACTGAGCCAGACATGAAAAACCTTATGGGGGCACCTTCTGGTGGGAAGTGAACTCCTTTCAAGACATAGGTTGGCTTAGCATGAAAATCTGATTTTGAAAGTGGTGGAGATCAATGGCAATAGCTCAGTGTCTGTCCATTCTGAACGTCCCCTGGTGCAACTGAGGTGAGCCTAATTTTAGGCTGAAAAGTCCAGTTCTCCAAAAGGTTTAGACTTGAGATCTCAGATGGTTGGCCAGCAGTGAATAATGGATGGGAGTTTCCCCAAGGAAGCTGCGTGAGACTTGCGTTCCCAGAGAGCAAACACTGAGGCCCAGCCAGCTATTACTCCCACTAATGACATTTTTAGAGGGTGAAGACCTCATTGAATCCGTTGACTTTGACCCACAGGGCCACATTTTCTCTGTGCTACTCTGTGAATTAGGCAGGCAACTGCTATTAATGAAAACAGGAGATCTCTATATCCAGTTTCTGTCTCACAGGGTTGCTAACATGCCCCATAATTTGAGGGAATTATGTCTAAAAGGCTATACTGTGATAGTGAAATCACTCATCATGAAACAATGTTTAAGAGGTGGAAAAATCTTGATTCTAATGTTAAATGAATTTCTCTAACACAGACTTTCAAGCAAGTATTACAGGATGAAAATTTCATACTTCGAAATATCTAGTTTAAGATAACAGGTCATATCTCAGGTACTCTGGAACACTGAAATGATGAGGCCCATTCCTGTGAAGTGCCTGTCCCAGTTCTTTTTGCCTGGAATGTGCTGCCCTGCTTAATATGAAAACAAAACCTGAGACACCTACATTTACTTTTATTTAGTGATTGTAATGATTAAGAGGGGAATCTCTATGCTGCTTTTTGCAAGAGGTGGGTACCCCTAAAAACACATATGACCTACCACCAATGCCATTATTTTCACTGACATCTGTGAGCATATTATCTTAGGTTGCATCAAGACAGACGAGGGCCCTTTGTGCCCTTCTGACAGTGATGGCAATCATTAAAGATTTACCAGGGTCATTAAAGTGAGAAATAGCAGTAATGCAGAGCTGAATATCACCATCCCATGTGGATTCAACTGAAGTGCAAAGACAACCAGCACAGAATTGGCAGAGATCCTTCACCACCACCTTAACCTCATTTCAAAGGAGAAACAGAAAAAGGAAATCACCAACTTGTCTAAAGCACATTAGAGAAGCACATTTTGCTTATATGGAGGTGTTGCCAGTAAAGAACACAATGCTCCCCTTTGCACTGAAGCACTGCATGTACTCTCACACCGGAGCTGGACACGGGGGACCGGGTGCCAGCCCAGGGAATGTTTGTGCCAGACCCTCCGGGGACACTGCGGCAAACGCAGCAGGCGGGGGTTCCTGGGCCACCCTGAGCAGGGCTGGGCATGCAAAGGGAGACCTGGAGCTGGAGCTGCTGGGGAAGCCCGCCCAGGAGGCTGCCACCCTACAGCCCAGCCAAACCTGGTGAGTCTTCCCACAGCACCTGCCTTCCCCCTTAATGCTCTTCTCTCCAGATTTCTGCAGCTCATTGCTGGCTGTTCAAATCCATTGTTAAAGCAACACCTCGCCGTGTCTTTGAAATGTAATCCTTGTGAAGACACTGCAGCTATTTTTAGCGAAGACCAAAAGGCACCAAAATTCAAAGAAACAAACAGCTGAAGGTTTAATAAGGTTGAACATGTTTAACTACAAGCCTGATGACTCATAAGACATACGCTTTGCCAGAGTAGCTATATGTAAATTATTCTAAGGTTAAAAAAAAAAAAAAAAAAAAAAAAAAAAAAAAAAAAAAAAAAAAAAAGGAAACTTTTAAAAATCATTATCACATCTGTGTTCAATTATTGTAATAACTCATGAACTGACATCACAAAAATCGTTGGAAAAAAGGTACGGGGGCTTCTAACCTTGCTTTGATTATCCCGTTCATTATATCAAATGAAACAGGAAAGCGATCTCCTACAGAAATCAGTCACTGCTCTTGTTTTAATCCACCCCCTTTGATTTCCCGAGTAGCTCAGATTAAAGATAGACCTTCTCCTGTGTCTGATGTGGTGCCAGGCTGTGGAGCTGGGAGAAGGAGCAGGCAACACAAAGCCCTTTGTCTGCCAGGGCGGGGCTAACCCATGCCCCGAGTACAGTGCCAGGCTGCTCAGCAGTGCTGGGAAAAACACTCCTTGTCAGCCACCTGAAACCATGAAAGAACCGACAGCACTGGTCATGGGAAGGTCGGGGTGGGGGTCAAAAATGATCACAGGTTAAAAAAAAACAGTGTGCAGATCGCTCTGGGCATGCAAACACACACACACACACACACACACACACACATACATACACGTGGATTTGTGAAAAGGCAAATCATACACAGCAGTTGTGAACGCTCCGCTTGAGCCAAGCACACGTGAGTGCTCTCCTGCATTATGGATGTTGGCTTGTTTGAAGCTGTGGGACTCGGAAGCTCAAGTCCCTTTAAAGATAACTTTTGCCAGTCATGCATATCCCAGTGAAAAACAAACAAAAAAAAAACCACACAAAAAACAAACAAAAAAAACCCCCCAAAAACCAAAAACAAACAAACAAACAAAAAAAAAACAACAAAAAAAACCCCAAAGAAAACCAAAAAAACCTAAAAAAACCCCCCAAAAAAACCCAAAAACCTGTTCTTGTTCCTATCAACTCACACCTGATATGTTGGTCCTTCAGAGTGAGACACAATAATCACATGATGCACAAGGGTGAACATATTTTAGACATATGTTTTACGTGGTGCAATCAATCACGATGCCACTAATAATGCTAATAGTTGGCACAGAGAAACAACGAACCCTGAGCTTGTGCAGTGGTGAGATAATGTGTTTCCCAGGTCATTGGAGGCACTAATTTCACCTTCTGCCTCACGATACTTCCAAGGAGCGTGTTATCTCAGGGTAACACATGTCTGCTGGTACCTGACTGTTTAATTATTGTACACAAAATTCCAAATCAGAATAACTGTCATCTCAAGGTACCGCTGTGCACTGCAGGGTCCTCCTGGCGTAAGTGAGCAAGTGATGCAGGAAACAGCATGACCTTGATAGAGATTTCTCTCCCAGACTGATGGCATCCCACAACTTTAAAGCACAACCTGATAAAGAAAACAATATAAACACTGAAGTTACATTTTAAGTTCGAAAAATCACAATGGTTCGCAATTTGTTTTCAATATGGAATTTGCATCTGCAAAAGGTGGGTTTCTTTTTTGGGAAATACACAAACCAGGATCTCTCAAAACGTCACAGTAGTGAAAGTTTTAGTCATTCTTAGTGATAGTCTCTTTTACATAAACAAACACGTGCACATACTGTTGGGAGCAAGGCTTGAACATATGAGGTGAATGAGTTACAGAGAGTCTCCAATCAAATGAGAGTTACATGAGGTGAAACAGCAGCAACAGGAGTGGGAAGGACCCATGTGTGAGCAGGAGGAAGTGGAGTGATGGGTACTAAAGGTGTGGGAGAGCCAGTCCCAAGTGTCAACTAGAACCAGCACACACAAACAAGAGTTTGCACCTGAATCTGCTCTCTGTGGTTTGAACATCTAAAAAGACAAGCATCTGCAGCAGAGGTCTTCCTGCGTCCCTACTGGTTTTACTTTGCTTTCAGGAGAAACCTGACCTCAGAGTTGAGATGTATTTCCTCAAACAACTCAGCCTCATAACCAAAACCATTCCTACAAGCAACAGGATCTCTGATCAGTTGCCATTTTCTGTCACTCCAAAAAGAAGTAAAGACTGATCACTTAAATATCCACAGGCTTCCAAGCAACGCAGAAAAAAAATCAGTCATATATAATTTTCATGGGTATTTTTAAAGCACTCATATACTGTGAAGTATCCAGGCAGATTTATTTACTATAAATGTGGAACTGTGGGGCAAATGAGGAACTTCATGGAAACATAAGGTTTCATGCAATCTCTGTGCTGTTCTGAATTGTGGTTGCACCACCAGTTCTATTCTGACCCCTAGAGCAATGGTTCCTGCCTTGTCATGGGATGAAAATCCATCCATCAAAGTGCTTGATATTTGAGATGGCTATCCATTAAGCCAAGCTACTTGATACACAACATACCAGACAGCATCTTACTATAGTTCTCTAAGGGAAGACATGTAATACCAAAAAAATAGAGTCCTAAAGGATCAATAAAGGTGATTTAGTGCAGTCCCCAACCCAACAGCAGGTTCGTTAATAACCAACCCAATCCTGAGAGATGTTTGTGCAAGCCATTCTCTTACATAATCAAAACTGCCTTAGCATAAATGAGGACCCAAAGCATAGTGACAGTTATAACTAGCTAAAGGGACTAAAAAGTTAAGAAACAGTATCAATTAACCCCTAAAAAGCAAGACTCACAATCAGTTTTTAACTTTTCTAGAATCATGTTATCTTCTAGAGGCTCAAGGCACACAAGCCTTTCTAACTGAGTATTTATAAATATGTGCTACTTGAATTCTGATATTCTTCCTGTTTGGACAGTGACTTTCAAGACATGTAAAGCAATCAGGGCTTCTCTGAAAATTGCTTTTCTCTTTGTTCCCTTTTTTGTTGTTGATATATATGGATGTAATTAAAAGTAATTTATGAGGATACCCCATTCTACAAACTGAAATTTATTTGGGCTCTGTCTACATTTACAAGTCAAAAAGCACAAAAGGGAATGGTTTTCCTGTGCAAACTGATGTGTCTGAGGTCCTCACATCTGTGTTAAAGGCATTTTAGGGGTTTTGCTTTGGCCTACAGTGGGTGTGATAGCCTCACTGAACATCCCCACTGCTCCCATGGCTCAGAGATGGCTCAAAAAGAGCTCTTTGTCGAGACAAATTCTCCTCCCCAGGCAACAGCTACAGGGATGTCAAAGGGGCAGTTAATTTCCCCTTTAAAGGAATGCAGTTTACGTGCAATAAACCTGTGCAGTGAACAGGGAAACATGGGGATGACCAAGGGGTGAACTGGGTCTACACTAGAAGTGTGCTGCTCCTTCATCCTCCAAGGGAGGTGTGCCTTCACCCTGTGTTTGCCACCAGCAGCCTCTCTGGCACACTGGGGAGCAAGCAGACAAATCCTGGTGGTACCAAGTGTCACCAAAAATGGAATCAATTACTTAAAAATAAGGTTGTTTGTAGGAGCACTCACACACACACACACACACAAAAACCCAACCCAACCAAAAAAAACACCACCAAACCCACATACTTTTATCTCTTGGATGGATGTTTTTCAGCTCTAAAAGGTGTTGCCACAACTCTTACCCACCTGTGATTTTTCAGTGTCTCTTTCCATTATGCGCCTTCTCAGCTGCAAGAAAGGAGAAGAATTATGAGCTCTTTCACAAAGGATTTAGCTTTATTTTACTCAGGATGAGAAATTAAGGATGCCCTGACTGACAGCATGTGGTTTCTATTTCTGTTTATAAGCAGCCTTACAATAGTAGGTCAGAAGGATTAGAGCAAGGTCAGTATTACTGCTTCTAGAGGAAACCAGCAATTGTAGATTCACTTCAATGTTCTTGCTTTCCAAAGAAAGTGGAAATCTTTATGACAGGGTCTTTTGAACACCTGCTCTTTGTCTCTTTAGTAATTGAAGTAAAGAGTTGTGGGGTTATTTACCTCTCTTTTTTTCTCTTTCATCCATTACAAAATAAATACTGTATATAGAGGAAAAAAGTTAATTTGTTGTCTGATATAGGCCCTATTATTTTTTTTCCTTGTAACTAAGAAGAAAAGAAACAATAATATCAGTACATTGCACATACCATTTAAGGCAAAAACACACGGAGGTGCTATAATATCACTGAGCAACACCACAAATACCATAAAAGAAAAATTCTCTGGAGTTCAGTCTTTCCATTTTCCACTCTCTCACAACAGTCTGATCTTGCTGTTCACTAAAACGGGGGCGGGGGGAGCCCCACTCAATTCATGTCATTTACATCAGTTTATCGATTTATTGACAACTTGCAAATAACTGCCAATCCTTGACCTACCTGTTCAGGTCAATACCAATCACAGAGCGGGTGAACCACCGTGTTGGGCACTTGAGAAATGTCAGTTTGTGCTCTCAGACATACAGACTTCACCCTGTTTTGTCACTCCTTTAGAAGCTGAGTCCTTTTTCAAGTTTCCCTGCAATTCCCTGGTTACTGTTTAATTCAGCTGATGGTTGTCTCCTTCTTTAGCATGATGGGTGTCCTAGCACATGCAGCTTCCACCTTCCCTGTCTTACCAGCTGTTATCCAGGCTACTTTGGAAAAGGCGGGCTGTGTGTGCACTCTCCTTGTCTATCCATCTCCTGAAAGCATGTCCAAATGGAGAAACTGCTTCCTCTACACAGCAGTGCAACACCTGCAGAGTAAATGGGGCACATTTGAATTTTCTGAACTGCATAGTGTAAGCCTCACTCTATTGGGACCTATTTCTCCTTCTAGAATTTAAAAAAAAAAAAAAAAATTGCAATGCTCCAGTTTCTTTTAATGGTTGAAAAATTATGTTCCCTTGAGTGAGAAGATAAGCTGAGAGGATTTTTAATTAAAACTCACTCTTCCTCGCTTTATCCCCAAAGCCTGTTTCATGTTAAAAGCCAATCTTTCTATCATTCTCTGACATTCCAGATATGTCTTGCAGACTACCTGTTTCTTCTCTATCCTAAGGAAACTGGGTTTCACATACATGTTGTAAAATGGGACCTGTACATGACCAGACACATCCTGAATTTAACTATAAAAATAGATTTTTGCTTACTATGGATACACCCTCTCACTCTTCCAGTATGCTCCAAAGTATCAGATACATGTACTCTAGTTTCTGGCCCCAGAATTTTACCCTGGAAGCACAGATTTCCAGAAAGGAATAAATACTTCCAGTGAAATTAAAGTGAAAATTTGAGTGGAAATGAACTCTCAGGTGGAGACATGATAGCAATGTAACACACCTAAAGAATCAGCTCTTGTCCAGGGACTTCATTGAAGTTACTAAAGGCATGAAATTTGCCTCAAAACGCTGGGAATATCACTGACCAAAACTGCTAGCAACTAACTGGCAGGTCAGAAGTAGTGCTGATGACTGACTACTGTCCCAACCACCAAACTGTGCTTCCAAAGGCAGGCTGCAGATCATCATGTGCATCCCAAGGATGCATTTTGCAGTGCTCACAGCTGCATCAGCACCAACAAACCAAAAAACAGGGAGCAAAAATCTTGAGAGTACCTAGAAACTCACTGTTGCTTTCACTGGCAACGTGCGGTGTGTAAATCAACTATTTGTATATATATATTTTTTTTTTTTTAAATATGTGACAGTAACTGAAGAAGAAAAACAGAAAGTATAAAACAAACCAGCTAAAGCCTAAACAGAAGATCTGTGCAATTAAACATCACACTTAAATATGGTGAACTTCTTGTTTGCCTCTTCCTCAGTCTGTGTTTATATTGTGGGGGTTGCGGAGGCAAGGAGGGTACTAAGGCACTGGGCAGATAATTTTCACTGGTTTTCTCCCTTTTCCAGTTTTGTCGTATGTTTTGTTTAGATAATGTCTTGTTTACATTGGCTGTTTCGTTAATTATTATTTTTACCACAATCTTGTTTATGCTGCAATTTTCATGATTTTGCCCTGAACTCATTTGATTACTCATCATATTTTTATGACTTTCATTTGCAGAACTATTATCTTTTGATCTTCTGCTGTTTTCCTGTATGTTTAAAGATTTCAAAACTAATTAAGACAATTAACTTAAAAAGACTAATTGCGTTCATAAATGAGATGTGTCTCTTCTGATTAGCAGGTGGCTCTTTTCTCATTTGGATACATAAAAGCAGATGGAAATGTGGCAGACTTAGTTATATTTAATGTGCCCACTTCCTTCCAGACTGTTCCACTTCCCAGTTAACATTGTTAATAACAATACAACCTATGAAAGCTTCAGATTCCTCTTTTCTTTTTTAAATTATTTTTCTTTTGCCATTTCTCATTTCACAACAGACGTCTCATTTGAAATCCTGGCCATTCTCAACAGTTTCCAAACTGTTTTTTTCCTAAACATTTTGTCACTTCTACTTACAGGCTTCAAAGTGCCTAGAAGGACATGAGGAGGAAACATAATATGCAATCAATGGTGTAAATAATTTCTAGTGATGATTTTGAAAGAAAAGGTGTTAAAAAGGCACATTGTGCTCTTAGCTTTTTTTTTTTTTTTTGGTATATTTCAATATAAAACCAGACATATAACACTCTTGTTCCTAAATCCAAGACTTTTTCTGTGTATTAACAGAAATGCTACCCTGAAAAAGCTGTTTCACTGTACTGTATCTTCCTTTAATTTAGGGTTCTTTTTACTATGACTTCTTTTCGCTTATGATGTTCTATTTCACTACTTAATCATTTCTTAACCCTTTTTGTGTTGCCATTTTTGACACAGTATCTGCACATTCCTTCTCCAAATCTTGAATTCTCTTCACTTCAACAATTTTCTTGTTGACACATCAATTAAAACCTCGCCCAGTTCAGTCAACATCTGTGCACCTGATACACATCTGGTTTGCAGTAATAGTTACCAAAAAGTAGATTGTCTTTTAATTTACATATCAGAGTAGAAAGAAAATAGTCAGATACATTCACAAATTCAAAGTGCTGTGAAAACTACATCACATTTTTCTGTTTCTAGTTTTATACTCATATTTTCCTTCATAATTTACTCTATGTAGCTTATTTTTCAGTTGTTATCACTGTCTTGTCTCTTAGTATTAGGTAAAGGCTGCTAAACTCATAGCTCAGTAGGAATTTACTTACAGGTCTCGTGTACTTTCACATATTTTATCCAGTGCTTCAAAATTACTTTTTATAATTCATAATTAATTCTTAGTCTAATGTATTAAGGATAACATCAAAAAGTGATTTCTTTGTTGCCCTGACAATCTATGACAATTTTATCACTGCACAAATAAAACCAACAACAACAAAAATATAACAGTACAGCCACATGACAGGATGGGAAATAACCAGTTTAGAGATGCCTGAGGAATGGTGGTAACTTATAAATTTTATATCTAAAATACATACACTGCTTTGAGGTTCCTGAAAACAATTTCACAGTGCAGGTGTCTTTGGAGCCAATTTGTTTCTCAGAGGTTACTTCTCATAAGAGAATTTCAACATTAATCCAATGCTGACCACCCTAAGTTGTAGTGCTTATTGTGTCAAACTATTTTATGTATACTTAGATGAGAATAACTCTGCAGAAGATTATTTGGGATTTATGAAATTTTAATTATATGGACCAAAATTACTTATTTGAGACTAACTTTCTAATCATGCAGCACTTTTAGGTGGAGGTGATTCAGAGTAAGAGGGAAAAAAAAACGGAAAAAAAAAAAGAAAAAATTTAAAAATCAGACCTTAGAGATTAAATGATATTGGAGCAAAAAAACCCCGAAATCCTTCTATACCAGATTCTGGTGATTTGACTTCAATGAAGATGACCACACACTTCCTATGTGAAAATATAAGAAATTGCTGTAATTTTTGACATATCTAGTGCCTGGAAGCTTTGCTTGTGTTGTACCATGTAACCAAAAAGTGGTTAGAGGATAAACACAGAATGGGACTAAACATTTGTCATTTAAAGTAATGTGTAGTTGAAAAAAACAGAAGAATAAAACAGCTGATACACAAGAGGTGCACATTTTCATGTGCATCCAACAGCAAGAAGGGTTACCTCCCCAGCTCTGACTCCACTTTATCTCAGTTCTTCTCTGTTCAGACATACAGTAATAGTATGCTAAAATTCTAAAGCAACTTCAGACTCTCTTATCTTTAATTAAAGATACCTGTCTTCAGCAGAAAGTTTAGATGCATTGAGGATTTCATGAGTGCAGCTACACACAAATACCCATTTATTGTTCAAAAAAAAAAAGCCTGAAAGGTATCTTGCCCAATAAATTTGAGTAATTGCTATTAGTACAGATGCTATTGAGTACCAGCATCTTGCATCAGCTGTTTAAAGCACTGTTATAAGGAACTGTATGACTCAGGGAATTAGTAATGGGATACAGAGCCTTTCACCTCCAGGTCAATAGTTATAATCCAAAACAGACGGAGGGAGCCCAGGAGTCAATGCCACGTAATACCCGTCTACTGACTTCAGTCAAATTAGTCTGTGGCCTCCAGACAATTTCTATAGAAGAAATACTGTAACCACAATAGGAGGGAGAAAAATCACTGGCACTGGTATCTGGCACCAGTGAAAGAACAGGAAAGCCAAGAAATTGTCTGGGGAAATATGTGGTCCTTTTAAAATAAGTAAGTGGAAGCATTTCAGTAAAGAGGCCAAGGGAAAATGGTTTGCAGCAACTTTTCATCTTCCTATGGCACTGGCAACTCTCATGGACTTAAAACTGCTTGAAATTTTAAGTGTTCACCACTCAGAGGATATGAGACAACAGAAATTGTGTGCCCCATAAATACTGAGCAAAATCCACAACCTGTGCACATCAATGCACTCTGTGCACGTCACCTCCTCAGCTGCTCTGACACAGCTCGTCAAACCTGCCGTGCCTCACCATCACTGCAAGAGGCATTCAGACTTATTTACAGACCTCTTAACAGCCAGTTTGCTGGAAACTCCCAGCACAGGAGGGTTTCCAGGGAGTTACTGTGTGTTCTGATCTGCACTTGTCTTTGTGCAGCCTCAACCTGCTGCTCCATCACACCCACCTCTGCTCTCATAGTAACAAACTGCACCACAGAGTCCTTGAAGAGTTTAAGTTGCAAAGTACTGAAGCAGCAATAGACTTCCCATTATGGAGAGGCTAACATATTTTTGATATAAAAATATAAAAAATGAGAATGAAAAAGAAAGGATAGTTCAGTCCTTGTGTATTAATTTGAAACATGTTTAACCTCAGCACCTCCAAGTATATCAATGGATCAGAGAGAAGGACATCAGAGGTACCTTTAGCTGCGATGCCCAATACTGATGTGCAGCAACCTGCAGATGTGCTCCTCAGGCATTATCCTCTGGAGAACCCTTCTCTCATCTGCAAGGGATACAAGTAGGGTCAGAAGGTTTGGATGGCAGCAATGAATTCCATGGGCAGGTTGTCTAATGTCAATTTTCAGCTCTTTTCTGCAAAGAGGACCTGGATTAGTTTATTCTAGTGTTTACTGTGAAACTCCAAGAATAAGTAATCCCATTAACAGGGAACCCTGTCAATCCTTAACTGTGATGACACTGACAAATCTATGAAACTGAAAAATACTTAAGAATCTCAGGTCCTCATGTGTAATGTATTAATCACCAGAACAAATAGATCAGACTACCTGAAACTACCCCAAAATCACATGAAGTACTTTTATTTATGCAGTTAAAGAGTGGTGTTTAGTGTGGATTTGATGCCTACTTGATGGCCTCATTCTCGCCAGAAAAATACCACTCTGAACTGGCCAACATACACATTGTCCCATGACTTCTTTAGATGTTTGCATCTTTTAAATTTATGAAGGTTCAGATACTAAACAGGAATAAAGAACTATTAAGATAACTTATTTTCCTTTCATAAAACCTATGCTATTTATTTAGGTTACCAAATGACAGGGCTCAGACTTTACTATAGAAATAAGGCATGTTAGTCCTCTCTAGCACGGCATTTTTACTTTTGAGTGCCCCTTAAAACCAAGTTGCCACAAGTAGTAGCCATTGTTAGTACTTTTCTTCAAGTCTAGTGTGGTTTTTTTCACTCCTCAGTTGTGATTCATTTCTTGTGAATCATACATATGAGTAAAACATATGGAAATATTTTTGTTAAGCATAAATTAAGGTTTGACTATCTTTTCTTCACCCACCCTTTGAATGTAAAAATACTCTTATGGTGATAAAAAGTATATTTCTTAATTTTCAATATTTTCTCCAAGTTTATGCTAATACCCACAAAGACTGGCAGGTTCTGTACACAGAAATAGTTTTCACTAGAACAGTACAAGAAATTAAATTTTTTTGGTTGACTAGTGCAGGATTTTTGTGGGTTTTTTTTTAATGAAATTCAATTAGAGACAGGAATATAATTCCGAAACAAAAAAAAAAAAATAAATCAAAAAAAAATTCCTAGGTGGGCTTTTTCTCCCTCTCCCCACCTTTCATTTTGGAGTAGGCAAAGACAAAAAAAAATGTAGGGAGAAAAGAATAAATAACTTCCTTGAAACTGACATGATCTCAGCTAGTTTCAGTCAGCTGAAGAGGCATTTGTCTTTCTCAGCTCTCTCCTGCTGTTGTTTGGTGCAGGCAGATTTATGACGTCAACACCAGGATTTTGGCACCTGTTTTCCCACCAGTTCTTAATGAGAACGGAGCATCCAAATCCTCTTTGGGCAGCTTCCAAAACAGCAGCCCTAACTTCTTCATCATGCTTTTTTGGGCAACACAAAGGTTGAGACCATCTCAGTTGTCAGAGCCACGTGGACCTTTCCAGGGTGATGCAGCCCAGAGAAGGGCAGGGTGAGAGGCACGAGCCAGAGAGGGGTTGCCACTGAGCCCCTCTCAGCTCTCTGTCCCATACCAAGGATCCCCCACCACCAGTGGGATCTGCAACATTCCCATGCTGACAGCAAGCTCTTGGCAGCCACACACCTCTGTTCAAAACCTCCTCCCAGCCCTGAATCACATTCCCACACCTAGGAAATTCTTCCCTCTCCCCTGGGCATGTACTCAGGTCATCACTCTGACCTCACACCCTCTCCTGCTGGGTTTCCAAATTGGACTAGGATGGCAGGATGGCTGTTTCCTCAGCCTGCTAGCCTATTCGCTGGCCTGTGACAGAGTGAGGAGAGGAAGGGAGCCAGAAAAGAGAGGCAGAGAACAGGAACTGAAGAGGAAAGCAGACAGGTAACTGGCTCTCTCCCACAGCCAACACATCCTTGCTGAGCTGAGGGACATCGCTCTCAGAGATCAGCATGAATATATTTGTCACATGCATTTGCCTGAAACAAATTACTGTCTGTTTCTTGGGTTTTTTTTTAAAGCAGTCCCTTTTGATAGTCCATGAGGATAATTCATGGCATTTTGTCTGCCGTGAGATTGCAGAGCAGAGCTGGCTGAACTCGCTGCAAAGGGCGCTGGATTAAATGCAGGTAACAGCTATGAATCATGAGTTATAATTTACTGACTGCGGCAGGGGAGAGACACAGGGCATGGTGTGGTTTGCATAGCATGAATTAGAGTTCTCTGGTGAAATGAGGGTGCTTTGAGCTGATTAAATTATAAGAAATGTGCACCTGGGCCACATAAAGATCTGACGTTCTCTCCCTATAGTTTGACTGATAATATAAGTGATGTACATAATAATTTCTGCATCATCTGAAAGTTTAATACATGTAATTGTGAGCTGCTTTTCTTCTTTGAAATTGCCAACACAGCAAAATTGCAGGCTTGGTGTCACTGATGAGTCATTGTTGGCCTGCTGTATCTGTATTACAATGGCCATACATAAAGAGAACCATGACACCCCAGTTTACCATCATTATCTGCTTCCTTTTGAGTTGTTTCCACAGCTGAACAGCTCAGACCAAGCCTGGGTCAAGTTACAGGGGGAGGAGGATTTGAATTGGTAGCTTTTAATGGAGATGGGTTAGGTATGATCTCAGCCATCTCAAATAGACAGATATTTCCATGACAGCTGAGGGGAAAAATACTTACAAAGTATAAGGTGAATGCGTAACAGTGAAAGAACAAAAATTAACAAATAAATGCAGAAAACTGAATGTGTTAAGTAGCAGGGCATCATTTTCCTCCAACTACTGAAGTGTACAATACAATATAGAAGAGAACTTAGCCTATTTTCTTAAAATAGCATCTAGATAGAGATGCAGTAATATCCACCAAGAAAATCCAGCAGCTTGATCACTGAAGCGCTGCACTGTCAATGATTTCTTCTTTAATCTTGTTTTCATCACAACTCCAGAAATCTGGGAGGTATATGTAGGCACATTATTCTTTTCAGATGCTTTGAATCTGAAAAATATGTGTTGAATTAAAAAAGCCAAATGTTCTAAATTGGAGGTTAAGGGCATTTCTTAAACAGTGGAAAGACAGTAAGTTACAAAAAATGATGAATTATTGTGTAGAATTAAAATGGTGAAAGCTAAAGAGAAACACCCATATTTATGAGATCAAACAGATTCATATTCATATTTTTGAACATAATAAAAATATATCAGGGAAAAAGCCTGTGAAAATATAATCTGCAGTGCATGGGGTATATTTTCATAAGAAGGTACTCCTGAGCAAGCACGTGTTTGGTTAAATGCTCACTTCTGGTATTGCAAATCCAATTTCTGTATCATCTCAGGTTTTTGGAAAATCCTTTACTAATGTTCAGTCTTTCTTACGGAGATCACAGCACGCTTGTATGCTTGTCACAGAAATAAAACTCAGTTGCCCATAGTGCTGTTAGTCTCTAATTGCAACTTAGTCAAATGATGCCTATCCCTTATTACCTTGTAAAATCAGCTCAGGCAAAAGTGAACTCAAAATAGCACTGTCTTAATTGGCCACCAGGCTGATGGTGCTCCAGGGCAGATCACAGCTTTCACTAACTAGGGATCAATATTGATAGGCACTGTAACCTTGGAGAGGAGGAACTCTTTGAATCAAGCTCACACTCCCTCTTCTAATCTTGAAAAAACACATTCCTCTAAATCAAAGACTTGTGGTAACTCTCACACAGCACCAGTGTGACATACAGCAAGAACTGGATTAGGTAGATTGGTATATAACCCCTACACATGCTTGGTTTAGGGGTTATGACAAGTTGTTGGGCATTGAAATATTACCTTCTGCCTGTGGATAGATTTGCCATCTCTATTGCAAAGAGAAGATAGTAAAATGCACAGAAGCAGATGTATTTGGATATTAATTTGTATGGCACTGAGCAACCAGTGTTATCGGCTTCACAAAAAAGAGAAAACATGCAGAGATTTTGATTTCAATTTTGCTGATGTAAAATCTTTCTTTAAAAACAGAAATTTTCTTCTAAAACCTTCAAGGTGATGAATTTATTTTAACATAGAAAAAGAATCCAAGGTATTTCAGCTGGTACAAGGGCTTACCATCATTTC
Organism: Acropternis orthonyx; assembly: GCA_035583155.1. NCBI lineage: Eukaryota > Metazoa > Chordata > Aves > Passeriformes > Rhinocryptidae > Acropternis > Acropternis orthonyx. The sequence continues at coordinate 2,643,437 of JAWWEU010000001.1, read as the reverse complement.
TTCTCTGAATAAAACTGAAAGCCATTATTTCCTCCACAAGACTAAGTGAAAATAAGGAAATATGAGAACCTGTACAAGTTAAGATTCAAGGTACAACCAATAGCAGCTCTTTTACTATATGCTGCAAGCATTCAGCATCTGTTTGATCAGTGATACAAATCAGGTACAAAGGGAGAAGTTCAATTTAGAGCAAGCAGATGGAAACTATGGCCCACAGAAATCCCTGGACAAGTGCTTTGACTAGTGCAGAAGGATAAGAATTATATATTGCAATAGTTTTCTTCAGACCACATAACCAGTTGAGACAACATACTGGTTTGGAGTCTGACTGCCTTTTTTTCCTGCTGAACTAGATAGCTAAGTATATTAAACTAAGGTTTATGAGTGAGAGCTAGTTAAATAGACTAGTAATAAAAGTAAGACAAACTGGAGAAGCAAGAGAGTAAAGGACTCTATCAAAGCCTGATTTCCCACAAGCTTGAAGTCTGTAATATTTTTGCAAATACATGAAGTTTGCAAATATTTAAGGGGTCATGGTGTCAGTGACTTGATTTCACAGGGCTTGCCAGGACTCAGCCCTTCTACACCAGAAAACCTCCACAAGAGTGAGCATGACTACACTGTCGTTTGGAGAAGAAACATTTTCAGTCTTCCCTCGCAGTGACACTAGCCTGCACAAAAGCATTAGACTCCAGCTAGTGTTTTAACAATCACAATTTATTTTGGGTTTTTTCAGATTATGAGAAATCATTGGAAAAAAATAAGCCAAGGAGTATATGTACATGCAAAGTGCCAGAAGGAGGCTGTTGAAAGTAGGCAGGTCCTGGGAAGACATCATGCACCGGACACAAAGACCATTGAGCCATAAATGAACAAAGTAGAGGGATACAACTGCTTATTTACTAAGCAATGCTCTGCCTCCCTTACTTGCAGTGCACAGTACCCCAAATATAGTCTCACTGGGACCATTACCAGAGTAAATTACTGCTCAACATGAATAAATGTGGAAAAATCTGCATCTAAGCTTTTAAGAGTGGTTTGTTGGTTTGGTTTTTTTTTAACATTTTAATGTGTTTTAAATTGTTTTTATTATTATGCACAGCTACATTATAGGGGCAATTCTCTGTAGATGAGGCTGAGCCCAGCTCTCTGTTGAAAGGTCAAGGCTTGTAAGTGTTACTAATTAGGGACACAGGCACAGAGTGAGTTATGTTTCCTTAGATAAGGAAAAGGAAAGAGACCTGGCTGTTGTTTAGCATCACATAAAATCGCTTCTGCTTCTCCATGGTCAGAGTTTAAAAATATCACGTAACTGGTGCCCTGGTTCTTAAGCTGCTTTCTGCCCTGCCCAATAGGTGCAGAATCAGAGAAAAGGCAGGTATATACCAGGCTATTTCAAACTTCAGAAGAAAGCTTAGCTATCACAAAGGTTTTGTCAGTCTCCCAAGAAGAGAGGCTAATACGAGATTTCTCTGTCAGAATGCAGCTCAATGAATCAAATGTCAGTGTGGAGGAGATGTGATGAGATTGCACCGGGCACACAGAAAGCAGGAGGTGATACACAAGAGCTGAAAAGTCTATTTTGTGGGGTCAGAGAGGTGACAGTTGAGACCACTGAATCAGAATGATCTTTTCAGGCTGCAATTCTCATCAGGGTGAGGGATGCCCTCTTTTAAAGAAAAAAAGCATTACAACTATTACATGGTGCAGCTGGTATGCAAGTGTCACTGGAAATAAGTACAAAAATTCACCACTGCTACCACTAACCTTTCCTTACAGTATCAGAAACCAGGGTGAGTTGGAACTCAGCAACTTATGGCCTCTGATGGCCATACACAGCCTAGTTAGACAGGTTACATTTGGTGTAGGCTCACCCCTTCACCTTGTACCACTTTTCTAGGAGATGGCTGCTAACAAGATGGAAAAGAAGCTTATTATAAAGGCAATATTATAAAGAAACTTATTAGAGAATGGCAGTGGATTGTTTCCTTCCAAATCACAAGTTTGCGGGCTGAGATTCACCTCCAAGACAAACACCCAACCTGAGTTCCTGTTATTAAGGTGGGAGAGACTATGATAATTTACAGAAGGGAATGCAGAGGTTACACTCCTGACAGCTTCAGATTGCTTTGTCTAAATTAATAACAACTCTGAATAAAAGCCATCAAGTCCAGCTGTACAGTCTCACACTTAACTTTTCCATTAGTGTCACTGACCTCTCAGGGGTCTCTTCTTGACCTCCATATGTCTATGGACAAGACATAAATGATCCTATATGCCTCAGCTGGGCTCAGTGAGCATCCCTCTCACTCCTCCTCTGCTATCCATCAAAACTCTTCCCTGTGATTACACCATGGTCATGCCAGGAATCATGTCATATTTTGCAATGCTAAATTAAAGGCCTACCAACTAATCTGGAAAACCTTATTCATGCAAGCAGGCTCGGTGTGAACCACAGGCACTGCAGCTGATGAGCCCATTGCACCTGCATGTGTAAGTGGCACAAGTGCCTCTTCCAGACAGATCCCTCCTGCTTCCCAGTTAGGTTTTCCTTTTTGCTGCTCAGCATGCAGTTAAGGTTATGAGAAATAGGGAGTGTGCATGATGGGGGCATACACAGAGTGTGTGAAATAATAAACCTCTCACCTCCTCTTGAGGCACAGGGAGGCACCACTCCTGTCAGGAAGCTCTGGATTCAGCACCAAGCTCTGCCTCAGGGATTCTTGCTTAACCCAGGATGGGGTCACCAGCCTGCCTGGGGAACATGGGTAATGCTGGAATACACATCAGCATCACCTCTGAGAACATCTTCTGTTTTTAAGGTTGGATTTGTCACTGGGACCTAAAAGATCAAATAATCAACAAGAGATGTTGTCAAAAGGATGTTTCCCAATTGTATTAAAATGCCCATTCTAAAGTTGTACTTAGGTCTTCAAAGCTTGCAATAAGGAGTGTCAGGAGGGTAAGTGGAAAAAAACATGCTTTTCAAGTACATACATCTGCTGTCCATGAAAACTGAGTGTTAGAACTTGAAATTTGGGAGAAACTGAGCTTGGCTGCTCCCAATCACAGTTCTGCTGAGGGACAAGAATTAGTCTTCAAAATGCATCTCTATTCATCACCAGCTTGTCTGTGGCATTTACTCTTAACTGCATCATGTTGCTTGATGGGTTTATGATGTGGACAAACAAGCACTAAAGGGTAAAACATGCCTATTGAAACTAATTTCCACTGTGACCTATGCCAGGATTAAACTGGGGTCTCCAAAGGTGAAAGGAGAGTTTATCAATCAACTACCCCATCAGCCACAGAGCGCATATGAAACACAATTCATAGCTAAATCAACTTATATGTGCAACAGAATTAAACACTATTTATTGAGTTGCATTTCCATCAAAAGGGAGGAAAAAAGGCAATCAAGCTGTTTTAGTGTGGAAATTTCAAAATATTTGTCTCACATAGCTTGAGATTTTATTGACACCAAATTAAAATCTTGCAGCCTATAAGTATTAGGCGTTCTCTTTTCGACAAAAGAAAAGGAATTTCAGTATAACAAAGTATACGTTTAGATTGGTATATGCAATAGACTCTGAAATTATTCTCTCTGGACACTTTTTCCAGATTTCAGAGTGCCTATTCATTTTAAATTATGGCACTTGTAAGAGGCTTAACTAATCTGAAATAAAAAACTACATCCATTTAAAATTAAAAGCATCCATGTTAACACATGCAGTGTTAAAATAGCTATCTGCACTGAAGGAGGCCTTTCAGGCAGAAGAAACTCCAGAGGGAAACCTTTTTTGAATGGCTTAGCTAAGAGTTAAAATAGCTCTAAAACAAAACCTGGAAATATACCAAAATTCAGCATTATTAAAAATCTGTTTAATTATAAAAATAAAACTTCAGAACAAAAAGCAAAACAAAAACATATTTCAAACCACTCTAATGTTCTGTTCTCTACTATAAATACAACTGTTTGTCAATAGCATTATGCAAATAGGTCTACTCAATTTATTGAAAGTTCAGCAGTATCAGGAAAATGCCAGAAAGAGGCAAACTTTCAGCACCAAACTCACAAAACTTTTTGTCACACATTATATTTGGAGACATCAACAAGCACTGCAAAATTTTGTGGAAAAATTTCCCTTGCCCAAACGAGTTTAACAAAAATAAATAAATTTAAGCACTATCAGAATATTCAAAGCAATAACAAAAATCAGGATGGGTTTGCAGAGAGTAAGAATTAGGAACACTATTCCTTAGCCATTTAAATAGATGTGGGAGAGTCGGCAAGACAAGTCAAACACGTAAGAGGAGCAGTGATCCATCACTCATAGTTATTAGAAAAACATGACTGCATAGAAAGGAGAAATGAAAATGGATTGTCAAAAATGAGAAAAACATCATTGTTACTAGCAGTCCAATTAGGTAAGATTATGTAGAGTAGCTAGAGAAAATAATGTGTTGTTATTATTATATAAAAATATTCTCAGTACTAATATGTTTTCCTAAAGGCCCAAATCTACTTTGTACGAGATTGGTTGGGAGCACTGTCCCAAATTTGTTATGTCACGATGCCCTGACATTGTTTTCATCCTGTTCCAGTGTTTTGTCATGGAAACATTTACTGTGGAAGGATTTCTCCTGTGTGATTGGTCCCATGCTGGACTTGCTGGGAAAAGGAGCTCTTGATGTGACACCTGGGGATATGGTTTAGTGGTGACATGGTGGTGCCACATTAATGGTTCAACATAATGATCTTTTACAACTTTAATGATTCTATGATTATTTCACAGCTGCAGTGTCTGGAAAACCTATCCTTGTGAAGAACAAATATTTTGTTCAAAACTGTCAAAAATCTATCAACAAATTGGAGTTCCTAATATTTTTTTCTACTGTTTGGGATTAGTTCAATGAAAACTTCCACCCAATCAGGACAGCTCCCTACCTGGACCTTAGTGATTACATTTTTTCTACTTTTTTTTTTTTGCTAAAATTTGCAATACTTTGGTTAGGCACAATTTTGCTTGATGTGTTTTAGATTCATCACTCCTGCACTAACTCTGCAGAAGCTGTACAAACACCCCGAAGTCCAGAAACACACTCAAGTCTCTGACTTCAATGCAAATTAAACTTGTTTTTGGATGGGTACTGTAGAAAATAGGTTATCATTGTGAATATTTTGAATTCAGAACTCACTTCCTATTTTTGTTCCATGGAATTAGCATAACATTTATTGCTCCAGTGAATGTTCCCTTCATATTCTGCAGAATATTCATAGAAATTAAATTAAAAAAAGGTACAATCAGCTTCATTAAAAATTTAAATGAATGTTTTCTATTTTTGGCAGCATTCCTCATACATCATTAAGAACCAAAACAGCTATTCCATAAGAAATGTAAGTATAAATAAACAAACAAACAAAAAATGCCCTGTGACCTGTGACTGGATCCATCCCCTTATGCTCACCACAATCCCTGCTCAAGGAGGAAGATTCCAGTGAAGGATCCCCTAATCCTCAACAACTCATTTACAATTTTAGGGAGTTGGGGTGGGGAGGAAGGACGAGGTAGAGGGAAGGTGGATTCTGAATCTTCTTGTGTGCTTTTTTCAAGATTGGGCATGTTCTCCAGTCTCAAATTTCATTTTCACAGTGTGTCTCTCCTTTCTGTAAAGTATTTTTGGGAGAGCCTGGCATTTTTTGAGTACATGCACAACTAACACTACTGAAAAAGTAATGCTGTCATTGCAGCCACACTGATATGAGTCCCAGGACACTCTTTTACCTGAGGAGATTGCGGTCAGTGGTAAAAAGCCCCACATATGGGCTTTCCAAAGTGCATTTGGAATACGCAATTTTAAGAAATAAGCATAAAACCTCTTAGAAACATGACTTACACCAATCCTACTGGGACCACTCTGGGAAAAATTGTGTTGGAACCAAAAAAAAAAAAAAAAAAAAAAAAAAAAAAAAAATCCAAATACCTATTTTAGTATCAGAAAGATCAAGAGAGCTCAGTCCAGTGGTTATATCTGTTCTTCTTAAGAAGATCATTTGGACTTTGAAAATTTGCGTTTGCATCTGGAAAAAGTCTTCACTTTCCAGTTTCAGAGAATAATATGGACACCTCAGGGAATAAAATGCAGACTAAAGATGTAAAATCCAGTTGTCTCTGACATAGGCATGCATAAAAACTGAAAAAGAACCTCATACTAAAAGGTGCCATTACAAAACCACATTCTTTCTCTTAATAAAACAAACAAAAAAAAAAGACAAAAAACCCCCACTAAACAAACATAACAAAAACCCAAATGCTACAAGGGAAAAAGAAAGACTGCCTCTCCTCCAATGAAAAGTAATATATATTACCTGGAACATTGTCTTCAACTAGCCCTGAATAGATAGGTAAAAAAGTAATCAGAAAATTACTGTTACCACTTACCAGACTAAAAGAGTTTTTTAAAAATATAAAACCCAATTCACTGAACACACAACAGTGAAACAACTTTCGGCCTGATGAGCTCATCCTAGAACATAGAGTAAATATTGCAAACAAGAGGAAAACATTTTGTTAACTTTTAAAAATGTAAGAGCATAAGATTAACCACTCAAATGTTCGTTATGGAAAATATACAGTTTTAAGGCATCCTGATTCTAATTTTTAGAGCCTTAATAACAGTTTGAGCCTATATGTAGGTACATATACATAACTATAAAAATCATGATATTTTAGCATAGTAGTGTGCCATTTATGCTTGAAATTACTGCAGTCATTATAGTTGTCACAAATACCTGATATTTTCTTACTTCATACTTGAGTTAGAAGTAGCTCCTCAAGATGAGAAACATAATGCAAGCAATGGACATCAGAATACCATTTTCAAAATTAGATATTCAGACTTCAGCTTCAAAAGTCACACCTGAATTAATGACAAGTGAAAGAACCCGCTGCCTTAGTATAATTTACCTCCTTAGGAATATTACATAGGAATATCTGTTAAAAGTGACATTTTGATAATTGACCTCTTTGCTCTAGTGCTGGCACCACAGAAATTGTGTTCAGTAGGTCTTTGCTATAAAGCAAGGCAAGAAGACAGTGTCCCTTCAGTCTACTCCTCCTGATTCACTTCCATCCATGCACTTTTAAAGGTATAAACCCAAGGGCTTTGCAAGTTATATGTTTTTTCCTACTTCTGCTGCTTCCAAACTGCTGACCTCTCCAGACACCACCTTCCACAGGAACATCTAAATTAACTTTTCATATTAGCAGTTTCTCTGTACCAAGAGGCTTGAAAGCCCTTCCACTACTAACAGGCTGAACCAAATAATGAGGTTCAGGAAATGAGGCAACCTGAGGAGGCACATTGGGTTCCCTGGATAAGGGAGGAGGGAAATTATGGGACACCTTTATCCTGGCCAGAATCAATCTGGGTTGGAAAGAGATGGCAAGCAGTTCACCAGTTCAGCCAATTACAGACACAACTCACTGAACGCTGAGAAACAGTTCCCATCTGGCCCAAAGTGAGAGGACCACACAGCCTGGGCACACCTGGCTTAGGGAAGGAAGGCAGAGGGAGCTGCTCTTCATCTGCAGAATGTTCTCCAGAGGCAAGTCATCCCTTTCTGCCTTTAGGCCCACCTTTCATAACCTCAGTGCACACAAATTGTCTTCAGTTACTCCTACCTGCATATTTTTTTCTGCTTAAAGCACGAAACATCAGGAGAACACATCACACAGCAATGCAGTTTGTACAAAGCAATTTGGTGAAGGCCACTGTGTACAACCAGAGCTTGGCATCAGTAGCCCTGGAAAGGTTGTCAGTGATCCATCTGCAATGTCGATATATCAGTTCAAATATTCTTGCTTGGAGCCACTTGAAACATCCAAAGCCAGCAAAATAAAAGAGATTGCTATCCCTTTTTCAGAAAAAAAGGAGTGAAGTAGAAAGGCAATTAAGTCTCCCCCTCGAGGCAGCCCATTCACATTAAAAGGTTTACTTCAAAAGATAGTGAAGGGGAAGGCTGTGTGTGTTTCAGATAAGCTGAGTGAAGAACCCAGGACAGAGTGACAGACCTGTCGTGCAGGAAATCCAGCATTTGAAAGAAGACCAATTAGAAACTAAAAAAGAGCTAAAACCCAAATTAATTCTACAAGCACAGTGCCCACCTGAGAGAAGAGCACCCAAAAAGCACAACACTGACAAAGGCACACTCATGCTCCCCTTCAGAGTGATTACCTAAAAGAGAATTTGCTTTGGGTCTCATGGAAATATTAACTGTGGAAAGAAAGGACAGTCCAGCCAGGGGGTGCAAAGAACATTAGCCTAGAAGCCGTGAAAGAGGTTCAAAGCAAATAAAATTCAGCAGAATTTGGAGAGAGAGATTTCTTCAGACATTTCTCACGGCCACAGGCAGAGAGCAAAACTCTTGTATTGAACTTCCACCCTACCATGGTGGCACCACCATTACTCACAGGTTGGCATGGGAGGAGGTCCTTGTTTCTGAAGGTATCCCCCTAAGTGCTGCCTTCCTCTCCTCTGTGAAAGCCCCTTTCTGCAGGACTTCTTTGTGTCTTCTTTCCCCTGAGAAGCCAGGAGCATAGTTGCGATGCAAGTGCTGAATCTCTTTTGGCAACACACATTTTCTCTCTCTGAAAGCCCTCAGAGCTGTTGTGATATCAAATCTACAGAAACAGGGAAAGGAAATGTATACCCTTGGACCCGATCAGCCAGCTTCATTTAAAAGGGGAAGCCCCCCAGGGAATATAAAATTTGTACAGAATAAATATCCAGAAAACCAAACAAAATTTCCTTTTGGCTTTTCCCCCCCCCCACACTAGTTTCTATGTACTTTCACAAAGCCTGATACCACTTAAATTCAGGAGTCTCCTGTGGCATTTGGGAAGGATGTGAAAATGAGCATGGAAGAATCAAACACCATGCAAAAGTCTCTGTTTCTGGTAAGACCACTCTCCTAGTTTATATTACCTGCCATTTTTATCTGTGTGTGAAATTATTTATAGCTTTAATGTGAGATTAATGAGATTGAATACTGCTGGATGGTCTGGCATTGGCTGCCATGCTGCATAGACATTTTTAGACTGACATGATATTGAATCAACAATAAAGCCTCCATTTGAGATAAATTTCATAAGCACTTCTGAAAAAAATAAATAAAAAAGGAAACCCTTCAGAGTATTAAATAAAGGTTCATCAATTTTTAAAAAATAATATTTGAGAAGTGGAGAAAAAATAAATTATTTGTATTAAGTATATGTATCCATGTGCTGAATGTGTGTTCTTTGGTGTTATTGAATGTTTATAATCTAGGAATAATACATGACTTCTTTTAAACTTCATCCAACAGTTTTAAGCACAATAGTACTTTTGTTCCTGCTTGTTCTGTTTGTCATTTTTTCCCATCATGAGTGTTATCCCACACTACTCAAACTTTCTAATAGTTTTATTTTTCTTTTGAGTACAGAGACTAGTAGAAAACCTAAGAAAATTTAAAAGGTGAACTTTTCACTTATTACTGACCAGTTATATAAAATTTAATCATATTTCAATTGCTCACTCAAAATAAAAAAACAAACCCTCTTTTCTTTGAATTTAACATTCTCTTAAAATAATGCTTCCAAACATTACTTAAAACCTTCAGCTTTTTGTTCCATTTTCATAAGGGCTGAGATAAAAATTCTCAGAGATGAATGGCATCTTAAGGTAAGAAGACAATGACCACAGAGTACATACTGACTGAAAGGCAGATGAACATCTAAAGGCTTTTATCACAGTCTTATTTGCTGCTTTTATCCCCAGGCTTCTCTTTCAGAGTTCCTGAGTTGCAAAAAGTGACAAAATTAAAAGGATAGTTCCTTCTAAGTGATTTTCCTTTGAAGTTCTTTGCATAAGCTAAAGACCCAGCCAGTTGCCATCCTGGCACTGTACCTACCCCTTGCAAATGCAGGAATAAACTGCTGGAATGGGATACTGTGAGTATGTCAGGACTGTGAAACACGACCACTGCACTACACCAGTAGGAAACCTCAGGAACTGCCAGTGGATTTCAAAATGCACTGTCCTGTTAAAGCTCGTGATGCTCGTAGGATCAGCCAGTGTGTTTTAACTCAAAAGATTTTCTTTTTAAGCTGAAAATTCATACAGCTTTCAGTTTTTTTCCAGACTTATTGATATCTTTTGGTTTTGGGTTTTTTTTTTTAAATCTAGTTTTCTTTGTCTTTTTTTTTCTTTCTCCTACCAAATTCAATAATGACACCAAGATACGTTTCTGAATTTTCTCTGCTTTTTTTTCTGATACTGTTTTCTGAAATAATCTCTCCTGCTATTTTACAAAAAGCAACTCGTACAATCCATCATTTCTCACAATAAGGGACTGAGATTCCAATTTCACACAAAAAAAAGTGTGATTTAAACCACTGCTCTTTTCCCCAAAAGCTTCAGCAGTCTTTTTTTGTACTTCATCAGTCCCACTGGCCCCTGCTGGGCTGGAGTTAAAATCTGTGCAAACACACCAATGCAGGGGGCTCATCTTTGAAGTGGTCACTCAGTATCACCCAATAAAAGACTATCAAAAAGGAAAAGTGCTTTCGAATATTTCCTCATTTCCATGTGGTGCAGAAGCACACCAGCTTTTGCTTAATATCAAGACACCCTTCAAAGCTACAAAAGTTAAAACATTTCTTAATGCTGTATATACTGAAACAATTGGACAATACTTCAAAGCTTTTGGTTTAAAATCTTTTGGCATCACTAACATCCAAGAAAAAAATTGTTTATACAACACGGTCAAACAAAAGTTATTTTGCAGCTAATCTGACATAGCTTTTTAACAGAAGATAATAAAAATCTATTGCATCCTGTTTATTTTCTGGGGAAAGGTGAAACTTGATCAGATCAGGCAGTTTAGTTCTGAAAAACCTTAAAAACATTGACATTATGTATATGACTCCAACACTGACTATTATCATCTCTAAACTAGGAAAGGTGCAGAATAAAATTAAATAAGCTTTCCCAAAGAGTGAAAGAAAGGATCAGATAAGGCCAGCTGACTATCTATCAAGCTCTAGGACTCATAAGCCACGCCAGACACAGCAAGATGTACTCATCCATAAATCCATATGATTGAGAAACACTCCAAAAAATTAAGACCATGTTCTTCCCAGAAGCCTCTTACTAATAGCAAAGAAACTTATTACTGCTTATTGCTTGGCTGGTAGCTGGAAATCCTTTTACTATTTCATTCAACTCAGTAGTTGAAGTTTATGTGAGTGTTTTCCACTAGTTTGGGAAGTATTTAATCATCAGTCTTTCACATTGCTTTTCCTCTAATTCTAATTGCTTTAGAAAAAGAGGAAAATGCATCCATGGCCTTAAACATTCATTCTCTCCTTTCCTGCATCCCTCCCAGTCTTGTGATGGCCAAAGACTGACTGAGGAAATAGTCCACAGAGCAGGCTGGAAAAAAGGACCATAACCCCCACCACAACCTACATGTCCCTGCTGCTCATCTTCTAAACATCTTTCTAAACACTACTGATGATTTTCATTTTTTTCCTTAATCCATGGGCTTTTTTAAACCATGTTTTAAAAACATAATAATTAATTTTTTCAGGGCATATAATTAATTTTACAAAGCGAAATAATTCACTTCATTGTATGTAATGTAACAAATATTCAAATAAGCCGCTAATTAGGAGAAAGAGTATGGGGTGAATACATAAGAAACTCAAGGACCTGAGTTTTGAACTCAATGAACAAAAAAAACCCCAGATACTGTTCAGTGTTACCCATGTTAGGTGAAATGAGGAATCCAAGACCTAGTTTATGCACATCTTTAAGATCTTAAACTGAAGGCTCTTAGTAACTTTGAGCAACCCATGGTATTTCAAAAATAATATTCTCGTCTCATCCTCAGCATGGTTTTTCCTGAGTTTATATTTTATACAGTTACATATATATATATACACACACACACACACAGAGTTATCCTACAACAAAGGTAGCTTTAATTCACATTCTTGAAATCAGAAAATAAGAAATAAAAATAGATAAATTAAAAAAAATTTAAAAACCCTGCTTTATTACATACATTTGACTGTTATTTAGTTTTGTAGAGATTGCAAGGAAATATAATGAAAAACAACCAAAATCCTAGCATGACAGTGAAACACTCTCTGGTCCAGTCCCACATCCAAATATATTCACGTAGTTCTATATAAGGGCACTTGGAAAATACATCTTTATAGCCACACAACCTCTAGCATATACATTTCGCAGTTGCCTAAACACTAATTCCTATTTAAATATGCCATTTACTACTACACATTTAATTTACATAAATCAAATCCAATATTAATAAATAAAGATACAATTTCTGAGTAGAGACTACAACCATCAAGGTAGCTTTTATTTTTCAGTTCCATTTTCTGTTTTCCCAGTGAGTTAAGCAGACCCGAAGTGTCACTGGAAGTGACTTCTGAAAGCTATGCAAGAATGTCAGCAAGTCTACTGCTTGTATATAATTTTCTACATCCTGAAAACAGTAATTTACATCGAAGTAGGACTGAAATGTCATGACATGGCAGAATTACAATGGCTTGGATGTTTAAACAGTGCTTTTCCTGTTATTCAAAGTCCTTTGGTTCCTTTAAAGATGAGATTACATTCTAAATTCTTGAGGCTTGTGAAGATTACTTTTAGTAGAATTGCCAAAATTCTTACAGTTTTTAGCAGCAAGAGTTTAACTGTTACATTATCAAGGAAAAAAAAACCAACCAAACAAAACCCAAACAAACAAACAAAAACCCCTTAAACTTAATTACAGCATCACTTCACTTCTGGCACAAATGCAAACAGGTTTGAGTATCCTTTCGCTTAAACATCACAAGTTAGAATCAACAGAATCACAGAATCGGCACATTGGAAGAGATTTTTAAAATCTGATCATCCACTCAACACTACCCCCGTAACCCCTCAATCACACAGAGGGGTAAGAAGCCACTCTAAGTAAGAAGCCTATTTTAATATAGTTAATAAATAATCTATTAAAACACAGCTAATCACAAGAGCATTTATATTTATATTTAATATTTTACCATATATATATATAATTATATTTTAATTTTGTATTTTATTTTATGTTTAAGCACAACCCGCATTTAAAAAGTGCAGAAATAATCAAAATAACACAAAAGGCAGCAAACTTTTCCAGATATTACTCCAGCTAATGAAGTGAGAGGTGAAAGTAAATCATCTGAAATATATTTTGCCATACAATTGTGTCCTGGAACAATCTACTGCCAAAGGAGAAGATAACAACAGACGCCTTGAAGGATTTGTTGCTGTGACTGATTTTGTTTAACAGGTTCTTACAAATTGTTTGGAAAAATGAAAGTGGCTGCAGGTTGTCAAAAATTGCAGATTTATTAAAAAAGAGGAACAATAGATGGAACCATGTCAGGGATAGGAAATAAACACAAGGAATCTGAATAGAGCAGGACAATAGGGATTGAGAGATCATGTGCAGTGTCAAGAGATATGATATAACGCCTTTAGGGAGGCCCAGCGAAGGATTAAAAATAACTCAGGTTTGACAAGTCACAGTGAAGATGAATCATGGATAATGACAAAAAGAAACAGCACCAAGACATGACCACAGAATTTGTGTCGCCCAGCAGTGAGGAAGTCAAAAGGTCAGTGAGGAATTGGTGGGTGAATCGGGCACTAATGCTGTGTATTCTCATCAAATAAACAGTTTGAAAGGTTTTAACAGAGCAGTAAATTTTCAGACTTTATGCACTTTTCAAAGGGAGTGATTTGTTTGAGAAAATTCACCTCCAGTCTAGCCAGCATTTCCTTTTTGCTGCCAAGGCTGCATGGCACAGTTGCAGAAAACAACAGCTGGAATAAACAACAATTAAAGCCAATAGCCAAGAGAGTGGTCAGTGACTCCTATGGTGAACATGCCACTGGTAAGGAAATGGCAGTGCAATTTATCTTCTCTCTCATGGCAGATTATCTATTTAAGAGACTGTTTTACAGAATGTTGGTTGGGTTGGGTGTAGTTGGTTTCTTTTGGGATTTTTTTTTTGGGGGGGGGGGGGTTTGGCCGGGACAAGGGGAAAAAG
>JAWWEU010000001.1:2551284-2629190 GCA_035583155.1 Acropternis orthonyx | reverse complement strand
TATTCAAAAAAAACTCAAAATTAAAAAAAAAAAAAAAAAGAAAACCAAAACACCTCAGGAGAGTAAGTTTTTAAGATCTGATCATACCTAAGAAATGTTTACGATAGAGGGCCACAGTGTAGACATTGCAATGGAATATCAAGCTTTGACTGACATATATGGGAAAGCAAATCTCATGTCTGGAAGTGATATTTCAGTTGACTTAAATTGTGCTGAGCTACATTATGGCTACAGCTCTCAGTAGACTCTGGTGGGGCTAAACCAGTGTCTAGAGCTGTTCCCCCACCAGGCATTCACTATGGAGGCATCAAATTAGGACCAAGCAGGCTAGGGAGAACAAGAAGCACAGGGCTGCTTATCAGGCTGCTGTATGACAAATTGTTACTAGATTAAGTACATGGCAAGGCAGGGACAAAATTCAAGCTGACATTACTATTTCATAGTAAAGTATGTAGGAAGAAAAGGAGGTTTCCAATAAAGAGCAATAGCCAAAATCAGGACCAGAGAAATTGAGGTTGATCCAGAAATGCCAAGAATTTGTCAATCTTCACAAAGCAGTAGAAAATGTAGATTTTGGAAGGTGTTAGGGGAGACTGATTTCACTCCATGTGGTAAATTTTATGCATTTTTGTACTAATATAATGATTATACAGGAAAAAAATGGAATTATATTTGCATATCATCTTTTTTTTTAAATGGTTATTGCCCATTGTATGTTGTTTAGGAAAACCTGTGAAGCATATTTAATGTGAAAATTTTATATGAAAAAAACTATATTAGAGTATCTGTTGTGTTAAAAATGAAGAATATGTCAGGTTTGAAATATTAATAGTGTTGCTGTCATCATCAATTTCTAGTGACTATCCTTCTAATTAAAATCACTTTCTGTCTATATAAATGTGATTTCAAATGGCTTAATTTGGATACATCTTTTCCTAGGGACTGTAAAATGACTTTTTTTGAGTCTGCAGTAGATCCTACAAACTTTCACTGCAGTGCTAGTTCCCCTGGGATTATTTTTTTTCACCATATGTTCTTAATAATTCATCTATCCTTAAGGTCACTGAGCTGGAGGGGTGTTCTTTTTTGGACATTTTATGTTTAAGCTGCACACAGTTATATTAAGTACCCTGATTAGTATTGTGCAGACTTTGCTTTAACTGATGATGAGTATAGGTGGAGACAGAAGTAAACCAGAGTTAAGGGAATAGAATTAAAAGGATAATAAACCTGGTTGTACTTAATTAGTTGCCTAACAGCTGCATCTTTCTCTGTCACTTCCTCATCTAGGGAAATTACAAGGAACCCTAGGGAATTTAAAAACTTGCTGTATTCATAAAATAAGTAAATGTGAATTCGAACTCTATAAAGCAAATATATAGGTTTAATTTTTATGCCCTCATTCAAAATCAAATGACCAGAAAGTTAGTACCCCTCCAATTATGCAGTGATTTGTAAAACAGAGGCTATCACGCAGGGTAAATAGTAAGAGTGCTCGGAAACTATAATGTTGGCCTGGCCACTGATTTTCACATCACTTTGTGTTAATTAATTGTCTGTTTTTTCCCGTGTAAAAGTAATATAATAAGATCACAGGAGAGAAGGTAGGACTAATTATTACCTGCAATGTGTTGTGATTACTGAGATACGAAATATGATTTAGTATTATCACTAAAATGTATAAATTTCCTTTTGGATATTTAGCCCTGTCACCATGAAGCTCTTTGTTATAATGAGAAATTTTCCTGATGTTGATAATTTAAAGAAGAATGTCAAAAGTTGTCTTTGAAAATTCAACTTTTGTAAATTTTAAAATTGTCAAATTATTGGAGGAAGATGCGAACTTAAAACTGTAAGAAATAGAATAGTTACATGAAACAATTATGTAAAAGGAGTATCAGAAAAGTCTTTGCATAATGGATTTCTTTCAATACCTTTATGTCTAACTATTGGGAAAAAAGGTGGTTGGAGAATTTTTACTTATTTTGTGCTAAAGTGAACATTAAACACACAAAAAAGTTTCCTTAATTTGGACAGAATGATGTTTGTATCTGACTAGACCAAAATTGTATCTTTGTTGTTGTCATCTGTTCCTTTTCTGTTTTTCCCTCTTGAATGTTTTTAAAACCAAATCTCTTAATTTTAAGAAAATTTACATTTGACAGGACCAAGCTACTGAGGAACACATGAAACATTGCAAAATGTTAATTAACGTAAAATGCTCTAATTGCTGAAAAAATAAATGAATGTTCAGGTGCAATAAATTAGTAAAAGAAGGAGATTGGAGTCTTGTCTGGGTTATAGTGGCCAGGACTAGTTTGTCACTGTGTGGGTGAGGCCAGGGCTATGTATTCTACACCCTCTATGTCATTTCTTATGAACTGCTAACAATGGATGATTTGCAGCAGCTGCCTGGGGCATACTTGACACCTCAGGCTACCCTAAGTTGAGTGTTTAAGAACCCTGTGAGATGGGACAGTTTTCCTGTCTTCACACCAATGACTCAGGTGTGATAACACCTATACAGCGGTTCATTAGCACCTTCACACCCAGACTGAGGAGTCATGTCTGTTAAGGGGCCATCAGGGATTCCAAAAATATGCCATGAGTCACTTCACAGTAACTCACCCATTGTGAAACTTCCCACCCTGGGAGAGGTACTGGGCACTCCCATCTGAGCCTAAGCATGTATAATCTTGGGGGTTTGGGACTTCTGCACCACTCATCAGATCCAGAGGAGGACCAGAACTGAAACAGGACTGTGACTGCCACTGTCAACCAGACCATGACCTGAGGTGCTGGGTTATACACCTGGTTTTGTGGGTGATACGGACTTTTTCCTCTGTATCCTTGTACTTATTGTGATCTTTTTATTAAACTGTAATTCTGATTTGTAATCTTTTTTGTGAGTTGGGTTCATTTCTTCTGACGTTTACCTATAAACCAGCACACATCTACAGATTCTGAACTGCTGCAATAAGACAGAGTATATTTAGGCTGCAGGTATGTCAAATGGGTTAAAATGGTGCAAGTATATTTGCAAATTTATAAAAGAAGTTGCATTGACATTTATTTGAATCTTATTGTAGTAATTCTTATTTGAAAGTACAAGGCTTGATTTAGCTGCAAGATTTATTGAACATAATTTTGTTGCAGTGAACTACAGCAATTTCATTAAGTGAAAACATCCTTCTGGAAAGAACAAGTACTGTGTGCTTTCTGTGTATCTTGTACTCATCCACATAAACATGTTCAGCCAGTTCAGCTATCATATTCCATAATCCTACCACAGTGTTTGAAAAGCAAACCAAGAGAATGTGCAGATGCTATTTTCATTCTTAGTTTGATAAAGAAAATTATCTGCAAAGCAGATCTGGGCAAGAGGTAAGTCAGGGAAGAGTGTAAGTTCATGTTTTAGTCAGAGATGTTGAATCTGAAACTTGTTGCTAATTCTACCATCCCTGCCCAGTCCTTCTGCATCATGCAGTGTTCCTTCCTTCCCCACTCCACTTGCACATATAGTCACCCAATTAAAACTCTGCTTCAGTTACTATAGTGTCCCAGATACTGTTAAATATAGGAAACTACGGAGATGAAAAAAATTGAACTTTAAAGTATCTGTTGGTTTGTTGTGGAGTTTATGGTGTTTTATTAAGTTTTGTTAAATACAATGCAATTTTTAGTATTCTAATATAATTTAATTGAAAACTTCTACATTCTGTTCTTCACAAAATTATTTTAAGTCAGTACAGTCATCAGCAAAATCACTGAATAAGTAAAAGCAAAGAGAACAAATATTATTTTTAACCTTATTATACTGGAAATAGAAACTAGAATCTAGTGACCAGAATTTCACTCAACAGTGACAATTACAAACTGATGTTTAGTATAAAAAGTTTCCAAATGAAAAGAGTACAAGTAACATATCAGAGAATTTGACTTTGTTAACACACGTTTGAGGAACATTGTTTAAAAAATGTGTGAACATCAAAAATGGAGGAAGAAATTTATTTCATTAGAGCAGAAAACCAATTAAACTGACTTCATGCACAAGTAATTTATGGTAAAGAGCTAAATGTCAATGCTGTTATTTCCAGAGATGTTTGTGAAAAGTAAGAGTCTGGTTAATACCAGAGGTACACGTTTTCAGACTACAAATAACATTCACTACTCATATTATTTTATAAAATGATAATTCATTTCTACTGTTTTTCTTTTAAGTTCATGAGTAGTCATTATACTGTCTTTACTGTTACAAGTTTTTGAAGTTAAGAAATTGTTCGGTATAATTTCTTTATTACAAATAGACAGGCAAACTTTCAAACCTGCAAGACATAAGAAAGACTGAACTCTTCCATCCACTGAAAACTATTGCTATTATGCCACTTTAAAAATAATTTATTGTTAGATGTTTAAGTATCTTTACATAATTTTTATGATTTATGTATCTTTAATACTACTCTGAGTTGACTGAATTACTTTTTCTTTTTTTAAACTAATTAAAATAATGTGCATATCAAAGAAACAAGTATCCAAAATATCCAGTATAAAAGCTGGCTAGCTACTCTTCATTTGATTTTGTCTAGGAAGGCATACATCACATTCTTCAACAACAGAACCCATTGAAACACTCAGAACTTTGCAGACATTTTTCATGTTTAGTTTTTATTACAGGCATCTCAAGTTTTGGCAGTACAACAGGGTCTTTTACTACTTCACCCATATAATGTATAGGAAATTATATGTTTTACTTTGGATTATTGTCCCTAATCCATTTTTTTAAGTTTGCTTGTTCATTTTTGCTGTCACTAAGAACCAGCTTCATTCTTAAGGAAATAAAATGTTCTGTGCAATAAAACACCAAGCTGTTTTCTCAGTTATCTGTGTTATTCATTCTTAGTTGTGCCTTTTGCTGTTGTTTCTTTTAAGACTTATCTGCTATGGTGTTATATTTCCTTCTCCAAATCTGTGGGGTTTTGTTACATTGGCTTTTAATTAATTTCAATGGTTTCAATAAAGTTTTCAGACATTGCACACTGCTGCTTATGTACACCTGGCACACATATCTTATCATCTTTTGCTGTCCAGATAGGTTTCCACATGGTAAGTTTCATATGTGAATATGTACTCACAAGACAAACATTATTTTGGGAACCTAAGAAAGAAAAATAGTTATTACCTTCTATTTTTGACTTTTAAGTAGCTTTTCCTGTCTACTGTGAAATAGTGCTTCCTGACTATGAAACTGAGGTACTATAAAGATACATTCTTTACATTCTTGTCTTTCTCCTCACTTTCTTTTTAAAGAAAACAGAGTGTATTTAGGAAATAAAGCATAGCAGTTGCAAAGGTGCAGGATTAATTATTTCTAAGTGTATAATTTTTGTAGCTAAGGCCGGATTTATTTACTTACATCCAGCAATTGGATTAGTCTTTAAGGTACAAGACTAGTGTAGATGAAATACAGTCATAACCAATAGAATAAATGTTTGCTGCAGGCAAAGCTAGACTTCACTCTCTGCTGTCTTTCTGGGTGTCTCATCATGTGTGCTATTCTTCCAACCTGTCTTTCCTTTTTTGAGTTGCTCTTGTAGTATTACTAAAGTAAGCTTGCTACAATCAAACAAATATTAGAACAGTGATGTTTTCATTTTTATCTTCACTGTGAGGCACCTGTACCTGAACTACAAGACTTAAGGGGACATTTTTAAACACATGTAACATGTCAGTCCTGTCTGCCTCTGCCTCATTGGGCCTGTCAGTGTAGAATGATCTAGAAGGACAGTGGAGTTCTCTGTATCCTAACATAAAATATGTAACATCTTAATTTCTTTCTATTAATTTCTATGTTTTGTTTGTACTAAGTTAAATTCAGAATACTGTCAAAGTTTCTAGAAAATTTTCTATTTGGAAGTTTCTAAGTATTGAACTGTACTCTGGAAAGTAACTGTCTGTGTTGACTAAACAGTTACCAGAGGTTACTACACACAGAAAACTTGTGAATAAGTGAAATAAATCCAACATGTGTATTTTCCTCTCACTCTAAACTGTTCTATTCTGTTGATCCACTGAAACAAAATGTGACAGAAATTTCCCAGTTGAAATCCTACACAGAATTAGGAATCTTCATATGGAATGGAGATCTTCACACATTGTTGCAGAAATAATTTTAGCTACTGGACACTGAAGGATCAGTCAAATATCATTCTTATAGGAAAAATACCCATTTGCAGATGAAATCAATTCCAAGTTATTTATCTACTGAGTGGCAGGTAAATACTGCTTCTTGGTCCCAATGTTAGAACTAGGTTTTTTTTTGTTGCATTGTCAATGCAGGGATGGACCTTTTGCATTTTGAGCACTTCCTGCTTCCTTAGCCTGATTCTTAAAAAAAAAAAAAAAAAAAAAAAAAAAAAAAAAAAAAAAAAGTAACATTAATTATATATTACAGAATTTTATAGCTGCTTTTATGAAGTCATATGAGGGAAATTATTCTGGAAGCAATTTTTTAGAATAGTTAATCAGGGAAACTAAAAGGCTGAAGGGAACCTAATAGAGTATAAATGCTTCATTTCAGAGATTGAAATCCATGGACCAATAAAGTTGAAACACAAACTGAGGAAGTGTTGGCTCACCTATTGACATTAGATGCAACAAAGTAAGGTGACCTTTCCAGAACTATTTGTTACACAACATAAGAGAACAGACATGTAAAAGCTAGGTGTTTTTTTTTTTTTGGGGGGGGGGGAGGGGGGGTTTGGCAGGGAAAAGGGGAAAAAGAAGAGGGGAAAGAAATGCTGGCACCAGCACTGCTCACAAAGTGAAATCTCTGGGAGGGGAAATGTGTCATTGCTGTAACAGGCAGAGCACCAACCAAACTCTCAGAATGTCACAGTTAGAAGACAGAAGCTGCATCTAGTAAGATTCTGTTTTTTTCAAAAACAGATGAACATGTACAGAAATATATACACTTACACCCCCTTGAACTTCAAACTCTTTCAGATGTTCTTCATGCAGGCTGGGAAATGGCTATTTAAGTATGTCAGTGAAAAGTATTATATCTTTTAGAAAGAAAGAAAAGGGAAAGGAGAAAGAAGGGGGAAAAAAAAAGAAGAAAAAATCACTTATTATTCTTAGTTTTTATACTCAGTGCTGTAAAATGTGGGAAAAGAGGCAAGAAAGAAGGTTCCCAAACCAAACTGTGGCCAGAAGCAGAGAACAGAAGTACAGTGTTGTCATTGCTTTTCACAGTTGAGATTGTGTCAAGTGCTCTATGTCCAGGAATTAATTCTTTTCAGACACTCTTTGGCAATAGTTCTCTGAAATATTTTATTACAGGTCTCACAACATGAACAACATTCATAATTACTGATCAGTGGATGTTGAATATCACCAAGCAAAGCAGGACAGAGCTCTGCTCTTTCTCTCCGTGCCACTCCAGGTGCAGCAAAAGCACCATGTCTTTGATATCCAAATGCCATATGAAAAATTAAGGACTTTTTCTGCTTTTTGTCTTGTTTGCTTTTTGCCATTTTCTACAGTGCTTATCCTCAAAGATCAGTGCTGTACTCCATTATAATAATTCTCAGTAACTATATGTTGTAAAGTTATGTTTATGCCACAGAATAAATTATTTGTACTTCCTAGGTGAGTTAGAAACATCTCTTATGCCTAAATAATACTGGAAAACCTGTCATATAATATTTCAAATTAAATATACTTTCCCCTGAATAGAAAGATTTTCTTTTTTCCTTAAAAAGATAGTTTTGAAGTAAAGAAACTTCTCTGTCTGAAGGCATAAACAGTAGACAAACATTTAAAGAGTGATAAATGCATTCATGTCAGTCATTAAAATACATTAATTTTTCAGTTTGTTTCAAATTGTTGGAATTTACTGACGTTTTGAGTGTTCACAGAAAGTGAAATAACAGTTCAAAGCTTAATTTCAGCAGGGCAGATTTTAAAAATCACAAAAACAACCTATTAATGACAGAGAGAGATCTTCTGTTTGATTTATCTGTAGACCCAATTCATGCAAGTTCCACTTGAACCTGCACATGAAAGTGGCTGAGCAGAAACCACAGATTTACCACTCAAAACAAATTATTACAAAAACCTCTAAATGCATTTTTTCTTGTTTCTTGAACTAAAAGGTGTTGACTGTGTGAATAGATGGTAGGAAGCCTTTAGCTAAATATCCTGTGTCATTACAATGAGAAATGTATAAACTTCATAAGTAAGGCACTCTAAGAAGCAGCGTTTATCTATTGACTTCATTCTGAACACTTCAGTACATTATACAGCATATTGCAATAATTTAAGCAAATGTTCCCATCACAAAGAACCAGAATTCTCTCTTCTTGCACAAAAAATTCTTCTCTACCTGTTGAACCTCTCCATCAAGCATCGCAACACCTGAAAAAGTGATTCCACCTGAATACAAATTAAATTTGTGCAGAAAATTGTGAAAATCACAGGCCACAAGTCTTTGAAAAAATCTGCATTTCTGAAGAACTATCTTCTCTTTGAAGAAACACTGCCAAACCCAGACCAATGCTTTCTCCCAACCTTAATGCCAAGGTGAACAGCAAACATTGTATTATTAATCTTTTTTCTGGGCAAAGTTAAGATTAAAACATAGTTTCAATTAGGTAAAATATCCTTGTAGGTAATGTGATAACCACACAAACACATGTATATATTGAGGTCATCTGCCATCTTTTCTACGACTTCCAGAGAAATTTCCACAGTATAGAACTTCCATAGTATAAAATATTTCTTTTTATATTAATGATAATCCTTTAAATCTTTCACGTTATTGAAATAATTATCATGACACTACTAAGGATTGCATTGTTAAATATGTTAAGAAAAAAAAAGTCAGTGAATTTAAAAATAAGGCATTACAGAGTGAAAGCAGAAGTCTTTCTTTGAATTATTGCTCTGTGGGTCTATACCCTTTGTTCCTGTGACATTTCACACCATCATGAAAGTTACGAGACAGGATGGCTCCATAATCCTTTGCCCTTTCCCACTGCCTGGGGATGCTGTTTCTGATGCTCCTCCTAAAATAGCCATGAAATTTTGCTCCTGGATTCCCTCCCTCGTCCAGAGCAGGTATCAGCTCACATCCACCGGAGCTCTGCATTCCAATAGAGCACTTATTGACAGGGCACTGTCTTAACAGAAACAAACATTAACTGCAAAATGCACAAACACAGAAAAGCAACTGAAAATTCAGTCACTATTTCTAGAGAGTCATCACTACAATTTAAATTAGGAGTTACAATTCAGCTACAAGTAAGGAAAACCAGACAGACATATGGCCTTGCATACACTCTTTGCAAGGGGCCATTCAGAGATCCAAGGTCTTTTGTGATACAAAAACCATCAATAACACTGTCATGTCTATGAACTTTGTCCTGAACAGGGCTCAGATGGATATTCCTTTTAAAGATCCATCAACATATAACTTCTTTACTCCCTCCATTCCTGAGTTAAAGCTTGGATCCTGACCCAGAATAAACAGGCTTCTTGCAAAATAGCTAGAAGCTATCATAATATTTCTTTAATGAATACAAGTCTTATTGACTGGGTGGGAAATAAAACACAACATCCATTTGTGCCTATTCTGTTTCAGTACTAAAACTGTACAAGGTAAGCCTAAATGGTACTTGGGGGTAATTTGTGCTTTTAATTTGTGCCTTTTCCTTGGCACAGTCCAGGACTCAAGTTTTAAGTTTGTTTAGTTTCACAGCACAGCAGACCTAAGCAGTTCAATAATTTTTTTATACTTACCTATTGTGTTTTTCCTGCTAGTACAACACAACAATTTGACAACAGTCAAGGACAAAGGGCAAAACAGAACCAGTCTGCCTTTTCCAGTTGTGATGGGCTTGCTGGTACCTGTGCCCAGTATACCAGTCTAAATCTGAAACTCTATGATTCAAAATTAGGAACACCAGCAAGGAAACAGTGGGAAGAAGGTCTTTCAGCTTATCCTGCAGCTACACCTCAACTCTAAATGTAAAGCTGTCCCCCTGAGTCCCACCTGACTGCAAATTCTCATTAACACTTGGCAATTTGAACAACTGCAGTGGTAATTTCATGAGAAGATTTGGCATTAACATGAGACCAAGGAACAAATAAAGGAAATTGAGAAGTTTTTTCATCCTTGTTTCTTTTGGGATTTTTTTTTTCACTATTTAATGCCATCTTCTATTGTACAAATTAAGTTGTCCCCCAGCCTTGCCCAGGGTGGCTACAGCTATAAACGTGCCTGAAAGGGAACATGCTCATCTGCACACAGAGGGTTCATGAAACCACTGCCAAGAGAAGTTTCTGTATTGATGCACAGCCATTTGCTGTCCTGAAAACTTGAACTAAGCTTTTCGGGAGCTAAAATTATAGATCAGATTAGGGCACTGTGCTTAAATAATTTGCCCCAGTTATCTAGAATTTTGGGATAAGAATTTGTTCAAAGTACTGGCAAGGTGGGAAAGTCAACAGTTATGATTATTAAACTCTACTTCATATCATGAGACTTATACTGTACAATCTGTCACTTGTATAAACACAAAAGATGTAATATGTGAAGTTAAAGACTAATCCTGTGAGAATTACTGGATTGACTTTGAAGAGAACAAAACTGACACCAGATGAAAAATGAGCCTAAACTTCAAAACTACGTATAAGGTATAGTAAATATTGGTCCCATTTAATTGCCAGTATAGAAGCTGTTAGAAGAATTACCACTCAGATGCAAGGAATTGTGTGCCCTTTTGTCCTACGGGATGCAAAGGAGATGCCCATCTTTGGAGAGTTATTGAAATCCGATGACAACAAGCAGATGAAGTAAGATGCTCTCAGCTTAACAGTGGCTGTGACATGCATCTGTACAAGAAACTGAAGATGAGTGAAATCAGCCTTACATGCTGACAGATAAGCCTCAGCCCATTCCAATACCAAATCCATTTTTTGACTCTATTTTTCATTGCTTACTGAGGAAAACAAAATACCTTTTTTATTATTATTATTTTCTACTTTCTAGCTCTATCAGTTACTTTCTTCAGCTGTTGAACAAACAGCACTGATCATGCAAAATCAAAGATATGTACTTTACCAAATCTTTTTTTAAATCTACTGAATAGACATTTAAAAATAGTTGTTGTGTCCCTTTCCCATTAGAGCGGGCCAAACTCTGTGCAACTGATTGCTTTATTGTGGAGTCCAACTTTTGACTCCCTGGTGACAAAAGCCATAATAGATAAACAGCTGGAGTATTCTCTTCACTTGGAGATTATCTTTGCCAAGAATGCTATTGACTGTGAAAGCAAACACACACACACAGACATGCACACCAGGGAAAGACTGTGAAAGTCATCTTTGAAAAGCTGTAAACGTTGCTCATTCCTTCTTTTAGGATTTTCTGTTATGCTTAGGACTGTGCTGTGGAAGAAACCCGTAGCACAGGATTGAGCTCAGCTCCACAGCACTGCCAAGTACAATTCTCCCAGCTATGCAGGGAACAGCCACTCACCAAGATGCCAAATGAATTCCCTAAGATCATAAACAGCAGCTCCAGCACAGGCAGGAACATCCATAGGCTGAATTCCACAGCACAATTCATTCATTCCCTGCCCATTGGAAAGGAAAACTGGGCTTTTCATTTAATTACTCACGAATTACCCCTCTGAGCCAGTGCACATCCACTGTTACATGTCCCCACACACATAGGACTTATATAGAAAATACACACATGCTAGAGGCTGGAATCATTCAAGGAGAAGAAAGATCCACTGATATGAAAAAAAGGGAGTTAATATAACCAGTGTGATGCACTCACAGGATTATTTTAGCGACAGCTCTTCAAACAAGCCAAGTGCAGTGGCTGCAACCAAGACGAGAGAAAAGACAGCAAGATGCAACTACTTGGATTTAAGTTCCTAGAGGCAAGATTTGGACACCATTTCTGTGTAGTCAAGAGCTAGGGTTATGCCAAAGATGACATGCAAGCAACGTGTCTTAGTCATTGTGAGGTGATCTCTAGCAGGGGAAGGGGGCAGGAGATACATGGAGACAGGATGAAGGCGTGACCCTAAAATATGCATTGAAGATATTCACAGTTTCAGTGAAGTATGTAGGAAAGGATTCAGTGACTGGAGAATATGAAGTGAACCTGAAGGGCAGGAGCTTCAGACAACAGACACAGAATGGTTGTTTAAGGAGTTCAGAGGTGAGGGAGAAAGTGACCAATATTAAGACATGGAAAAGTCAAGATCAAGTTTAAAGTGACTATTGTTGGATGGGGCTCTGAGCAACCTGAGCTAATCAAATATGTCCCTGTTCACTACAGGGGTAGGTTTGACACTCAAAGGTCCCTCCCAACCCAAGCTATTCTATGATTCCATGACAGTGTATTTTTACAGATTTTAACAGAGTGTATTTTTACTGCAAAAAGAAGAAACTTGGTAAGAAGGAGTTTTTTAGGAGATGCACAAGGATGAGAAACATAGACACTGGGCTAACCTCATTAGGGGTTTTAAGGACAGGCATTAAGACCATCTGCCCCAAAGAACTTACAATTTTCATAAATAAGGTTCCTGCACAACCTGGAACTTTGCAAAGATTCAGCCTTTGTTAATACATGGATCAAACTCACAGACGAGCTTCGAGTGTGAAATATCCCATCCGGCTTGTAGCACTCACCACCCTTTAGACAGAAATAATAATAATGTGGTGAAATGGGATATGGCAAACACCATCTGGCAGCTGTGCAAACAAGAAGAAGAACCCTATGAAGAACATTATTACACGTTTGGGGACCTGCTGATTACATTGCATGTCTAAGGTTAGACATTTTGGTGTGTAAAACTTGAGAACACAGTCTAAATCATGGATAATTTAATAGGTTGCACATGGACTTCACCTCTAGTTTATTAATTCTTTTTTTATTCAATAATATATCCCTTTTTAAAATATTTTCTTACTTTTATGGTGAACTGCTTAAACTGTTGCTCCAGACACACAAAGCTGACAGGAAAAAGTCTTTTTCTGTAAGAGTAAGAATGTGCATCGTGGTCTGTTCCTATCAAGGTGTTCAGTTTTTCCATATAGCTGAGAGCTCGTATTGGAAATTAATATATCACCTGCACAAATGGCAAATCCTCTTCCCCTCGGAAACACCAAGGAGTTTTTTATTCATACCTTTTCTCCTTTCTTTTTTATCCCCTTCTTGAAGAAGAACAACAGAAAGTGATTAAGGAGAGTGTGTTAATGAAAAAAAAAGCTCTTTAAACCAACAAGCTTATGGATTTTGAAGGACTGCCAGGATATTCATTAACAGAAAAATATTCAAAAGGCACTTAAACGTGTTCTCTGACTTCAATAGATTTGTTCCTGTCACCTCACAAGAAAACAGAACACGGCAAAGCTCAAGCCTTGTTCCCTGGCTGGTTCTCTGTGCTCAGCAGTGCATTTCAATTCCCCATTCAGGCTTGCCTTGGCTACCAGAATTCTCCCTCCTGCTCCCTTCTCCATCCAAGAAACCCTCATCTTTCCTTCGCCTATCTTACATGGGCTCTCTCTGCTACTTGAAGCTCTGAATTCTCACTTCTTCAAACCATTGTTATTTACCAGGACAGCCTATTTCATCACACATGACTTGTACATGGTCCCCTATGCATTCCTGCATTCTTTTCCAATCCCCTCTCACTGTTTCATGCCAAATTCCTCATCTTTCTGAAATGCAGTGAAGTGTACATCATTCTGGTGCTGTAGCAGATGGTGCTTTGGAGAAAAGGGATGAAGTTCACAAATAAAATAGATCAATTTAAAACTGCAGATAATTAGGCTTTCCAGTCACGGAGAAAGTTTTTGTATCAGATGTCAAAGAAACTTCAAACAGACCTCAAGCACCTTGAATCCATGCTCCTACCAGTACCTGGCCTGAGCATCACTGAGAAAACAAATTTTCTCTCAGCTTCCCTATAAATGCAGGAACATTGTCAGCTAATATTGATTCACCTGTTCTTTCAGGCTGTGTCAGGATTGAAAAGCAGACTGTTACAGAATTATGGAACTGTAGAAAATTTGTTTTCTATGCAGTTCTGTCTCAGGTCTTCTATGTCATCTCCCCCCACACCACCTTTGCAACTTTTATATATCTACCAGCCTAACCTTATAGTTCTCTGCCTCATCTGATCCTTCTTGTGACTGTCATAATCCCAGCTCCTTCCCTCCTGTTTTTTCTCTTCAAAAATCAGTTTTTCTTCTACTACTGCCTAAAATTTTGGGCTTGTTGATGAGCTTGGCAAGGAAGACAACATGTGACCAGTCCAGCTCTGTGCATACCAACCACCCTGATGACCACTGCCTTGCTTCTGACCAGCATCAACATTTAGCCTCTCTTCTGATCCCAGATGCTGACTTCCACAAAACTCTGTCAAATTTGGCATGTGGAGTGACTGCTTAAGCCTCATTTCCTTAGGAAACCAGCTAAAACATTTCACTTCCTTTCTCTAAACTGGATTAAATAACTGCAAGATGGATGGTGTAGCAGCCAGCAAACATGACCTGGGCAGGAACGCCGCCAGGGCTCACAGGTGCTTCTTTCAAAGGCCAGGGAAAACAGCTCACAGTGTTGACTAATCTTTCAGCCCTCGTGGATTTTCCTAATTGCTCAGTGAATTATTCACCCCAGCTTGCTATTCCCCCCCTCCCTCCTCCAACACCTCCTTTGCCGGTGCAGTTGTGTGCAACACCTATGTGGCACTGTTCCCCTAAAGTACCAGCAAGAACAGACTCAAAAAGTTATCTCCCACTCCCACAGAATTGAGGACAGACCCTTCTGAGGGTGGGCTGCAGCACCTGGATGACAAAGCAGAGAAACATTTTGAAGCCCTGAATGATGAAAGAACACACTGTAATAATCAGGGTGCAAGTGCAGTTAATGAAATGTCCTCCAGTGGAAGATTGGACCTGTTCTAAGGCTGAACAAGAATTGAAATTGTTCAAATAAAAGAATATTTGTTGCAAAATACATAAGGAAGATGTATCACTCATAAATTGCAAGCTGATACAGCACTGAACTCATTAGCCCTTAATTTAAACGGGAGAAATACTTTTTTTTTTTTTTCCCTGGGCAATGTGTTCCTTTAAAATACACAGAGCATGTTTTTCCTCCATTGCATTCAGCAAAATAAACTACATTTAAAGTTATCTTCTTAGTAGAACTCAAAGCCTAATGTAATATTCAGTCAGAATATTGAAATCAAGGACCTGAGCTTTTTGAATCAGTCTAAAATATGAAAGAAATACTCAGTTAAGTGCTGATTATGATATACTGTTTTTTAAACAGGAGTAACCAGAATTTGTACATGCAAGGCTGTAAAAGCAGCAGCTTTGATTTCCCAAATCCTCTCAGCAAAGTATTTCAGAGAGGTTACAAATCTTAATTGACCATAGCACCACATGTCAGGAAAGGTAAGTAGTGGCACTCCTATGCTAAGGATCAAAAAAAGAGTACAATGGGAAGGAGCAATAGGTCAAGCTGGACAGCATGACAGCCTGGATTAAAAGCCAGGCATTGCTGGATCTTAATCCATGCTTTAAAAAATCCCTGCTTCAACAACAAACAAAAAAATTGGTGGTCAAATTTGATTGAATTTGAGAGATCATTCTATAATCAATCATGACAGGGTTAATTCTCCTAAACTCTCACTAGCAGATGCTAATCTGCCTTGGAGTACGATTCCAGGATAATTATGAATGCAAACCTCAAAAAGCAGTTTCTGAGTGAAGAATCATGCATAGCTGTCTTTTCTATTTCTTTGCATGCCAAAATAATGAGAGGAACACAGACACAAACAAAACCTTTAACAAACTTCACACTAAAAACTAAAACATAAATCACATCTAGGAGAGGTGATGACTATACAGATGGATTTAAATAACCTAACAACACTGTAATAACTTAATAAGACTAATTAAGTGGGTCTGTGTAAGGGAACAGAGGGCTCCCATGAAATAAGCCACAACTCC
This sequence comes from Acropternis orthonyx, assembly GCA_035583155.1. Taxonomy (NCBI): domain Eukaryota; kingdom Metazoa; phylum Chordata; class Aves; order Passeriformes; family Rhinocryptidae; genus Acropternis; species Acropternis orthonyx. The sequence goes on along the minus strand of JAWWEU010000001.1, from coordinate 2,613,149 downwards.
AAGAGCACTCCACTCTTCACAACCCCACTGCCCTACAGGAATCTGATTATTTTAGCTTCTTTCACCTTGTGCAACACCAGAAAACACCTCAGGGGCAATCAGGGTCCCACCAGCTCAGTTCTAGACATCTGTTTGTCATTGGTCCTTTCTGACCTTTAGTTCTACCAAGTATCCATTGCAAGCTGGACAGTCTTAAAAAAATTCCACTGTACTTTCCAGTATCCACCTACTCCACAGCTACTTTGAGCTCAACAAATTTTGAACAAATTATTCTACTGCCAGAGGGGGAAAAAAAAAAAACCAAAATCCAAAAGCCCCCAAACAAATAAAAATCCAAGAAAAGCACAATCCAGAAACCTAACCAACACACAAATAACACATTTCCTCTAAGACCTTTACCAATGTTCAGAGAAAAAATTCCTTATGCCAAAGCAAGCAAGCAGTCAAAACCCTAGTGCCATAAAGTCCTGTATAAAAGATAACTGAAAGAAGAATTGGGCAACTCAGCAAGAATGAGAAGTTCTGGAAGAAGAAGGCAGAATTTAAATTATGGAATTAAATGACAAAAGGGGGGGGGGGGGGGCGGTGTCGCGCATAAGCTCTTATCTCCTGCTGGTGGACTAATGGCAGTGAAACACCTCTGTAAGTGGAAAAACCGAGTCATTTTTATCCCCCTAAAATGCAAATGCTTTGTTACCTGTTCTGGAGGGATAACCCTCACATTGTGTTCAAGTTGCTTTTCCCCACCCACTAGTAGACAGTAGGGGTTTCGAAGAGAGTATAACACATGAAAGCAAATGAACAAGCTCCAAACCCCTGAAATCTCCTGGTGTGAGCCAATCACAGCATGCCAAACTTTTCTGCACTGATTGCAGTGGTTCTGAGAACAAGCCAGTCAGAACTGTAGCGTGGCACTTTCATTCCCCAAACAGAAGTCACAAAGATGTTTTTCTGAGAGTTTTTTGGGACTTTTTGATGGCCACTTTCCCCTCAGATGCCATGACAAGTACAGGTCCTCCCTAAGATACAAGAACCAGAGCACGTGCTGAGCAGCTGGCCAGCAGCTGTTAGCTGGGATTGCTGAGTTCAGTCCCTTCTCCTTCAACTGAAACATTATTTGGGGTATTTTCTGTTATCCCTGGATATCCATTAGGAACCTTCATGAACTTCTCACTCAGCTTCATTTTCAAGTTAATTTAAAGCAGGGGAATGAATTTCAAAACATTTTGGAGGGGAGACTGGACAGACAGGATGGGACTGAGAAAGCAACTAAACAAACTTCGTTTCCTTGGGACATAAGCCTAAAAAAGCACCACCTGGGAAGTTGGCTTTAGAACACAAGGTTAGACTTTGGGCTCTGTAGTAGGCAACATTAGCTTAAGAAACATGCCAAAAAGCTAACCCTTAAAACTAAAAAGTGAGTTATTCTTTAAAATAATTTAAGAGTAACAAGAAAAAACACAAAAACAGAGGGGGGAAAGAAAGAGAAAACAACACCCAAATAAATAAAAATCTCCCAAAATAGTACAGTTATTCAGTCTTTCTAAACAGAAGCAAGAGTCTGCACAGGTCCTCATGGTTTCACACATTCTTGCTCAAAGTAGCCTATTTTGGATCTTTCTGGGTGCTTTTTATTTTTCAGAATTGGGGGGAAGGGAAGAAATATCCGCATATATGTCTCTGAGAGATAGGAATATTGGCATCAAGCAGCACAATTTAATGAGTGGAAAGGTGTGAGCTTGCAGAGATTTTTTTTTCAGAAGTTAAATAATTTAATTTCAATGGCAGTGAGGTCAGTAAAGCATAAATCCAAGAATACATCTCTAACTAAGTGATAAAGCTAATTGGATCTGAGTTTATTTCCTGATAATAGCCTGCACTGCTGAGATAAACGCCTAGGAAAAGCCAAGGGAAGGATTTCTCTTCTTTAAGCTCCTATTGAGGGACAAGATATGATTTGACTTGATCACAACACTGTTTTCAATGTTTAAGATGCATTGAAACAGAGATTACATTACTTTCATCAGTTAAGAAGATGTAAAAAACAAGTGAGCTGATACATGATCATCATTTGATTCCTGAGTTCTAAGGTTTTTGGGAATACAAAGGCTGACTGAATGAGGACTGAAATTCAGACAAAAAGATGCTGTCTTCACTATAGCTTAACAGAAACACATTTCCACTTTACTGGTTAAAAAAAGAAACTTAAAAAAAATTTAAAAATACAACAAAGAAAAAAGAAAAAAACTCCACAACCCAAAACCCCCTAAAGTTTCTGGTATAAACAAATAGCTTAAGTATATTTCTTAAATAGACACCAACTCTTGTGGAAAATCTAATTTGATTTCACTTAAGAAGAAAGAAGCAAAAAGCCAGTAAGGAAGCTGATCCAATTAGTATTTTGCTTAAGGACATATTTCCCTTCAAGTGCACAAACAGTCTCATTGACTTTGATATTAAAGCATCTCACTGGATTGCACCAAAATGCTAAATGTGTTGCAGAATCCATTCCTGAGTCTCCAGGTGTGAGAGTAGGAAAGCAGACAGGAACATGAAGCCGCAGGACTGCAGCAGGAATGTCTGCCCAAGTCTAAAGCCTTGGCTCCAAGAAGTGTCATTTTCCCAGAGGTCTCACTAAAGGGTTAACTCAGATGCCGAGCAAGTACAATTTAGATGTCAACATTGTTAATTATTTAATTGCTCATAAAAGCACAATCGGTGCAGACTCAGCTATGAACGACATCTCGTTCCGAAGACAAGGCTGGGGGAAGGGAGTTTTGCTTGGGGAAATAATATAGATTGATGGCCTCTGTATCCCCCCCTCCACCACCTTCCCAAGGGGGAGACTCTTCCCACAAAACACCTTGGAGATCCCATCAATTCAGCCACCACTACAGGGAAAACTCCCAGGACCATGGCGAGCCACGCTCCTTGTTATGGAAGAAACCAAAGACACCAACAGCATGCTTCAGGTGTATTTTGTGTTTTTTGGGGTTTTTTTCCCCCCCCATTTGCTCTGATTTTTAACTCCAATACCTCTAAACTGACTAAGAAAACTACTCCATACTGATAGGGACTGCTTTTCATGGATAATTTTGGCTTAACTGAAACAGAAACATTCACAGAATAATTTCCTTGAAAAACCTTTCCTTTAAAATGGTGTCTGACAATGCGTACATAAAATAAACATTTCATCTTCAGAACAAGTGAAAAAGGAAGGAAAATGCTGATGTTTTTCTCCGCTCTGATATCTGTGACTCCCTATCCCTTCAAAAAGAGAAAGTGCCTGGCTATCTGCTATAGCTCTTGCCACACATGCGCAGCACAATTCATTTTATTGTGGTCAGCAGACCTGATTTTGTGCCACATTGCAGGACATCCTATAAAAGTATCACACAATTAACAGGGCTTATTAACAGATTTGTCAAAGAAACCCAAACTAAACCACAAAACAAAAACCCCTGCAGTTGTTGGGCTGATTTAAAGTGCGAGTATGACTTTTTCAAAGCGCTAGCTGAAGTTTCCAGGTTGCCACTTCAAATGAAATACTTAGGAATTTAAATCACAATTTTAAAATTTCAAATGAAATGGTGTAAAAAATAGAAAAATATTGTACAATAATGCTCAGTATACTGTCAAGTATGTTAAAAGTTTCCTATTTGCCTAAAAAATATTCATGCTTCCATAAATACACATTTTTTTATCAGAAAAGTTAAAAAAAAGTTAAATAGCTTTTGGGTTGATAAAAGGAGAAAGCAGGCTGTGCATGCCTCAATCTCAGCAGAACTACCTGCCCCAACCTACTCTATGGCTCAGTTCTGCAATTCCTCCTGAGAAGAGATGTATCCAAAGCAGATTCAAGCAAAGCTGCCAAGATCAACCTCAAAGCACCTTTTCAGTACAGCCAGTATTGCTGAGCTGGTTAATGAGATATGGTTTGGGCTTTTTTTATTCCAAGCAAGAAGAATATAAGGCTGTCTCTCTTTCACATATTTACATATCACTAAGACCCTACAGGAATTAGAATACTTCTGCTTTATCCTAATGTATGAAAGAACGTAATTAGACTTAAGAAATATGACATACCAATCCCACCAAAAGTCTATGTAGTTTCTCATTTAAAGGAACAGAAAGATTTAGAATTTATTCACATTTTTTCTTCAAGAGGTTTGGATTATTTCTAAATGAACAGGTAGCCTAATAGTGTTTAGGCATTACAGGTCAAAACCACATGGCCAGAAGTGTTTTGGTGGGAGGATTTCTTTAAGGAGAAGTGAATTTCTAATGCAGATAAGCTTTAGTGAATACTTCCTATTATCTCATTAGCATGTTTTCTGACCTCTAGACTTGAAAATCTCTTGCACAGTCTGGATTCCTAATCTTATTTAAACCCATATTTAAATGCAGAATAACTGATTATCCAATCTCCTTTGTGCTACACAACCACAAGTTTCATGCTTTTATAATGAAAATTGTCATCCATTGCTTTTTATTTCTCTAACCTTGCACTGAAAAAAGGCACAGTGTGATAATACCCTGTGTCTCTTTCCTGCACATTCAAAGATTTGGGTTTCTTTTTCAAAAGTAACACAGAATTAAGGAACTCCTCCAAAGATGTTTGATGGATTATACAATAATACTTCATATTTCTGATATACATGAACTGACACGATGCCAACGTGTGCAAGTATAATAACTAACAAAGTTCCTAAATGTGATGAAAATCTGTCTCCAAAGACCTGCCTGTAGAGGTCAAGTGTTGCCTATAAACCTCATTTCTTCAAATTATGATGCTTGGAAATGTGTACTGCATGTACAGATTTCACAGCACTCATGAAACATTGTTAAGCAATGCAGATATTACAAGATCACAAATTAATGTTAATTTGTATTGGGTCTTCTCATTGCTCAAGCAAAATAAGATTAAACCTCCACTTTATATATTCAACATAATTATATAAAATTATATAATTTGAATTAGACAATTAAATTCCCGCCCCCCCCCCCCCCGCCTCCAAAACTCAGAAACTCTCCTTTACAGTTCAAATTAGATCTTGCCACACAGCTTGAATATTGTGAGCACTCCCAAAGTATTTCTGAAGCGAAACAAATTTGGAAAGGAATGAATTGCTTCCATTACTCTTTATTTCTTTTGTTTCCTACTTTGAATTGTAAGACATATTTCTCATGCTTTCAAAGCCACAAGTATATCATTCAAATTTTCATGGTGGATGCAATGCTGGGAGAGTCACATTAAAACTAGTTTCATATGGGAAACTATCAAAATTGGCTTAATTTATTTCCATTGCATTACAGATCACTTGCTGCAACTACTATGACTTTGGGGTGCATTTATTTGTTTGTTTGCTAGCAAATATAGTGAAACTAAGCGAAAGTTCCACTTTTAATTCTCTACACTCAGTTTGTGTATGGTTTTAAAATTAGCAATTACATCTAAGAAAATTCTATAGTAATCCAACAAGTTTTCTAAAATGAAACATTAAATAAACATAATAATCTCTGTACAATTAATGTAATTTAGCATATCCGTTAATATTTCACAGAATATGCTCAGGTGGAAGGGAACCACAAGGATCAGCAAGTCCAATGTGTGTATTTTTACTAAAACAGTATTTTTAATGCTATAAACTGCCCTGTGGTGTAGATGCTGATTCAGAGCAGGCTTTGAGAAATGCAACTGTTTGTTTCCTACTGAGTTTCATGAGGGACAGTCTTTAAAGGGTATGTGCTGGTTATGTACAGGTTTCTGATCCAATTTGTGACCTTCATGTCAGGATAAAAGCTATGGAGTGAGATGGCTCAATTAAACTCATCTGCAAATAATTTGCAACACAGAACACTAATAGTGTGATACCAATCCCTAAATGTCTGGGTTTTTCTGAATCAAAGTACACACACAGTAATTACTATTAACTGGCATTAATGCTGCTGGTACTTAAAATGGAATTAAGGATTTCACAGTGGGGAGGGGAAAAAAAAGACCAAATACACCTTTTTAATTCAGTTACATTCATTTGAAAAAGAAAATTAAAGTTATATAAACTGGAAACAAGGGCCAGAGAGTCACCAGAAGGTGGTATCCCTTTTTTTATCCAACCTGGCATTTAATTAAGTTATGCAGCAGAATGCTCCTGTTCTCTGATACATCCAGCTGATCCCTCATTCACCTATTCTGCCAGTATACCTGTTACTGTTCTCTGGGGGAAGAGGAGGGGAGCTACCATGATTATGAAACAAAATATGTACAGTATATTTTTAATTAACTATATAACACTTTGAATGGCACTTGAAATGCAATTTTAGGAGCAGAGCAACAAATGTGCAATGAAGAGCTAATTCAGAGATGCCATGTACCACTGTGTTACTGTCATTTCTCCTAGAAAAATAAATGTAATTTTCAATTTTGTCAAATACAAACATAAAATTTTAATCAACTGATGCCGCATAAGTCACACTCTAATTGTGGGTTTGCTTGAATGTTAATTCTAGTTTTAATTTTTTCCTTTGCTTGCCGCTGGCAGGTGTTCATAGCACTGTTCTGACTTTGATGTGCCTGCCTTCACTATTTCCTTCTTCAGTGCTAAGGAGTGATTGTAAAGGAATATTGTACCTTTAAGCCAAATGCTTTGTGCGTGTTAACAACCAAATATTCTGCAGCCACACAATTTATAAAATTGCACACTCAGACTGATATATTTTCCCGCTCCCCAATGCAATATATGGCAGAACACGTGACAACAGTAAGGCTTTCATGAAGGAAATAAAATATATAACGGGAAAGGAGTCCCACCCTTGTCCTCTGGTTATGTGGGCTACTCTCCTCTCGTTGCGTGATCAAAACAAAAAGAAAAAGCACGACAGAAAATCCCTGAATACCCAGCCTTTAAATATGCAGGAGCCTCAGGCACGCAGAAGCAAGTTAGGTAAACGCATGCATTATCCAAATTGGAGGTGTGGAAGCAACAGACAGCAAACCCTCTCACCCCCAATCTCCAACTTCAAACTGCTTTTCTATAAGGGGGCTGGGGGGGAGGCAGAAATCAACAAATTAAAGGCAGATTCTTTTCAGCTTTGGGGTGGAAAATAACTAAGGAAACTCAAGGCATCATTTGTGGTCATTTTAAAGCTGTGATGTAAGCAAGCTGTCTCTTTTCATATCTGTATAACAAGCAGCTGACTTACAAAGGCCATCAGGTACACGCACGTCTCATCTGTTTGCACCGACCATCTTTATGACAGCATTTTAGTGACAGAAAAGAGAAAATAATCACTACTCCTGCTCTTCTGTATTAAGCCAATGTTTTTCAAACTGTCAGACAAAACTCATTTAATGCATATATTGTACCTAATATATTATTGTTACATCCAGGTAACGAAACTTTTCAAGGAATAAATTCTACACTTGGATATAAAACTCACCACTGCCCCAAGCACGTTGTCAGAAGGCGACGTGTTCTGCAAAATGCATGGAATGGAAAGCAGTATTTACCAAACTCATGATCATTCAGTTCAGCACACTGGCCTAAAAACCTGTTTTAAATGTATGGAAAACTAGCACTCTCCTGCACAATTTCAACAGCAATCTCGCTGTGTAGCCCCTTGGAGCACCTAATAATAAATACAACAGATTGAGCCTGACTTGCACCAGCAGAAGCAGAAATGTACTGTGCATGCAGGTGATGTGCTAAGCAATGATAACCAAAAGAGGTCTTCCTCCTGATGGGTTTCTCAAGGGAGCAAGTCAAAAACAGGACTGCTTGCTTGCCAAGCTCCCAAACACAGTGTCCCACATGCCCATCTATTCTCTCCATCCCCTGCCGGACCCTCAGGTCAAACGTCTCACCCCGCACCATGTCCGTGCCAGATACTTCAACTTAACTCTTTAAGGAAGGAGTTTTTAATGTTATATTGGGATGGAGAAAACTGAATGTGTAAAACAAGAAGCTGAACAGGTATTTGACAATAAGGGGAAAGCAAATAATCAGTAAACAATGTACAGAGTGGAAAAAAAAATATCAGTATAAAACAGATGTTGTTCTTAATCACAATGATAGCAAAATTCAGTTCATAATTTCCACTGTTTGACTACCATTAACTAGAAATGTCTTGTAAAGAGATTTTCCATTGTACAAGGAAATAATCCAAGCAATGTTTCATAGCTACTACAAAGTAAATTCCCTTCAGTTCCTTAGCTAGCAGTAAAGCTAAATGAGGTACAAAGAACTCAGCTACTAATTGTTAGTGAAGCGAATAAACCAGAGTTAAGAACACTGTCTCAGTCACAATATTTCATTTTATGGTATTATAAAAACCAGGTATGCTAATCACCCCAGCAATTAGATGCAATCACACTTAATTGAATAGTTAAATATAATGCAATTCACTCCTCCCCTACCTGCCCCACCCCACAGAAAAAGAAAGAATGAAAGTACTTCAGTGTGGTAACTCGGGAAAAAAAAATGCCTATTTAAACACCTTATCTATTAAAAATAAAAAAAAACAAAACAAAAAAACACAAAACAAACAAACAAAAAAACCAAAACAAAAAAACCACCAAACAAAAACAAAGAAACAAAAAAACACCAAACCCCAAAACAAACAAAAAACCCCCCACCCTAATGAGAACTGCAGTCTGTGTGTTATGGACAGCCAAAACAATGTCACCCCAAACAACACTGTAGGAGGGAGTTAACTCCAGACTGTCACAGAATAATGTATATTCCCCTTAAACATTTGCACACAAAACTGCAGAACAAATGCACCAGGGGACAAACTCCGAGCCCTGCTGAAACAAATTATCTTGATGTGCTACCTCTAATCAGGAGCAACACACCAAGATAACACAGAGGCCAGTGCTTTAAGTACCTTTGACCTTGGTAACCTTTCTCAGAAGGACAAAAACTGGGGCAAGGAAAATGACTACTTCGTTCATATCATCTGAAATTCTGCCGAGTTTTGCATGACAACCCGTCTTTGCTACGCGTAATTTTCATGAGATTCATCGGTGCTGGGGGATTTTTAATACAGATTTTGTGTTAGTATTAATCATCCCTCTGTTTGCACACAAAAGCCTCAAAAATGGGTTGCAATGGACTCCATTCCACCTTCAGAGAACCAGGTTAAATCCAACAGTAGTTGTGGCAGAGGCAGCGCTGAAATCCATTTTTCTCTTCTTTCAGAACCCCAGCAAGCAAAATATCCACAAGCCTTTCCTCTACATTTATCTACACACACACATTATCAAAAAGATATCATTTGAAACATAATTAGCATTATTCTAGTATGGGCTGGTAGAGAAGTTCTGACATAAAGTGGAGTAAATGTTGAGTCATATCAATTAACATGCACTAGTAAAAATAGAGAAGAAAACACGCTCTGTAATTCTCTACAAGTTTATTCCACTTGTCAGCTTTCATCCATAACAACACTAAATCACTAAATTTGCTATTAGGCTTCTCTTTGTGCAACTGCTTAAGTAGTTAATAAAACAGCTACTGTTTCTATTTTCTCACTATATAAAGAAATATTAGTTAAAATTCTTGAGTTTCTTCTTGTGCAAGTGCTTAATTCTTTATAGAACAGGAGCAAACTATTGTTCCTGACCCTTATATGCCTTATAATAGCATTAATCATGCTAAATTCTTTTGGTGCTCATGTGGATATAATGTAATTATAACAAATTCCTGACGATAAATTCTTATTTCCATTGCTCTTTGAGACAAATCTAAAATACACTGAATTTCTAGAAATGAGAACATGCTGGAAAATGTCTCTTGGTAAAATAAAGTTTATAAAGTAAATGAAAAACATCAACAAGGAATGATAAAAAGTACTAAACTAAAAAGGATATATAATCAAAGCCAATTCATTTTCATACTTTTTTCCATGTTTTCTTGCCACTATCCAAAGCAGTAAAAGCTTTCAGAGCACTGTCTTGAACTACAAACACAGTTTATCCCCGTATTAACACAGACTTACTTTTACAGCACATAAATCTGCAAAATATTGTCTATGTACATGTGAGGCTAATCCTAAAACCTAACTTGCAACCTGGAATTTAACTATATTTATATCCTAATAAAATGTTGGCAGATAGAGGATTTATTTTTTTTAATTCACTATGAGTGCTTTTGGTGGTTGGTTTTTTTTAATAGCAAAAAAATAGTGACTTTTAATTCCTTTTAATTGAACTCATATGCCAGCAGTGGAATTCCTGACCTCCATATATAAAATTTCTGAGTGGGATTCTTCATGCACACAAGCCAAAAAACATCCATTAGGTCAAACCACACGATATTTGGAGGACAAGATTCTTTATCAGTAGATTATAATTCTAAGAGTTGTCTTTTTCTTCTTTTTGGATAACCCTCAAACCCACAGATTTACAATATGATGCCACTTAGAATATACCCCTTTTAAAACACAGGCAAAACAACCAGGCACAGAGCTTTCACACTCTCAAAGTGGACAAATTTAAGATAGAAATAAAAGAAACAAATATGCACAAAATTTTAAAAGCAATGTTAGTTATTATTATGGAAGTTTAATAAAGTGCATTTAAAAAAGAAATCCATATATAGGACTTCCCGCATGACAAGAGTAACCAGTGAGATTTGTGATCAAAAGTGACAATTTCTGCAGCATTTCTATAAAATAACAATAATACAAATATATAATAACAAAAAATACTAATCACCAGAATTTTTATAATATATCCTAAATATCTATTATAAAACATGTTCTAAACCAGCCTATTCTTATCTATGAGAAAACATAAAGTAACTGTGGCAGTGAATCCATACAGGAAAACACATTTAGTGCTTTCAGATTTCTTATAGCTCAAAATAAAAAAAAATTAATTACAACAACCTGCAGTATGAATTCTCCAGAAAAACTGGACTTCTGATATTAAAATAAAAATTTGCTGCTCCTATATGTAGTTTTTAATACGATTCTCTTCCTTTTAGATATCAAATCAGGTTTACTGGAGATCCCCAGGAACGGGTGGAAATTTAGGATCAGACCAAGAAAGATTTCAGAGCAATGAAACACAAACAAAACAGTTCTGTTTCACACAGTGGAAGCCCAACATTGCCTAGTCAGCAATCGAACACAAATTATTTGATTTTTTTTTTATGTTGAACTATGTCTGAGAAAACGAAACTTCATTAATTCCTAATCAGCAGCACTCCATTGTTTTTAAATCCTGCCCCAATCCCTCTATTATTCTCCCTTTCATATTTCCCCATATTATATCTCATACCAAGCAAAGATGAATTCAGGAAGCAATTTTAAATTTAACTGGACGATGCAATACAAGTACTTAAGTTTTCATGGAAAGTAAAATTCTCTGCTGCAGGAATGGCTGGTTATTGCTTAGATTTAGGATTAAAGAGAGAGTGTGAAATGAAAGAAAAAGCCAGCTTTTAAGGCTATAAACTTTCCAGTAGCCAGGGCTGTGATTCCCTCTGTTTACACATCACAAAGCAGAGAGGGTGCCCCTTCCTGCTCACGCCCTGTGAATGTTGCTGCAGCAGAGTAAATAATTATAAACACCTCCCTTTGTACAGTACAGCTTTGTTGATAACAGCAACTCCAGCTCACTCAGGAATCAAATAGCATGTGGCAATCAAATATTTATTTTGAGAAGATGCTGTTGGAAAAAAAAAAAACTGTGGATGCAGGCACAGCCTCCGATGTGTCAATACCACTTCATTTTCACCTTTGAGCACAAGTAGTATAAATGCTGCTATCACAGGTTCTCACAGCATCGCGTGCAGCGTAGGGCAGGCTGGGGCCAAGTGACAAAATCTACCCCATGTGTTTTCACATACTAAAACCAAACTGAAGACAGTCCCCCCCCTCCAAGAAAAGCCATAGAAAAGCAAATACATTCACACAGAAACACGGATGTGCTCAAGGCAAATCCTCCCCCACCAAAAAATGAAAACAAGGCAAGGTAAAAATCAGATTGTCCCTGCACTAAGCAGCGAATCTATAAAACTGCTTCCCCACAAGTCACAGGTTTGCCCTTTGCAAAGCCGAGCATCTTTGTAAAGAAAATGTAAGTGACAGAAAGAGGCACTCAATAAATCTTTGCTTCCTTTCCAGCTCCTCGCAGATCAGGTATGGGAATTCCCTCTACTGACCCCTTTATTTGTGAAAAGCTGAAGAACAACAGTGGAGTAGCCAAGCCTGGAGCTTCCCTACTCCCTGACCTCTGGCTCCCCAACCCCATTCCCCCGACATATTTCCAGTTATTTGAAAGGGAAAGACACACAGACCTCAGCAATGCACTCCCAACTCCTCATTCTAGAATTAGGGGCCTTTATTCAGCTCTGGCTCCTTAGTTCTCTGCTATTTAGCTCATCAGCTCGCTGTTGCCATGGGTGGGAAGGGCAGGAGGGTGGTGGGGGAGGCAGAGGAAGGTATTACTAAGTTCCCAGACCTCCTTAAACTGCTCAGAGCAGCATGGCTAATCTGACGACGCAATATTCAGAGTGAGTGCTAGTACAGGGAACCTTCCCCTTTGTTTCAAAAAAAGCAAAACAAAACAAACAAAAAAATGCCCTTCCCCCAGCCACCTTCTCTGCATATTAAATATATTTATTTTTCTATACTATGCCTCTTTTTTCCCTCCCCTTCACCCCCCATCTCCATATGCCTCCCGATTCCCAGACCCTCCCCACCATAGCAGTCTTTTTGAGTGGCCTAACCCAGCTGGCATTTTTGCACGTACAAACAACAACTAAAGGCTGTCATCTTCATGCTTATAAAGGCTTCTAAGGTGCCTCAGGTGACTCACACAAAGATATCAAAAAGCAAAACAGAAAAATGTAGCCTTTGGCTTTTGGGTACTTCAGGTTGAACCCATAGCCATGGTTGTACTTTGTGTGGTGTTATCTCTTTCTTCTAGCAAGCCTGCTCTCCTCTGCAGCAGATTTCATGGCCATTGCATCAGCCTGCACTCCTCGGTGGGTTCTTGCTGCCAAAACACCAAAACCTGCAGTGTGTTGCCTGTGTGAGAACAACTCAACAGCCACAGTGAGAGGCTGAGCACAGTCCAGACCTCCTGTGCTGCATTTGCCTTCCCTGAACGTACTGAACCAGGTGGGTCAGAAAGGGAGTATCTTAATATCACACAGAAAGTGAGCAGTTCACATAATCATCACCATTTTTATCTTCCACTGTCTGAATGATACTACAAAAAATAATAATGATGAAAAAAACCCCAAACAAACAACAAGAAGGAGAGCATTGGTTCTTTACAAGGAATGAAAAAGAAGCACCATTTCATTTCTGTCTGGGGGTTTTACTTAATACCCATTTGTTCATACAGTACTGCTTGCAAAAAATATTTGTTTGATATAAAGAACATTGAATAATTTATGCAATATTTAATAATGCAGTAAACCAGAGAGAGTTCAGCAAGACAGGCATGGCACTCTGCATTATTTGCCTTGCCCGCCTTGCTTTTCCAGATAAACCCCCACACTTAAACACCATTAGCACACGCAATGTGACAAAAAAGAAATGCTGTCTAATTTGGATATTAAACAAAGCATCAGGTACTAGTTCACAGGATAAAGCAACAACTTCCTTAGTTGTGTACTTTTGATTAAAAATAATAAAATAAAATAAAGGGCTTCAAGAACAAAATCAAAATTAATGGAACAGGATTTATATCAGCATCCAGTTCATTCCAAGTGAGTCCAGAAGCCTTATGAACTAAGTCACAGTGGGGTATTAGTGTGTAGATGACTGATGGCTCCTGAGCCTGCTACACGGGCTATCCTGAAAGCAAATCCATTTCAGAGCACCAATAATTGCATCAAGCCAAGTACAAAGCTTTCACAACATATTACGGGTCTCCAGACTTTTCATTCCTTAAACAGCCATAATATACATAAGCAATATATCAACTTCCAGAGCAATTTACTTTGTTTTGTGGCTTTTACAAAAGCGTTTAATACACCTTTTACTCCTTCCTTAAATCCAAGTTTTTTTTTCCTTTTTTGGCATCTCCAAGTAAAGCAGGCATGGGCTCAGCTTTCAAGAGGTGCTATTTTCCTGAGTAAGAAAGGCAGGAAAAACTCTTTATCTATAGATAAATGTTTAAAATGCTGTATAACATTATGAAGATCTCAATTTCTTTCTTCCATTTTCACAAGTCCTAAATATTTTTGGTGAGACATATACCAAGGCCTGACTTTTAGACAGCAGATAGCTAAGCAGGGTTTAAGACCTCTGGATGTTACAAGTTAAAATATACAACTCTAGGTTTTTGAGCATTTTTGCGTACTCCAAATTATAACTCAATATTTAGTCTGTTGAATTAACTCTACATAGTCCATGGATTACAGATTTTCCTTGGGACTGTCCATTTTGCTGTTCAAAAATAAAATATGATTTACAGAAAACAATGTGATCTTGAAGCTTACCTAGATTTATAAATAACAGTGTAGTTTTTTCTTTAAAAAATGACTATTCATATAGAAAATAGGTTAGTCTTTAAATTGTATAATTTTTGTACTGTATAAAAGGCAAAATATTATGTTTTTCTTACAAAGTTGTTGCCAAAGAACATACATATTTACATTCCATCTTCCTTTTTATAAACATTGCCTTTAAATATTTTAAAAAAATAAAATTGAAAGTTTACAACTTTGCTTTTACCACCAGGATTCAAAGGAGACAGTTCTCACTTGTACTGCACTCATGTGAAAAAGTAAAAATTAAAATGAGTCCTTATGATCTCTCACCTGAGCTAAAGCCTGTCCCTCTATTTGTCAATGTGCTTGTTTGTCATAGGAATTCCTCATGCAAGTTATGTTTAATTCCAAAGGATAACAAGCATTTTACGCCTGGATATTATTTCGAACCAGATTTTTGCGTTTGCTGCATAATGGATTAAGCCACTTCAAAATTTCCTTCTCTCTGACAGACTTATTGTTTTAATCAATTTGGAAAGAGTTCGTTGCTTCAGTAACTTAAGTGCCCTCTTATGCCACACAATGACTCAAGGATGCTGGCCTCAGGGAACTTAAAAATCTCCCCTCTGTTAGATTTAGTGCTTTTGTCAGTCTCCACTTAAGCTCTTTTACTTCCAGAATTTTCACATTCCCGCTGTGTGACGAGTTCATACCACTCGTAACAAGCAGTCATTAATACCAAGCTCCAGACTTTACCAAAAGGAGACACAACTGAATAATCGTTGTTGTAATTAATTGCTTAGTATTGCAGAAAGCACCAAAACAAAGGAAATGATTTTTCATTATTCTGCTTAAAAATTGTATATAGTTCATGTTCATCAATGTAGTCACAAGCCACTAAATTGTAAGGCAGATGAAACAGCATACCAAGTTCAATTTCTGCAAAACAAGAACGTGCAGCTGCTTAATGATTTTGTTTGTATCTAGAAAAGCTTTATCATTACAATTCATTCTGCTATTTACAGAGGAGCCAAATCCCACTGGTTTTCAACTGAAAAACTCAATCATTAGGCTACGTTTCATGTTTGCCCACCGAGCCCCACATTTGCCATCCTGCAATCTAGACATTTAAAAGCACGCAGGGCGTGCAAAGGAGAAAATGAAGGGCAGGAGGGCAGAGGAGGATTTTTTTCAGGTCTGAAAGGAATATCATTTAGTGGGAAGACAAGCACACACATCGCATTTTCTCATCCCACAATCCTAGCAGACAAGCTCGAATAGCAAGTTAGAGCCTGCAGATGGCCTCTTCCATTTTCAGCAATAGGCAGGGGAGGAGGGAGCTGCAGAGCGGGGCGTTGCTGAGGCATGGCTAATCCAAGAGGACAGTTCATGCTTATTATAGACCCATTGCTGATAATAAAATCTGAATCAAACTGCTGCCTTGAATCCAATTGAGACTCCCCGCTTCTTGAATTTTTAAAGTTATGGAAGCACTTGACACTGAGGTGGATCAAATATCACTAGTTAGCGTGCAAATACTTACTTAAGCAGTCCAGCGTGGCTCAATCTGTGCGAAAATTTCAGGTGAGCACCGTGAAACAGCACCTAATTATGATGTTCCATTACCCCTTTCCCAACCACCACAATTGGCCCTAAGTGGTCACGGCCAATTTATTTCAATTAGTTTTCACGGGCTTGGAGTTATGACAGATTCGTGTTTTGGCTGCAGGAAATTGGTGGCAATCACGAAACCACCAAAACATCAAAACAGAAGGGAGTGCCCCCTCTAACAAGGAGGTGGCTCAAATCCCTGGGCTGGGAGCAGGGCGGGGATCCTGACCGAGGTTTGGGAGAACATCACTCCGTCTTCTGCTGGGTGTTTTCCTGCGCTTTTGAGAGGCTGGGAGAGAAAGAAAAGGTGCCTCCTCTAGATGGCACTAGGGAAAGAAGGTTGAGCTCCAGCAAAGAACAGCTCTGTGGATGAAGAATATTTATCTGCTTTGTTGCCTTGTTGTCTCTTGTCTGTGCAGTAACTGCACATCAAAAGCAGCTGTCCAAGGTGTGGCTTGTATGGGATATATCAAAAATTATTGTATCAGGAGGTACATCTAAAAAGCAAGAATTGGCCATACAACAAATGATTACAAATTTATGCCAGTGAAAGAAAAATTCATATTTCAGTCTCCCCACAGATTCAACTGCAAGATCAAATTCAGTAAGCAAATTTCCTTCTGAAATCAAAGACACTGAGTTTGACTTCTTGTAATTTTAAATAACATCTTTGTTACAAAAAAAAAAAAAAAAGGTATCACATTCACACTGTTTAATATAAGCATTAATTTAAATAGCCTGAAATGTGTTTATAGAGTCAATAATTTCAACAGCCTCTCAGGTAGATCCAAATGACTGAAATCTACCTATCTTTTATAGGTCAAAATATCTTGCTTCCTTCCCAAAATAGACTTAAATTCATAAGTCTGCTGGTCAGTAATTCTTTCCTTTCTTAATTCTCTCTTTCTGTATCACATGGGTGAGGTGGGGAATCTGACAGCACTTAAGAAAAATGTTGCTATATTAAAAACTAGTAATCTAAGAAATCTCTCATGACGCAGCCTCATGGCATGATTATATTGATTTTCTGCAGGATATGCAAGTGCATGCACTATAAATATTGTAATAAATTAGGCTACAGCATTATAATTTTCATAGCAGTACAATGAAACTAAAGCTATGCACAAACTTTGCTATATCCAGAAAATGTCAAGGTAAAGGACTGGTTTGATTTTTATGTATTGGGTGCCTGTTTCAAGAACACCCCCATGCCTCAGGTTACTTCAACAGCCCACTGTTACCATTTATCTTCTATTCATTTTCCCAAAACACTGAATTTCTGGCTAGATCTACTTGAATATCTCTTGGAAAAACAATTTTCCATTTTAAAAACAGAAGCTCTCCATACAAATGAAACAGTTTTCAGGAGTGCAACTATCCTGAAGGAATTTTTCACTGAAAGAATAAAACATCTATATTTCTTTACATTTTGTAACACTTTTGAAGATATATATGTATATATAAGGACACTATGAAAAGTAAAGTTTTATTTTCAAATTAAAAACCATTAAAAATCAGTGTTCCACTACAAGAAACATGTTTCAGCAATTAATCATTTTTGTTCTTAAAGAAAAACATTTTTCTATCCCTTTCTACATCTATTTGTAGTAACAGTGGAATAAAAAGTCTAAAATTGGGGAGAAAAAAATTATACCCATAGTGACAAAATATTTCTGAAGCAAGACACAATCCCCCCCAAAAAACAAACAAAAAAACCCCCAAACCTGAATGTCTTTGATTTTCAATAAATACATACTTAATTCTATCAGATTTATTCAATATTTTTCAATCATTCTTCAACCAAAATATATCAATAATAAACTTGATCTACAGTTAGTAAAACTGCCAGCACCCCATGATTAAGACTGTGGATGAAGAGGTCACTCCAAAACCATATACCATTCAATTTGAGCAAGATTTGACAATGGGAAGAGAGACAATCTAACAGAATTTTAGATAAAAATCATCAGGTATCAGTTCATTTCCAGGCAGGCAAAATTCTTGACCCATTGACAAAGAAATATGGACCTCCACAACGTGCAGCACTTCAGTTTAGAGGTTTGTTTAAATGTTACAAATATATTTGCTTCCTGGAAAGAATATTTCCCAGGAGTTTTAAGAAACTGGAAGGACAATACTTGAGGCCAGAACATTAAAACATTTAATTTTCTAAGGCTCTAAAGAAGTTCCATGGTCCAGATCAGTACAACAGACATGTTCCTCATACTAGAAGTCCATATTCACACTAAAAAGTTTCTCTGTTCATAATACAGTGTAATTTCTTTGTAATATTTTGTTCTGCCTTTTACTGAAAATTAAACAGATGGCAAAAATGGATTTCTAATAAACACCTCCCTGTAACTTAACCCTCAAAGAAGATACAGACACTCAGGAAGAAATACATCCTACTACCCAAACGTGTAGAGCATCACAAAAATAAACTGTTTAGATGTTGTCAAAGGAAAACTTTAAAAGCAGTAAAATTTTGTCAATGAAAACACATCTCTAACATTTTAATCACCGCCATCCTAAAGGATGCAAACGTTAAACTGGGTCATTTCTAAGAACTGGAAAACATTTCAAGGTCTTCTGCCACCCAGGCACATGAAAAACCTGCCTTGTGAGGGCATATTTCAGCATTTCCCCATATTGAAAAGTGACAAAAACAACATTTCATGTTATATGGAAACTGTTTCTGGGGCTGAGAAAAAGACTGAAACTTTTCATTAAACAGCCTTAAGATCAAATGCTTACTTAGACACAGCACGCTTTTCAGGACATGCAACATATGAAACAAGCGATTAGCTGAAAGTAGAAAGATGCTGTTGTTTTCTATTTGATAACAGAAAAGTGTCTCCTGAAGTCAATGTCAGCATCAACATCCTTAATTATTACACAGCTGAACCACAAAACATAGGAAGAATCTATTTTTATAGTTACAGGCATTCTTGTTTTCCAGCTAACAGACTTTTTAACAGTGCAACGTATCAGTGGCTGCAAAGCCAAAAAAGAATGCCCTTGCCATAAAAAAAAAAAAAAAAAAAAATTGAATTCTAGTATTCAGATAGTTCAGATGAGAAGTTTCAGTTGGAAGAGATCTTATGGGTGAACCTGGGTAAAAAAAACATGGGTAGAAAGTATCCAATTTCTTGTCACAACCAAACGACGTTTAAGAATGGCTCTAAATCCAGTGAACCCTGTTACTTCTCCAGCAGCCACTTGGATGGGAAATTACCATTACAGTCACTGTCATGATTAATGTTAGGGGACAGTTCAACCAACTTAAAATCCATCAGCAATAACTAGAAGCTCCTGAGTATGTCTAATCTGCATGTACTCTCTGTTAAGCAGAACCTAAACATATGGAAATAGTATTTAACCTGTAAATATAGTCACAAAACATCACCTTTAAGCACCAAAACTTGAGGTCAAGGGCAATTTTTATTTTAATAGCTCTTTTAGGTACACCAAGTGCACACATCTTGATGTTATTTGGTGTTCTATTGGCTGTGGAAGTTGCTTAGAAAGAAATAGATGATACTTTGTTCTTTAAAAGTGCTGCATATCTGCAACTACAGCGATGGCTCAGGGAAATAATACCGCAAAGAAATGTCCAGCCCAGTCCCTCAGAACTCCCCTGACAAAGTGAGTACTCATAATATTTTACCCATTTTTCCTGGTTTTTTGCTTTGTTGTGGCCTGTTTCTTCAACCTTTGAGTAGTTTCAGTGCAATAACTAAGAAAGCATCCATCCCTCTCAGGTTTTCTTTGCTTTTTGTTGTTATTAATGTCTTCATCTTGGTCCACTCTCAGAATTTCCAAGCAATCCTCCTACATTCTTTTCTCCAGTGTTACTCTTCTTTTATGGTCTCTTCCTCAGCTCAGGACTTACCAAAACTAAGTCCACAGAGACTGGGAATTTCTGCTTTTATGGGCTGTTGATCTTCAGTGAACATTTCTAGCGTGATCTGGTAGAGTTTCTGCTGAAGAATTTCAGAGTCTGCCAGAAACTGACCTACCTCCATGTTTGAAAAATTTATGGAGCACACATTCCTTACTCTATCTTTGCAATAAAATAATCTGGTCCCCTTTTGGCTTTTTTTTCTGTTTGCACAGTCACTAATGAACCTTACTAGGCACTTGATCCATTTTCCATATGACCCATTTGCTCATCTGTTTCTGCAACTGCAAAACCAGGGGTCAGGAATATAATATGCTTGAACAGGAAACCTCTAACTTTTCAGTCCCAAACTTTCACAAAGTTACACCCAGGATTTTTAATTCAATGCAGTCCTACAAAAATAAAAAAGGGAAATAATTCAATGCAGTCTTAGGAAAATAAAAAAAATTGGAAACAAATAGAGCAATGAGATGAGTTTTGTTAAAATACTGGGTTTCTTCAGGCTGAGTTCTAAACTGAAACCAAAGCTTTAATCAACCTTTAATTACATAACCTAATGCACACCAGAAGTTAAATTCAGCCACCCAATTAAGACAAAGTATAAGTAAACATGGATTCATTTCTAAGAAGGAAAACATCCCAGGGAGGCCATCACTCCATTCAATATCTTTCCAGACCTCATACAAATGAAAATATTTTGCCAGGGTTGTTTTACTTTCTGATAACATAACCGAGCTTTGAGTTTCCACATCCTTACCTGTGACTGTCATGCTGGGTCTTCTGAGGGTGTAACCTTGGGAGGACATATCATTCATAAAAGGTCAGACAACCAGTCCAAGCAGATACTCCCAATGACATGGAGTAGGTAAATCTATGAAATTCTAAAGTGCTTTTGTAGAGCTTTTGAGGTACAGGATTTGTTAAACCCAAAAAATACACTCTGCAAAGACATTTCCCATCCCTGAGTAAATCAGCAAGCTGCTCAGAGGATTTCACACATTGATTTCAAGAGAGCAGAAGGTCCAGAAATAGTGCAGTTTATGTTTTGCTTTATGACATACTTTTCAGAAGAAAAGAAGATTTGACTTTTCAGAAACAGTTCAGGATATCCAAGGTATTCCAAACACAGACTCAGTATTCATTAAAACTCTGATTGAGCTCTCATAGAGTCTTTCCAGCAGTTCTTGGTTTCTCTTCATTACAGACATTGACAGCAGTGCAAATAGTTATTCCCAGGAGCACTTCAACACTTACAGTATCTCTGAAAACTATCTTTCCTCTACAAGTATTGACTAAAGAATTAAAAATTATAAGTTCTGTTTTCCAGAGAGAAGGAGCAAGGGAGGGATTTTTTTTTTTTTTTTAAGAGGCAAATTTAGTTTCACTTAAGATTGTGAGAATAAGAGAAAAAGTGTGGTATCATTACCCAAAAGTTTCTCTGAACTTCTCAGTTTGGTAGACAAAGATATATTTTCAGTATTGTTACCCTCATTCTAAGGAGTAATTTTTATACGCAACCAAACACCTGAAGAAGTTGGACTCATATAACCAAATAATACAGAATGCCCCAAACCAATAATCAGTGTTTTTAAAAGCCCCAGTAATTTTACCTATAAAACAATTTTTGAACCCAGCAGTTTGGCTGGTAGAGGACCAACAGTACACCTACCCTGAAAAGCCAACCTCCTTTGTGTGTTGCCGTTGCCATGCTCCTAAAGTATGGATACAGCATGCATAAAGCATAATTCTGAAATATTTACAAAGGTTATAGGTACAGAGGCCAGTGAGAATGAATGATTAATGATAGAAGACAGTATTACCAAATAGAACATCTAGGTAAAAGCAGCAAAAGTCCCTTTTAAGTCACAGCATGACTTTCTGAGCATCCGTTCCAGCACAAGACTGGCAGCTCTTTATTTGCTTCCTCCATCTCTAGCTGACACGTGCTCAAACCTCTCAAACAATATCTTCCTTTGGTTGGGTGAATTTTTCGGTATATTGCCTTCTTTATTATGCAGTCAGACAGTGAGATAACAGGCCCTTGTAGAGAATGAGTAGGTTCTCCTTCTCAGCAGAGTCAATAACCCCATGTCCCTCAGCTGCTGTCCTCATAGGGTTTGTTCTCTAGACCCCTCACTATCTTGAAATGTAAGTTTTCCCCATGGCTGAATCAATTCACTGAATTTGTTTTAATTTTTTTTTCCAAGAGGAACCTGCCACGTCTTCCTTTTGTAGTCAGGTCTGGTCAAGTAGCAACAGAGCGTGCAAGAAAACACAGAGAGGGAAGCTTCGGATGTGTCGAAAAGCACAGAAGAACAGGGAAGCTCTAGGTAATATCAAGACCACCAAAAACTGATCATGCTGGTCAGGAGCAGCCAAAAAAAAAAAAAAAAAAAAAAAAAAAAAAAAAAAAAAAAAAATTACTCCCCTTCTTACAGCAGCAATAATTTGGAGCATATGCAGGCTGCTGTCCCATGGAACTGGGGATGCATGGAGTTTTCAGAAACATCCCTGAAGCTCCTACAGGAATAAATAGCCAGGGAGAGGCTTATGCTGCAAAGATGAACCAGACTTTCATCACAAAACTTGAGAAGAGTCTGGGGAAGTCTAAGTCTGCCTGGTAACAATCTGTACTCACTTTCAGTAATAAGAAAAATTAAAGCTATGCAGGACAGAATTTATTCTGCAAACCATGAGCTCATGTAAATTGTTAAACCTGACCACAGCCACCAGCTGCAGAAACTTCTGAAATATATGACCTTGTTTAGCTGCGAGTTAAGAGCATCAGTGCAGGAATTCATAGGTGAAGTTTCATCATCTAAATTACATCAGGAAATCAAATTAAGCCACAGTGTTGTCTTTATGCCCTACAAAAATCCAGCTATATTTAGTTATTATCGATCAATAACATTAATTCTGCAGCAGTGACTAAGGCTTTCTTGTCTTTGATGAGGAATGTAGCATAGTTTGAGACCAATAATCATGTGATACACTCCATGAGCCTTCAAATAAAACACCAGGTAAGCCTGTCCTAGACTGAAGAAAATGTATTGTCATTTAGTAACCCAAGTGCACTAAAATAATTGTGTGGTACGAGCCCAGGCTCTCCAGCAAACATTCAAAACTGATTCTCTCTCTGATCAAATTCCAGAGCTCTCCCATAATGATTTCATGGCTTCCATTACATTAAATGTCACCGTGCCTTTATCAACAAGACAAATGGTGCTGCGGTGCCAAGTGTTAAGAGTGCCAAGCACAGGATTTATCAGCTGCCACTTCTGAATGAAGGGTGCACTACCAGTGTTCACGCTTTTCCAAACACAAAAATAAATTAAAGTTACTGGTTTATAAGTAGATAATGAAAAGGTCCACTCCAGGCAACAGGGAGGCATTCAGCACTCTCCATCTCAGGTGCCTGAGGGTACAGTGTGGCACAGGGCTGCTTCTGTGCAGTGTCCTCCCAGGGTTCATACCCTGAGGGTAAGAACACCAATTACTGCACATGACATCTTGCCACACATGGCAGTGGCCCTTTAGAATAGCCTGGGCCAAAGCCTTGGCCACCTCTTTGATGACAGACAGACAGACAGACAAGTGGGAACAGACTTCCCAACTCCCAGCAGGCAACACAGCAGATTAAATCACCACCCATAAATTCATCAAAAGCCTGGATCTAAATGAAGGCTTGTACACTGAGCTCCAGATCAAACCTGTTTTTAAAATAAGATATAAATTGCATCTGTTTAGCATGTGTTAAACAGGAGCAGTAGTGATGATCTGCTTGTAAGATAAGCAATGACTGCAGAATATTTCAAAATCCTTTGATATTGCTATACTAGAACAAGATGATATCATTTCTATTGTCAGGCTGGTATACTTGAGGCTCTCTAAAAATTATATACAGCTCTGACAAATGAAAAAAAGCAGACTAAAATCAGCCAAAGGACAAAAGCTGAGATCTGAAGGCGTTTACAGGCAAGGAGCTGAGTGAACCAGTTTTTTTAACTAAAAAAACTGCTTGACATTGAGCCTGAAAGTGAGAATTGTCAGTATTGCCCCTATTGGCAAAATGATCTTGGGTTTTCATCTCAGAGCACACTGACAAAGCTCCTCAAGACAGCAGAGGGGACTTTAAGTAGTTGATTTTGGAAGCGTAACTTGTAGCTTTGAAATTTTCAAGCAGAATTTGATGGTGTGAATAGGGCATCCAGAATTATGACAGCTTTAACTATGATGAACAGATTCTTGGCTAGAATCCCCAAAAAGTCCTTAAGGAGGTATGGACTACAGTTTTGGCATCTTTCATTTAAGGGATCTAAACTTCTTTGTATAAAGATCATTTAAATTTTATGCTGTCCTGAAATAATCCCAAGTAGACCAATGTAAATTATTTATTTTTTCCAATGATGAGCCAACCTGAACAGCAACACGTTCACTCAAAATTAAATATTCTACTTGATCTGAACCAACTTCCCCCCACCCCCCCCCACCCCGTTTTAAATGTTTAAACCTTGCGTTTGAGCTCATTTTCAAAAGCAAACAACAATTAAAAAACAAACAAACCAAAACAAATTGCAAAGCTTTGTTTGCAAGAATGACTGCTCTGTTTTAAAACTATTTCTTAAATTTGGCAGCAAATAAAAGTTCTGGTCTATTTTTTTCCTCTCAGCAATTAAACTACACAGTAGAAAATAGACAAGGGAGTGTCTGTGACTGCATCAAAGCTGAAGCATGTTATGTTTATCTACAACTTACCACAGTAACCAGCACTGGATGTTTTAAACTTCACCCTATGTGTTCTTTCCTTGTTATTCCAACAGAAGGAATTTTAATGGATAGGTGAACATCTGCCAGCTTGAGATCTTAACATCTGTTTTTCCATGAAGGCAGAGTAAGGAGGAGACCTCTGCCAACATTTGCCAAAACAGGACTTTTCATTTCAAACTCGCACAAACCCACCCAATTTCTGGGGAGAATCAGAGGGAGAAGCACTTGGAGAAGGTTATTCTTTCATCTATTTTTTTCTCTATTTCATTTTGCTTTCTTTTTCGTCTGCCCTGAAAAGGTACTTTGGACTGGGCACCCTGAGCCACACAACCTACACTTTGTCAGGATAAGGAAAAGAACCAAACACTAAGTAATCTTGCCCTTTCCTGCGGTAAAGAAAATCTTACTTTCCTCTTCTCTCCCAAGTCTTAAATCCCTTTGATGAAGTAGAACCAAAGCAGCTGTTTCCTCCATGCTACGCTGCAGAGGTGACTGAATACCTGGAGACATGATGGGATGCCCATTTGGCCTAAGAGAGACACAGCCAGATTTTAAATAAAACCCAGAAAATAAACGCTAACAGCATCTCTCAACATCTTTTAGGATTTAAGAAATCCTAAGTAAAAGATCTACGATACCTCAAATCTCAGGGGTATTTAATTCCAAAAGGAATTGAAATAAAATTACTTTTATTGTTATCTGTTTTCCTGTTTATCAAGTTAAAGATGCTTCCTACAGGTACTGTGAGGAATTGATTTGTGTTTTCAAAGTGCTGCACGACCTGGTTTTGAGAGACAATGTTCAAGACTATTCTTACACAGTACCTTCTATTTTAGGGTGCAAAAATGCTTTAACTTGTTACATCTCTGCCAAGCAATATTACCTCAGTTCTGAATGTAAACTGGAGAATAAAGCACTGAAATTACTTGGGCAGAGGCATGCATAGTAATTCAATAGAAGAGTTTGGAGTCATGGCTTCCAGGTGTCCCAAGACAATCCTCTCATAAACCCACTTTATTTTTTTACTTAGAAAAACAAATAGCAGTGGCATATTTTCACTGAGACACAGAAACCAATAAATTTTGCACACATTGCTTAAACACTCACAATGTCAATTGCACTGTGGTACCATATTACTTGTTTATTAAGGCATAAAGTCATGTAGAATCATAGAATGGAGTCATCAAATACTCTGAGTTGGAAGGGACCCAATCACCAAGTCCAGTGCTGGCCCTGCACAGCTCAGCTCAAAAATCACACCATGTGCCTGAGAGCACTGTCCAAATGCTTCCTGAGTTCCAGCATAAGATCCTTATTGAAAAGCTCCATAATTAGACCACAAAAACAGCTGTGATTTTCTTAGAGAGAGTGAGCTTGTTCTTTGGCAGCAGTGACACCCAACATTTTTTGTACTTGTGTTGGGTCTGTGTGGCAATATTATGTTAAGGAGGAGAATACATGGGTGGCTTTGTGAGAAGCTGCCAGAAGTTTCCTCCATGTCCAGCAGAGCCAGTGCCAGTTGGCTCCAGGATGGTGCAGCAACTGGACGAGGCCAAGCCCATCAATGACAGTGGTAGTGCCTCTGGGGTGAAATAATTAAGAAGTGGAAAAAGAAAACCACGCTACTGCTGGTGGAGAATGGAGTGAGAACAAGTGAGAGGAAAACTGCAGCCCAGGAGAAGGTCACATTGGAGGAGACTGTGGAGGAGGATCTTCCATGAGAAGGATCCCACACTGGAGCAGGGGAAGAGTGTGAGGAGTACTCAGCCTGAGGGGAAAGGAGCAGCACAGACAACACAAGGAGCTGACTACAGCCCCCATTTGCTGTCCCCCAGTGCTGCTGGGGGATTGAGTTAGAGAAAATCAAGAGCACAGCTAAGCCCAGGAAGAGAGGGATGGGGATAAGGTGTTTTAAGATTTAGTTTTTATTTGTCATTACCCTGCTCCTTGATTGGTAGTAATTTAATTTCCCCAAGTCAAGCCTGTTTTGCCCATGACAGTAACTGGTGAGGGATCTCTCCCTGTCTTTTCTTGAGCCTCTTGTTATAATTTTTCTCCCCTATCCAGCTGAATAGGGGAGAGACAGAGAAGCTTTGGTGGGCACCTCGTGCCCAGCCAGTGTCTGGACCACATACTGGATCTTTCATGCCAACCACATCATTACCAGATAATTTTGAAGTTACATTAAGAATGGTTAAAAAGTGCTTCTAAAAAGGACTCAGAGATAGTGATTTCCTGGTCATCAGTATAACACTGCCTGTTAATTTATGCAAGCCTTTTATTTAATTCTTTAAAAGAAAGACAAAGAACATGGAGATATCTTTTCATTGTGGTTTGGATCACTTTCCTCTTCCATGGTCTAACACTTTTGTAATTTAAAATTTTTTCCTCACAACTGTGAGTGAAAAAGCTGCCACTTGATAAATGGTCAGAATTTCAGCTTGTCCAGAGTTTTAAGAGACAGATATTGACCTCTCCAGAGATAATTGAAACTTGTCTTTCCTTTTTAAAAAGAGGCTTGTAGCTTTCAAATCCATCAGAAGAAGCAACTGACTTTCTTGGAAGCAAGACCTGAACCATCATCAAAAAACTTGAAAGCTAATGCTAAATCACTAAGTGCAAAGTGCCTTTCTTACTTTTATTCAATACACCCATCCCACAGTGAGCAAGAAATGCAAGGACTATCCATTTCACCATTCCTTATAGAGTGGAAGCAAGAGAAAGTAAGGATCTATCTTTTTGCCTGACAGCTAGAGACAAAATGAAGAAGATGAGTCCCAATTAATTAAACATGTACTGATTTCAGAATAGGTATCATGCTTAAAATACACCACTGAAAAGCACTCAATCTTTTTTCATTTTCTCACTCCTGAGAACTGAGAACTGCAATAAACATACACAGGTATGTTTAGGCTGATATAACTTAATCATTTGGCACATGTATTCAAAATCTAATACAGAGTGCTGCATTTGTGACATCTGGAGATCAATAAGGCAGAAACAAATGGCAATTTTGGAAGATTATTAACTATTAGTGGTAAGGCACAGCAACAAAAAAAGCATTCCTGGAAAATAAAGCCACCTGTCTTGGCCAGTTTGGTGACACCAAGATATTTGTAAATGAGAAATTTTTCTCTAGGCATTTAATCAAATATCTAAATGAACTAGTACCCTACTGAACCATGCTGATTAAATAAAGGTGAATATTCCAAAAGAGGTAATTTTTCATAGATGTATCTGAATTGAGGTTGACTCCAAAGCATTTCACCACTCTTGTCCTAAGGATAACACATGAGCTTGCGCCACTCCTGGGTTTCAGTTTCCTAAAAAGGTAAGGACTTGAATTAGTAACACCCAACCAATCAAACCAAACAAATGGGGCAAAAACCAAAAACAAACAAGAAAACCACACAGGACTAAACCAGAACACCAACTACCCCTCACGTTAAAAAATTTCCAACCAAGTACAACAAAGACCTCTGCGCCACAAGTAAAATAAACCCTACCCTCCAAAGAAGAAACTACACACACACAATTCAGGAAAATAAAATGGCGTATTACAGGGCAAAAGAAGCAGGAGGAGAAGCTGTTTGTTTTTAATCAGAGTGGAATTTTGTCTAGAGTTTCCAGGGCGAGAGGAGCCTCCTGAATGCTTAGAAACCATAGTGAACAGTTTTGATGGGTTATCAACAGATTGTGAAGGTGTCATGCTGCCTTACTGCTCTCATTGGATCCCTCCAGATCCTGCTATTCCTGGGTTTAGGTGCATTGCCAAGACCTGCTGCATCCCAAACCTGCTACGATACAGTATGTTCCCATACAATATGTCCCAACCAGCCAAGTGCTTTGTTTGACAGGAGAAAGAAAATCCCAGATATCTTCAGCACTACAGAAGCTCAGACATACAACGTAACTGCAACATGCAAGACAGATAGATAGCTATTACAAATACATATTTCTGCAGATGAAAATTTGCACTTTGCATTGGCTACAACATGTCAAAGTTATCAAACTAAGAGAAGTAAATCCCTAGTTTGATAATTAAACTTCCAGTTGCAGGTTCCAGCAGGCAGGTAGCAAATAGATTCTTGAGTGGAGAGATTTGGGGTTTGCTGCTGACTGTCTCTCTTTCATCAAGGGTCAAAAGAGCTACGCCGGTTTTGCCCATTTCCCTCCACAGCAGAGACCAACCGTTTCTCACAACATCCAAGTGTATATATTTATTATACACACATACACATGATGCTCATATATTAACCTTTAATCCAAAATTTCGTTTCCATGGAAACAGCAGCAAGCAGCTACGTGTCAAAGTCTTGATAATTTCTTCATGAGCATGAAATGGATGAGCATCTGCTGGAAACACAGACTAAAGAGAGCGACAATGGGAATGCAAATACTTCTCTCAACTCCAGGTTTTGATACTCTTTCCTTCAAGAAACATCCATAGCAAAAATCCAACTGAATTGCTGGATTAAACTAAATTCCATACAAGCACAATTTTTTCGGGATAAGAGTGTGGAGACAAAAAGTTAATCAAGAACTGCTTATGTGGATCTAAAATACAGAATAGCTATGTTTGCTAAGAAGAATCCAAGGACTCCATTTTCCAAGCATGGACTGTTGCATTGGATGCATTTTCCATACCTGTAGCATTGCTGGCAGGATCGGAACCTAGAGCAAAACACGTCTCAACCAAAAGTGTAAAACAAAAGTCCTTTGATGAATACTTAAATACTTTTCATATCAAGAGGACCTTCAATGTATCTGTTTTTCTCAGTAGGGACCAACCAAACACACACTTCAAAATACTTTGCCAAATTCCTGGTCCAAGTAAAAAAATTAAGTGAAGAGAAATTAAGATATTTTCCAAAAATCAAGCCTAAAAAAATGGAGTGAAACATATGCATCTGGAAAGTTTCATCCTTCAAACACTGCTCTCATGCAAACATTAGTATCACCAACAGTCTGGAGAGCCAACAAGAGTTTTGTGAGGAAAAGACTAGGAATATTTGGGATTTATAAAACTCTCCCAAAGTTCGTGCATTCCTGTCTATAAGAGTATGACAATATTTATACACTCTATAACCTAATACTCAAGATTTTAATTTGCTAGATCTAGCTGTGGCTTCGAGCACTATCCAAGTGTTTGGAGGGAAGAGCCAACCCTGTTCACTGAACCTACTAGCAACCAGAAGATAAAATTTTTAAAACAGGAAATTTGATACTAAAAACTTACCTAGGTCAAAACCAAGTAATTAATACAAACATAAAATGTCAACAGACCTACAAAAATATTTGAAATTAATTACTTTATTACCTTATAGAACATTTCTGCTATACACCAACCGTTAAAATACTAATAATGTTATGCCGGAAACACGTCTAGCAGCCCTAACCCAACACTGTGCATGTGCGAACTGCAGACTTTGAATACTTGCACACTCTCTGCGGGTATGAAAGGGTGATATGTGGGCTTTGATCTTTTAATAACTCTGCTTAAGAGGGTTTAACTGCACGAATTAAACATCAGCCCTCTGAAACGCATTAATTAATTCCGCTTTAGAAATTATTATTATTATTATATAACCACGTTACATAAGGCAGGGCATCTAAACTTCACATTCATCTGGTAACTTCTGTGAGGATCATGAGAGCCACTCTGCATCACAAGGAGCTGCACAATATGATTGAACACTTAACAAGGGGAATGTTCAAATGGTTCTTACTGCAAAAGTAACAATTTAGGGGGACGCCCTCAAAAATTTAGTGGGAATAATTAAAAGAAACTGCAATACAACTCTTTTTTTCCCATTTTCTTTGAACTGAGTGAGTTAGCACCATATCCTTTGTTTTTTTCAGGCAGTATTAATTTTCAGGACTGTGAGGGGGAAGGCCTGCAGGGCAAACTTGAAAAAAGATTAGTCTAATGTACAGAAGAGAGAGTTTTATCTGTCAATTTGAAAGAGAACTTTAAAGACGTTGTGATATGGAGCGGAATTATCGCCACTATTAATTGCACAGGCATATTAAAAAGACCCTGGAAAGTGACCTCCTCTAATACAGAGAATGCATGTAGAAAAATATGTCTTAATCTTCTTTTCTGCGCTGAGATAAATGTCAAGTGTATCTATCACCTCAATTAACCATAGGAAAAAAGCTGTCAAAATCTAATTCTTTTTTTGACAAGGCGTTTATTCTGAAACCAGCAGAGGGAGAAACAGGCACTTGTATTAGAAAGAGATGAGTGTCAAAGGGTTCTGAAACACATGGTGAGTTTTCCATGTGCGAAATGCTGATTAGAACCATGGTAAATCAGTGCTAGTGTGTTCTGGGTTTGTTGCCTGAGCTACAGGAAAACGGAGGGCTTTGTGGCACGGTTTACTTCAGCACTGAGGGTACACTAACAAAGGAATGTTTTTCAGCTACAGTACCATGTAAAATGCAAAAGATCTGGTGAAATGAAAGAACTTTAACTTAAGGAACATTAAAGACTATTTTGCAGAATATTGTAAAACATATTTATTGTGATAGTTTATTTACTCTTTGATTATTTTTTTTTCACCTTTAAATAGAAATGAAACCTTTTTGTTCCTTTCTCTGTTACAGCAATGTGATCTCATCAGGGTATTAGGATGGATTCACCTTTCATTACATTGAGGCACTCAGAAGTTTTCCTGTGCTACCCTTGATTTTTGCAGAAAAGCAATAAAAGGCAAAGCAGAAAAATTATATTTGCACGTCTTTCACAACTGAGCTTTGAAAGCAGAATGACTGACCTACTAATAAAACTTTGATATTAACAGCAGCTCAAAAGAATTCTGCTAATTAATCCAACCAAAAATTACTTCAGCTAGAAACCATTCAGAAGAGGAAAACTGCCTATCCAGAGCAATGCAGTTAGAAAGAGTAATTTGGGACTATGAAATTGCCTTAAAATCATCCAGATCTCTTTCTTAATTTCAAAGCTTGATGTGTGCTTATGTATCCATGTGTGCATTCATCCAGTTTTTTGCCTAAAAGAAGAGAGTTGGAATTAAAATTAAAAAAAATATTACAATGAAGGTTCTCATGCAAAGTGTTACTTTTAAGGGAGAAGGGGAATGACTGTAAGAATTGAGATGGAAAATGTCTAGGATTTTTCAACCTCCAGAACTAAATTATTTCATATTTATCAAGAGACTCACAGCAGTATATGATGTTCTTTGCCACCACCCTTTCCCAGAAACAAATGATGCCTAGAAAAGCTGTGTATATACAGTGGAAACATACGTGACCTGCGGTGTTTGCTAAAAGATAGAGGTGCATTCAAGGATTAAATCAACTGCATCTCACAAAAAGGACAGGCTTCCCTAGGGAAAGCTCCAGGATTGCTTGTTAGCTGTAGCACAACTGAAAAACAACAGATCAGTCCCCAACTTGTTTATGTTGTCATGTGCTTTTGAATTCAGTGGCACTTTGTCATATTGTGTCACAACTGGCTCCCTGTTTCCATAAGAGTAATGCAAATAACAGATCCTGAAAGTGTGATAATACAAATAGAAGTCTTCAGGCAGGTGTCTACTCCACTACATTTTGCTTTTTGCTTCTGTTTCAAGCATTACTCCAAAATACAAGTTGGCCAAGTCAGAATCACAACAGAAAGCATGTTCCCACTTATGAGACTTCTTTTTATCTAAGCAATATAAGCCATGCAGTCCTGCTAGCCACAATTATAACATATGTCTAAGTCTGCTAACATAAAACTATCCAAAACAAGAAAGTTAAACGTAACACCAATATTTCTGAAAATATAGATTATGAAACTTAAATTATTTCTAGAAAGTAGGATAAAGCAAGCAACCTCTGTGTAAATATTAATTATAAAATAGAGAATCCAGGCAATAAACAGAGTTTGAGAATGAAGAAATTTTCTATTTGCTCTTTTTTTAAACTCATCCGAAGGAATTTAGATAGAAAAGTCTTGGTATTCTGGATAATTATGTGAATAAAGTATAAAGTAATCAGGCATGTACAAAAATTTAATTAACGTTGCATAATCATTCAATACAACATTCTCTTCTATTTTTTAAGTTACAAAAACTGGAACATTCAGTCAAAACTGGTGCAAGTAAAGAAAGGATTCACTTTCCCATTTCCCACATAAGGCATCAGCTGTACCAAAAAACCCCAACCAAACCAACCCTATAATCTTGAAGTCTTTTGCTAATTCCAAAAAAGAACATTGCTGCCCAATGAAGCCTTACTTCAACAACAACACATTCTCTGGCCCACAGCATTAATGTGCATATCAGAATAGTACAGGGGGACCTTGCCCTTGAACGACAATAGAACATCCAGGAGGCATTTCAATGTTTTTAAATGTAAAAACATTGAGATGTTTCGCAGGAACGTGCAGGACACAGCTAGTAGAGACACAGCACAGATTTCTGCCATGAGAGAAGAATGGAAAATACACAAGTCCATTCCCACCTGCATATGCCAAAGCTCTCCACACTCAACAGGCCACGTGTGGCTTTGCAAAGCAGCATGTGATGGTACAGAGGAAAGGGTGGTGCACACAGAGGGCTCCTCTGCAGATCCAGAGAGGCAGCTCACACCTGGTCAGTGTATTCTGAACCAGTAACAAGAACTCGAGCTGGTGCTGCTCTGTGATTCTGATGCAGATGCCAAGAATTCATCAAAAAAACAGCTCAAGGTCCTGTTCAGTCAGAAAAAAAGTACGACTTTAAACCCATCAGGGTCCTGATCCTCCTTGACTCCTGGTACTGTGTTTTGCTTTGCCATTTCATCGCCCCTTTTCCTGGATCTACACTTGTACTTAAGAAGATTCTTATATAATTTTCCATTATGAAATCCAGGCACATACCTGCACTCAGTGTTCACCATGTCACAGATGATCAGGTAACAGCTCTGCTGATGCTGGCACTCATTTTACAGGTATCTAGAGAGACAGTGGACAGTGAAGCCACTGTTCCTGTGTCCCTGTCTGAGCTACAGTCCTTGACTGGCAGGTGACCAAGCAGCTTGTCTTCAGCTTGAATTTCTCACCCACTTGATCACACAATTCTACTGAAGTTAATATTTATTCCTGACGTGGGCATTACCCACCTACCTAGTGTCTGAGAAGGAACCAAGAAAGAGCTCTGTACTCTGTCTGTCTTGAGGCACCTGATGCATTGACAGTATTTAAACCACATTCACTGTAACATGAATAAGAAAATTGCATGAAACTTTACGTAGAAGCTACACTGTCTATTAATACATAAAAACTGAAGTGTTTGATAGAACCCACATGAAAGTGGGAATAGTTGCATATAGTGTGTGTGTATATATATATATATATATATATACGTAGTATTACATGTAATAGAGGACTGACTCATTCCAACTTATTTCAAACTCTTTTGAAAATAATTTCATGAAGCTCACTTGTATGTAAATCCTGAAGATTTCCTCTTGGTCAAAAAGAGAGTTTATTTTTAAAGAGAATTTCATAAGGTCACGGTGTTTGTACCTCTCATCCCCCTCCATCCTGGGAAAGAGATAAGAACAATATTCATATAACTTAATGAGTTAAGGGAGCTGGAACAGATATGAAGGCACTCTAAGGGGATTCTTCGGGGAAGAGATGTATTTGTTTTTATCACTACTGTAAATGCCTGCTCAAAGCACTTGGTTACTTCATACATTTTGAAATTATGAGAACAAATGCCAGACCACAGGCCATTCTACAGTGCTCATTCTGCAACCTCGCTCACACCCTGCCATCAAAACACTCTGATGGCAGCTCATTGTGGAAGAGCTTGAACATTACAGTGAGCAATTCTCATCTAGCGAAAGGTGGCTGATCTGTCACCAGCACACTTCTGTCATGGCCTGTGATTAATAGAATACAGAAATAAGAGGAAAATATTTAACTGGACCTTTTGATTCAACTACCTCTAAGCAGTTTGTATTTAAAACTAGTAAACATTAGACAATTATTTTCTTTCACTTGAGCCAAAACAATACAAAAACAAAATCTGAAACATGCAGTGTTTGCCTTCGCCATTTATGGTTTTGTTGTGCTGATTTGAAAGATTAAAGAGGGTGAAAGAGATAAAATCAGGATTAACAAACCAATGAGATCTCACAGTGAACAGGAAAGCATGAAGATTTGAATAAATATTTGCAGGAAGTGAAAAGAACAGATGCACAATCAAATAATCCAGCGAATGTGTGTACACTTGCTTTTAAAAGGACACGTTTCTGCCCCAACCTAAAAAATAACAAGACAAAGAGAATGCTTTCATCGGCTAGACAGCTCCAAAAGCCTTCAGCAGTCTGGATTTGTTACCATAATAAAAACTTTTAGGGGAAATATCTTTGTGGAAAGAAACTTCAAAGCATATTCTTGTCAATGTATACTTGAATGTCAGTTTGTCTAAATAAACAATTTACCCTGCATTGATAAATACTTACATAACACAGCCTCAAAAGTAACTATATTGAACCCAAAAAGAAGTAGAAAATCAGGTGAAATTCTCCTGGCATCTTTTCAGGTGTCTACACCAACATTAGCTCTGTTCCCTGAAAGCCTGGGCCTGTCTCAAGGAGATATTCCCAACTCACATGTCTGTATCTTTACTGTTCGCCTGTAATATGGCTTTGCATTGCTGTGCCAGTTCCTACTGAGTGTGAGAATACTCACAGAGTGGGAAATCCTGCAAACTAAATGAGCCACGGGAGCAGTTTGCACCAACCTCCCACGATGAGCGTGGTAACCTAGTCACCTTCTGTGTTACTTCCATTATTAGCAACAGCAATTATTCAGGCAAGCAAATGACAGAGAAAAACCCCTCGGTCTCGATGTTTGCACAGGGCTGGGTCTGAAAAAGGATTATGTTTTTTTCCACACACAAAGAGCAACTGTATGCTAATGCACCCTCTTTCCTGCTCTAAGCTGCAGGGAAGGAGGCTTGTCAGGCTCCTGGACAGCTCACACTAATGCAAGCACGCTCTCCTGAGCAGGCAGGCTATGGAAAATGAGCTGAGGCATCTTGAGCGTAAGAGACATTTGATGGCAATCGGAAGAAAGTAACTTGTCAGTCAGGGGAAGCCTCTGCGTTGGTGTACAGCTCTGAGGAAGGAGGTTTAGACAGAGGGGGCTTTCTGCCTTTCCTCGCTGCCCAGGTGGGGTCCAGCCCTTGCTCTCCAGCATGGAGAATCTTGGAGCTACATCCCCATCCTTCCCCAAAAGGCACCAGCAAAACCAGAAAGTTTCAGTTTGTTTTACTTGCCCTGACCTCAGAGAATTTGTGCATTGCCATCTAAAGCTTTGTTATTCTATAAAGGAAAATAGCATAGTATTCCTCTTTATCTCTAAATGGTGCCCACACTGAAAACATCACAGCAGACTGTCATGAAAACACACAGCAAAATAAAATGCAAAGTCTTACCTAGATGAGGACAAAAGAATAGAAGAACAGTTAATAAAAGCGTCCTATTTCTGAAGAAACTAACAAGAAATGAAAAATTGCATTTATACAACTGAGCTGACCTATTCCTTGCCAAACATGTTGAAACAGGCTTTAGCTCCACTTCATTTATAGCTCAGACAGATTATTGTGGCAGTTAATGAGAACAAGTTGCTTGGGAGGTTTTGCTTTTGGATTCTGCTTTTTGAAGGGGTTGAGGTTTTTTGGTATTAGCCGTTTTGAGAAGCAGCCTTTGTTGCTTTGTTAGGTCTCTTTTAAAAGCTGTAATTTGGTTTTTGGTTTTTTTTTTTTGTTTTGTTTTGTTTTGGTTTTGTTTTTTGTTTTTTTTGTTTTTTGTTTTTTTTTTTTTAATTAAACTAAGCATGATGTACTGTCAACATTTTTCCAATAAATTTAGGAGGGGAAGAAAAGAAAGCCACACCCAAATCTAGCACTGGAACATTTGTCTACCCAAATATAGGCATTCATTTGGCTAAGTAAAGATGGCTTGTTTGCAATTGCAATCATATATGACAACGACAAGAGAAGTAGAAGGTGTAGGACAGGGAACCTTTGGCAATCCATCACCATCTGCTCAAATTTCACCACAAAAAAAAAAAAAATTAAATAAAAAAAAATCTGTGCAACTGAACCTTGAGGAGACATTATGAGAAAACTTTCAAATTCTTTAGAATAAAGCTATAAAACACTGATTAAAATTCACCATGAGCCCTGGTGCATTCAGTTTCAACCCACTAGTCTGAGCAAGTTTCGCAGAAACACTTCACACAAAGCCTTTTAACCTGTTACAGATCAAGTGTGAGAAAAACAGTGGTTTATCCCTGAAGCTGAGAATTGAAGTAGTTTCATACCAGGTAAGTGGAATAGCACTATTTAGGATCAGACTTGTCAAGGTAGCTTCAAGATTTACTTCTCCTGTGGTGGCATCTAAATATTAAAAGTAAGCAATACTGAAGTAATAATTATTTTGGGGTTTTGCTCTTGCCTGTGAGCAATATCCCTTTGGCACTAATGCATCCTTTTCATATTTAATTATGGATATACTACTGCAGACACACCACAGATTAATGACGGGTGAGGAGTCCTTGTGAATCATGCCACGTCCAACAGAGTTCCTCTTTCTTCCACTCTCAATGCCTTCCTCTAATGCTTGCTCAATTAGGTCTCCCTGTCAATATCCTAAGAAAGTATGATGCATAGACTGAGGGTGATCTTTGTGATGACATCAATATCTTTAATGTAATGACTATGAGCAATGAACTACTCTAAAATGAATGTCAATTTTCTGGAAGTTTCTGCTCCTCTATCAAACTTTCTCCTCTCTTTCTGTACACATCAGATTTGGAGGGGGCACTTTTTTTTTTTTTTCCTGACTAATGCAATCAGAAAACGCAGCCAGTGAAATGGCACACACACACACAAATCTGGGGGAAATCCCACAGTTTCATTCAGCCTGGGAAGATGCCTCCCTATTTCCAGCTCTGGCTGCATCCCAGACAGGCCAAGACACATCTGGAAAAGAGCTGGAGCATGCAGGTCAGGAGCTAGAGCCACACTTCAGAGCCCAGCACCTCAAAACATCCTCAAAGCCACAGACAGAAGTCCCTTTGCTGCATCACTCAATTTTATTGGAGCTTCAGTACAGCTTCATTACATGTCCTAAATAGAGCTCTGATACTGAGATGTTGCCTTGATTCATCTTTTATATCTGGAGATGATTATACATTACTTACACCAGTATTGCAAACTAGCCCAAACATAAAGAAAAGATACTAGACAGATCAAAGAAACATCAGAAAGAGCTTTTGGTGGTTGAGAAAGAAAAATACAAATAACATGCTCCTGAACATTTTTGATAAAGGTTCCAGCTTTCCTCTGTTTCAAAAGCAGTAATAATACAGTCAGCCATTATTCAAGAGAGGTAAAAATTATCCTTCAACAGAAGTTTTTTAAATCACAACTGCAAGCCTGAACTTTCTCCCTAAAAGAAGTGTTGTGCTACAGTCTGTCATTCACTGGCCTTGGTAAAAAGTTATTAAATCCAACTATATTTTAGGTCACGATGAAGGAAAACAGTTCAAAGTGATCCTTTACCACTTTCATATCTATGTCTTCAAAATCTAGAAGCTTTTATTTAGTTCACTCGGAATCAAATCATCAAGAAGCAATTACTCTTCTTAAAATAGAAAAAGGCTATATCATACTCACTTACTTTTAATACCCCTTATCACATACAACAGGGAATACTGAGGATCAAGGGAGAAGGATCACTGCTCACAAAGAAAAGTGTGCATTAGGCAGATACACAATATACCTCAGAGAACTGACTGCTATTGCCACTTCACATTCCTGAGCTCGGAATTTATGGACATTGTTTAAAGGGGTATTTTGGAAATTGGTGCCCTGGTAGTCTGCTTACAGCCTTGAGAGATCATGCCGAGGTCTCTGCGAGAGCAAAGAACTGTAACTGGGTTACTCTACATCTTATTTTATACTAATGTGCCTCTGCAAAGCAGGACCACTTCATCCTAGGCATTACAGAAACACAGAATAAAGGAGACAGATACTCACAGATGGGACAACTAACACTGGCCTCTGGTGGCCTGTGCAGAAACTGGCCAGACTCTGGAAATGGTAATTTCTGAACTAGGACCATGCTTTTCTTTGGGAATAGCCTACCCAGAGTGCCTGGGACCACGGTGGTAATTAACCACCTGCTACCTGGGATCAGGCAGGGTAAGAGACCCGGAGCTGTGGCTTGTTTTCCCAGGCCAGCCAAGTCACAGTGACTGTTTAACCTCCCAAACCCTCTCTCCCGGCTCTGCCCCTCTGGTTTCTTGAAGGAGCAGCCTGTTCCCCCAGGGATGCTTCTGCCCGCAGTGCTGAGACACTCCACTCTAAAATCAGGCAGTTCTACAAACCCTTACCGGGTTGGGCTTTGGGATGAAATCTGCCATTTCCCCTCTAAGATCTGAAGTGCAAAGACCATCAGTGGTGTGCAGCCCCAGGGATGTGCCAGCAGTCCTGCATGCCCCTGCTCCTAAGCAGCTCAATCCCCTTTTCCCAATGCTGGTTTGCCAGGCCTCCCTGCCAGCTCACAGGAATCCTGCCTCCTTCCCAAGGGCCTGGGACAAGGATTGCCATATTCTGCAGCCCCAGTGAACAAAAGCAAATACTCTCCCAGCTTTTAACACCTGCTTTCAGGCGGAGGGAGATTTTGCACCAAGAACTAAGTTCACAGCAGTCTGGGAAAAGTTTTTTGAACTCATCTGAGTGCTCTGGAAAAACTGGTAGGAACATCCCCTGTTATTTGCCACTCCTGAAGGGAAATTTCATTGTCCTGTGCATCTCTTTCAACCCCCGTTTGTGACTTTCAGATGAGTAGGCTTGCCCCATTATTTTCACTGGATGCACACCACTGATACCCTGTGGATTTTATCAGGGGGAACAATAATTACCCATAAGCTGCCTCATACTAACCAGGGAGGAAGAAGTTTGCTGAGGGCCTTGGTACTTCATGCTGCCCAACCCATGGCACAGGGCATTGAAGGAGGCTAGATTTGCTGTGTCCTTTGTGCACAGCAAAGTCCAATCCCCTTATCCAGCTTCACGACAGCAGCGGAAGAACTAGTCTCCCAATTTACTATTTATTTCAATGCCCTAGGCATGTGTTCCTTTAAAGTGCGAGTGACAGGCAGCTTCCTCTTTTGCACAGATCTGCACAAAGATTAGATGAGAACACAGTCAGATAGCAGGGGCTGGCTGGGACAGAGCTTCAGATCATCAGAGTGGTTCTCCTGGTACATCTAACCATGTTCCCGCATGCCCTGTGCCTCCTCTCTGCTGCAGGCATCACTTGGTGCATGCTGGCACAGCCACCTGGTAGCTCACAAGAGACTATCTGGGAGGGCTAGAGCCGACTGGCAAGGCCAGATCCAGCACATGGGCTTCTCAGACACAGCTTGGTTCAGGGGTATTCATCCTTCTGCTGCTCTGACTACAACCAACAGGCAGTCACACAACATCCTCACTGTTCATCTGAGAGAAAAAAACAACCTCACAACAGCTACAAAAGGAAAAATATGTATGGGCACTCATGGCCCAACATGTGCTTTGTCTGGACAGTGATACTGCCAAGAAAGATGTGGCATTTGGCCAAAAAGCCTCGGCACACCAACAAAAACACAATGAAAGCTCAATTATGAGGTGGCAAAAACGGTCAGGGGCGTTTGTGATGATGTGAGTGAGCGCAGCGATGTGTGGTATGAGCACGCAGAGCTGCTCGGGAATGACCGTGTCCATCTGTCAGAGGGTTGGATACACGACTGCATGACAGGCAGCGCTGGTCAGTGTGACAGACCATGCTTTCAGCACTTCATCAGAATTGCTTTCAGAGTGCTGCCTAACAACTGTCAAGTATCACTGCATCGCAGGAGTTATAAAGACATTTTCAAAGGACAATAATGAAGTAGCTTTGTGAATTACTGGGAAGAGCTCTGCTCAAGCATGAGGGGCCTGGCAGGGGAAAAAAAGCACGGAGGTGAAAATATCAAAAGCAGGTGGTGAAAATAAATCCCTCCTTTCTACCAAGGAGATCTCATCCTGCATTGTCAAGGATGTGACAGCAAAGTCAGGGTACGTGTACTTGGGGTGTGCAATAACCACAGAACTGCTGGACTGTGGGACTTGTTCACATCACTGGGAGGGTCCATACGGTGCTCCCCATGGAAACCCCTGGATTTTAATGCTTCCATTATCACTTAATATTAAAGGATGAACTCTGGATTAATGGGAGTTCAGCCTGCACAGGAGCCTCAAATTTATGGGCTACCAAAGTAACCTTTGAGAAAAGACCCAGAAAGCTTTACTGTCCTGCATTTCAAAAGCTTCCCCAAACAGCATTTGGAAATATTCCCAAATCCTCCTTACTCCCCTTTTCTTACTCTCTGTGAATGCTAGTCCTGATCTTTGCCTGAGCTACACTATCGGTATGAGATACACTGCCTTTGATATCACAGCAAAACTGGTGGAGTTTTGCTTCAGTGGAGGGATATGCATTGGATGGGACTAAAATATGGTGCTCTATTGCTCCGAGAATACTCACAGTATAACCAAATAAATATTTTAAAAAAATAAAATAAAAATATCAAGCCACTAAACACTGTATTTCCTGGGCATTGTCTAGACAGCCAAATGCAATGGCTGCATCATAAAGCCCTTCCCTACACTCCCCTTAAGGAATTGGCTGGTACAGTCAACACTTCATTAGTCACCCATTAAATACTTTCTCCTATTACAGCCAAAGGTGAGTCAGAGATGTAGAGTTTAGCAGATTAAAAGCATTCTTAGTTTCTGTAACCATTCTGTCTTGCACTAGTTTAATTTCTCTTGTCTATCATCAACAGATAAACCACTTTTGTAATCATTTCTTCTATTTTCTATATGCATGCATTGATTTATGTCTTGCTTTCATTTCATTTTAGTTAACTACATTTTTTTTCAGACAAGGGTTTTTTTGTTACATCTACTGAAGGGGGAAAAATATTACACAGGTGTATAACCAGGGTGAAATTGCAACCCACAAATTTTCTATATAAATGTACTTCCATAACATGCATAATAGAAAAATAGCCATGTCAAGCTGCTTCATAGTTCAGGCACTGTATGAAATTTACAGTTGCAAATGGATCAAAGTATTAAAGCACTTACAGGAGCTTGAATATGTGAGGCTAGCCAAAATATCAAGTGAAAGAAAGTATTTGCTGATAAATACTAGTTTGATAGAAGTCTTACAAGCAGTTTCAGTTGGGATTATAGGTTGGGATTTTTTTCCCCCCCTCTAAATCTTATCAAGAACTGCATAACTGTCCCTTCTGATTGAGGCTTTAATCCTCTTGAAATTCATGTACTACTTCTGAAGGTAATTCAGCCTCTGAAACTATTCCACTGGTTCTCAAGGCAAAACAGGAGAGTCAGTCAGTCCATGACAACTTTCACACAAAAAAAGTTATTATCTACTCGTAGCAAAAAGATTGCAAAGCAAACATCTGTGTGTTTGTGCGTACAAACACTATATACATAAATATATATATATGTGTGTATGTATATACAATATAAAAATAGGAAATTCAAGACTAACCTTGCAAAACTAAATGTCCTCTTAACAGTTTAGATAGTTGGGGTTAAGAGAGTCTGCTCTTAGATACTGAGTACATCCCCATAGTCCTAAATGCTCTGTGCTTTCTGTTGTTGTTTTCAAAAGCTTAGCTTTCAGACATTCTGAATGAAAAAATAATTGCTTATGTGAGGAAAAACTGGGATAGAGCTGCCACTCATTATAGGGATGTGCAGCAATTAGTCAATATGCAGGAACACCCAGTCTGAAGCCATGAATGTACTTCCTTGTCAGCCCATCACAATAGTCTTAACTGTCCTAGAGATTCTGGACATTGAATAGCATCACCTGAGCCATTGGATGAGTGGGCTCATCACAGAGGAGCAATCTAGAGTTGTTGAAGTTACTGAGTGAGGACCAGTGATCACATATTGATGGGCAGTCTTCCTTCCACACAGATTTCAGTCCATTCCAGAAGCACCACTCAACCAGTCTGTCTTTGGAAGAGGAGAGACGGCCAGTGAACATAAGGACTGGACCCGAATGGACAAAATAAAGA
Source organism: Acropternis orthonyx (assembly GCA_035583155.1). Classification (NCBI taxonomy): domain Eukaryota; kingdom Metazoa; phylum Chordata; class Aves; order Passeriformes; family Rhinocryptidae; genus Acropternis; species Acropternis orthonyx. The sequence continues at coordinate 2,570,263 of JAWWEU010000001.1, read as the reverse complement.
TGGGGGAAGAGAGCAGAGTGCACAAATCCACCTTACAGAAAGGAAATTAAATGAAAGCAAAGACAGCTTCAGGAATTTGACATTAGCAGACATTGTCTATGATAAGCTGTGAATTAAACCATACATTCTATCTTGTAAGCCACAAGCCATTCACTTATTAAGCCAGACACAAGTGCATCCTTCCTCCTCTTAAGGGGAATGATGGATTTTCTGAACAAAAGCACAGCTTCATCCATAGAAATGTATGAGTTATTTCTGAATACCAGAGCCAGAGGAATATAGTCTTCCTAATGAGAATTTAACTGTTTAGAAAAGCAGAATAAGTTTTCTTAAAAGGTGTGGCATTAATCAATTCAAAGCAGATACACTGAAAGAATGTTTTAGACATCTAGAGCTCTAAGTCTCAATAACTATTTGTCAATGATCTGGACAAGAGGATAAAGTGCACCCTCAGTAATTTCACTGATGACACGGAGTGGGAGTGTTGATCTTTTCCAACCTAAATGATTCTGATCTCTTATATTAGTTCAACAGGTCCTACTTTATTGTGGATGTGTTACAAGGAAGGTAAATCATTTGATATAAAAGAAGCCAAGCAACCAAAACAGAATATCATCATTAAATTAACCTCTCCACCTGAAAATTAGTATCTTATCTATCGCTTTGCCTTGCTCCTATTTTTCATGTCTCTGGAGTCTTCATCAAGCTGGACAAAGCTCCTAATCTGCAAACTTAATGGATTCTGTTCATTTGAACTGAACAACAAAGGTTTACCATCATTTATTTTTTGGGACAGAATGCCATAGAACTGAAATAAATTTGTTGCTATATAAGCAAAAACATTATTTAAGGAAAAAAACACTTATTTTTGTAGCTCATACAAGTCATAGTGACATTTATTTTTTTTCAGTTTATCAAGTAACTCCAAAATTATGGAGAATTCCTTAATATGGTTTTCACATGAACTAGCAAAAGGAAATAAACTTTACAGCGGCATTTAAAAGATAATCCAATTTTAAGCATTAACTAGGCCAATGCATCATATAAATTTTAGATTAATTGATACCAATTTATGTATTACTATTTAATTATGGCTTGATGTCCTCCAGGGATGTCTCAAAATCTTGCCATGCTTGGATGATCACATACTGGTATCATGTATCAGTGAATATAATCAGAATGAGTGTATAAACTTAAAATAGAGTTGTTGCATGGTAGACAAACAGGAATCGTTATAGACACTTTGTACCAATTAAAAAAGTTCAGTCAGTTAACTAAACACCTGAGGCAATCTTTCAGCCTTCAAAGTTGGAGAAAAGGTCTATTTCAGCACCGAAGAGTAATTATATCCAGCCTGTGACTGGCAGTTGAGTTTACAAAAAGGTTAAGAAAGCCCTGTAGGTCAGCATAGCCAAATAACATCGAGGTAGCTGTGCTGAGAGAGCTTAGAAGAAAACAGTAATTGAGGAACAGAAATGTCAACACTTAATCATAGTCCTTCCAGTTTTCACTGGGTCAGAAGAAAACGTTTGATGCCAAGCCTTTGCAAACCAGCACCAAGTGCATTTGGAAATGATCTAGATGTTACATTTTCCTAGGGAGGGTGTTTTTTCCTGCCTTCTGACTGCAGCAGTTACAGGATGTGCTCATAGAACAAATAGCACAAATTACAAGGTGTGGAAAACTTCTGCATGAAGAGTTACCTGCCTGAACACTGCCAGCTGCTTCACGCTTTAATAATAGTCAAAAGCATTCAATGAAAGTTCTTAAAGTTTTGGAGAGCTTAAGAAAAAATATGGCTTGAGGCCATATGAATGCTGCTTATTGCTTAGGAGCAATCCAATTGCCTTAGATATTGTCCCTTGGCTGTTTTATACTAAAGGAAAAGGCCATGCACCCGCATGCTACCATTACATTTCAGAAAGAAGAGATGACCCATTGAGCAGGTGATAAAGCCACAATTACAGCCCCTAGGTATTACTGCCATCCCATCAAACAGGCTGGAAAAGAAAGGCAGTCACAGTAACTTATGTTGCCCTAACACTCCTCAACAGGTGAATCACAGCATGACATAGCCCCTTTTCCTACTCTTTACTTGTATGTTCACAAAAGGGCACAAGTGCTGCTCAATATCCCTGGTGTCCCACATAGGGCAGAGGGGGAAAAGACTAAAGTGACTCAAAGCACAGTTTATGACACAAGGAAAATGAAAAAAAAAAAAAAAAAAAGCCTCTTTTGGCTCAAACCACAGAAATTAATTTGAAAGATCTTAAACGTGCTATCTGCACCAAGACAGCCACAGAACCACAATTTCCCTCTGAGCTCATGGGATGCTTTCAGCCTCAGAAAAACAGAAAGGAAAAGAAAATATCCCCATGTTATTCTGAGAATGTAAGGACCTCTGTAAGCATTGCCTTGGAAGGCAAGCTCAACTGATTTACTGCTCTTAAAGCAGGCAGGGGAGAAGGCACCCTCACGCTAGATGAAGACATTAAGTGAGGAAATTACTGTTATAGGAGTGAATTAATTTTCATTGATCTAATTTCCTGACAGACATACCAGCAGTGAAGAGTTTACTAGCTGGGGGTTCCTCCTTTGTCAGGTATCCCTCCTCATGCTTTTACTGCAGAGGCAGAACAATAGAATCAAAGATTGGAGGGAATACTTAACATTTCTCTCAAATCACCAATTAGTACCCCTCTGGGGTAAAAGCTGTCTCATGCTGTTCAGCCTTTAGAAAAGATTTGCTGAATGCAAGCACAAGGATGGCATCTTAATACAGAAATGCTGCTGAATCCAATTAGTGTGGTAAAATATTGCATTTCTTTCTCTTTTTATTTGTCAGCCTTTTACTATGCTTTGAGGGTAGCCCAATGAGTTTTACCTGAATATTTAATCACAAAAGTAGACAGTAATTGCAAATATTAAGGCTTCATGACCTCTGTCACTTTTTACCTAAGGAATTTTTTTTTTAATAACCATTTTGTTCAAATGACACAAATAGTTTCTTTTTTGGCTGTATATCCAGAGGCTTTTAAACTCAGTAGCTGACATGGTATCCATGGCATGCGTATGGAAAAAACAAAATCTGAATGCACTGAGATAGTTTCCACTCTGTATATTTTAAGCCTTAAAAGAACAAATTAATTCAATAGCTAAGTTCATCATTATCTCCAGCTAGGATCAGGTCTCCAGGTAGATGTAGAGATAGCATCATTTCACCTGCAAACAGAAACATTTGAAGGGAAGATTGAACTCTCCTAATCAAACACAAGACCTTCAAATGTAACATAAAATTAGCATGTATAAGAAAAATATTCACCTTTTTGTTCTATATCCATTGCTGATGAAACCTGACATCAGCAGAGTGTTTATTAAATTCCCATGTCTTGGGAGTTAAAAATAAAATAAAGAAAATCAGAAAACCAGTTTTTTTATTACATTTCCAGCTATCCTTGTTTAAAAGAAAAGCTTCAAAATCTAACTCAGGTACACCCTCAATATTGAGGTACTAAGAGCTAATAAAAAGGGCATTCTGGATTCTACTCATTTTATATCTTCATTTTTGAATGGTCATTCTTTTAGTGGAGGCACAAGGCTGGATCACAGTTGAAAGCTTGGCCTTGCTGAGCTTTCATTTTTCCAGTCCTTCATAAACTTTTAGTATGGAATTTTAATTCACTTAATTTCATAGAATCATTCAGGTTGGAAAAGACTTTTGAGATCATCAAGTGCAACTGTTAACCCAGCCCCACCAAGGCCACCACTGAACCACATCCCTAAGTGCCACATCTATATGTCTTTTAAACCCTCCAGGGATGGTGACACAATAACTTCCCTGGACAGCCTGTTCCAGGGCTCGACAAGCCTTTCAGTGAAGAAATTACTCCTTATAACCTATCTGAACCTCTCCTGGAGCAACCTGAGACCATTTCATCTTCTCCTGTTGTTTCGAGATGAACACTCACCTCACTCCAACCTGCTTTCCAGGTAGCCATAAGAGTTTTTTAGCCTACTTTGCCTTGAAGAGCACAAAAGCAGCAACTTGTTTTGAGATATATTCAGAGCATCAGTGGAGTTTTTTTGTTCAAACATACACAGACACATGGAAATGCACCTATGGAGCTCATATGTCCCTCTGGATACGAAATTGTGGCGACAATAATTTAGCATCACCATGACTTAAAAAATAGCTTGCATTCTGTGTGAGGAACTGATGAAAAAATCTACCATATGACAACATCAGGTGAAATGGGGACTATTGCACTTTCTGCATTTCCTCTCCATGAGACTGAACACTCCTAATAGGAAAATGGGTGATTTCCCTCAGCCACTCATTCCCACACCCAGGTACAGTGCACAGCATTGTCTGTCAGAACTTCACATTCCTGCACATTCCAACAGAATTCAACCATTACAAGCCCATTTCCAACAGACACTATTGTAACAATGGTCAAAATAATGGTGCAAAGCCATGTCATCATGACCTGAGCTTGGTAAAATTTGAGAAATACTATACCTAAAGAATTTAGGGTATTTACAAAACAGAGCAGTGTGTTGCCAGGGCACTAAAGGACCTTTGAGGCTCTGGTTACTACCACAGTTTACATCTACATGTTCACAGGTCACCACAAATGCAAATATAACAGATTCAGCACTGAAAAGAACTCAAACACATGACCAACATGGCAGTTCCCTATCCATTAAAAAAAAAAAAAATTCAAGCATTCTTTTCTAATTTATTCATATGATACAAAGTCTCAAAAGTTCATCCCTCTTTCCCAAAGCACAGAAATCTGGCAATAATTTCTTTATGCTATTTTGCATGCAAGAACTTTTGAATACTGTTAGACCACTTTCTAATTCCAATATTAGAGGAACTTCTGATAACTATGGTGCTACCTTCATAGCTGTGCCATTTAAAACAAATAAGGACCTTGAGATAAAGTGCAATAAAGTCCTTTTATAAAAGTGATGGTGCTGAAATCTTCCCACTGTATTGCCATAACACAATGTTTTCCTATAACTATTAATTGTGCCCAAAGCCACTGCAGTGTAATGTCACTGCTTGGTGGAGTGAAAGGGGTGAAGTGGGAAAAGGATTAGTCAGCATAAAAATGGCAGCACAGGCCCTACAGAAACAGGCAAAGAATTGAAAAATTAATACCATTCCCATATCCTTGTGAAAATATCTTCCTGTAGGACAGCACAGTATTTGTAAAGTCCCACATGGTTCAGAACAGCAGTCTGACATACCTGGGTGGCAGAGAACAACCTGTAAGGACTTCTGGGGATCCCCCCTTATCCTCCACTGTTTGGAAATGACCCACGTGCTGAGACAGCAACACCCCACAGGTTTTCACACCTTTATTTTCAGCTCCAGCTGGCTGGATTTAATAAAAAGTTAAATCCATTTCAGCATAGAATCGACACTGGGACCCAAGTAGATGCCTGGTGTAGTTAGAAGTCAAGCTGTTACAAAACTAATTACACCTCCTTTCTGCATGTCATTCTCTTATCTCCAGACCTCAGCCTGTAAAACCAGACACCAGTAACTACTGCCTCAAGCAGCATCACCAAAACCAACAAGACCACCAACACCAGGCAGACCAGAGGGATGGCTAAAGCTTCTCATTGCAAGATTGGGGATGATCATTTTCATGCCTTTGTAAGAAAAAGAAAACCTACAATTGCAGTTATCTGATCAGTTCTATAAAAAGACCTCCAGTTGTACATACAATAGGGAAGTCCCTCTCTAGTTTACTTCTCTGTTAATGAGCAGGTCCAAGTCAGCCAGACACAAAACAAGAGTAATTCTTGAAACAGCTCCCTTTTCATTAACTCCTAATCATTGAAAATATCAAACTGCAGCACATGACAGGAAACAGAGGCATTCTTTGTCCAAAAATATTCAGATAGGATGAAACTGCATTTGGGAAAAATAAGTTTTGCAAAGATAGACCACCCATTAGGGAAAAAATATATATCGTATATTTCATAACACATTATCTCCACATATCAAGCCATTTCTGAAGCAGATGTGACACATCACGAGGCTGATGACAATTGCAAATGAAAGCACAAAACCAGTGGCCTTGTCCAATCTAGAGGAAAAACAAGAGGGTGTTTTTGGGGGCTGAAGAAGCTGGTTATTACTTTTTAGTTTAAATAGGTTGAGAGCTATCTTACAGCTCTTCCTCATAGTTAGTTCATGTATCAAGGCAATCTCTGAAGTGATTCATATGTGGGGTTTGAAGTGTGGGGTTATGTTTGCAATTCAATCATTGACATTCTACGTGAACTTGAAAAATAGATCACATTTTTCCATGACCAAGCGTTCTGTATGTGGGGACTTGTTGAATTCCACACATTTTCTCCTCTATTATTCTAAAAGCTAAAGTTTTCCCTCATGAATACTTCTGAAAGCAACTTGCTGTCTAGAAAAATAATTCCTGGAAACCCAAGTCTTAAACAAGTGTGGAAAGATGTTCACAGAGTTCAGTATTTGCAAATCTTTCCAAGGCTGCTCCACATTTTCACCTTTCTAATACCAACAAACAAAGAATGCTTGACCGGTCAGAAGCAAATCACGAGTATCAGATTATCACCTCCTCACACATCACACTGTATGGCAACGAAACAAGTTCTGGTTGGTAAACAAAGATTCCTGTAAGCACAACAATCAACTCAAAAAATAATTTCATTGAGTCTTTACTGGAACTCCATCCTTGCAGCAGTTTTATCCAGAAAATACACATATACTTGAAAAATATCTTTTTAGTTTCCTAAAGAACCCTTCATGCCAAGGTATATAGAGTTGGCTAAAATAGCCACATCTATCTTTACTATGAAATATATGAGGAAATTACTGCTTTTACTCACCTTAAAAGTCAGAAAAAAATAGTAATAGGCATGCCATGTAGCAGATTAACTTGAACATTAACTGCAGACCACTGAGAAGAGAATGAGTAATTATACTTAACTCACTGGTGATGGCTCTGGTCCCCAGCTCACCACTGCTCTCAATCAAGAGCAATTCTGTTCAAGTTAGTCAAACTGACTGAGGTGAAATTGGTGTGAGATCAATACCCAGTTCAAGAACTAATGAAACGCAGAAAAGAGTTTTTGCAGGGTCTTTTGTTTTCAAAAAAGAAGGTCAGTAGGGGAAGAGGCAGCAGTTTATTGTAGACATTTAAAACTTGGCTCAAGTTCAGTCCTTCTTTCCCCATAAAATATCAATAGGAAAATTGATGTCTCAAAGTACCAATATTTTTTGTGTTGTTGTGGGGGTCCTTGACATTTTTTTGTTGTTTGGTGTGAAGGAGAATGGTTGTGCTGTTATTTTCAACAGAAACTTCAGAATTTCATGACATTTTAGAGTAGGGAAAAAAAAAATCATCTGAGGAAAATGTTGTCTAGTCTGAGGATTTAAATACAGTGTTATTGATAAAGCTTTTATTCCTCAGCATTGGAAAAACACCATATGTTACACTCTAAGCACATTACCTAGCCTTTGTAATTTTATGTATTTATTTGTTAGAATACTTTAATGCATTTCTGAGGCTGGAAACAGAAAATGGGTTTACTTAACAAGCTTAGTACCTTCCCTGTGCTGCAGTGCTGAACTCCTCCTGCCCACCATCACTGATGCACACAAACTCCCTCATTGGAAAGAGCCACTTGAGCACACACACAGATAGCCAGGATCGGGGCAGGTCCTTCCTGCAGTTCAGCTTTCCAGTACCTGGGAGGGTCAGGAAGACCAGCTCAGACTGCAATTTGTGAAAGCAAAACTCCAGGCTGTGGTACCATCAGAAAGGTTTTACCCTCCCAACACCTGCTCTCCTTTCCAGCAAATTTACAAAATGCTTGTAAAGCCAGAACACACATCTCCATCCAGCTTAAAACCCTAAAACAGCCCTGAAATAAGGAAATCCTCTGGGTTGTTTTTTTTCCCCCTAAGTCAGTCAAGCTCTTAGCACATCAAATAGATGCACTTACAAAGATGCAGGGAGGTGAGGGCAAAGCTGAATATCCCTGGGCATAGACACTGCGAGTGACAGGGACTGCTGAACATGTGGGCTCTGCAAGGAGAGCCAGCCAGCCAGAAACAGTCCCTTTCCACCTCACATTGGATTACCAAAGAAGCATTCCCTCCTTACCTCCCCATGACTTCCATAAGTGTCCCTTTTAATGTTGCTCCCTCCAGGAATAGTATTTAGCAACACAGTTCAGTAAATACACATACAATTGCATGCCCAGCTGGTCTTTCTAGGGCTGCCCAACAGCTTAGAGTTGTACGTACACAGACAGAACTTACCACCCGGCTCAGAAAACTCTGGTGGGAAGTCAGTTAAAATATCCCTCAACCAAAGTACAAATAAAAAGCTAAAATTGGTCCCATATCCTGCAATTTTCCCCCAATTCTGAAGCAGCCACAGAAGAAGATCATTCCTTCTTTCACCAGCTGTGTACTTTGGGATTACTTTGTGCTTACACTGACACAACCAAGAGCAAAAGGTTTAAAAGTGAATTAGTTTTGTTTTGTTTGGGGGGGGGGTTTGAAACACGGGTAGGTGGGATTTTTTTGGTTTGAGTTTTGTGGTGGGTTTGGTTTAGGGTGTTTTTTGGGAGGATGGTTTGGTGTGGTGTTCCATTTCACTTTTTGTGGGGGTGGGTGAAAGGTGAAGGTAGTGAGGTTTTGTGGTTAGCTTGTTTTTTGTTTGTTTGAAGTTTTTTTAAAGCAAATACATTGCCACAACAGTTACCTGATTTTTTTAAACACTACATGAGGTTATATTCCCTCCTCAAAATAATAACACCTGCTAACAAAGTTGCAGGATGACATTTGCAGAGGTAACACTTCTACGTGTTAAAGCCGACCTGAAATTTTCAATGTGCTAGAAATTTTTGTTTGTCTGCTTTTAAAATAAAATTCATTTTGGTAAAACACATTCATACTCATCACCAAGAAAACATGGAAGTTATACCCTTTGTCTGCAAGCATTATAGATTCCACTGTCCATCTTCCATACATGTAAATGCAATTTAATATATAAATTTTGCAGGTCAAAAAGGAATTACCAGCTGACACTACAACCTCCTTATTCTGCAGCCTCAGTGGTCATCTATCCCTCACTCTTCTGCTATCAGCCCATGGAGCTTTCACGCTACACTCAACAGATGGTTTTGCATCACAGTAGTTCAAGTGACCCCAAACTAAATTTTTTCCACAGGTAAGAAGGCTGCACAGAGCAGAGGCAAGTACCAAGGGAGGGGGGAAAAAAAAAGGGGGGGGGGCGGGGGGGCGGGCACAAAAATAAAGAGTCAGAGCTTGAACGAAAGGAGGAAAAGGTCACAAAGAGCCTGGGGAGCTGTCACCCTCAGAGCACCCAGAGGGCCACAAACAGCCACCAGCAAAACAGCAGCCACAGCTTTTTTTCTGCCCTGCCCAAAATCTCCTCACAGGCTTCCACTGCCAAAGGCAAATCCCTGTTATTTCTGTGCCTGGGCTCAGCTCTGAGCAGTTTGCTCTGTATCTGCACTGCTGGAACAACCCTTATCTCTAAGGTTCATTAGGCAGAGATGAAACATGCTGGGGGCCACTCTCTCTCTGATAGGAGCTTTCCTGTGCTCCAGGGGAAAAGTGAGATGTACTCAGCCTCAGAGGACAATTATTTATAGGTATTATATTTAAAAGGCTAATATTTATGTTGTGTATGTATAACCAGTGCTCTTGCAAAATTGTGTACTGATATAGACAATAAAAACCAAATCAAAAGGTTTTAGTTTTGCCTTTTGAAACACCCTTGAAAATATAGATGAAATCACACTCTGCCTGAAATCATCAAGTAACCATACAGCAAACTCTTCCAAACGTGACCTATGAGGCTTATTACTGGTATTAAACATGTGCTTCATGTTACCTCATACCATGCAGTAAAATACTCATTTACTGCATTCAAAAAAAAAAGTAAACTCTCACTCTGGAACTTCCACCTCCCCCCCGCCCCCCCCCTTCACCTTTGATTTATTTCAGTGCTCAGAGAATTGAGTATCTCCAAGAGAGATGTCCCATCTCACAGCTCTCCCTGCTGCAGCCCTGTGTGACTGCAAAATGCTGATGCCTGGCTGAGAGCAGCCACAGAAGAAACAGCTGAGCAAAGAGAGCTGAGCAAAGCCCTGAAGCAGTCATGGGCAAGCCATCCTCAGTCACTGAAGGGCTTAGCAGGCAGTGCAATTACAGCAGTTGAGCCAACTCTTTTTTTTTTTTGTATTTTTTCCCCTCTAACTGCCGGCCTGTCTCGGGCCCATTCCCTATTTACCAGCAGATTAAGATCTGCCAGTATGTCCATCCATTCACAGTTTATCACTTCATGATCCCTACACACCTTTCTGAAAAAGCTCACTTTTCACATGACACGCCTGCTATTTTCACTTTCAGGCACGCATATAAAGTTGGAATTTGCTGGAGAAACGAAAACTAAACCACAAAAAAGAATCTCCCTCTCCCCAGAAAACCACCCTTATATTAAACTGGATGTGGGGAAGATGGGTAGAAACAGACAAATAGTATTTCCATACCCACTGGTATAAGCAGTCCTGGGGATATTCACATGTTTACAATCACATGTCCATTGAAGCGGCTCGACAAAGCAGGCAGTGCTTCCAGCACAGGAAGCCTGATACAGTTCTGCTTATATAGACAACTGCTGGCATGTGCAGAAATTCCTAATGGTTGCTAGACAGTCATGTTTTCCTTGCAGCGGGGTCTCTACAATATCCAGAGATTAGCAGAATAAACTGGCACTTATCCTCACAAAATTATTAAATTTTGGTTTGCATCTCCTACCCTCGCACAGAGCAGGATCTGCATCTTTTAATTTCAAGGGAATCATAAACCCATGAAACCTGTGAAACCTAATAAGTCTTAGACAAACACGCAGACGCACACACACATACTTTGCAGTGCACATATAGCAGGTGTGATGCTTCCAGGGAGCACTGGCTCCGCTGGGATACAACGGAGGCGAAGGAGATTCAATTTACAGCAGACACCACTGCACACAAGGGCAGCACAACAGCACAAGCCAAAGGCTCTCCACAAAACCCAAGGTGTGGGGGTGCACACAGCAGCACTGACAGACATCAGCTGCCTGGCAGGAAGATCCCACTACAGCCTGTCTGCCTTAAAAAAATACAGCATGAAATTCACACTTTGCTCCCAAAGTTGCTGATGCAGCAACAGCAGGTGCCCAGTGAAAACCAAACACCCAGTGGCTCTCAACAGCTTTTGGGGCTCACCTGCTCCTTGACTGTTTCTGTAAAGGGTGCAAGTGCCAGGCAGTCCAACAGGGTTAGAAGGCAGCTCCCTGAGCCAAACACAGAGCTGGTAAACTGAAAACAGGGAGTTATGATGCTGTGGAGACAGACTTCTTGTCAAACCTGGACAGGTTACTTCACCTTCTTGTCATCTTCCTCACTGATAAAAACAGCTGGGTCCCAAACTGAACTGGAGGTATCTACACATACCTCTCAAAAGATAAGGAAGGATAGATATAATTATTAACTCATTCATATATAAGATGCCTAAAATGTCATTGAAATCTTTGTTCCTGGCTTCTCCATAGAAGAACACTGTACTCTCCACACCACAATTCCCCAAGTGGGAGTTTGTTTCCTAGGCTCACACTTGTGAGGCAATGATGCCTGTACTAAGGTACATTATTCAAAACTATGAGACAACACCAGGAAAAGAAATGGCAGAGAACAACAGTGCACGTCTATTGAACTATTACTACGTTCTTTTTTGTTTTCACAAGATGTCTCAATATTTTGACCAAAGTTTCCTCAACATACAGGTATGCAAAATTTGATTTTGATAAACCAAGTTAGAGATTACTAGTATGAAAAAAAAAAAAGCAAAACAACAACAAAACAAAAATCCACTCTGGATTTATTCAACTATTCTGCCTTGTACACCCACATAATTTATGATAATCCTGTGATTAGTTTGTTTCCTTATGATCCTGTGTGCCATTGCAGCACACTTGTAAGTAATCACATTGTATGCCTTCGACTAATAGAGTCATTTTAAAGACCAAGTGAGGCTTTCAAGGAGAAATTCTGACAGATGTTGACAATACAAAGACTATAGAAGGCCTAGTTTTCACATATGACTTCATAGCTGTGTTTTATTGGCTTCTTAGACAGAGAGAGAAGCAGAATTTTTTTCTCCTACAATGGCAATAGGAGGATTTACTTGTTGTTAATTAGAAACATTATCTTACCAGGAAGCTGAATCTTCTCATTTTCATTTATATAGGAGATTGATTAACACTTAGCTAATTGGCACATGCAAATAAGCATTAGCTGAATTTGTTTTTCTTTACAGCTCAACTACTATAATTTAGTGTTCATTTAGATTAAAATCTGTTATTATTTTTGAAGGTAATCATCTGCCTGTTGTCAAAAATAAAACAGCAAAATATATTACTAATTGTATCTTACATATGTTTCAGAAAATAGTTAATTAACCTTACTAAAAAAATAGGCATAAAAAGAGCAAAGCTTCACAATATTGGATCCAGGTCTCCTAATACAGAGGGCACATTTTCTCTAGTGAGGTAGGGACAAAGAAGTGGAGGATAACTAGAGATGCAATCACATCTGAAGTCATGAAGATTTCCATCAGAAAACATCTGCACTATAACTGGAAACAGGTAAGAATGCAGACTGGCTTTTGAATCCCCACACCAGATGAAAGACTTGCAGCACAGTTTTTCTAGCAGTGATTTATAAGTAAGGAAGGTCTCGGGGGTATCTAGTCTCCTACCCACCTACCCTTTCCCATTATCCCTGGCAAGGTGTATTTCAGGGAACAGCTTAAGAATGACTGTGTGGCTGGATGGGACAGGGCAATTGTTTTTAAGGCATTTTTGTGGTTTCAAGTTCTTTTTGGATATTTTGGGTTGAATGAGAACAGGTGGTTGGATGCTGCTGTTCAGCAAACCAGCAGTACAAGAGCAGAGACCTCACAGCAGCAACTGTGTGTGGCTCAGCTCATTTTATGACTTAGGAAACAGTGCAGTCTGATACAGAAATTATTCTAAAAATGCTTTCTCTTTGTTGTCTTCCTGCACTTTTACTGGATGAGAGAAGACTGGAAGAGCTCAAATGGATGTAAATAATTAGTTTTATTACTTAGTATCTCACATAACCAACATAGCTAAAGTATGTGCTTCACACTACAAAGACAAACTTTTATGAACATCTTCAAAGTTCTTTTTTCTAAATCTATCATATGCATTAAAATATTTTAGTAGAGCTTTTCATTAGATGATGAGCTTTTCATTAGGTGATCATGAAGCACCAAGCAATAGACCAAAGCCAACTCCACCCAAGAGATCCCAAGACAATATTCAGAATTCAGAAGGAGCATAGTCAATCTGCAGTGACCCATAGGACAGCAGGTATGATGTAAAATACAGCCTAGATTATATTATTTGAATATTTCTGTGTATGTAGTTACAGTCTCCCCAGTTTCCCAGAGAGGAGTGCCTACAGCAAGTTCAGCATATTGCATCCCAAAAACTAGCAAGCTGGTTGAATTTATCCACCAGAGAGTGGGTGGTGACCATAATGATATGATTATAGGACTTGGCTCAGTTTCTTTACTTCAAATTTAGTTCCACCCTCAGCTCAAATCCTAGAAAGCAGCAATAGTATATCCTCTAAAATTAATCTCCACAGATTGCCTTTTTGGCCCGCAGGATTCAAGTTCCAGAACCCTGCCATGGGGTCTCACAAATGCAGCTTCTAAAACTGCATTCTCTACTTATCAGTGCAAACACACACTGCACATCACCTAACACACCCTTTCCCACACAAAGCAGAAATACCTCACTCTTTTCCTTAAGCCAGGGTTAATTTCTCACCTTCTCTGCTTCAAGATGGAAACTTCTCAGGAAACTAAGAGGGGGGGAAAACAGTATATGGATGCTCCATGAGTATTTGTCTACCTTCTCTTCTTTATATATCTAGATAGCTTGGTTATTTTTCTCTTTAATACACAGCCATTTAGTGCAAGGGAAAGAATTGGATTATTGTGTCCTATTTTGCTTGAAATAAGCCACTCAGAGCTAGCTGGTGAGTCTTTCTCCTTTACTTCCCTCTAAAGGACCAGAAAGGATGCCAACAGGTTGTCTTCCCTGTCCAGTTGCACTCTGACTACCAGCAACATATACACACAGGTGTCTGAGGATTATCATGGAGGAATCGGCCTGGCCATGGACACACAGGCTTTACTGGCCACTTCCTCTGAAGGCTGTGTTAGTCTCTGCTGCATACACCTTGCATCTCATGCACAACCTACTGGCATGCCATTGGGATCCTCAATGTGCTTTTGTGACATCCTGCTAAAATCAGGCTTAAACAAGACAGTACCAAGATAACCAGCTTGAAGGTATTATTACATCTAAACACATCATTGACCTCTTGCAATCTGAATTGGAAACAGCAAAGCAAGGACACCCACTTGGACTTCTGGGACGGTTTCTGTGCTCTCTCCAGTCCACAAAGCTATTTTAGCAATTTAAAGGGACTGTAATCATGTCACGAGATGAAGGTGGTAACTCCAAACAATAAAACATTGAAACTGGGGCAAATGGTTTAAAACAGGGACTACTGCTAGTAGTCAGAGTGGCAGTATAAGATGCTAGGTCAGCTCCCAGGCAGAGCACAGCAGAACATTAGTTTCCATTAATTTTAAAATCCATCTCTGTCAGGCTCGGAGTAAACCACGCTTAATACTACCATGGCACCTCTCTGCCAAACAAATGCTGCTCAGGGTCAGCATGTTGCTCCCAGATCCATCTCTAGATGTCCTTAAATGACTCACTTTAGAAGGCATTTCCCTTTTGAATTAAAGACATTACCAAACTCTGAGAAGCAATACAGACAGACTGAATGGTAAGGCAGAAGAAAATGTGCAGTTGTGAGGACCAGTCACCTTCTCAGCTTGTATCCTTTGGTATAGGGAACATAGAAAAGCTGAGCACAAAGAAAGGGTGACTACACGACTACACACAGGGTGTCCTTCTGTATAAAACAGAGTTCATCACCCAGAGCAGGAAGAAGTCAAAAGGAATCCTGAGTGACACAAAGGCAGAGAACTTCCCACTCAATCTCTACACAAAATCAACAACTGCCGAAGTAAAACTTAAAATTTCTAAGTTACAAGTATATAGGGAAGATCACAGTCAAATAATCTCTACACCAAAGGTTACCAGGAATGTAGAAAAAAGTATATGTGCATTCTCCATTAAAGTCTAAAATAATTTAGAAGTTTTAACTAAAATGCCAGCATGTGTCAAGAAATATTAACTTATATAATACTGCACCACTTTGCCTGCCAGATAGTTAGAATGCCAAGTTTCTATAATATTACTTCATGCTTTTCAAAGTGTTCTTACATGACTACAATAACTCAGCATGATTGAAACAGCAGTAAATGTTTTCCTGTTTAATTTTCACTTTCCATTTTATCCCACAACTGCTACGAACACAGTTATATTTGGTTACAATTCCAAACCTGTAATGACTTACATCAAGAATGCTTGTTTTCATATACCCAGACTAAGCTAGTCTTTAAGGAGTTGAACACTTCAGCACTCATTTAATCAAATAGCTCATAATTCTATACCATAATCTTATATAAACCTTTGCATCCCTATATGCCTTGAAACATAAACATTGAATCAACCACCTTTTTGAGGATTCAAGTCCACAAGGACCTCAGTTTAACAAACACCTATTAGCACATCTAAGTTCTCAGGGGAACCAGCCCCAGGACCATACAACATTTTTGATGATTACTGCCAGAATATTAAGATAGATTAGTGCCCTTTCCTTCAGCATAAATACAGAGCTGAGCCATCTGGACCTTAAAGCCTGGTAAATAACGGACAGAACTACATTAAGATTTAGGAAAGATGTTCCATAATATGAAGCATTTGTGAACTAGCTTTGATCTAGGCTCAAAGTTTATATCAAGGATTTTTTTTTTCCCCACATAGAGACGCCTGCAATTCTATAAACTGTATCAGACAGTAATGCCATACAGAATTATCCTACTCCTTTGCAAACACCCACTGCATTTTTAATTGCACTTCATATGTTCCTTTCAATGCCCAGTTTGAAATCTGTCCCTGTCTTTGAGACAAGATGACAGTGAACTGGCAGAGTAGCGATGAAGACTAAAAGAAAGCTCTGTCCTGCAAGGCAGAACTGGATTTCCATAAATATTTGTGGTACAAACACCAAACTCCTGGTGGTTACCAGGATGATTGTTTGATACGTCATGCTCTTTAAACCTGGTCATAATTTATGTCTGTTTTTCTGGGAACCTGAATCCCGTGCCTGCATTTTAGCTCTCATTAACCACAACAGATTAAATGAATAACTGGATAGTTAAATAACTTGTTAGAAAACCATTGCGACCACTAACCAGATATGAGGGTTTGTAACCTTTCCTAGGCCACTGTGAATACCATATTGAAGGATTTTTTAACCTCTTGATTGTTAGATATTTATTCAGCTTTAAACCAGGAACATTCTAAAGGATGACAGCAAGCCAAAAAAGCCCAGCCAGAGTCAGCTGCATTCAATCCACATTTAAAAAAAATATACAAACCTAAATTCAATTGATTTTTTCAAATATTTTTAATCTTCCTTACAAAATGTATCACATAATTAGATATTGTATATTTGTTTTTTTAATAGGAAATACAGTACATGTGAATTGATAGCCTGACACAGAAATCAATATATCATTATCTGACTTTTGCTCCCAAGCCACAAACAAACAAGAAAAGTCTGGCGATTAAGAAGGCAGAATTTCCTGTTGGCAGCATTTGAGTAACTGCTAGAAGCAATGACAAGAAATCAGGGGTAGTAATTACAAAAACGCGTGCAGGTAAGTCTGTGCAGGCTGTTCCAAACCTCGGAAGCATCCATGGAAACCTATGGAACTCTACATGCAACAGAGGACCTGAATTTACCAGGCAGTGCAAGGGACTTGGGCCTGTTTTGAAAACCTAGAGCACTTAAAGCAGAATATACAGCATCTGACCTTATCTGTTCAACTCTGATCTTCGGATGTAGACAGAGTTTCCCTGGCATCAGTGAGCTCATTCACAACAAACAGAGCCCAGACTGCAAAGGGGAGATTGCAGCAAGATACAGGGTTTTTTGGGAAGGGCTCTACCTGAACAATTCAAGAAGTGGGCCCATGTAGTAATAGAACAAGGAGGTTAAACTGAAATAGAGTAGATTTCAATGAGGCATTAGGAAGAAATTCTTCTCTGTGAGGCTCATGGGGCACAGGAACAGGTTGTCCAGAGAAGCTGTGGCTGCCCCGCCCCTGGAAGTGCCCAAGGCCAGGCTGGACAGAGCTTGGAGCAACCTGGCACAGTGGAAGGTGTCCCTGCTTATGGCAGGGGGTGGTTGGAACAAGATTATCTTTAAGCTCCCTTCCAATCCAAACCATTATACAATAAATAACCATGAACTAGAAGGGGCATGAAACAGTGAAAAAGACAAATGAAAACAGATCTTGTTTCATGCTGTTTTTCCCCCAGTTTAAAACAAACAAACAAACAAAAAAAACAAAACAAAAAACCCCCATTTTTACAGTTCTTTAAGTTTTTGGTTAAAGAATGAAAAAATGCTGTCACACCAATAAGCTCCAAATATCACTATTGCCTGTTGTACCTGGCTTTTTGGCACATGAACTAGTCACAGAAGTCTAACAGGAGCTAGGATGTGTGTGTAGTCATAAATATAAAATGACTCACCCTACACTGGTTAATCCTAGGAATTCAAGTCCCAAGCCACAAAACCTCCATCTATCTATCACCTGTAAAGACTGATAATCCTTACATGCACTACCCCTAGCATATCTTCACCAATATGACCTCTCATATTAAAGATTTCACACCACCATACAGAATAAAAATAGCACTAAACATAAGCAACTTCTAAAACATTCACTCACCTAAAATGTGAGATTTTCAGCCTGTACATACCACGCACAGCGACAACAAGTGCTCCCCACAGCACTGGAACCACTGTTTAAAAATACGAGCAGGTTTTACCATCATATTTTTTTCAAGTATGCTCTGGCTGAAGATATCTTTGCCCAATTTCAATTCAGAAAGTGTTTCCAAAGCTGAGATATCACCTAGGTAGGAACAATGGAAGGAAAAAAAAACCCACACCACCCACACTATTATGACAGATCTAAACTTGAATTCAAAATACACATTAAAAAAAAAAAAAAGAAAAAGAAAACAAAACAAACAAAAACCACACCTCATCCACACAGGGAAAAAAAAAGCAGAACCACGTGAGCACACAGAGATTTAATGAAGTCCAGCACAGTGGCTGAAGATGCGATTTCTCCTAAGAAGCTGGAATACAGATTGCTCCCTGGGAGACTTGCATGAGAGGTCTGAACTTGGAAGTCAAGCCAAGGAAAACCTGTGTTCAAACCATATCAGCCCTCTGTACCTTTTAGTGTTAATGTACAAGAAAAAGTAATTTTTTTTTTACTACCAGAACCGCTATAAGGAATGCACAGAATGAGATGCCTTTGCCTAGAAGTCCTAGAGATTCACAATTGCTTTTTGTTTCACTGCAACATTTTTTAAGACAGTCACAAGTCTGCATCAGAAATAGAGGGCAACTCCACTGAGTCCAGTGAAGTTGTACAAACTTGACATGAACTTGGCCTGTAACCCACAAAAAAATAGCTGCCCATAACGTAATTCTGTTTAGCCTCAAAGATCTCTTTAGGAAAGTCCACAAAGAAATAAGGAGAATCAAAGTAGCTTGCTAAAACATGATCATAAGAAAGGGGAGGTGTGAACCTAAACCAAATTTTTCCAAGGCGGGGGGGGGGGGGGGGGGGCGAAAAAAA
>JAWWEU010000001.1:2503369-2534688 GCA_035583155.1 Acropternis orthonyx | reverse complement strand
GGGGGGGGAAGAAAACACCAAGATGCCATTTTTAAAATCAGATTGAAATGTTTGCTGTATTTTCAATAAGTAATGGGTGTTAGGGTGGGAAGGGAGGGGCAAACTGCCTCCAAATGGTCACATTCTCACTAACCCTTAGGGAGGAAAAGTGCATTGTCATCACAGGGACGGCAGAGACTTTTCAGTATTCAGAACTGATGCCCTCCCCAGACCCTTTCTTGTTTTAAACCAAGGCCAGCCCTTGCAGCAGAGTAATACCTTGTAAGTGCTTCCCCTTTGGACGTGAGAGTGGAAGAAAGGGAATAATCTCAGAAGTAGGTTTAATTTTTTTCTTTCTCATAACTCAGAATTCCCTATAGAGTTTTTATCTCAACTTTTAATTAAATTGAGCAGGAATGTAGAGCAGGAATGTAAACAAGCATTCCTAAAGGGGAAGAAAAAGTATTAGCCTGTATAAACCAAAGGCAAATAGAACTCCTGCAATATTAAACTGCTTTCATAATCCAAGGAGTCACTACAAGGGATCCTCTCTCTGTCCCCCTCCCAGTTCAGAATTTTACTTACTGCAAAATATATCCCTAAAATGTTAACTGTCCTCTTATTTCTAAGTTATTCTGTGAAGTAACTGCAACCAGAGAGGGATCTCTTCCTGCCCTTGCCTTGACCCACAAGCCTTTTGTTGTATTTTCTCTGCCCTGTTCAGGTGAGCAATAGAGCAGCTTTGGTGTCCAGTCACAGTCAAACCACCACAATTCCTTCAGATGCTAAGCAAAATAAGTAAGAAATTACAATACAAGCAAACACATATATATTTTAGAGCCATCTGTAGAACTACCTGTTTATAGGTGGGCAGAGTCATAAACTATAATAAAGTAAGGATACTTAGACACTTAAATGGCACTGGCCACTGGAATCTTACCCTAAATTTTTCAGCAAGTTAGATTACAATAATGTTGATTATGCTGATACCCTAGGGTGCTGAAATGCATGATAAAAATAGAGAACAGCAGGTAACCGTATGATGTATATTCAGTTTCACTGTACCTCCCATTCAATTACAGTTCATAACCTTTATAAATATATGTACAAAGTTGTATTGATATATACTTACAAATACATATTTATGTATTTTATACTTCCTATCTGCCCTAATTGATATTTTTTTCTTACAAAATTCTAAAAATAGTTCCCAGTGATCTCAACTTTCCAACATACTGAATTCTGTATGTACAAAGTTACCTGCATACTCAAGAACCTCAAAGCTGGCATTTGTCTTAAAACTTATGTAGACTATTTCAAGCACCCTTGAGCACCTCTTTGGTCTTTCAAGGTCTATGTAATTGCTAGGTGCTTCCTTGATCCAGGCACCTCAACCTTCCCTTGGGCTCAAGGCTCAATGTTTAGTCCTCCCAATCCAGCTGTGTAGCACCAGACACTAAACTCAAAGAACACTAAGAATTTACAGGGCTGTGAATAATAACTCTAAATTAACAAGCATTTTCAGGTTACAGTATTGAACTTGTAGAAGCAAAAGAAAAAAGCAGCTGCACTGCCTTTATCTCTGGACTACAGCACTCAATCAAGGGGACTAAACACAGCAAGGAAACACAAGTGTATCACACCAGAGGTTACAACTCTGTTAGCAGAAGCATCAGAAACAAACATAAATTCTTAAGAGTGCAACAGCTGTGGCTCAGCTCTATATATTAGAGCCAACCCATCTTCCCGAGGTTTAGGCCAGCAGTTTGTACTTGCAATGCAAAATCACTGAAGAACTCAAATAATTTTATGCTGGAGGAAGACAACCAACCAGAAGCATCTTAAAACAGCTGCATCCAGACTTGTGTGTGGTCCCAAGTTTGACTTCTGAGCCCTAAGAAATCGCTTCAGCAGTTAAATGCCCCTCCCACCCCTCCAATTTTGAAGCTTAGTTTATTCAAATCCAAATATCCACACACCTGGAACATCAAGACCTGGCATCCTTACACAGGCCATGCAACTATCACATACCAAACACAACACAGTAGCTATGAATATTGCAGCATTATTTTCAGAGTGATTATCCAAAAGACAAGATCAATTTCTATCAACAACAAAGACAATGTTTTATTGAACAAATCTATGTACAATACAAAAGGTTTTTAAAATGAAACACTACTGTAGATTTATTGCAGTTTGATGGCTCAGTTTTAATTTGTACTCATATAAAATGCAAAGTAAAATAATTTAACATTCAACAAGGAAGCACAAATTTCCTTTCTTGCTGAACCTGTAACAGCTTTTACAAATTAAGAGTCCCAAAATGCATACACTGCATTTAATCAGAAAGGTGTTATACAGTACCAAATAAATTAAGAAAATAGTAACACTACCACCCCCTTTGGGTCTTTTGTCCATAGCACTGATGTTCAACAATAAAAGAAATGAGTACAGCTGAACCTTCAATGTGATATTAAAATCACAAAGTTTAATGTTATAAATTATCCAAACTATACAATTTATATAATTTTAATGAATATGGCTAAAGAACCAAAGTACCAGTGAAATTTCCCCACAGATATGACCACTTTCAACCTCCTTTCAGTATTTCTTTTCTGTGAGAGGTTCTTACCAAGCGGCAGCTCTTTGAAATTAGAACTTACATGACCTTTACAGTGAAACATGACTGGCTTAGAGAAGGGAGTCCTGAAAGGAAAGTCCAAATCCAAGTTATAGCCAACTGGAGGAGTGTTGTTAGAATACAATTATTAACAAACAAACTTTGATCCAACAAAGCTCCCAAGCTCATGTGTAACTTCAGGCAGCTTTAAGGGAGTTGCAGGCTTACATTACACATGCACTTTAGTATTCATTGAATCAAAGTGATACACCTGAAAGGATTTCCAATTATATCATACAATGCTTAATGCCTGGGAAAAAACTAAGACAAGTTTCAGATCTAGATTTTTAACCTTTTTCAAGCCCTAGAAGTTGCAGGCTTAGTACAGGGTAATACTCAACATACTAAAGAATCCTTAGAAAGTATGTAAATTCTCCCCCACACAAGTATCTTTTTGCTTCTGATTCAAGTTCCTTAATACTGCAGCTATCTGAGAATATCAGGGGGTATCAGAGAGAGTAGCTTAAAGAAAATGCAATGTCTTTTGAAGTAAAAATCATGACTTAAAAATGTTAACACCCACTTGCTACTTTAGGTCAATTTAACATTTTTCTGGTGTTAGGTGATGCTAATTTTCACCTCTGGAACAATTCAGGTTTCCTGTTCTCCAGAGTGTACATACTGAATACATGATATAAACAAATGGTGGTGTCCAAGAAAAGCATCTTTGAACAAAAATGAGGTTAATGCAGGTACAAAAAATTATGGTCACAGTTTAGGCATGTACACAGATGCATTCATCTACACACTTAAACCAAAGAAAATACAAGTCTCAATTGTGTTTTTAAAGCATTTTCAAACACATGGAGCTCCAGGGAAAAGGCAAAAAAGCACCAAAGATTAAAGATACATTGAAAAGATTTTACACAAACATTTTTGTCATACCTATTGACTGGTAACAGATTTTTAGAACTGTAATACTGTAAAATTAACCTTTTTTCCCAGATAAAAATAAGCAAATTTAACTAGATTAACAATGTTAAGCAAAGAAAGGGGAGCCTGGGAATATTCAACATGAAAACTGGGTCCTCAAAAATTAGTTGGTAACTTGAAAGCAAAAAATATCAAAGTGCATTTGTCTGATAAGGACCTCATTAATTTAAAACAAACTTCTAATGTATTTATATATGTAAATATATATATATGTATAGTGTGTATATATGTATATATAATGAATTATGCATTTAAATCAGGTTTTTTGCAACTGCAAAATAAAATTCTTTGGTGCCTCAAACGTCATACAAATCTCTGAAAGTGGGCCATCATTGGTATTAATGTAATGCACACATACCTGTGATCATAATTTTATAACCTTTCTTGTCAATCCAACTCAAAGTTAAGGCAAAAATTTTCTAGAATTCAAGAGTAAGATTTTGAATTTGCATTCTTTTTACCTCCCAGGAGGGGAAAAGAAAGCAGAATTAATGCAAATACCTGTTTACTTTCACAGAGGATTATCAGCAGAGGCATTACTGAACTATTGAGTTTAGTTCCAGAACTACTTCACAGCCTACCTTACAACAAAACCCTGGGTTTGCAAGTGTGAGCCATTGCTACAAAGAACACCAGGTTTTATGCACTTCTTGAATTTTTAGCATTAGTTTTTATGTATCTGCTGATTTAAGCCTGTGATGAACTATTCCATAAATAAACCAGCTGAGCAGGAGCAGTTGCGCTTTCCTATCTCACATTTCTGTGATGACTCCACCTCTGAACACCAGTTTTCACCACAACACCTCCCCTGCCTACAGTCACATTAAAATGTTACCTGCATAGAATGTGATCCCAAATAAAAACTTGTCAGGTGGCAAGACAGTAGAAGATAAATCAGAGGATAAATTAGCACAGTAATCAGACAACGTGCATGTTTGCTACACCTCTGCTTGGGGTGGGAAGACCAAAAATTACAACAGCATCCTTTGTGTTTCCAAATGTCCTGTATTTTCATGTTCCATACAGAGCCAAAGGACTCACATTTCCTGCCTTCACATTCTGATTGTTTTTATGAACGGTGAATTTCAAATAAAGTGCTTAACATTTAAGTAACTCCTTCATCAACTTCTGGGAAAGGCTGTCTTTTCAAGGGATGCTACTAAATAAGGTTACAATGTGCCTTGGAGATTGAACTGATACCTGTTTTCTCCCTTCCTCTAGACAGTAAATAAGTAGTTACAGTACTGAGCTGTGGCCTACCAACATTTACCACAGATGTGAAACAGGCTCTTCTTGAGCACTTTCCCCCCGCCCCCCAACCTGACATGTGCTCTGCTTTTCTCTACCTTCTCAAGTTCTCTTCAGTCATGCCAACAGATGAGGGACCCCTGTAATTGCATAATAATAATTTAACTCTGCTCTGTAATGCAAGCTTAACTCCCCTCGACGTTCTGCATTTGTTTCCATCAGTTTCTGTTAAAATCCATGTGATCTGTGCATGTACTGCTTGCACTGGCCTTCCCACACTTAGGGCAGATGTTGGACAGGACACTCTTTATGTGCACCTTTACCTCAGCCTTGCAGAGGGCTTCTCTTGCATGCATCTGATTCCCACTAAGTTTCACACTTTTTATCGCATCAATTCACTTTTCCTTGCACGTGCTGTATTTAAAGTTTTTTGGCTATTCCAGCATTCCATCTACCTTAGATTTCTTTCCACATTCCTCTTTGGATTCTGAGTGCAAGTTCATCAAATGAGCATACAATGGACTCACGCACTTGACCTTTGAAAAAAGAATGCATGGTTCCTATGCACTTCTCCACAGTATAATAATGTAAAACCTTCTTAAATGATTCCTTCCCAGCTGTGGGGAAAGATACCCCGTTAATGACACTAACTAAAGCAGCTTTCAGAATTGGCTGGTTTGATTTCCACAAGGCAATTAACATCTCTGCTTTCTCTGCCTGCTCAACTCTATGCCTTTTTCCCCTTAAGTCTTCATGCTAGAAAGACTGTGCTATTAAGCTTACATCATATAGTTGGAATGAACATGGCTTTTTTGGATAACTGGTACTTTGGGGATTTTGTAGCAACCTTTCTGGACTCAAGACCTGCAGAGCTCCTATTACTCCTCTGTGAGTTTTGTCTAGAAAATGTGCTTTGTCTTTATCAAGGTCATGGTTCTCTATAGTAATTTGAGACTGCTTCATGTTTAAGGCCAACTGGGAAATGAAGTGATGCTTCTTCATGTAGTGTTTCCTTACACCACTCCTTAGCTGATACTCTTCTCCAAAACATTGAATCAGGCACCTGTAAAAGAGAATGCACTGGGATCAGAGAGTAAAACATTCTTTAATCTAGAACACTGCTTATGCTTTTCAACATGTTTAGTTTCAAACACGCAGGGACAGACAGATTGAATTACCCCTTCTGCTTTATGAGAAATCTTTTCCATCAGAGTTGCCTACAAATTCTCACCACCTCTTTCTTATTCTAAACAGCATGTCCAATTTAAAAGTCCAATTTAGCAAAGCACTGTGATTTAACTGTTCTAGCACACTGCAATTGCTTTGAAGTCCTGTCTGTCTTACCTATTACATCAGGCTGCCTGTTTTCAAAGACTGTTGTCGGACTGGTATTTATCCCCAAAGAAACCAACCCAGAAGGACTGCAAGACTTACTTTCATCATCTGAATCAAATCCAAAGAGCGTCTGACACTTCTTTTGTGCAAGGTGAGCCTCAAGTGCTTCTGAATTACAGTAGATGGTCAAGCAGTTGCCACATCTAAATCTTTCTGTTGTTTTGCTACAAATTTTATCTTGTTCAGAATAAGCATCTACTTCATCAGCCAAAATTTTTCTACGTTTTGGCATGCTAATGTAACGTTCATCAAGATAACTTGGAGGCAATGGTCTAACATAGGGTTTTGTTAAGATGACACCGTATGAAGTAGTCTCTGTTGTCTGATTTGGTTTAGAAGGTACTTGTGAGGCAGCAGCAGCAGCATTATTTTGTGGTGTATTGTGACAATTCTGTAAAACTGGTAACACTGACCCATTTTCTGTCCTTGTTTCATCTGCCACTCTGTCCAAAGGTATTTGTGATGACTTTGATGATGTCTGATCTGGGTCACTGTGCCCATTGGCTAGTTTGTCACTAACAACACTACAGTTTTCAGAATTTGGCTGTAACACAGGTGTCTTTTGGTCTATCGAACTTAAAACTGCAGTACTACCCTCAGATGAACTTTCATTCCCATTGTGAATTACATTATTTGCTTTCTTCTCCACACTTTGAATATATGTCTTTGGTTCTGTAGAATCCTTCCTCGACTTCCAAGTTGGAATTGGTAAATCTACAGTTTCTTTTTCATTAACAGATTCACCATCAACCTGGAAACTACAAAATTCTGAAGGATCATCTGAAGACTCTTTTTCATTTGCCTCTTCTAAACATTCTGGTGTTTTATTTAAATAATGCTGAGCCTCATGTTTGTACAGCAAAGGGAGCTCCTCGAACAGCTCACAGCAGTCTGAAAAGTTGCACTGAGCTTTAAACACACTATGACTTTTTGTATGTTCTGCAAGCTCAGTTGACAGTTTAAACCTCTGATTACAATTAAAGTGTAAACAAAAGTAAACATTTGGATACACGTGTCTCTTCAGGTGGTCTATAAAATGTTGTGAATCAGCAAATTTTCTCTGGCAGAACCGGCATTTTCCTTTATTCCATTTCATTATATGTTGCTGCACGTTCAGATCAGTTGGATGACTTTTTCTTGCATGTTTATTGAGGAATCTTATCTTTTTAAACACTCTAGCACAACCATTAGCAGGACACTTAAAGGTTCCTTCTTCATCCAAAGCATCAATATCTTTCTGAGGGCAAAAAGCTCCATTCACTTTATGCAGAATAGGTGATTCTTTACTGGAGCTCTCATCATCTTCAGGCAAACTTTCTGTACTTAAAGCATCAGGAATGTTATTAAAACAGCTGTCACTACTGTTTTCAGTAGCATCATCCTGGTCGCTTAGATGGTTTTCTACTGCATCAAAAACCTGTTCTGCATTCCCATTCTCCTCTTGGACCACTCGCTCAGCACTTGGAGCTATTGCAGCCTCTGGTTCAGTATCTTTGGAACCATTAGAATTCCCATTCTCAAGAGATAGAGAAACATCAGAATGTTCTACTTCATTAAGAGCAAGAGCCTGCTGACCAGCCTCAAGAACTGCAGGAAGATGTTGCCTTTCTATCTTCCTGACATGATTCCTCAGGTGCTTCAGCATAAGTCCTTTTTGCCTGAACTTTCTGGTACAAAGTACACAGGAAAAACTGCCCTTTTTTTGGTGAGCTTGTGCATGTTTCACAATGTGGTCACCAAGAAATTCCTTGTTGCATATCACACAGCGGTGCCTTGGCTCAGTCTGGTCCAACATTGTAGATGCCTCAAGAGCTTTATGGTTCTTTTTGGCACTACCTTTGGACCGGGCTCCAGAGCAGTTTCCAGGCTCAAGCTCCCCGTTGCTCACATCTGTTAAACATACACGTTCCTCACTCAGAGCCCTGTACTCTCCTATTTTCTCTGTGTTTGCAGCAGAGTTTTCCAGGGTACTTTCACTTAAACCATCAAAGGCTTTATCCCCCAACAATGCTAAACAATTCTGCTTGATCATCAAGAAATTCCAAAACTCGGGATCAAAAAACAAACCTTTTTTCAAAATTGGAAGCAATTCAAAACGCACACGGTTTTGGACAGAACTAGTGCACTCATTGTACTCTTCATCTGCACATTTATATAAATGTTCAACAGTATAATAAGATTCCAAAGTGCGCTCAAGAAAAAAGATTGAAAGAGCACAAATTCGGAGGATCTCCAAGTCATTTGGCAGAAAATGGGCAATTGCTTTATAAATAAGACTTTTCATGTTGGGATCTTCACGGAGGTCCAACTGCAGGGCACATCCACATATCTCAACACATATCTGAAGACCATCCTCACCAACCTGCAGAAAAGAAATCACAGTGTGCATAATTATTGAGTATTCATAATGCTATATTCCTTACAGGTTTACATAAGCCTACAGCTTGAAAGCAAAATAAAAAATATCAAACCCACAGGAAAAAAAAAACTCAAAACACAACTAGTATAAACAATGCCCAAACGTCAATATCCCATGTATTTATGTTCATCTACTTGTAAAATAGGAGTTCAGAAAGCATCCTGCCAGGAACCTTCACTTAAAAGCATGTACATTTTTAAATCTAATTTAAACAAGACTATAAATACAGCTACAAAAAATGATCAAAAACAACATTTGGTTTGCACTGAAAGCTACACAGCTACTGTCAACAAAGCCTCAGATACTTTTGTCCCATGCAGTTCTATAGTTAAAGACAACTCCTTATTTGGGGATATAAACCAAGACTGAAAGAAATCATCTCCTGCCTGCCTCTTCCACACTATAATTGGACAATTATACTTTGCCCCTCTTCTAACTCATTTTGGTTGCATTGCATAAAAATGAGGGTAATATAGCTTGCAATTCTGACCAACAACCACCAGGGAAACCATAACAATCCATGGCCAAGTATTCTACAAGGCTTGACTTTTCAGAATTGATAAACCATCCTTCCAGTGAGCAGAATTCCTATTCCACACTTCAGGCTGGGGGCCCTCTCATGAACTTCTAACTCAGGGGGATGATCAGAAACATACTGCTCAATAGGCAGCAGATTAAAATCAAAAGTTTCAGGAAGCTTAGAAATAATTAATACCTTCTATATTTAAATGTTTGTTAACAATGCTCCATATGTAGTGGGTTATTAAAAAATAAGACTATTCAGATGCAAACAGAAGTCATTGATACCACCACAAGCATTTTAGAATATATACTGAGATGAAACTCTTAATTTCAAATAAAGCAAATGATTGCATTTAGATCTGTACAGCAGCTCCTGTGACAAATTAATTGGCAATTCATTTAGGACATAAAATATGAAGGAGCTCTGATAAATAAAGTTAATGATAAGTAACAACATTCACTGGGCACAGTTCACAGGTCTGTGTGAAAAGCATTACAAACTGTTCAGCCCACAGCTGGAGAAACACAGAATGTGGTGGGTGAGCAATTGGTTCCCAGGTGGAGCAGAGAGGGTGACAGTGACTGGGGTGACATCAGACTGGGGACCTGTCAGTAGTGGGGTTCCACAGGGCTCCATCTCGGGCCATGTGATCTTCAACACCTTCATCAGTGACTTGGACACAGGGCTGGGGAGGGACACTGAGCAAGTTTGCAGATGACCCAAAACTGGGAGGAGCTGTTGAGTCCCTCAAGGGCAAGGAGGGTCTGCAGAGAGACCTGGACAGATCAGAGGGCAGGGAATCACCAACCATAGTGCACTTAACAGGGGAAGTGCCAGATTCTGTCCCTAGGATGGGGAACCCCGCGGATGGACAGAGAGACTGGGAGCGAAAGGCTGGAAAGCAGTGCCAGGAAAGGGCCCTGGGGGTGCTGGTCAGTGGCCAGTTGGCCACGAGTCAGCAGTGCCCTGGATCCAGGAGGGACATCCCTGTCCTGGGGGGCATCAGGCCCTGCATGGCTGGCCGGGTGAGGGAGGGGATTGTCCCGCTCTGCTCTGCACTGGGGTGGCCTCACCTGCAATAGTGGGGCAGGTTGGCGGGACACCATGAAAGGAACAGACTGAGCCACTGGAGTGTCCAAAGGAGGGACACAGGGATGGGGAAGGGCCTGGAGGGGAAGAATATGAGGTCACTGAGGGCACTTGGTGTGTTCAGCTGGAGAAGACGAGACTGAGGGGAGACCTCACTGCAGGTCCAACTTCCTCGGCAGGGGCAGAGGAGGGGCAGGCACTGATCTCTGTTCTGTGGGGACCAGGGACAGCACACAGGTAACGGTCTGGAGTTGTGTCAGGGCAGGCTTAGGTCGGATCTCAGGAAAAGGCTCTTCCCCAGGGGGTGGTGGGCACTGAACAGGCTCCACAGGGCAGTGGGCACAGCACCAAGGCTGGCAGAGCTCCAGGAGTGTTTGGATGATCCCCTGGGCCACAGGGAATGACTCTTGAAATGGGTCTGTGCAGGCCTAAGAGCTGGACTCCATGATACTTGGGGATCCCTTCCAACTCAAGGATTCTGTGACATCTTTTGCAGACGTTTGTACAGAGGGGTACAAGACTAACATCTGAAGGCTGAAATACAGTGCAATTTTCTGAAACAAAACAGTGTCTTACCTTCTGTATTATTCTAGCTCCTCCTCTATGTTACATGAAGTGTTTTTTCAGATTTGATTACAACTGGTGAATGGATTCAGAATTTATCAAAGATACAATTAATTGGATACAATTACACAAGCTCTGTTTCCTTAAGAAGCCAGGCTGAAAAAACCCCCACCAACTGATAAATCTTACACATTTATTCCATGTACTTATTATTAATTTCCCCATTTATTTATACAGGATGACATTCCTCAAACTTACTGCAGAAAAAGAAAAGTTCAGAATTCAGGAAAAAAAAACCTTAAAACTAAACAGCTAATCAAGAGCAATCATAATATTGAAGCACATTCTGGAACTTGACAAAATTTTAAAGATAATAGTGTCCTTCCCTACCCCCTCTTTTTTAACCTTCCACAAAAACTGGCCATTACACAACATAAACATCACTTTAACTAGTGATAAAAAGAATGGTGGATGAGGTAAAAGCAAACAAAACTTACTTCATCCTTAATGACTTTCATGAAAGGGAAAATGACTCTGACATTTGTAGCAATTCTTAGAAGCTGGTAGCAGTGGTCGACAAATACTTGCTTTGAAGGGTTAGATTTAAGCTGCAGTTTACTCCAAATGAAGATCAGGTCCCTATTAAGAACAGAATAAAATATTCCAATTAGATTGAGCTTTAGAACTCTATCACTAAGCATGATGCATTACTAAAGACAATTCTTTGCATATTCGGTGACTAAAATCTTATTTGAGGGTGTAATACTGATCTAATTAACACCACAATGCGCACAATGAAAAATGCAACTTAATTAATTTGTTAAAGAATTATGGGTATCTCCTATCACTGAGCCAATTAAATATCCAACAAAATATAAAAGTATTCAGCTTAGATTTAGAGAACTTCACAATAAAATCAGATTGTACAGATCTAGCCCTTGACACTACAGGTAATAAGCAGAAGGCTCTGTGTGTTCCTAGGATTAAGTTACTTTCAGTGCAAGGATGAAGAGTCCTTCAGGAAAACAAGCCTCTGACTGGGAAAAATGGATGCATTGTAGAAAGCTAACTTGTGATGTGGTCCAGTGACAGGAAACAGTGATGTTCTCCAGTTATGGGTATTACAACACAATATTCTGCCAGCTGCAGCTACATGAGGGGATCAGACTCTACAGCTGTTTGTGCATCCCTGTGATCTTCACTCCAAGAACATTCCTGCCTCAGCCAAGGAAACATAAGAACAGACTGCTGCACTCTGCAGAAGAGCTCCTCCCCAGGTAATGTGCTTAGCCTGGAAAATATAGCTAATTGAATAATTTACAGCCTGTAAGGTCTATGCACTTTAATTCAGAGACTCAGGAAGGCAAGTGGACTTAACTTTTAGAGAGATTTGCCACCACAAAGATTTCACGCTGGAGTAGATAGTTAGGGCTCTTTGGGCAGAAATCCCACCACATCGCACTGAAAACAGGACCAAATTCACTTTCATTTTCTGGAAGAAGACACTTTTCTATTCCACCAGTCTCCTCCCTCAGAAAACAAATCTAGTTACTGACACAATATTTGGCTCATCTTCCACAGTCTCTGGTCTGTGCCAGGTACTAATCAAACCTTTTGAGATTAAGCTTCTCTTAGTAAGGTCAGTGCCTGAATGAAGGGAAGTGACACAACTGCGTATGACAAAACACCTACTTCACTTTTAAATTTAAGACAGCTCTACAGTTCTGCTTGACATTTTAAGAGTTAGACAAGAGAGCTTGATTGTTTTCTTTCATTCAGAACCCAAGACAACTAAAGTTGAAAGAAACATCAAGCTTACATGGGGGAAACTGTGAAAAGGGAGACCTTAAAAGCAGCTCTATGAACAAAAAAAAATTACTATTACGTGTTTTCTAAAGATACAAGCTGTTCACCTCTGCCTTTACCAGGCTGGAAATCTGCTTTCTACTGCTTTGCAAACTTCATATACAAGTTTGAAACTACTGTCTTCAGGGACATCTGTAACAACTCAGTAAAAGTCTCAATCTGAAGTACAAAAGCAAGAACTGAATATTTTCGCTGTTACATGTTATCACAACTGAATAATCCATCTTATTCTCTGCTTTGCCTCATACCATTTCAGAGAAAGCCATTTCAACACTGATCTCAGAAAATCTGAGAAAACTCGAATTATCCTTGTGCGAGATTAGTGGTTAAAGTTGATTGTCGTGTTCAGACAAGCAAAGACGTGAAAAAGGAATGGAGAAAACAGAAAGTAGAAGAACAGCTCTATGGGTGAAGAACAAGGTGTTAACCAAAATGTGACTGATCCTGACATGAAATAGTATTTTAGTCTTTTAGTCTTATTCTTCTTGTAGATGTGGTGGCTTCTTCTCAAGCACATTTCTGACTTGGACAATCATCAAGGATTAAAGTGTTCTTGAAAGGCTGATTGGACTCTTTCAACCACTTCTATGCTTTAGATACCAACTTTAATGCTGAACTCAGCAGCACTTGAAATATTTCAGTGCCACTGACTAGAACACAGATGGTAAACTTGAGATGACATAGGCAAGGGTAGTTTTCTATTTGCACAATTATTATGGCAGAGTAGTATAGTACTTAAAGATCTTTATTTCTTGGATGGTATAACTTCGCTTACCCCGAGGCCTTTCCTATGGACTTGTGTTAGGGCAATTGAAATTGTTATTGTGAGATCACAGAACTCAGTACCTCCTTACCAGAGGCAACCATGCATTCCAGCCTCTTAACTACCTACAAAATAGCCAAACTATTGCATGTCTCCATCAGTAACATAAGATGATGGTTAAACCCAGCTTACCTCAGCTACATCTAAACCCTTTGATACCATTGCTAAGTACAAGGTCTGTCTTTCCTTGGGTATAGAGAGCACACTAACCCAAAAGGCTGATCAAACATGTGGTAAAAATTCCTTGACTTACTTTGAATTTACTGCATAGGAATCACTTGAAAACAACGGAAATAGCATTTAAAATTTGCCTGGCAGAGAAGGAAGGCAGTTCTGCTATGCCTGTTTATGACTGTTCCACCAAAATAAGATGTCTCTTCCTGAGGAGACACCACCTTGATACTCCATAACTATGGATTGATCTCTCACCAATACCTTGTAAAGAAATATTTCTAGTAAGACCAAACACAGCTTGCTTTGTGATTAATTTGTACGTGGACTTTTAATTCAGAATAATAATTCAGTTCATCTAAATCTACAATTTATTCCAAAAGCCAATGAAAGTAAGAGTTGTGCAACAGAGCTGCTTAAAGTTCATCTTCCTCTGAGATGAGAGTTAATGGTTTCAGCTTGAAGATTTCATAAAGGTAGCAAATATCTGCTATTAACAACTCTCTAATCTATTTTGTTGTCTTAAATATGACACTAGTGTTGGCTGCTATATCTGCAAGGCCCTCAATTCCAAACAAGGCGAGGTGATTTATGCTGTGCTGAAGACATTAAAATCTCCTCTAGGAAAAACACACTCAAAGTTCAATTAACCTGGCTCCTACTTCTCAAAAAATTTGAATTATGGTATAGTTGTGCCTTCACAAGCTTTGTTGCAGTTTACATGATCTATTAAGCACTACACAGAATCCTCTTGTTGGGAACACAATTGTTTAAGGCTCAGCACCTGTAAAGAATGAAACAGCTGTTTGAGATGCACAGACATAACTGCTCTGAAGTCCTTCAAAGATCCTCAAGTTCTATATTCTGAATAGATGACTAAAATACTAAGAGATGCAAGATTGTTTCCTTCTAAAACAGGTATCCAACAGTACTTGAGTCTCTTCTGGAATTTCACCTTTGGCATGTGCTTTGCCAGAACATAAGAAGGTACATCTTGTTTTGAACAGGGATTCAAAAGTGGCTGATGCAAAACAATGATCAGCTGGGCAAGAGCAAGGCTAACATGTTACTATGGCAAAAGATAGAAGAAGAAGGTTAATCACAATGTCAAAAATGCATTTTTTTAAAAGACTGTATCCCCAAAACAGAAAGCACCAACTAATACATGTAGGTTTCATCTGCCCATTTCCTAAAAAATAAGAAGTCAGGAGAGGCAGCATTTGGACAGGAATCAGCAAAGACAGATTCCACTCCAGTTGGTCACTGGGCTCACACAAACTGTGTACCTTTTTGGTTGAACATCTGTCCTATGGGGACAGTCAGGTCCACCTTCTTCTGGCGAGACTGAATGAAAAACACCACCAGCTACTGCCAATACATTCTACTGTAAATGTATGTCAATCATAATCCCAAAGGTTTTGATTGAACGATTATCCAATAGTTAAGGAAAAAATTTAGTAACAAACCAAACATCATGTCTGACCTTCATCACTTCAAGACAAAAAAAACTTTTCAAGTCCCTGAAATCTGGGAACATAGAAATCCTACACAGATTCTAAACTCCATATGGAAATTAGTTATGCAGATTAATAATTTGATCTCAATTGATGGAAGAAAAAGATTAAATCCTTGCTAAGCTGTTTTGCTTTAACTACATAACTAAATAAACAAATAAAGCATACTTTGTATCAAGGAATGCAGATGTTCCTTTAGGTACATGAATTATACAGGCTAAACAGAAAGATCCTCTTCCTTAACCATCTCAGTCCTCAGAATGATGAAATTTGTTAACTATCTAGAAAACACTTTTTACCCCTAAAAACGTCCAAGTATCAAGATGTTTCAATGCATATGAAGACATTCTTTCTGAAATGTTTACTAGAGGATCACCATTTATGTAATGGCTCTGTTTAGGATGTAAAAGTTTCCATAATTAACAGCACATTTTCAGAATGACATATTCTCTTTTCAGACACATTTAGACTCACACTACAGTTAGAGAGCAAAATATCTTCATTGCTAGTGTCTACAGACTGCACACATTGCTAATAATGCTACATCTCTAGGGTTTTATAGCCTAAGGTGTGTAAAGACTCACTCTTCTGTTACTCTGGAGCAATTAGTAAGTGTTATGTACTATCTACTACCCCTGTACATGACCCTGTGTAAAAAGGCAAACAGGCACAACAGATGCACTAGGAACATTTGAAAACTGTGTTAGAACATTTTCACCTGGTATTTTAAACTTGAACTACATCTTAAAGTTAGATCAGTGTCATTGTGGCAATAAGCATTTATTTTCTGCTAAGCTGCTTCACCAGAAATAAAGTATTTACCATATACAATACATGTCCCCATTTTGAAGCTGTGGGACTAGGAACGATTCACAAAGCTGTAAGGCTAAGGTAGTCTTCCCTTCTTTTTCAGTGTTGCAGATGATCTCAATTCCACTCTTGCAATCAGTCCTCAACAAGTGCTATACAATTAAAATAAAATCAATTTAGATAAATTTGCTAACATGAAATAAAATCCTATCAGACCTTGCCATACTAAAGCAGCTACTGAAAACTTCAGGAATTACTGTTAACATAGGATGTCTTTGCAATAGCTGGAGGTATCTAGAGCTCCTTCATATTTCTTGGAGTAATGACCATCAAAATAATTGTCTGAGAAATTAAAATTCTACACAAAAGCCCTTTTTTGCATGATGGGAGCTTGTTCTTAAAACAAGGCTAAGAAAAGCACTGTTATCTAGTAA
This sequence comes from Acropternis orthonyx, assembly GCA_035583155.1. Lineage (NCBI taxonomy): Eukaryota > Metazoa > Chordata > Aves > Passeriformes > Rhinocryptidae > Acropternis > Acropternis orthonyx. The sequence continues at coordinate 2,518,240 of JAWWEU010000001.1, read as the reverse complement.
GTGCTATCAGTGGTCAAAGTAGGGCCACATTCAGCTCAAGGGTCATTTTACACACAGGGGCACCACTAAAAAATTTAAGGCTAACAAAACCATATAATGTACAGAACACTGGACTGGCATCAACTAGGCTCAAGTGCTTTTACTAAAATAATAGTCTACAGTAAAACAGTTACAAAATATTAATGATTTAAGTTATTTAGGGAATATATCTACAAGTACACTTGAACCAAAAAAAAAAAAAATTGCATTTAGGTCAACAAGATTGGTAGACACTTAACATTTCCCTCTTCAAATCTTAAGCCAGCACTAAGTTAAGCATCATCAGTGTAGCTGCCTGATTTTATGACATTTGGCTCTACAAAAACCAGAGTTCCATATGCTCCTCTTGACAACTTGTATACAGCAAGTATAAAGTAGCACTTCATTAAAAAAATGTATACTGACAAACAATACCTCCTGGAATAGCTGATCTTCTAATGGTGACATATAAAGACAGGTGAAAAGAGCTTGATGGAAATACAGATCTTTACTGATATCTGGATGATTTATGCAAGATTTGATAAGAGCCATTGCCTCAGGGATGCGTTCACAGGCAATAAGGTATCTGGCACGCAGTTCAAAGAACAGTGGATTTTCAGAGCTTAAATATTTGTTAACTGTACAGAAAAGAAAGATTTAAAGGCGATTAGAATATGAAGTCCAACCAACAAATATTTTAAATGTAATGTTGTTTTTAATAGTACAATGTCAACAAATAATATAAAAAATAAAGGCTCTGCTAAAGAATCTATCAAATATTTAAATACCATAAATCTGTCCTTCTGCTTGGAAACAGAAATTGTTATGTTTCTTATACCAGTAATCTAAGTCAGTATTTTGTTTCTAACAGATTAACACAAGGTGCTGCAAAGGATACTATATAGATGATGTGAATATTTTTTAAAAAATTCCCTCCTTTCTCAGCACTGGAATCTGGGTGATTGTCAGAAGTACAGGATTGACATCACCTCCAAAGCTATAATTATAAATATTTAAAACAACTCAGGATACTCATTGCCCATTAAAATATAAGACCTCAAAGTGGTGAAAAAACAAGTTTACTACAATCCACACGCTGTTGCCTTAGGTAGCTTTGAATGCCTTGATTTTGCTTTCCAAAGTGGAAAATACACCTTTTTCTTCCTCTAAGATATTAATTTATAAATTCATATCTAAATAGCTTTTAATTCCAGACCCTGATTTCTGGAAATCTTTTTTTGAGATCTGAAAGATAATTTTAAAGCTAACATTTGAGTGAAGTCATCTCAAAATACTTAACATTTAAGTAATTGGAAATTAAGGAGTACCTAGAAGACATGGTTTAGATCTCTATTGAAAACAGGGTTTCGCTAGCATCTTTATGTTTATGCAAGCTAATGGTGTAACATCCTAAAGGAACGTTAGTCAAGGTGCCAGGTTTCCAATTATAATTGTTAACAGATGCACTGTAAGATCCACTCTATGTAAAAAAACCAAAATCTCATTCCCACTGTCCATTTGCACTTCTGGGTACAAACTAGCAAACCAAAGGGGAAGCCGGTGTCTAACTGTGGTCATTAACTGGAAGAAAACGCGATTATACAGAAAAATCCTTACAGCAAAGTAAAGGCCTCTCCTCTTTTGAAATAACACCCTTAGGATAATAAACACCATCTTCAGTTTTGTCTGGAAACATTACTCAACAGCTTACTGAATATTCCCATTGAGAAAATTACGCTTTTGTTAAGTGCTCATATTAAGAAAACGCTGCACATCTAACAGCTGGCTGTAATATCTTTTTCCCTTCACCAAGGCAAGGCTGCAGGTCAACTTGTATCATTCCCAGCTTTTGTGTGGGGAGCTTAGGTGAGAGTGTCTCTGCTCCATAACTGAGAATCCCACTCCTGAGAGCATGCTCTTCTGGGATGGGGGTTCCAATAACCTCCAAACTCTGTTTTCAAGCAGCCTGGGAGTTCCAGCTACGCTGCTCCTTCCCTGGAGAGGAAGGCCCTCTTTTCCCAAGGCAGCATACAGAGCTCTTCTAACCCCCCCAGCAAAAGACCAGTAGCATTCAGACAAGTCCGTATACACTAAAAACTGACGGGGAAAACAACATCTATCCTTACTCAGGCAGTGTGAGCTGCAGGGCTTTGCTTTAGAGCGACAGATGCCAACAACCACTCAAGAGAGCCATTACCTACTGTGGTGTTCTCTTCTACATGCTCACAGTAGGACACCTTATTCTCCCTAGTCTATGACAAGTTTATTGCTCCTATGTTTAAACCCTGCTATTTTATTTTTATTTTTCTTTAAACCCAACAACTGCCTTTCTTTCTAGCCATTTCACAATAGAATGTCACATCTCCAAGTATGCTGCAACTCATGTAAAGACAGACACAGCAAGGTTTGTCTTGGCCCAAACTTCTCCAGAGTTAATGAAACCAAGACGGGATTATGCAGATCACACAATAAGTACTTAATAAACTGACTTTTGCAAGTAATGGTTGGTTATTCAGCAATAGGCAGTTTTCCCCATTTAAAATCATGATCCCTGAGGGAACTACATGGCCAAGTTTCAAAACAGGCACCAAATAAAGTACCACAGAATGTTTACTTTCTGTAAGACTTCACAAGAATCAGATTTTAGAGGAAGTGAGACAAGAAAGAATGAGCCTCCAAAATGTATTTATCTAAAATAAAACCTTTGTCATCACTGATGAGACGTCAAAGGTGTGTGGGGATATCAGAAGATAAAAAGGAGAGAAAATATCTCAAGAGAGGGGAAAGAGATGCAGCCTGAAACAAAAGGAAAAAAAGTGATCATCTAGTGACAACAGACAGCTTCATTCCTACTCTGCCAAGTTAAAAATAAGTAAACACCCTCAAACTGTTACCCAGAGAGGGTTCATGGTGATCAAGAGAATCATTATAGTAAAGGATAAATAAATTCTCTGCTGGAAAGAGAGAGGTTGAGACCTAACTTCATACCATCATCACCAAAATCATGCAGTGCAGAACAAAACAAGGTTAATCTTTGTTTTCATTTTGTTTCTGTACATATTTGACTAGAACTTTATCAGATATATAATAAACATAATGTGCAAATATGTTGCTCAAGCACTTGCTTCAGAATGGAGACAAAACTGCAAAGACTACCCCTTTAATCATGTTAATTTGCTATCAAAACATTTTTTCTGGTTAAGGAGTCAGGCTCACTGAGCTGTTCTGACTTTAGTCCTCCTACTGTCTCTACAGAATGAGCACATTGTCATAAACACAGTAATGCATTTGTATCATACACTACACCATGGTAACTAGAGAAGAACCAGCATTCTCCACCACTATCAAACAGAAACAATTTTTAAGAGATCCTCTGAACGCTGCTGGTAAATATGTTGCTTAGGATATTAGTAAAGACTTTCCTGTAGATTGGATACTTTCCTCTTATGAACATTCATTAGCATTGCAGTGGTTTTGTTTACATGTCCTGTATCTTTCTCCTACTCCCAACTCTGGGAACTACACACACACAAACAAAAAACAGCTGTCACATGTAGTCACAGGCATTGTAAATAGAACCAAGAAAAGCCACAAGCCCAAGTATTTACAAATTATGAGAAAAATTAAATGAGTCAGAGTGCCATGATATATAATTACACATCAGACCCTCTCCAATCATGTCATTTCAGTACCCTAACTGAAGTCAAGTCAGTCTCCATGCTCTTTCAGGGCTTGCACACCTAGACTTAGTAAACCCACTCTATGAATTTTATGAACTACTCAGTAGCCACCTGTGTCTGAACAACTTGATTTCTACACTATAAATTAAGACAAACTAGTACTAAAGAAATTTAGTTTTCTTTCAAATAAAAGAGAGTCCAGCACCTTTTACTACAGAAAAATAGTTAAACTGCGCAATGCCAGCTGACAACACTTGACTATATAATAAAAAAAAGCATAATTTAACACATTTTTCAGTACTCTAGAAAATTATTGTGGTAAATGAAGTACCTAATTCCTGTGACACAGGCTTTGCTTTAAGAATTGCTTGTAATATTGGATCCTCCCATGGTCCACCATCTCGAATGATTCGAGTCACTAGTTCCAGGTTCATATTTCTGTATTTGTTTAGAAGGTTCTGACATTCCTACATATAAAAAGAAAGGCAATTAGAAAGAAGACAAAGATGTTGTCTAAAAATAGTTAGGCTACCCAAAAGATACAAAATCCATGCATGTTTAAGTATTTCCTCAGTCAGCAATTTGAGCTCCAAAGCCTTTCATTGACCAGACCCACACAAAGCCCCAAAGCAACAACTTGTATTATCCAAAACCAGCAATACAGAACTGTTGAAGCCTGAGTGTTCCTGTCTTCTACAGGCACTGGGCAAGAGCCTTCCATCTGCATAACAAGGCAAAACCACCTTTCCTTGTATTGGAGATATTAGTGACACACACACAGAGGAGCCTTCACCTCATGCCAGTCTGCAGATCTAGACATGCTGGCACTGGATTTGTGAGCCAGTGAGGGTGTCTGAATTCCATGAAGGAAAAATTGAATTAAGCCAGATGAGTCACCAGCCCTCAAGCATTCTTCTCCAGATCTCCATGTATAAGAAACTGTTTGCCTATAATATTACAAAATACTTTAGCCACCTATGAGTTTCACATATGTCAAGTTCCCTCTCATCCCCACACCTTGTTATTTGCTGAAGTGTCAATATTAACATAAATCAACAGAAAAGTTTAATCATCAGAAAATTACCTGATTTTGAAACAAAAAAATGCAGCTGAAGAACAGTTTCTATGCACATACAATTACCTTCTTCACATACGCTTTTTTGCTGTAAGTTTTTATTTTCAATTCAATTTTTTCTTTTATATTCAGAGGAGTATGATGGTAAACAATGGTTAAGTAACTGAAACAATGGTTTTCACTACCAGTTTGCTTAAACACAACTGATGCAGAAATTCTTTATTTAGAAATCTGTGCAAATATGTATTTTAAAACATTCATTGTTTAGAAGTAAAAAGGCAATTGAGAACTGCAATACAAAAGCACAGATCATACTTTTGGCTGAAATCTTTCTCATTCAGACTGTTTTTCACAAGCGCTTATTGCAAGACTGCCAAACTGTCCCACTGCCCTTTTGTGAGAGGCTACAATGTGCTTGCCCACATTCTTCCACCAGTTGCAATCAGGCAAGTAATGGCTGCTGGTTTGATAATTAAGGCATGAAGTGCTGCTATATTAATTTGCAGAAGCAGTAATAGACAAGTGTCAACATAAAAATAACAAAGGAATAGCTATTTCTCAAATTACAGTTCCACGACCAGCGTTAATGAAAGACACAATCCTGTTTTTCATCCTTTCTTTCCCTGCAAAGTTTCCTCTCATGGTAGTACAAGTGCTTGTGGTCCCATGCAATGAACTGAACCCTCAAAATCGGGTTAAGGTTAAAAAAATAAAAAATATCAAAACCAAACCCCACACTTATCTGGAAAAAAAAAAAAGGCAAGTTTTTAACCCATGTAATTTATCTTATGCAGTTGTATACAGTCATACAAAACTCTGTCCCAGTTTATGCAAGAACAGAACAGTTGCATATGCAAGTTTGTGCTGACCTGATGACTTCACTGAAGTAGAGCTCTAATTTCAAATATGCTGTTTAAAACCACAGTAGGGAAACAGGAGGTTTCATGTCATGAACAGCTACATGACACTGGATGACATAAAGCTCTAAACAGACATAAACAAGCAAAGCTTCCTTCTTCTATGTGGGAAATGCACAAATATGACTAACAATATTGGTACTACAAAGAGAAGTACATTTTGCTTAGTTCAAGCAGATTCAAATAGCAATATTGATGACAAATGTAAAAATATAAATGATTTTCCCTTCCAATATTGCCTCTCCCCATTTTCTTTGGGATGGATGTGTGTATAAACATAAGTAAAGCGGCTCCCTTCTCTCACTATAATGGCATATTTCCTCCAGGTTATACATTCACAAAAATTGTCTTTATATCTACTAAAATAATATTAAAGGTTTATATGAAAGTAGGCAACACTACCTGGATTGAACCTAAAATATCTTTCAAAGGATCTTCATAGAACTCATCCTTTCCAAAGAACAGCAGCAATTCAAAAAAACTCCTAAAAAACATAAGTAGTGGCAAGTCAAACTAAAAACATTAATTCAAGAAAAATGAAACTACTACAAGTCTATTAATTTTCACAACAGTAACATCAAAATTAGGACTTTTGTAAATTCTAGACCTGTGCCCATGCTGGAGTCACTCAAATGTTTGGCTCATGCCCACACTCTAAACACAGCTTCCTGTTTCCAAAGTTTTGTCAGCCTGATACTTTGTGCTGGATTTTGGCAGTTTGACTTCCTCACATGCAACTCTAACACGTTTTTCACCAGGTATCAAGTTGCAAATACAATACAGTTATATATAAGCTAAACAAGACTAAACTGGCAACAATACGGTTTATATTTAAAAGTCAACTTAAAATCCCTTCTGCCACACTTTTTCACAAGTTCAGGACATTAAGACTCATAGCAGCTGCCTGGTCTTTTCCCTCAAGAACTCTTGTATTCCCCATATACCATTACAACACTGAGCCTTCTCAAAAGCCAAAGAATTTGTCGGATATGCAGCAATTTTGAGAAGGAAAGACAACTGTAAAATTACTGTAGTATGCACTGTGTATAAGGAGTTACATCCAAGGAATAGTAACTTCATGTGAACGCAAATTTCCAACAATAGATATTTTTAAGTATGATATGCACTTTCTACTAAGCCATTTTACTTCATTCTTGCTGCAACACCCACTGAAGTCTCTCTATGAAGATGTTGGTTTAAAAGTGTTAATAAATTTACCTTTCAAAAAAAAAAAAAAAAGGTTTTGAAGATTATTTTCAAAGGGACAGCTTTTGTGCATTCATTTTCTGTGTTGCACTCAAATTCATCCATGTTCAATTTTACCACCAACAAGATTTGAGCAAATCAGGTCAATGTGCAGCAACAAGTGTTACCTCAAAAGAGGTGGCACACACAGGAGAAAGCAGGGGTGGTCCTGCTTTAAACTGACTTGTGGCCTCCACATTTTCCATTATCTTAAAATACTGGTCTAGAATTATATTTCTTTTAAATATAGTGATTAAGACAAACAATCCTGAAAACAGAATCAGGAAGGCTGGTACAAAGCAGCCTTCCAGAGCTCAGGACAACTCAGGTCTTCACTTAAAACAACCTATTTCCATCTACTTCTTGCAATTCAGTCAATTCAGTGAAACTTGGCAGCTGGACCTCATGGATGTGCAGAGCAGCTGCTATTGCTCTGCCTTGAGAGTCTGACAAATTTAATTTCTATCAGGAAAATGTAACCACCAGGCACTGTATAATAAGCTGTATTGCTGGTTGAGACAGTCATGAGCAGCAGGCAATAACTGAGCAATTCTCAGAGGGAAAACAATACTGAGGGAACACTCTGCATGTAGGCTGTTTTAGAAGCAGGACTGAACAGGAAATCCTTTGGTCTTGTACAAGAACAAAATAGGAGTAATTTTCTTTAAGATAATTCTCTTTTTTTCCCCCCTACAATGAACAGGGAGAATAAGGAGGCAGGAGAAGGTGGAGGAGAACTCCTGAAGGAGGTTATAGCATCCTTGTAGCCTACAGGTTTTTAAGTCAAGATCTTGCTGTGCAATTTCTTTCCTGACCACAATCTTTTGTTGCAACTGCTCTTAAAACAAAAGGCAGATTTTCATGAACAGCTGGACAAGGAACTCTCTTGCAGAACAATTACATTCACTGCACTTATCCCCTAATTTAAAGTCAAACTTCAAAATACTTAAATGCAAGGTATTCCTACAAACCAAAATGTTATGGCTTTAATAAAGCTAATTCAAAAAAATTACAGAGCACACTGAAAGCAATTTTTCCTCTAAGTAACACTTTCAGAAATACTGTGCATTAAAAAGCTCTTAATATTCACATACACAAAATTAGGTTTTCTATAGGAATAATGGCAAAGCATCATAAAATTTGGTTTCCTTTAGATTATGCAGCAGTAATTTGTTTCCCTAACAACTGATAAGCTACGCCAAAAACAAACTTAGAAAAATTAAGCTAAAAATTCATTATCTTCAGTGCCAGAATTTTTCTCCATGTTAGGTCCCCACATCTCAACCCATACATGGAATGAAAAAAACAACCACTACCTAAATAAGTACGTTGTTCTGAAAAAATATTATCTCATTTCATATTAAACAAAATTTAGCAGCATACTTGACTCTCAGGAAAGGTCAGATATGAGTCATGTCATAATCTGGAACACAGCCAAACTAGAACTTAAATAATAATACAAAACTAGTTATATATATATAGCCATAGTTGTGCTTGTGTTTAAATTTACTTTGATTGATTTAATAAGAATGGGACCTTAAAAAAAAGAATCTGTAAATCAATACCGACCAAGTGTAAAGTATAATTTTCTTTTCTGTTAATGCACCTGTTCATCACACTCTTACCAGGCTAATAAAGGAAGCTATCAAAATATTTCTATTTCCTCATCACTCGTCTCCATTCAGTTAAAATTACTACAGGCAATTCTAACTTGGACCAGTTATCTTAAAACCATCTTCAGCATTGCACATCCACATTTATATCTATCTAGATTTATCACATCACTACTTTGGTATTGCTGGCATCAGAAGATTGCCTAAGAACACTGGTACCAGTATTGAAACCCCGGGTACTAATGACAATACAGATGCTGCTTCATTTGATATGAATAGCAAGGCTATTAAGTATAGGAAATAAAGCAGTTGTTACTATTAACAGCTTATTGTCTAGGTACCAAAGAAATCTTACTCAAGCATGAAAATACAGTCAGGCAGATTTTTGTTCTCCAAGAACTAAGATTTAACATACACACAATTTTCAAAAGATATGCAAGCAAGGTTTTCCTAGGTGACTGCAACTACTAAGCCCTGGGATCCCTTTATATCACATCACATGCCAAACGATGCCAGTCAGGCAGAGTCAGAAGGAAAAAATAATCTGACATTGTAGAATGGAAGTAAATCTCAGTGAGTAAACTCATCTCCAAAAATCAAGACAGACAAGAGTGACAGGAACTCAGCTCCTAGTTCACTTCTCAATTATCAGGAAGTGTCCAACCTACATACAACAAATACTTGAATTCCAACCTTTTTACCTCCCAGGCTTTCATATTTAAAAGTACATACAAGCATGGTCTGAACTTTGAGGTTTTTTCCTATAAACTAGTGGGGGAAAAAAACCAGCAACAGAGATCACCATGTTTTGAGGTAACTGCTGGTCAGTCATTCTCCAACACCTGAGCATTCTGGCTTTGAAAATTGTGGTCTTAGGATTTCATGAGCAGTCCTATGTCAAATAGTTTCATATACACACAAAACAGTAAATACCTATGGTGAAGCTCCCCCACCACTTAAAGACAGCATATATTCTGTAAGTGTACCAAACAAAGCATTGACTACTGTGTAATTAGCACTGACAGCTCAACAACAGCGGAAAGGACACACAACCCAGTCCTCCTGACAAAGGAAACTGAGAGGAAGACATAGGAGAGCAATCCCTTCTGATGACCAGACAGGGGAAAAAGACATTTCCACAAAAAATTCTGAATTCAGGGACTGAGTTGTATTTGAAAGCACCACTCAACAAGGAAGCAGCTTAACCAGCTGGACAAATAAACCTGATTTACTCAAACCCAGCTTGCAACAAAGGCAGTGCTTAGGCTTCTGTCCCCATCTGCTGAGAGAAGCTCAAGTAAGTAATCTGCATCTCAGCTAAGTATACCTAATTCCCTTAAACATTTACTTTTCTTGCTTCCATTCAGCACTGAGGTCTTGAATCCTGAAAAGCAGTGTTCTAGAACAAGAGAAAAATGGCACTTCTACTTAGGTACTTATCATTACCCTGACACTTTCAGTCCTCATGTGGGAAAATCACCAATGCATGGAGAAAACTGAAATTAGAGCAAGACTTATAGCATAATATTTCTTCAGTTCTTTAAGTTGAATGTGAGTTTGGGTCGCTTAACTGTATAACAAGTAATTCCCATAAGCATTGTGATAACTCAAACATAAAGATCCATTTTAAAACAATTGACTTATTTCTTAAACACAACAAGAAAATTATCTTAAGAAATACCTAGCTTATTACATCACTAGAGGCAGAAGAGTTAAAACTTCAGATAATTTTAAGTAATTTTTTCTACTGTCAAAGGTTCAATACTCTGAAGTAAGATTTTCTAAAGGAAGACTGTATGGTGATCATTATTCTTGAGCTTATTCATTTTGCCAGAAATGCCTTACAACAAAACATTGTAACAGTCAACCTGAATATTTAACAGGCACCAAATGACTAAATTCTAGGTTTTATAACCACATGGAACTAAGGATACATCTCCTGGCAAAACCATTCTCTTACAAGCTCTGAGGACATGTGACCCTCTTGCTTTTCTGATCTATACTGTAAAGGAAGCAATCAAAAAAAATGATGTACTTACAAAGCCAGGCTACTCAATACATACTGTACATGCTCACATTCTGCTGGGAACGACACACAGGCAGAGGTGAAACAACAGAGAGCTGTCTGAAGCACCTGAAGCTGAGGCAAAGGAACCTGCCACCTTCCAGCATAGTCCTCCACAACCTAAGGACAGAAATATGGAAATATATATTACAGTGGGAGACATTTTAGTCAGTAGTAGTTTATACTGTACCTGCTTTACCTCCCCTCCTTCTCACTAAGAAGTAGAATTTGTAACCAAAAAACCTGACCATTTGCTGCACAGAACTTTATGACCCACATCATAAAGGCACACCACAAGGAATATAGAACTATTCTTTTCAGGCAGGAAATACTTTCTTCTTATGCTGTACCACAGTAGATATTACACTCTGTATTTAAACACAAGTTTTTATTTTGCAAGGGGATGCAAATTAGAAAGTCTATAACAACATCCAGACATTCCATTCTAAAAACTTTCCAAGAGGGGAAACACTAACCTGCACTCTTCCAGCCTTTATGTCAGCAGAGACACAAACACAGCAGTCACCCGTCCTTATCTGATCAAATGAGTAAGTTTGGCTTTTTTTATCCATATGATGGAACTAAGGCTAGTTACGCCCTCATCTACAGTTACAAAACTGCATCACTATTTATAGAGATACATGAGGGTGAAAAGTAGCACTTTTTTAATGAGAAAAGTCCTTGCCTGGTCCTCTAGTCCATCTTGTTCTGATTAGCAAAAGCAAATTTCTGATACTGGCTATATCCTCTTTGGGAGGCTCAATAATCCAGCACCATCTGATATTTCCACACTGGTAACCCTCCACTGAAGTCCTCTGAAAGGCCCAGCCCACTGGGAGTTTTAGACAGGAGTCCATGTCTAAAACATACAGTCCCAAGTTCAGAAAGAAGCACAGCAATAAAACAAATGTCTGTAAAGGCACCCACTTCTGTGACAGATCAGTCGCTCTGCTACAGACCCCAGCAAGGAGAAGGCCAAGGGCTCTGGGTCTTGTCTCCTTTATTCAACAATTAAGATGTAACTCACTCAGTATTCTCTGAGTGGAGACTGAAAACCATATTTCTTTCATCCTCTGGCTCGGGGCTTATCTCACTGCACTAGTCTGGCTCTCTTTGCTCTATTAGTCTTGCCTTTTTTTTTTTTAATTTTGTTTTATCACAACAGCACAGCTTCAATATAGAAAGAGTGGACTATCTGCACTTCAGGGCCTATGGCACTCTTCTCTTGAGGCAGAAACCTAACTGAGATCTCCTGTATCCTGAGAAAGTGAGAAGCAGGTGGGGAAACAGTGCCATCAGCCATGTAGCAAAGAGAAAGGCAAAGCACTCCATAGCATGCAGATCAAGTGACTGGTTTCAAGAAAGCTATGAAGAGCTAATCCTAATTTCACCTGGCCACCTATCTCAAGAGCCAGGCTGGCCATCAAAGCACAGCCTAAACTAAGAATCAGATATATTCCTTGTCAGGATTTCTTGACTTAGAAGTCTGTGAATCCCACTTAGATTTGCCTAACTCCATGTGAAGGAAAGGACTTAAGCCAGGTGGATGGCCTACACTTTCAGTTTCAAAGCTGCAACCCAACTTTGTTTAAGGCTCTGCAACACGAACAGACCAATGTCCCATTGCTGACATGGGACCAGTAACATTTTCTCCCCACCACCAGCAGGTGAGATGGATTCATATTTTGTAGGTATATTCTGACCTTCCCCCCAAACTTATTAAAATAATTTCTGTTTGAAAATCTATTAGCTTAATGTAGCAAAAATCTAGGTCAACTGAAGGAGAATTAGCAGACTTGTAAATACCCTTCCTCTTAAGAAGACTAGACGTTTTTCAAGCTACTACTGTCTCACACACCTATTAAGAGTTCTCTGAAATAGTTTTAACAAAGCCCTTTGTACAGGAAACCACAAAACCCTTAGAAAAAACAAAATAGACAGAAGGAACAAACATCCTTTAGTGGTGCTAGCCTCCAAATGGTCAAACAATGGTAGAGATAAAGCATCAGTTTCCACCATGGTGTCTCACAACACTTTGACCTGAGAGGCACAGTAGAGATACATTCATAAATTATTTCAAGCAATAAAAAACATTTTGTAACAACACTGGTTTGTTTCCCTCGTAGCCTAAAGTGTTAACTGTAAAGTATTGTAGAAAGGATTTCAGACAGTGAGTGACTGAACTCAGCATTGGTACTTAGGTACTTATAATACAAGGGCCTTCAAACTGACAATCACCACCCAAGAGCAAGACTGTCTTATTCTGGTAGATGCTTTAATGAAAAATCACCTCAATGCTCCTCACAATGGCCAAGAAAATAAATTAAATATGAGAACAGCAATATAAAACAAAGCACAGTGTTAACTGCTCAAAACCACACCACAACCTCACACTGAAAAAAACCATGTGATGGTTTGCTACCTACTCATTCCTACCTCAAGATACAGAAGGCTTTACGAAAAGCTTTGAAGGAAGGAAAGAATTGCTAAGTAGCAAAAATAAATTTCACATGCAGCCAACTAGGACACTTCAGGTAGTAAAGACAAGTGCAGGGGGGACACCAAGCAAGGTCAGCAAGCAGGACCAAAATAAAGAACAAGAGGTAGTTTTTCACACAGTGTGCAATTAAGCTGTGCAGCTCCTTCCTGAAGTGGTGCTGAGTGGCCACATGAATTGAAAGAGGCTACAGGAGCTGAAAAAGTTACTAACTACAGTAAATTAGCCAAACTGAAAATAGTTGCAGAGGGGAAAGCGACTCTATTTGCTCATCTCATTCTTCAGTTAGGCAGAGATGAACTTTTGATAATATTTTGGTCCTAATGTCAGTGTAGGACCAGTGCAAATAACCAGCATCCAAAAGCAATACAGCACAGGCTCCTGCTGATTGTAATAGTTAGATGTAGTCTTGAAAAAGTGCACTCCAAACTGGTCAGGAACACCATGAACAGCAAACTTTTTTCTGAATATGGATACCTGAAACATTCATCAGTCCCAGGAAAACAAAACAAAACAAAAGTCTTACATCAGCCATTTCTCAGCAGATTTGGAACAATCACCAGTAAAAGATGAAGGGGATGAGGGTGGGTTGAGAAAAAGTTAAACTAAGTACAAAATAAATTTCAAACCACACTCCTCACACATTTTATATGGAAGGGGGACTGGGGAATAACGTACATTTGTTTTACAATACTATGTATACTTTTATGTCTGCTTTTAAGGCATCTCACGGAATAACTTTTCCTACAATAGAAATCAACTCTGTTTTTTGTTCAAAATACTCAACATGCCATGCTTTGAAACAGAACTGTAAGGCAGAACATAGGTAAAGGTTTATACCAAAAAAGAGCCCCCTAAACAGCAAAAAACCCCAACTTTACCATTTCTCACAGAAAACAAGTTGAAGGGACATGTATATGTTCACCCTCATGTTGTGAAGCTGTATCATCAGAGCACTTCAGAAAATCAGATAGATTATGCTGCTTGAGTCCTAAATGTTTTATATCAAGTTTTATTTAACAGGCTAATTTAAATATAGCAAAGTAAGCCAAACAAGAACCATGTAACACTGTCAAACCCTTGAGTTCCTTGTCCAGTTAACAGTGCAGAAAATCAGAAGGGAGGTAACACTTTCATGTGACTTTCTGCAACAATTCCAGTCAAGAACTCTTTGGGTGCAATTTTTAACTTTTTTTTCTTTGCTTTTTGTTTATCCTTTCTCATTCAGTGCAGGCAAAGGTACTGAGAGGAAGGTTTCCTGACACCAACCTTTCTGACATCACCTTTCCCAGCTCAGCTCCCCCTTTCTCCCACACCAATATACTACTTCCCCTTCTTTAAGATATTTGAATAACTAAGAGCAAAATCCATGACTCAGATGTGTCCTATTAAGAACAAAATCAAGACCAGACTTATCAGAAGATTCTAAGCACAAAGCTAAGGCAGTGTTATGGTTTTAAGTTTGGAGAATTTTCTCTTTCCCTCACTAAGTTTGGAGAATTTTCTCTTTCCCTCACCCGCCCGGACCGGGAGTGGAGCCTGGAGCGGAGGGGAGGAGGTGGGGGGAAGGGAGAATTTCCGGGGGAGGGAGGAAGAGAGGGGACATTTTTACTTTCGGTTTTTGGATCAGTTTGGACACACGCGGTTTGGTCGGCGCTGTGTTCGGAGCCATTGTCTTGAAGCAGGGCAAAACCTAGGACCCTGAAGAGTTAGCACAAAATTCCTGGGAGATGTTTAGCTAGAAGTCAGGATCTGGGGATT
>JAWWEU010000001.1:2481438-2503269 GCA_035583155.1 Acropternis orthonyx | reverse complement strand
AGAAATGTTGTAATCCCTCACAGAAAATGTATAAATACTGACTTTACACTGACCAAATTGGAACTCTCTTGTAGGGTACTAACCCAAGAGTTCCCCAACGTTGCTTTAATAAATACGTCAGCTGCATAGAGACCCAAATTGTCTTTGTGCAGTTTTCTACGCCTTTTTGGGGGCACGAATTCTCGGCATCAGTCTTCAACCGCCCGAGGTGCCCAGCTGCATCGCAGCTGTTCTCCGCAGCCTCCCCATGGATTCTGGGACAAGCCGGTCAGTTTCTCCTTCTTACTGCCTGGTCACCACTGGGGTGCTCCGTTTTGCGAGCCAAGCCTCCGCTCCTAGCCCGTCACCACCGGATGCCCGTGCCCCGCTGCCGGAGCAGGCATGATCCCACACGCACCAGCCCAGTCCATTGGAGCCGCTGCCAACCAGACGGGGTCCGGTCTGCCTCCACTCCCTGCCAGCTGTCCTGCCTGCTGCCAGCCGGCGCCCTGCCACTTCATCCAAGCCGGGCTTGAGAGAACAGCGTGGCTGCACCGCAGCGCAACAGTGTCACCCACTGTCCATGACTAGTATCCAACCAGGTTTCTTTTTGTGTTCTCTTTGTTCTGTTCAGTCGTTTGTTGTCCTAGTTTGTGTGTGTGTGTGTACATATATATATATATATATATTTATACATATACACTTAGAACTGGCTTGGGAGCTGTTATTTTCCCCCCTTTGCCCTTTTACCGTTCACCTAATTAAACCTATTCCCTAATTTGAAATCTACAGTGAGCCTTAGTGTGGTTAATCGGGTGGGGTCCTTTGCTCTATTGGCCCCCAGATATCTTAGTTTTCTCTTTCAAACTAAGACAGGCAGCTAACTCCAAAAATAACAAAGGAGTAATTAAAGACCTGAACAAACGAAAAAATAACTTCCCAGAATGTTATGTTTTAACTGATTAAATATACACATATTTTAAGTGACTAAATATGCACATATAAAGTTACTGGACTACATTCCAAAGAGAAATAGAATTGCCAACAACCAGATTTGCAAATATACACAAAAAATGTTTTATGCAGTGCTAGGCCTGAAGTTGCTATAGCCTTTCCTGTTCCTCTCCATAACAAAAACAGAAACTACAAATCCCACCAATTTTAAAGGTGTGTCATTACTAGGATTTCAAATGAAATTACTCCCCTAATTTCTTGTGGGATTTAACAGAAAAGGAAGTCGCCACAGGATTAAACCACAACAGTTCTGTGAGCATTTCTGCTTATAGTTTTCAGACAAAGAAAGGCTATTGGCAAATGCAGTGGTTGTCATTTGTTATAATAAACTTATACAGTGAGGATGAACCAAAAAGGATTTAAACTGCCAAGTGAAATATGGGCATGCTTAAGGGAACAGAGAAAAGTTTCCTGAAAATAAAAAGCCATAATGAAAAACAACACCTACCACTGCTGCCTGATCAGCTGAAATACCAGAGCAGCTCCGATACCAAAGTTCAGTTCTAGAAGAGAACTTGAGTAATACTACATTTACTCTACCTGGAAACACCACAAGAAATAATCACTTTTTTTAATTGTCTTTTTAACCTGGTTAGTGGATGATGAACATCTTGTTCTGTTTGCATACAAACAAGCAACTGTGTCCTTACAAATAAAAAATTAATTATCCAAATAGACAGTAGAAAAGGCCTTAAGATTTTAGGCTACCATAAAATATTACTTAACATATTAAAGTTTAAAATGGTGGTATATAAAAATAAGTAAGTGCTTTCCTGCAATTCACATGGGAATTACATAAGGAGTAACCAAACATAATCACACTTTTGGCAAGAGAAAATACATCACCCAGCAACAGCAGGACACATCCCTTGAGAAGTTTGTGTCAAAGCTCTATCCTTAAAGCTAAATGCTTTCCCCCACCCTTAATCACCGAAATCTTATCCCTTCCCTTGGCCTGCTTGAGGCAAGAACAACACCTTAGACTGAGTTCCACATGCCCATTACATTTACCTACCCAAAGAAACAGGGAAAGTTACAGTCTGTCACTTCTACAACCGCAAAAATTATATATTAACCCTGGATAAGCAGTTTTGGCTGATTGTAGCACTGTAGTAAATGTGCTTATGCAAGATTTATGACTCAAAGATACTTCGACTGAAAATTAAAAATAGTCCTCCTCATCTTTTGATTAGCACCCCACTTCCCAAAAGAAAGTCAACTAATTAAAGAAACTGAAATATGAAGGGGAGAACTGACAATCTTGTCAACACACAACTGGTCAAGTCCACATTCACAAGTAAAACATAACTTATGATGTGTTTCAGTTGAGAAGTACAATTATTTATTTCCTTCTTCTGGACAAAAGGAGTAAACTTTTTGATTTTTGCCTTACCTACTGCACTAATTGTGCCTTCTCTAACTTGAAAAAGCCCATGTAACAAGGCTACAGACAGACAGATGCTTCATTCAACTGAGATCCTGCTTTTAGGTATAAAAAGCTGCCACTCCTTTATAAGTTACAACCCTGATATATTTTTCCAAGCAAAACTCACGAGCTTATTTTCATATATAAGAGTACACTTTAAGAAAAGGTGTTAAAACCTGGAGAAGCAGCAATGCCACGAAGTTTGAAAGTGTCCAGCAGGAAAGTTCCAAAGAAGTGTAAGGAGAAAAATATTCAAAAAATCAAGAAAAGTCTACGATGTATTTGTACATTTGTGCAATGTTTATTTTTAAAATACTTTTAAAAATACTAACTCCTTAATGCCACTTGTAAAACAGGGAGATGATTTCTCAGGGTAAAGCTAAAAGGACAGCAGGCACAAGAGCTGATGAGAACCACAAATCATTACCTGAGAAAACAGATGGTTAAAATTACAGATTCTGCCTTCTCAGAAAAATAAGCTTCAAAGATACTCAAGAAATCACTTTCCACTACTAGTACTCATGTAAGATTTTTATAGCTAATCTTTAAAATTATGTATGCAGATCAAATTTAGATCCCAAAGGTCCAAAATGTAGTAACAGTATGTCACAACCTAAAGGTTTGGGATGGTTTTGTTTGGAGATGGTTTGAGGTTTGTTTTTTTTTTTAAATAAAACATAAAAACAAACTCAATCATTATTGGCTTGAAGTCCAAGGTAAGAGACAAAAGCAAATACTTTCAAATTTATGCACAAAACAAAAAGTGTGAAAATGTATGAATCCTAAAACCAGAAGAACAAACATTCCAAGTGGTATATTTTTCTACCTTCACCAGCCCAAAGCAAGACAGAGAAGGGTTGAGTCACACACCTCGGCAATTTTGGCTGCTAAAATAAAGCCAGGAAACACCACCTTCTCTAGCACATTATTACTAAATTTTACTTCTTAGCTTTTGAGTTCAGAAGACAAAGAATTATTTTTCCAGCAGTGACTCAAGATACCACCAACTAATGTAAGCAAACAAGGTAATCTTTATTTCAGGAAGGCTGTAAGCTGATGCCACGGTCAGAGCAGATCAAGGAGCATTTACCCTTCGTGGCATCACCTTGTTCCTTTAGATGAACTGCCCTGGCATTTATTTCAGTCAGCACCAAACAACACAAAACAACATCCAGTATAGTTCTGCAGCCATGTGGACAACTACAGAAATGCTCTAATATTTTCATACTACTTCACGTTATGAGAAAATATTCTGAAAAGGAAATTCAGTTTCAAGTTAGTTGATACAACTGCACCACTTCAAGTCCATTTTCCACTCGCTATTAAGGTTGGTTTTCAAATCAAGTAAATGTTGGAAATTCATCCTTCTAATTACAAAAGTACTCCCCTCCACCCTCACTACCATCTATGCTATTTCCACTACCCTTCACCATTTGTATTCCAGACACACAGGAGTCTCTCAATGGCTCTGGCTCCTGAGAAATATCATCAAAGTATTTAAAATTCTGCACATAACATAAGCTGAAACTCATGAAGCTCTTCCAAATGCTAATGCTGAGGGGGTTCCTTCCAGGTACAAGCTTTTAAATATCTTTAAACTTACAAAGTAGTTACAGGTACCTTGTTCTTTTGCTTGACAAAGTTGGGAACAGCACACTTGCTTTTCCCAATATCCACGTGGGTTTGGAACTCCATAAATAAGAAATGCCACATCAGAAAATTTTAGAGAGTAACAGAAACAGCTGGTGAGATGCATAAACTGGGCACTTGACTCATCTTCCAACTGTCTCTTTTCAGTTCCAGCCACAGAAATCTTGAGTTTTGCTTTCTGCATGTCACCAACCTCAAATAACAATCTAAGAAAACATTTCATTCCATTTGGCCCTGAAGTATTTAGGCTAGAATGACTCTGTATGACCATGTACACCTACAAGATACAGACCCCAAAACTACTCAAGGGTTTAGAGGTGCCACATTTCAACCTGATCTTGTAGCACTACACTGTGATTGCTTGTGTATTTATGCAAAATGCTCTGACAATCCTGTCTTCTTTTTTAACTGTTACTTAATCTACCTGAAAGAAGTTGAGCTGCTCAAGAGAACTGAATCTGGCTGTTTATAGAAATTTTTTTAACCTTTTTACATAATTCAAGGATTAAAGATGTGTACACCAAAGCTTTAAGGCCTAAGCCACACTCCTGCTCTCCAAGATCAATAAGAGATTCGCACTTCTGCCTACAGAAAATGTATCCACAGCCTGAAAAGGCTTTATTTCCACCTTACTTCCTTTCTTCTGTAGCCCTTACTGAGAGATGTGGATGTGCAACATACCTCACACAGTACAAAAACTACAAGCAATCAAAAAAACCATTATTTTCAGGTGACACCAAGCTTCATTACTATAACTGAAGCACAGCCCTAAGATTTAATAGGTTGTTACTCTGAAAATAAAAATGTTTCTTTTGGGTAGTTCAAACCCATGGCACCATCACTAAGCAACTATTTCTACAAGTGCTGTTCAACTTCCAACACAAAAACAGGAACAGAGGAGGCAAACTAGGACATTTAGATGTGCCAAATGGCTACTAAGATAAGCAAAACTGTGTTATCAGTGCAGAGTGGAACGAGGTGGAAATCTGCACAACAGCCAAATACGTCCTTCAGATCTGGATAGAAAAGTACAAAGCATCAGGCTCTGATACAAATTAGATATAAAGGAAAAGTTGCATTAAAAAAGACATGGCAGGGGGAGAAATGAAACTAAACCTAACCAAGCAACACAGTATTTAAGGGAGATGACTTTTTCTTTCCAGCAAGAGTTATGAGAAAGAGATGACCTAAACGTGATATTTTCTGAAGAAAAAATAAGTTTTATTCCTCATTAAAGTCTTATTAAAGAGGCTGAGGGTTCTGTAAGTACACGTGGATATAGGCCAGGACAATGACACACTGTCAACCCCAGGAGGGCAAGGGAGCTGATGTGGAGCACACGCAACTTCAGGTGCTGTCAAACTACAAATGTCACACTGCTTGTCACAGCACTACACTACAGCCCTTAAGGCCTTGCATTTATGCAATTAAAGCAAGAGAAAAACCCATCACTAAAAACATGCTTAAAGAAAACACAGATTATATGGAGCGAGCACATGGCTGCTGATCGTATCAGGCCAAACTCATACAAAACAAATTAAAAATCCCTGCAAAGTGGTAATATATTAATTTGCTTTCATCACAATTATTTAAACAGTGCACTGTTAAAAACAAAACTTAAAGAGAAAAGAAACTGAGCCCTTTCCATGCTCAGAACATTGGCTGCCCATGTGGAGAGTTCAACTCAAAGCAAAACAAGTAGGGGAGAGGGCTTGGCAGTCTTTCTACACAAAAGAAACTGGAGGAGAAGTCAAGGTCAAATGTTTTTTGATACTCTATCACTAATAACTGTGATACAACTATTTTATAGGAAAACTCTTCCCTTGGCCTTGTCCTCTTCTTTCCCTACTAATTACTAGCTTTGTCTGGAAGATGGGATTGGCATTAGCAGGTGAAGCTCTCATCCTGCCTGCACTTCCTCCTCAAAGCAACAAATTCAACATGCGTTAAGCAGAGAGAGAAAAAAATGAGATAAACCCCTCAGTGTCCAACAGAATTCAGTGTCTTTCCAACCAGGCAACGTAAACAGACATGGTCGTGATCCCTTTCACATGCAGTTTACACCCATACTTTCAAAAACACTCATTTCTTCTTTTACTGGCTCCACAATTTTTCCTCTAACACCCAAGTTTTGAAAAGTCATAGAAGAGAAGAAGATCTAAAAGGAACAGTAAACCCAAAAAGCAACCCATGGCCTTAGTGTGCAGCACACTGCCCGAGGCTATTACTATAATAACATTATTATCATTTACACATCACAGTAAATATTTCAGACAGATGTTTCACTGGATGGCTGAAGCAGGAACAAAATAACGGCACAGAAACATATTTATTTAAATTGCACAAAACAACGGCAGCGGTTAGCTGAGTAGCCAAAAACTTGATGGGATGAAGCAACTCTATATATAATAACCTCTTATCATACCCTATACAAAATAACCTCTATTACACCCTATACAAAATAACCTCTACTATATCCTATATAAAATAACCTCTACTATATTCTACACAGAATAACCTCTATTATATTCCATATAAAATAACCTGTAGGCCGTGTTTGGGGGATCACCAAGAGCGTGGCCACAACACACCCAGCGTGACCAACACCCCATGGGCAGGTGTTGGTGGAACAACTCAGGGACAACCAACCTGTTGTCTCTCGTTGCTCTGCAGGGCACAGACGAAGGGAGTGCGCGAACTGCGGGCCCGCACCGAGAAAACGCTGCTTTCCCATAATCTAAACAAGCACCCGAACCGTGAGCCGGGCCGGGCCGGCTCCGCCGCCGGTGTCTACGCTGCTCCCCAGGGAGGCCCTGCCTCCGCCGGGGTATTGCTGCCCGCGGCCCCGCCACCCCCCGAGCTCTCCCGGCCCGGCGCGGCCCGCCCGCTGACCTGGCAGAAGCGGCGGCAGTAGTACTGGCTGCGGAGGAGCGCGGGCAGCCCCGGCGGCAGCCCCGGCGCCGCCAGTGCCTCCAGCTCCTCGCTCAGCCGCTCCGACTCCTGGTCGCTCTCGTCTTCCGCCATGGCGGCCCCGCCGCCCCGCGCGTACCGAGGGCCCGCCGCCCCGCTCCGCCCCGCCGGAAGGCCCGGCCCAGCCCCACCACTCCGCTCGCCCATTGGTCAGCCCACCCCGTCCATCAGCGGCGCTGACCTGCGTGGCCCCGCCCTCCCCTGAGGAGAGCTGCGATTGGCTCAAGTGCCACACCGGCGCTTCGCCCATTGGCTGTTTACCCTGTCCGTCATACCTCAACCCGCACCCGCCTGGAGACCCGCCTCTTCCACCGCCGGCGGCCCCGCCTCTTCCCGCTTTCCATTGGCCATGCGCGCTGCCAGTCTCCGCGCGGAGCCAATCGACGAGCCAGGCCCCGCCCGTACCTGCTTCCCATTGGCTAAGCCCGCCACCAGTCTCCACGCGGAGCCAATCGGCGCGGCGGTTGGCTGTGTGGGCGGGGCGACGAGGTGGCGGAGCGGCGCGTCCGGCCCTGCCCGGCCCGGCGCGGCCTCGGCGGGCGCGGGAGCGGCGGAGCGCGGAGGGTAACGGGGCCCGGCACGGCGGGGTGGGCTAGGGGGACTCGGGGCTGCCCTGCCCACAGCCCGCAGTGCCGGCGGGGCCCGCGCAGCCGCCGGGCCGGGCCTTCCGCGCAGCCCCGCGGTGGGCCCCGGCGAGCGCAGCCTGAGGGAGGGACGCGGCGAGTGGCGGCTCCCGGGGCCCCTTTGGCTGGCGGGGTGGGTGGGTTGGTCAGAAGCCTCAGCAACAAGTTTGTGTCAGGGTAAGGCTCCGTTTTCGGCTCGGCTTCTGGCAGGCGGTGGCTCGGGAAACTCCTGGGCATACACTGAATAAATGCAATCGAAAAAATGAAGAAAAGTTACGTTGATGGTGGAAAAAGATCTGTTATCTTTGTAGTGTAGGGAAGACTTACAGTTGTGGGAAGTAGCAAACAGAGCAACAAAATTAATTAGGAGAGTAGGTAATACTAAGATCTTTGTCTCTTTTTTTTTTTCCAGAAGGTTGTAATCTCTTCATGTAGCAATGGTTTAAAAAAAAATTAAAAAGAAAAGGCAATTTTGAAGACTGATTTATCTATTCTGCAGTGTGGTGCCGTGCTAGTCAAGGCTTACAGTTCTGGGAAGTAGCAAACAGCAAAAGAAATTAACTAGGAGAGTGGCTGATACCGAAATCTTTGTCTCCTTTTGTTTTCAGAAGATTGTAATCTGTTCATATGGCAATGGTGTAAAAAAACCCACAAAAGACAGTTTTGAAGACTCAATTAATATCTCGTCCTTTAGTCCCCGGGTGAGCAAGAGACATTCTGGACAGCAGAAACTGCATCCAGTCTGTTTTTAAAATGTTGCAACAGCAAACTGTGACAAAACAAGTGCAGAGAAGTGTCCCCATCTCTCCCCCAAGTCTGCCTTATAAGCACAGGCAGTGCAAAACTCTTCAGAGCATTCATGCCCATAAGTAAATGTCCAGGCAAGGTATTTTATTTCTTAAAAATCCAAATATATATACACACACATACGTATTTTGGACAATATTTAGAAGAAACACTTGTTACCTTTTCTTTTGAGGAAACGTAGTTAATGTGGTGATCACTTATTTTACTCAGAAAACCTCAGAGCTGAACAGAGCTATTACTTGTCCTCAACTTTACCTTGAGAAGGACTTTATCTCAGCTGAGATTTACACCACCTACTCTATACCTTAACAGCAAAAAGACATACAGGTCTTGTTTGATTTTAGTGCCCTTGATGAGCTCATTGCCTGCTTTGACAACGTGCTGTAATTGAGAGTGATGTTAGAAGTGCCTACCTCTCTTAGTTATCACTTACCTTCCTCAGAGAAGTTGTCATCTTTGAAAATACAGTTTCTTATTTGACACTGAAATGTGTGCAGTTTTCTGTTCCCATCAGGCTGTCCCAGCAACCTCTTAATGGCAGTGACAAAATGCATTGCTTTAGGCCTCAAGTTAAGGTTCAGCCTAATAGTTGTGGTTTGAACTGGAGCAAAAGCAAGGGATGTTTCCAAACAAGTGCTGACAAAGCTCATGGTTGGTTTTGTTTGGTTTGGGTTTGGTTTCTTTCTTTTTTGTTTGGGGAGGAAGGGGAGTTTACTGGCTTTTGTAAGTGACAGTAGTCTTCTTGCCTGCCATTTGGACAACTAAACTGCCAACAGAATACATCCGTATTTTCAGGAAATAAACAGAAAAATACTGACTCAACTTAATGAAAACTCTCAAATATGTTGAAAATACTAAGAAGAAAGCACCTTTTATCCTAAAGCAAAAAGTATAAAAAAATCTCTTCAAAAAAAGCCAAAAGCCTCTCTATTTGACTTTAAGTGATGAACAGTTTGAGTTTTGAGGGTTCTGAGTGTGAGCAGAGGTGTAAAAAGTGCTTTACTCTGTCCCATTACTAAGAGCCTTTAGATAACAGTTTCTCACATGTATCTTACATATAATCAATTATCTTTTAGATACCAACAAGTGCTGTATTGGATATTGAACAAACTGCACCCATTTAGTTGAAATCACGAGCACCCTTTGACCACAACCTGTTTTTTTCTCCAACTCTGCCTTGTTGGAGGCAGCAATGGAACGGTTTGGAGTGAAGTCGGCGCCATCCCGAAACCGCTCCAAGACTGCCCTGTACGTGACCCCCCAGGACCGTGTGACTGAGTTTGGCAGCGAGTTGCACGAGGATGGAGGGAAGCTCTTCTGCACCTCCTGCAACGTGGTGCTGAACCATGTGCGGAAATCTGCCATCAACGACCACCTCAAGTCCAAAACGCACACCAAGCGAAAGGCAGAGTTCGAGGAACAGAACATCAGGAAGAAGCAAAGGACTCTGACTGCCTCCCTGCAGTGCAACAGCACTACCCAGACAGAGAAAACCAGTGTCATCCAGGACTTTGTGAAAATGTGCCTGGAAGCCAATATCCCGCTGGAGAAGGCTGATCATCCCTCGGTGCGAGCTTTCCTGTCCCGCTATGTTAAGAATGGCAGTTCCATACCCAAGTCAGACCAGCTAAGGAAAGCATATCTGCCTGATGGGTATGACAATGAGAACCAGCTCATCAATACTGAAGACCGCTGAGAAAAAAATGTTTTCATCATTGTTGTGAAGTTTTACATATTGATGGTGTGGTTTATTTTTATATTCATGCATATATACACTGTTACATATTGATTTTACAAGCTATTTTGTATTATTGTAGAAATGACAATCTATTCCTGGACTTCGTGGTGTGCCACAGATTTTTGCTAACCCTACTGCAGACTCCAGAACCCACGATGAATGTAGGGAACATTCCTGGCATACACCTTATGTCTGTCCAGTCCAGCTGTAACTGACACCAAGAAAAAGGCACTTGGATGGAGGACCTCACTTACATTAATGGTGTGTCTAAATATCCATGGAACATGGTGTGATAGGGATTGCTAATCATGTCAGTGGATTGCATTGTCCAGTATCCTGTCCATGAGTGACCAAGAAGTGGTGCTACACCTTTGAACTGCAAGAAGCTATAGCATGGTTAGTTAAAAACGTAGCTATTCTATTGGGGAAGGACTGTTGCAAATTTCTATTCAAGTTTGGCTTACCTTTTAAAACAGGAAACATTTTTTTCTTCTAGAATTTACTCTCTTACTCTATTTGGTGCAACTGTGGATGTATTCATTATCTTGAATAGCCAGTCTCTTGTACTGACCTCTAAGCTCCACAGCTCTCACAAGGCTGGGAGTTCTGCAGGTTTACCATGTCTGAATTTCTAAAATTGCTGTTTCGTTGTCTGGGCTTAACGTGCCCCCTTCGGTTTCAGTGCCAATCTTTGAAAGCTGAGTAGACAAACTAGTAACTGAGTGTGGTTTGCAGTGCAGCTGCTGGCAAGTGAAACTTTTGCTGGACCAAGTTCTTAGGAGAGAGGATTAATGACTTTTTCCTACTAACAGGACTAAGGATGCAAAATCTAAACTAGGGGTGGGGGAGGCACTAAATCATGGAGTGGAGAAGGTTTTTTTCATTGTGCACAGGAGAAGAGACTCCTCCATCTTTCTCTGAAGGTCCCCTACATCTCTAGCCTTGTCCTCAGCCTTTCAGTCAAGGGAGGTAAAGTGATTAAAGTAGTTTTTAAAATAGTTACTGCAAAGACTATTCAATACCTGTAAGCACAAGTAAGAAAGCATTTATACTTTGCAGCTATACTGGAGTTACAGGCCTGGGCTGTATTTCTCACTCTGTGCCATGGTCACATCGTTGGACTGGCTAAAAGTTAAATGGGAAAATGAAGACTTTCAATGATGTTACCCTCTCCCAAAACTACTGAGCTGTTCCAAATTATTATGCGAAATAGTCCACCTGATGCAAGTGCTCTAGAAGAAATGAGAGAGCATTGTGGAAAGTGCTGGAATACAACTGACTTCTGCCTCCTCTAGATTTCCTTGAGATGCTCTGGGTTCAGAGAGGTGCCAAGCATCTTCTGGTAGCACAGAAATCCTCCCACTCAGTGGATACAGTGGTGTAAACACGCTTTAACTCCCTCGGGTGGAGCCAGTTGTCCAGCTTCCTTTGGCCAGCAGAGTTTCACAGTTTTTCTTTTATTCCAGGTATTTACAGCAGTACTCAGTAATTGCTAAAAGAGACAAAACACCCGGATTGTTTTGTTTCTGTAATTATTTCCCTAGCTGTTTCTAAAGCAGTCTCTTTTGCTGGGCTGAGAAAG
This sequence comes from Acropternis orthonyx, assembly GCA_035583155.1. Taxonomy (NCBI): domain Eukaryota; kingdom Metazoa; phylum Chordata; class Aves; order Passeriformes; family Rhinocryptidae; genus Acropternis; species Acropternis orthonyx. The sequence goes on along the minus strand of JAWWEU010000001.1, from coordinate 2,491,480 downwards.
ACTTACATACTTAGTAACACCTGGGGTTTTGTGCACTTAGCTTCTGACAGATGCACTTGTGTTCCATGTCCTGCTAAGAAACCCTCTAGGAGAAATGGACAAAGGAAAATGCAGGAGGCTGCCTACCCATGTGCACCAGTGCAGGGGTGCTAAGCCCTCTGCTGCACCTCTGGGACTCCACACAGTCACAGCAATCCCCTCAGTTTTATTGATTACTGGTCTAGAGCTCCACACAGAAATAACAGTAGCAATTTTCTAATCTAATCCTTGCTATCAAAATATGCCTTCCAAAATATCATTTGCTTTTGCACAAGCTTGGGTTTAGCTTAAAATCATGTGCTGCAATGGCTAAAACTCTTTTGTAAATCTTAAGCCAAGTCTTTTCTGTCCTGATGGTAATTTGAATGTGTTCTTTAGCAGTTTCATTACAGTGAAATAACATCCTCACTTTAATTTTTATTTTTTTTTAAAACCTTTTCAATGGAAGCAAACAGAAAACAATGAAGCATTGAAAAAAATAGACTTCCATTAAACAAAACCATGTCGAGAAAATGGGGTGATTAAAAGGTATGAATTTGGGCCACTTAGCTCAGCTTTTGCTAATGTGGGATTTTTCAGGTTGCACTCCATAACAGTTTTATATCAGATTCAATATTGTGTGTTTTTCCCTTGACTGACAAACTGACAAATGTTTTGAAAAGCTTAATGATAACATTAGGTAGGGTCTTGCGCAACTTTTGAAAAAAAAATCAAGTTACTTTTACAGTTTTACATAAAAATAAAAAGTTAGCAATATCAAGAGTTCCTGTTAAAAAAAGAGAAAATCAATCATTCTCAATAAGGCAAAGGAGTATTAACGTGCTTAGTTTCTCAAAAGCTTACTCTACTTACAAAGCAGTCTGTGTACAGAGATTTACAGAATTAGTACAGTTCTGTAAGTATTTTCATTACTTCTTCTAGTACCAATCTATTTTTATGCAGACTCACTGCAGAGGGTACAGGCCTGGTGAGCAACATGATCAGCATAGCCACAGGCTACTAACTCATAACAATTTGGAAGCAAAATATGGTCTTCATCAGAATTTTCAGTATAATGAACTTCATTACAAGGCACAGCAATTTGTGGGATGCTGGTGTCTTAATAGTGGGATATTTTCATTTAAAAAAGAGCCACAGCATTTTTCAAGCTGTTTGAAAATCAAGATGCTGATCCATTGCAACAAAGAGTACTAATGGATTAAAACAGTGAAAAATACAGCACTTCCAGGTAATCTAGAAAGAATAATGAATAAATAAGTTTATAATCCTGAACATAACCAAAATCATCAGACTGTTCCACTTTTGGAGATCATAAGTGTAAATGGTGCCACTCAGTTGTGGAACAGAGTCCTGCAAACAGTCAAATTTAGAGCATAATTTTGCCAGTGTGGCTACAGTTATATAAATCATAACCTTTTAATTGCTGTTGATTTGGGGGAAGATTTACAGCAGAAGTTTTCTGGTATATCTAAACTAACTAATAACTAAATCCTAGGTCAGAGGCTGTGATTAAATTGTCTTATCAGTCTCCATGGATTTTTAATTTCTTGTGCAAGGACACTGCATTATTTTTCTATGTATTTCCTGTAAAGAAAAGTACTTCCAGAAGTAAAGGGAAGATGATAGCAATGTCTGCTTTTCACTGTACATACATATGTAGTGACAAGCTATAAGGGATACTTTTTTTCAGGTGGTTTTATTAATATATTTGAATTCTAAATATAATACTAAAAAAATATAAAAATAAGAAATTTTTTCTTCTCTGACCATATACTTAAATTAGTTTAGTCAACTCACAGCTAAAGTTACTCCAAAGTGCTTTTCCTGGAACAACACTTTCAAAGAGTAAAATAAGGTGAAAAAACTTAGGCAAGCTTCAAAATTTTTGACCATTTTGAAGCCTCTAATTTGGCAGGTCTTTAAGGGAGGTGAAACATTCATCATAATGAAAGGGGAATCTGTTTTTCAACTGGGAGAGAAACATGTTCTGCAAAGTATAGGATATTCTCATGACAGAAGGGCTAATTTTAGCCAGAGCCCCTTTTAGCAATTCTGTTGAAGTGAACAGTGAAATGCTCCCTGCAAGGTTTTGCAACATCATGAGCTGGTTTTCAGGAAAAACAAAACAAAACAAAATGAAAAAAAAAAAGGCTGGCAGTTTGGCAAGGGTAATCTCTCTTTATATTTACATAATAGAGAAGCAAGACTCGCTGCTGCATTCACATTGTACTCACTGCTACTTAACTCCTTGTGTAATTTGAGTGCTTGTTGTCTTTGTACAATTTTAAGGTTGTGTCTAACTTTCAAAATAAATTTTTTTTTAAACAGAACTTCTCACTGTAATAATGGTATTGGAGTTTAGTCCCTTTTGGTCTAGTGAATATGCTTTATTTTTGGTTTGGTGGTAGGGATGTTTTGCTGATGGCAAGTGGCCACAGAAATGGTTTTATTTAAAAAAGTCAGTATCTTATTATCAGATACTAGAGTAAGGCTGAAAATACCTGGGTCCTGCAGTGCCGCAAGACTTTCTGTTGGAAGAGTAAGACCAGAGTAAGTCATTTAACTTTTATATTAAAACAATACAAGTTTTCACTTGGTAATGGGAAAGTGATCTCTTTAAAAAAAAATTATAAAAAAGGTATTTCTTTTTGATAGAATTTATGCATGATCTCTTATTTTGCCAATAAAGTGGATAAAGAACATGTGGTAGTTCACATACAATGGTGTAATGTGAGATAGTAGAAATGGATTGTGACAGGAGAAATGAAGGAACCTACATTCTGTTGTTGTAGCTTACGGTAATACCAAAGTGTATATTGGAGCAGTTGATTTATCTGTGCAGTCACACTGAAGTCTGTTCAGGACTGGTTATTGAAAACCTCTGTTTCCTGTCAAGTGTGTGGCTTTCTCCCTGGTAACAGGAATTCCCTGATTATTCCTTGTGCTGCAAGTGAACACCGAGTGAAATAATTGTTCAGTGTTTTGACATAGCAGTAAACAACTGGTAGGTACAGAATCCTGCAGCTGCCTGATCTTTTCAGGAAGCGCTTCTGCAATGTGGAATAATCAGGTCTTTCCAAACTGGCTGCAAAAAGGTCACAGTTGGTTCTCTGTCTGCCTTAGGGACTTCCTAAAAATTGAGCAAATAATGTCAGCTCATCAAAAATTATTAAGGTGGATTTGACTGTTTACGCATTCTGAATTTTTATCTGCCTTGACATCTCCTGATGAATCAACAATAACTTCATGCAACCTCTTGACTGATGTATTTATTAATCATTACTTTCTCATTTTCAGTAATTTCCAGGTCGCAGCACATTAAGACCAGGTGCTTTTTGTTACCCTTGTATGGAGTGGAAAAGCAGAATAAACATACCCTTTCACAAAGTTTTCTTGTGTGGACAATTCCTCTATGAAACAGCACATGCAGACTTGCAAAATCAGTGTATTGGTAAGGATTTGGGTGGAAGCTAATGCAGAACAGGGTGAAATACATGTTTAAAGTTTAGTAATCAGGGCATGCTAAATTCTTACAACACTTTTCTAACTGAATCAAGGCAGTTCACCCCATACCCAGGATGCAGGAGGATGAAGGATAACACAATTGCTTTTATCAATTATATTGATAACTAGGTTTGACATTTGGCATTTACATTGGTGAGGCAGCAGAAACTGGAGGAGAGAGTTCTGCTTATGGCAGGTAAGGATTTTTATTTTGCCCATCCCACCATTTTTTTTTTTTACAAGGGGTTTGGAATTTGTGGGTCATCTGGTAGTGGTCACCTCTCATATTCAAAAGCAGATAGCACATCTCACAAGCAGAAGCAGAAAGTGCAGGCTGTGAGGGTGGGACACAGGGAGCTACTGCAGCTCAGTTGAAGACACCATTCAGCAGTTCTATTCAAAGCTGGAAGAAAAGTAATTAGGGGCTTTAGAGGTTCTTAGGGGGTTTTTGTTATATTGGTTTGCCTCAAGTGGTTTTTTAATCTGTCCTTCAGCGTACAAAATAGTTCTCAAATTCAGCATTGGATTCCACTGGAGTAAATGAGGTCTTCTCACCTTAATTCTTCTATAATCAGCTTTAAGTTGCTTCCTCCCTCCCCTTATTTCTGAAACCTGTCATTACCACAAGACAAATCCAATAGCTACAATAGCCATGCTTTCGCTTAAGTAAGTGTTTCATGTGCAGGAAAACCCCGAGCAGAGTCTTTACCAACTCTGTGTTGAATAATCTGATCCCCCTTGTGATGAGAGCATTCAGGGCCAGGCTCACACTGCCCTTCAGAACCTGTTCTGAGATATGCTCTTTGATTTAACAAGGCTTAGCCCATTGCATTAAAACTGAAAATGCTGAGGAAAAAGGGAGGTGCAGAGTATCTCATATTGTGAGAAAGGAGAGGACTGGCAAAGGAGCGAAGTGGCTGATCATTAACAGGGCATTAAAGTGATCACTGGTGACAGGCAAGGAGCTGGATGGGACACTGAAACACTTTCTTTAAGATAGTAAAACCTTCTTCATGTAGTGTTAAGGTAACTTTCAGTAGAGTTACTGGATGTGGCAGGACCTAAATCCAATCAGAGAATGCATACAATGCATGCCACCATGCAAGCTCAACTGCTGGACCAGGTTGCTGCCTTGGTGTTGAATTATGCTGAAGCCAGCCTGATTTGCCAGACTTCAAGTACACATCCTGCTTTTTGAAGAAGGATTTGACAGATAAGCCAGTCTGCTGGCCTGTAAATTTCTGACTAGCAGTCAATCACTTTATACTATAAAAGTCCACTCCCCTTCCATACAGGCAGGTTCTTCTGACATAGCTCCTTGAGTGTGGAGATTCCTCCCTTGGCTGGGGATGCTCCCCAAGGACACTCCTTGAGGCTGAGAGAAAGAGATCTCCCCATGAGTGTTGGTCAGGGGGAGTTACATCGAATCTCTGCTTAATAATTATTTCCTTTTCCTAGATTCAATATAAGTGCTTCAATAATTGCTTCAGTATAGTGCATTATCTTATCTTATACTACACTACCAGTAATTTCAGCTTTTGTACTGTGTAGTAAACAATTCTGATTAAAATCTTTTTTTCTGATCGTTTTTAATAAGAAATGATTCATTTTACATAAATATTCTCAATTTGCCAATCCTTAAAACCCGGGGGACAAAGCGGTTCAATTCCACCTCTGTAATTCCTTAAATGTAAATTGTTGACATAATCCAAGGCTAAGACTGGATTCAGCTGTCCCCAGACTCCTCTCTGAGAAGGAATTTAGAAAGCCAGGGAGTCCTTTCTGCACCTCATGGCTCAATGGCAGGGCTTCTTTAATAAATTCTGTATGAGCCTTCCTCTCCCACCCACGACACTGGAGCCACTGTGGAAATGCAGTGTCTCACTGTGTCGGCTGCAGAGCAACACCTGCTCACCTGCAACCAGGAGAAAAGCAACCCCAGAGCACAACCTTGGGCTTGTGAGATTGCAAAAATAGAAAAGCTCACAGGAATGTCTCAAGGTGGTAATACAGTCCCAACAAGAAAACATGTCAAACTCAGATTCTTTGCCACCTTCAGAAAGATTTATCAAGAAAAAAAAACCCTACCAAAACAAACAAAAGCCCCCAAACAAATAAACAGATACAAATGAACAACCCCAGATCAACCATCCTCCAAAGAAGGAAGGAGATAAAGCAAGTAATTATGTGTCAGCAGCGACAGTAGAAGTCTCACTTGTCAAAGCCTTTTGACCAAAGTAGAGTTCAGTGCCCAAGCTATTTACTATCAAAAAAAACCCCAAAAAAACAAAACAAAAAAACCAAACCAAAAAACCCCCCAAAACCAAAAAAACAAACAAAAAAACCAACCACCAAAAAAACAACAAACAACCCCATATACAGTGTACAGACAAGGAATGTGTCCCCCATTCCTGCCACTCTGACCCACCTCACCTCTCCCAAAAGATTGATGGATGACAGTTCAGAACACCTCCACAATTCACCAAAAAAGGGATTGCCCTCCTACAAAGCCAATCTCAAAACATCACAGAGAACAGGCAAAACCTTGCTTTATGAAAAAAGCTTCAATCTGTAGCAAAGAATTCAACCCAAACCACCTTGTCTAATAAGAGTACAGAGGTTAAGTACAAACTACTAATGCCACATTCCTGGCACAAGCTTTGGGTAAGTCGACATCGACAAAGGCAGAAATTGCTGTGGCAGGAAATCTCTCTGTGAATACCCAAATTTCCTGAGCTGGACGTGGATTCACCACTAGGTGTCTTCACTCCCCAGAAAAGCAAACTGCCATAGGAGTGGGGGCATGTTGGCTGTGCAGTTCCACTCAATGAGTTTTCCTCCGTAAATATTTCCCATTTAGGCTGGACTGTGATTTTCGTAAGGTTTTTTAAGTTTCTCACAAACATCGGGATGATTCTTCTCTGAACAGACACTTCCAAATACAAAATTCTTCAGAAAATTGTTCCATTATATTCTTCAAGACGTTCCCTTGGAAAAAAAAAATCCTTGATAATTTAAATTTTTGTAACAGCATAATATGCATATGTTTTCTCTAGAAAGCTTGAAATATTTAGAATAGCTCAGTTGGAAAGCACCTACTCATGTAGTCCAAATACCGGACCACAAGTTAGAGCACGTTAGTAAGAGCATTGTCCAAATGCATCTTCAGCACTGACAGGCTTGGGGCATCAAGCACTTTGCTAAGAATTCTGTTCCAGTGCTTGACTACTCTCTTGGCAAGTCTAAACTTCACCATTTTAGCATAAAGTTTTATAACTTCATTAATTTCTTCTCCCTGGTTTCTATTTGGCGTTGTTCTATTTGTATAATAGGCAGCAGTGATAACGGCTATGCACAAAGTTCCTGTTCAACTTGAATTTAGTTTTAATTTGATGAAGAAACTTTGCATTGCCATCAGTTTTGGGGAAGATTCAACTAAGGGCATCAATGTTTTGGAAATATTGAGAGAAAAATATATTAAGGACATGCTGAAAAAGGAATCAAAAAATCCAAATCCAAATTCCTTGGCCTTAATTTATGAGGATGCTAAAAATAAGTAGTAGGAAAAAAAATTACAATATTAGAAATAATATTTAGTGTTACTATTTGTAATATCTAATAATAAAAACAATCTTATAAACAATAGTACAATAGTACTTACAGTAGACGCTGTTTTAAATTAATCTAATACAAATTAAGACTATTCAGATGTGTTTCTGACATCCACCAGCTTGTGAATAGTGAATTTGTTCAGTTTCCTAATTTGTTAATCCTGAATTAGAGTAATACACAGGGACTGAATGAGTTTAGAATCCTGCAGTGCACCCCTTCTTCCTGCTATCTTGCTTCTTGTAGGATTAAAACCTCACTGGCAGGAGCATCTTCCAAAAAACCCACAAATATCTGCAGCTTCTGTTCATTGCACCAAGGGGAGAATCGCAGAGTTCTGAGATGATGTGAAACAATCGAGCAGTTCACGTTTCAACCACACACACGCACACAAAAAAAAAAGAGGCAACTGTGCAACTCATCATATTTTTGCAGTTTGGTGCTTCCCCACCCCTTTTGTTGGCAGAAGAGCTGGTTGAGGGAATCGACTCAGACACAAAGCCCAGGGAAACCTCATGGGATGTGAGAGCCCATTGGAACTGCCGTTCCCAAACCCACAGGAACATCTGCTCTTTCCAATGCCCAGACAATGAAGGCTTCTCCAGTCATGCTGCTAAAAAGGATAATATTGTACATTCTCCTAGTCATGCTGGCTCAGAGCAACAGTCAAGTTTACAGTAAGATGTGGCCTTATAATTTAACCTGACTGTACTTTTATTAAACATTATGGGTGGAGAACAGACACCAAAGCAGTGCTTAGAGTTCCCTGGAGACAGCATGTCTTGTTTTATTGCGATATCAGTGGCCCCTAATTTGACTGAAGAGGATGGTAATGGTAATAACTGAGAAATAGTCAGTAACTGTCTAGACAGGAACTCCAGCACTTGGGGACCAAATGCATCTTTTATTGTGGTCAGGGCCAAAGGCTCCTCCCTCAAAGGCTCTGGCAACATTCAAGCCTGTGCCTGAAATCTGAGAATCCTACTAGCTCTGAACTCGGTCTGTTTTGCACTCAAATTATCCTTACCAGGTAAGTGTATCTGCAATTACTTCGCTTAACCACATTTAATCCCATTTTCAACTTGGAATGGCCAGTGTTTGAGGAAGAGGTTCTTCTCATTTGAACTGATGTGAAGACAACACTGTGCCCAATATACTCCTAATAAAGTTTTGACTTTATTTTCCTTAAAGAGGTTGTTTTGTTTCAAGTTCTTCCTGGCTAATCTCACAAAGGAGACATCAGTGTCCGCACTGAATGAAGGAAGTGGTACAGAAAGGCTCACAGAGCTGCTGCAAGAGGTGCACTCAGCTGCTGTTCCTACATTTAAAGTGGATCCACTGATAAATTGGTCAAAATCACATTTGTGATAAAATCCTGCTGAAATGACACAAATTGAATTGGCTGTGTAAAGCTCAGTTGACATGTGTGACCAGCTCTGTAAATACACAGCATCTTTTGACACTCCTCTATTTTTATTAATTAGTAATACTAATAGGAAATGTTGAACAGAGCATCCCTGGGAAGGGAAACCCAAGTATTTAGTTTGAGAGACATGTCAGTTAAATGCAGGTATTGCTCAATCAGGGTGTGATTTGAGCTCAAGGAAGCTACTGAACTTTTAAGCTTTACACTTGATTTTCAAATGCCTAAATTAATGTGCTTCTGAAAGGGTTCTATCTTGAGCTGATAACCTTCTTCATACCCTGAATAAAAGTATCTTCTTTTCTTCTAAGAGTAACTACTGTTTACTGTTCTCTTCATCAAGTCTGCCTCTGTTATTAGTCCTTCACACAATCACCTCTCTTTGTTGTCTGGTATCTTTCCTACAGGGATGAACCCTCCACACTCACCTGCCAGGTTTCCACACACTGCTTTTAAAATGAATGTAAATTCTCTTTATTGCCTCATTCTTCTTTACACAAGGTTTTTTGGTTTGTTTATTAGGTTTTATTCTCAGATCTCCAGCAGAACTACTTGGAGTCCTCCAAGAACATTAATATTTCTTTCTTTACACCTGCCACAAAAATAAAAATAATGTTCATAACAGCATTAGAGGGAGAAAAGTTTGCAAGTCAGTCTTTACAGAAGTATGACGTTTTGTTTCTGAGGGTTTATTAATGTACTTACATTTTACCCAAAGTTTTGTCCAAACTCCTTTGGTTTTCATTTGCCTAAAAATAAGCTGAAAATCAAAGCAAACTTATTTAAGCTTTGTATATTGCAAATCTATCCCAAATTTCCCTCACTCCAAACAGAAACAAAGTTGGCCACTCAGATTCCATATACTAAGTCAATAATCAGCAAATGTTGTCTAAATTAGGGAAAGAGATATAACTACATTTCACAGAAGTCACAAGCAGAAGGACCTTCTGCCCCCACAGCCCTGCAATTTCAGTCCAGTAGCATCAGGGAACAGGTTGTTCCTCAGAAGGAGGGGTTGTTGCTATCTGGGCTACCAAGGAGAAAGAAGTGTTTCATCCCAGTGAAAATAAAACCCAGCAGGCTTCCCCTGGCTCCAAGAATCCCACCCAGCAAACAAGTACCTGCCCACTGATGGTGAGCACAGCTCCCAGCCCCAAGAACATCTTGCTGTCAGGCCTTCCTGTGGGACAACCTGCACGTGCCAGCGCTCAGCTAAACAGTAAAGTTCCATCTCCAGGTTGCAGTCATCAAAATATAAAGGCAAGTTTTCTGCACTTGCACAGCTTTCATCAAGCAATACTTAAAAAATGATGCAAATCCTCCTCAGCTATTTCAGCAAGCAGGTCAGCATCACAAACACTGCCAGTGTCAGAAAAAAAAGGCTGTTTGCCTGTTTTGGTTTGACTCTTGGCAAAATGCCAACCACTTCCCAATGTGACAGAGTTTCAGTTAAAAGAAGTGAGGGAA
>JAWWEU010000001.1:2427568-2481338 GCA_035583155.1 Acropternis orthonyx | reverse complement strand
GGGGCGGGAGAAGGGGCGGGAGAAGGGGCGGGAGAAGGGGCGGGAGAAGGGGCGGGAGAAGGGGCGGGAGAAGGGGCAGGACAGGGGGCGGGACAAGGGATGGGGCGGGACCCGCGATGAATGCTCTGCCGCGCTCTCAGCCGTAGTGAGATTGAAGCGCAGCTTGCAGCCGCTCGTCCCGGAATTCTAGCGGTGCCATCTCGCTGATCTGACTGATCCGGCATTGAAAATCATCGGGGCGCCAGCTTCTGTGTGCGCAGCGGTCCGTGAAGGGCTAATGTGAGAGAGTCCGGCCACTGTTGCTCGTAATTTTGATGTCAGCTCCACAAGTTGTGTTTCCATCATGAGACCACCACAGGGAGTCAGCATGAACCCAAAATGAAAGAGGTGCTGAGAAAGTTGCTGAAGCGCACAGGGGAAACAACTGATACTCAACTTAAGCAAAGCTCTGTTTTCCAGTCCTAAAATGCTATGTTTCTGTGATCTTTAGCCAGCAACAGCTCGAAGCATCCTTATGTACCAATCCTGTGAACTTCAGAGTCATAGAATTACAGAATGGCTTGGGTTGGAAGGCACCTTAAAGATCATCTAGTTACAACCTCCCTGCTATGGGCAGGGTTACCTTACCCTAGACCAGGTTGCTCAGAGCCCCATCCAACCTATCCTTAAAAACTTTCAGGGATTGGGCATCCACAGCTTCTCTGGGAAATCTGTTCCACTGCCTCACCACACTCACAGTAAAAGAATTTCATCCTAATAGCCTGTCTAAACCTACTCTCTTTCAGTTTGAAGCCATTCCCCTTTGTCCTGTAACATGTCCTTGTATGTCCTGTACATGCCTTTTGTAAATAGTCTCCATCTTTCTCCATCTTCCCTTCAGGTGCTGGAAAGCCACAATTAGGTCACCCTGAGGATTTCTCTTTAACAGGATGAGCAATCCCAATTCTCTCAGCTTTTCCTCATAGGAGAGCTGCTCCTTTTAGTCATCTTGGTGGCCTTTTCTGGATTTGCTCCAACAGGTTGATGTGTTGGCTCCTGTGCTGGGCACTCCAGAGACGGATGCAGTACTCTAACAAAAATGAGTCTGCAAAGCTGAGAAATGAGAGGAGATTTCAGGGCACAGATCAGATTAATAATTTTCTCTACACAACAAAACCCAAACAAATTGTGGTCAAAAGCAGAAGAGAGAGGTGGTCAAATTCTAATTCCCGTTAAATGTTTGTGTTCGACAATTAATGCACTGGACACTCACATTCTGAGAGTAAGATGAATGAAAGTTAAGGAAGGGAAAAGATGAAGTTAACAAACAAGTCAGAATCTTAAAATCTTATTTTGATAACAATTTCAAAAAACATGAATTTTGGGAAAAGAAGGAAAAAACCCTACCTAAACAATAAAATTACTAACCCAGTAGATTAATCTCTGTTGACTTAAGTACATAAATGTACTTAAAATACATGTATGTATGTGTTTTGGTTCTGTATAGGACAGGGATCATTTTTGCAGCAGCCAGGAGGGGACATGGCTCAGACCTGGAGGTTATTCTGTACCACCTCACAGCATTTTCCAGGAAGGAAGGAAGGGGGAAGACCCACTTCCATGTCAGCGTAGTGTGCCATGGTCAGGTATGGTCCAGGGTTTCTGCAATAACATTTATTGTAGTATTATTGCTGTTACTGTTGATTTTCTTATCTCATGTCTGTTTCCAGTAAAGTTTTCTTTTCTCAACCTGTGATCTTTACCTTTTGTGCCTCTAATTGTCCTCTCCAGCCTGCTCCAGGGGAAGGGGAGGGAGACAACAGGGAGTGAGTGGTTTAGTGTGGCTTCAGTGGAAACAGTAAATTGGAGAATACCATTCCTAAACCACAACAGTATGTTATGCACTCTAAGTACATAAATGTACTTAAATGTACCTAAATGTACCTAAGTCAGGTGTGTCTTGTTTGCTACCCTCCTTTTTTTTTTTTTCTGAAACTCAGGAAAGATAACCAATTTCCATTTTTCACTTGCAACTGTAAATGGCTTCTGTAAAACAGAAAGTATCTGCCATTCCTACAGAAGAACAACTTCATATTTTAGCAACTTGTAGTTCATAAATGCAGCTAACTAATTTTGAAGCTAGTTATTTTTGTCTTTATTTCTCTGTCAACTGTAGGGTCAGCTTTGCATAGACATATAGGAAAACATAGAAAGGGAGTTCCTGTGTCATGTGAGGATTTCATCCTTTACCCTCCATTGCAAAGAGTTGTGAAATAGACTTTGGACTCAAAGTTGTTGTTCATCTATTTCACATACCCATGTGAGAAAAAAATGATGTAATCACTGTACTCAGTTCTTGCCATAACAGGACATTTGTTTAGGTAAATTCTCTTAGCAAAAGGACTATGCCAGCACACTGGAGAAAAAAACCCCAAAACCCAACAATGAAAAAAAGAGCAGCTAACTAGTGCTGCCTGACCCAAGTGTTGGACACCAGCTCACCAGCCAGGTATCTGGAGGGTTTAACTGAAAATTCAGCATTATTCAGTGTGCATCCTGCCTTACATCTGCCTTTAACTGTGTCCCACGTTTCCAAGAAAATTCAACGTCCTGGTCTTTAGCCTCAAAGCCAATCCTCTTTCAAATAGCCAACAGAAATTATCAATAATGATAATATGCCAGAAATATGTGCCAAGAATTATGGTGAGTCTGCAGTAAGCAACTATCCTTTATGTCCAGTCATTTGGGGTAACTGAATACAATCAGATGCCCAGAGATTAATATTTAGAATAGAAAGATGAGGTTTTAACTCAAGGATCATTTTTTTCCTGTCACGGAAATGAAACTATCAAGCTTTATATTAAGACAGGTTTCGTAGTCCACCATCTAGAGTGCAGAACAATTCTAGAAACTCAGAAGTTCAGAAAACTTCAGTTTCTGGAGTAAATTTATTCATGGACCTGATCTTGTACTAATATTACCTTTTAGTTTCAAATGTTATTTTCTCTTCATTTACTCCCTCATGAAGTGTTATCAAAACATATCTCAACCTTCATTTTGCCAACTAAATTAGTTCCTGTTGCCTCCTAATTGATGTCCTTATCATGTTCTTTCATCAACCTGTTCTGATAGGAGTTATTGTGGCATTCAACATGGTGTCTGAATACAGGCTAAATGAGATCTTAGCCTGTGAGAAGATAATGCTTTCCTTTACTGGAAATCTCTTGGTTGATGCAAAGTAGGAATATCACATTTGTGTCAGAATGGTGAGTTCTGACTAAGGTTAACATTAATCTGCTCTTCCTAAATTACCTGGACCATCACTGGAGCAAAATAGGCCAGAAGTGAACCAGAGGCTTGGCAGGAGCCAATAACAGTTTTTTTAGCTCAAAAGGAAACCCAGTAGATACTCCTTCATTTCATCTGTCTTCCCAAAGATTTACTGCTGCGCCAGAGAAACAAGTACTTGTAAAACATATTAAGCATGCATAAAATTCCATTACTCTGGCAAAATGAAGTCATATTAAGAGACAGAATTTTGCACTGTGTCCATATTAGGAAAATTAATTCTTTGGTTATATTTTTTTAATCTCAACAGGTGGTCAAGCTTTGGAGTGCTGTAGAAGAAATGACTTCACCATCTGCAGCTGTACTGGTTATTATTTTTGGCTATTTCATAGTTCATGAAATCTGGTTAATTATTATTGGATTTTTTTAACACTTTTAAGTCCTTCTGGGTGAATTTTATAAACCATTTATTTTTGTTGCTTATATAACTACCTACCTAAAATGTTTTTCTTTGTAGCTAACTGTACTATTTTTGCCAAAACAGATTCTGTTTCAGTTTTGGGAAATTGTTGGAAGGCTAATACAGGAATAGGTTTTTCAGTGGTGCCTGTGCCATGTTATTAAACTAGGCTTTATGGAGATGAAAAATTGTTCTTGACAGGAATAATAGCCATTTGTTTACACTAAGCTGTATAGCTTCATCCCATTTGGAATTCAGTGCCATACCTCTCATACAGCACATCCTTAACCCATGATTTCCTAGCTGCCTGTCAGCGCTCAGAGGTCCCCATTGTAAAATTCTCAAACATTTCACAACTGCATCTGGACTTCCATGCCCTGGAAGAAATGTAGGTCTGTGTTGGACCTATGAATGCTCCTGTTTCATTGCTTTTGAGACAGTGGAACTACCAGGATAACTGCAAAGGCAGAACTGCTAAGAGAGGACTGGAAGAAATCTCTTTATCTAAGTAGTCCAACAAGCAATCTCATTTTATAACCTCTTTCTCAAACTAAGCAAGTATCTTCTTAAAAGTGTATAGGCTTCTTGCCATCAATATTTCTAATGGAAAGCTGTTACAACACTGGTGCTCTAATAATTAGAAACCTTCTAATTCCAGGCCTAAATGCAGAGGGGATGGGTTTTATACTCACTTACCCTTCTGGCAAGTCTGACTTCACCCTGAATGTGACTTGTACAAAAGACTACAAGTGATGCCTTACCTATGCTTTGAAGAGTTTACTAGCTTCATTATCTCTTGTGGAATTTTCCAGGTACATCCCAGGATCATGGTTGCACTTTCTTTGCAGAAATGATTTCTTAACATTTGGTGATCAGCAGATTTTCCTCAGTTTTCCTCAATGGTTTCCAAATAACTGACTATAAAGTGAGAATTCTGTAGCATTTTATTGTTTTTGATAGTTCTCTTTTTGCATGCCTATTGCTCACATTCTGGCCATTTTGTTCACCCCTTAAGGTTGTCTCCTGATTTCCTGTTGCCATCAGTGATGCCAAGGATAGTGATGACAAAACATAAGTAAAATCAGCCCCAAGACTGGTATTTCAGGACGTAACCGTTAGTGACTTTGAACCTGATACTATTCCTTTTCAGTATGATATATGACTAACTTTTATTCAGTTTCTTGTTCACCTCATGTTCCTGCTGCCAATTCCATCATTTCCATCTTAGTTCATACTTTTCCACATAACATCACATCTAAAGCTGCATGGGAGTCTAAGTAGATTAATTTTTATGTTTAAAAATGGAGGCAGACACTGCAGTAATGTACTGCCTCTGCCATCATGGCCAAAATCATCACCTTGTCTGTTGTTTTTAATCATTACCCCAGGAAAGAGGTCCTGCTACTTTCCTTCTTGTCTTTTTGAACACATGTGCAAACCATTTTGCTCTAGTATTTAATATCTTCAGTAGAATCCTAGAATCATAAAATGGATTGGGTTAGAAGGGACATTAAAGTTAATCTCCTTCCAACCCCTCTGCCATGGGCAGGGACACCTCTCAGTAGTCCAGGTTCCTTCAAGCCCCATCCGACCTGGCCTTAAACACTTGCAGGGATGAGGCAATAGTCTTCAATAAGACTATTTCAAATTGATTTTAACAATCCTTATGTTACATTGTATATTCTAGCTTGTAAGATGTAGCTTTTTTACTGATCAGTCTTCTGTTCTTTCCTTTTTGACACTGCATATTCATAATATTGTGCTTGAGATGGTTACTTAGCCAATCAGGTTTGAAGCCTATTCCTGCATGCATTCATCCCCTTGCTTCCATCTTTAACCACAAACAAATATTTTCATCCCCTTTTGACCCAGACATCCTAAAATAATATGTTCATTACTTAGCTAAGGCCAAAATAGTTTAATCTTTACACTGTTTCCCTGACTACTAAGTGAAGAACCATTGCTGTTGTTGATGTGGAAAACACTTGGATGTTACTGATTTCTAGTCTTTGGATAATTAACTTCTTTTACCAAGTGTCACATTTCCCATTTACTCCTTCTAATCGTATGTCTGAGTTCCCTAACCTCATTCTCCATAGATCTTGTCAGATGAGTCAAAGCTGATTTCTATACACTATTCTTTTGTATATCTAAGGTGAATAGCTCAAATCTTTTTTCACTTTCATGCTTCCCTCCTGACTGATGAAAATTCTTGCCCTTACATCATTACATTGCTGCAATACATCATGGCACAGTAAGATTAAGTCACAGCTGTGGAATTTTTAGACCTGCTAAGGAATGGTCCAGAGATGACACATTAGAAAGTAAGAATGATGAATACTTGTTTATAGCCCTTCCTGAAAAGATCCCAGAGTGCATGTTAAACTTTAAAAACCAATTACCAGCTATTGAAGGAATTACATCACTCAATGGTGAAGTGCAGCTACCTCAGGGAAAAGGCAAGGAACTTTTTAATAGTGTACAAAAGTACTTCAGCACTTCAGGAGAGAAAATGAATAATGCCAATAATCAACTGAGCAGAAAGAGAATGTGTAGTAAGTAGTCATATATACTTGTTTTTACTGGATGTAGGCCAGAAACCTAGGAAAAACATACTGCTAATGTTAAAAAAAATGAAATTGGGGTTTTTCAGTCACCAGTGATCAAGTCCTTTGGTTTACATTTACAACTTAAACCAAACAACATCAAGCAACAGAGTTATAGTGGAACTTTCTTTTATAACTGAGATACCAATATTGCCTCCTTCAGTGGGCGGAAATGATGTCTGATTTCCCCAAGAACTTACAAAAAATTAAGTTCTATACAGGACTGTATAGAGAAGCAGCAACACCACAGTCAGTTGGTTATTTAAATTAGTCAGTGTTAGAAACAATTATAATTACCACTAATCTTGTCTTAAGCTAAGCATCTGAATATGTATAAATGAACAAGATCAAATCTTTGCTTATTTTAAATTATAGTTATTGACTTCATCAGAGTTGTAGCTACTTTAGTGTTCATAAACAGAAGACATAAAACCTAGAAAGAACAACTGTAATTGTCCTTACACATTTCAGAATAAATTTGTTGTCATTCATCAGAAAGTAAATCACTGTCATGGAAAATCAGGGAAAATCTGTTTAGCAGATGCAAGAGCTACCATAGGCATATCTTAGGTTAGAACAGGAGAGGAAATAAAACTGGATGTTATTATACTATTATATGTATTGGTGTTGAAGTATATAAGCATACATATATTTATAATGGCATTATATAAAAATAGTATTGTATATACATAGTATATGTTAAGTGGTGATGTATATATATTTATATATACAGATATACACACACACATTCATATATATATTACCATCCCTCGCCAGTAAATCAAAGCTTTAGATAAACCAATACAAGGTTATCTAGACATTTCCCAGGCCTTCTATTTTTCTTCTTTCTTGTTGCGGTGCTTGGTTTGTTACATATAATCATATTTTTTGTGTACTGGTTTTATAAAGAAGCTTATAAGTGGGTGATGGAAAGCTGCTGAAGCCAGGAAAAGACTGTCTTCCTGGAGAACAGATTAGGGTGTGAGAGAAGGGAAAAGTAAGAGTAAAATGAGATTGAAGCTTTTAAAACAGTGAATATTGAAAATTACATGCTATGAATGAAAAAAATTGAAACTATAAGTGAGTTTTCAGGAACTCATAAAATTTAAAGGTAAGAAATATACTTTTTTCATGTTATATGATTAAGTAATAGAACTAATTTTCAAAATACATAAATGAAGCCAAAAATTTGAAGCAATTTATTTAAGGAACAGACAATAAAATACATGAACACTTTTGCTTTAAATAAAAACCAGCTGTCCATGAATGGGCATTTAGAGTAGAATTTATTAAATGCTCACATTTTTCAAACATTATGCATTTCATTTTAATTCTGATGGGGTTACTCTAGATTGAAAGTGAGTTCTTAGAGTTCTTAGTAGAAAAACTGTTACTTTCTGTTGACTTGTTGAAACAGGTTATACCAGAGAAACTCACAGAAAAAAAGTGATTCAGTTTGAACTGAGGCATCTCTAAGGCCTAAGAACATTCAAACATCATGAGAAGATTTGAGCAGATTTACTTTCATCTTACTATTTCTAGTAAGAGGCCTCTAATTCTAGGATCAAGGTGGCACTTGGGTGGGAAAGGGCTTCAGGTCTCTCGTTCAACCTCCTGCCCAAAGCAGGACCATCTCTGGGCTCAGACCAGGCTGCCTGGTGCTTTCTCCAGGCTGGTTTTGGAACCCTCTGAAGATGGACTCTGCACAAACTAACTGGCAACTGTTTCACTGCTTGACTGCCCTCAGGGTGAGAATGTTCCCTTCACACCCAGCCTGAATTTTGCTTGTTTGGATTTGCGTTCATGGCTTCTTGTCCTTTCACTGCAGAACTGGTCCTAGGTTTGCATCTGAAAACTTGCTCAGGACTCCACTCTTTGTCCATCCATTGCAGGACAACGGAGCTGGGGAAGAGTCTAGAGCATAAATCCTATGAGGAATGGCTGAGGGATCTGGGGATGGCTCAACCTGGAGAAAAGGAGGCTCAGGAGGGACCTTATCGCTCTCTAAAGCTGCCTGAAAGGAGGTTGGAGCCAGCTGGGGGGTCAGGCTCTTTTCCCAACTAACAAGTGACAGGACAAGAGGAAGTGACCTCAAGCTGCACCAGGGGAGGCTCAGGTTGGACATCAAGAAGAATTTTTTCAATGAAAGGGTGGTTAATCATTGGAATCAGCTGCCTGTGGAAGGGATGGAGTCACCATCCCTTGAAGTGTTAACAAAATGACTGGCATTTTCAGTCAAAAGCTGAACTTGGATGATGTTGGAGGTCTTTTTCACCTTAATGTTTCTATGATTCTGATACAGTTCTCTTGTAAAAATGTGAGGGAAGACATCTGCCATGGAGAAGATTCCATGTACTTTCTCCTGACTGACACTGGTGATACTGATCATACTGACACTGACACTAGATTAAGCAGGCTGTGCTTCTCACATTAGTAACTGTTTTATTTCTCTCTGTTTGTTTGGATATGTTAGGCATATTTTTCCAGCACCTTCTATTATTTCTTGGACCATTTTAATATGTTCATACAGTAAAGGAAAGCATGACTATTAAGAAACTAAACAAAATCTGCATGTAATTATGTTTTGGGTAGTAGTTTTCCCTTTACATATTTGCCTGTATGCATTTTAGTATGAAAATCTAATATTTAGTATGAAAATCTAATAAAGATTATTATCTAATATATTATAACTAATAATTATAACTAATAAAAAAATGGTTTTCACTTCAAAACAATTTTCTCAAGGGTTGTGTAAAGAAATCATCTTGACAATGTTAGGGAAAAGACATTAACATTATACAAAACATATGTTGTCTGTAGGTGTGTATATTGTATCTACTTGATGAGCCTACATTGAAAAGTTCATGTCACAAGTATTCATATAATGCTACTTTTGTAGAATAAGTTCTGAAATCATACATTGTTATGTATGATTAGAATAGCAAAATTTGACCTATAATGAAGGACCTTATGACAGTAGAAGACAGTGAGGAGCAGACTGCCACCAACATAGTCTAACTGAATGCCAAAGACTATGGATGGGAGGTCTCATTTGCTATGACTTTGCATAACTTTATATCACAACTTTAATTATGTTTCTTAGGTTTTTTAAGGAAAAGTAAAAGAAAAAGATATAAAAAAGCATGAGTGAAAGAAGAAACAATATATTGTGGGAAGGAACCTGAATATTAGCATATTTCTGGCTGAGTTAGTCTGATCTACAATCAGAATGTGAGATTTGGGAAACTTTTTTTTTTTTTTTTGGCTTATAAGACTGCATACTGTAACATTTTCATTGGACTACACTCAAATGGGTCTTTATCCAGCAAAAACAACCTCCTTAAGTTGTCCATTTTTCACATGCACACCTGTTAATATATTTTAAAGGAAATACTAAAAATATGTTACAAGTAGAGACACAACATATGTCAGTAAGAATAAACGAGGTGATTTAGAATGGTATTAAAGTCTTCAAGGTGCCTAATTGGTGAGCCATGCTCTAAAGCGTTGCAGATTGACCTCAGCTGGAGCCAGGATGCAGCTGGGCAAGTAAAATTGCTGCAAGGGAGCCTTGTAATTCTTGTTCTCTTCGTGTAGCACATGACTCTGTTGTTTTGGCCTCTGAGCATGGAGCTAAAGTTTGTAAGAAACGTTGGAAAACATTTTGTGATCTGTGATGAGTTTAGTCAAACATAGAAAGTACGTGTCTATTGCACAATTCCGTGTAAACTTGGAGGACTGAACTCAAAGATTTTGTCCCTTTCAGCAGTAAATCTTCACATGGGAGCAAAGAGGGAAATAGTCAATTGGGGATTTAAATTACAAAGGCTGAGAAGCTGAGGAGCAACTCACATGGACAAATTTCCTAGCAAGAAGAAACATAATAAAAAAGGCAAGCTTTACCTTGAAACATGAAAAATTCAATTTACTTTAAAACCTTCTAAATATTTCCTGTATTGTGTAAGATAAATTGTACTTTTTTCCCTTTTACTGAGTCTTTGTTTTCTTCAGCTATCACCTATATCAATAGTACTTTGGACTACACCAGAAGAGTTGGGGGACATTTGAACTACTTGGCACCTTTGACTGCCAGCATCTAGTTTTTTTGGATATTTATTTCAGGAGAGTGAAAAGAGGGTACTAAAGGAAAGTACTGCTTCTAAAGATAGTAAATGCTCCCTAAAGTATAGACACCCCATAGTTAGCCATACTATCCTCACTTTACAAACAACAGTCTTTTGAAACATCACTTTAAAAACGAATACCTTGAGCAGATGTTCAGTCAAACAAATATTTTGAGAGAGACGTAAATAAGTTCCAGGAGTTAAAATTTGGGAAGGAAATAAAAGCTTGTAAATAGATACACAAATAAGGTCACTATTTAATAGGTCCACAGCAAATGCACATGGAAGTAAAATGTTATAAATCTTTTCTGACAGTACATATGTTAAAGAAATCTAAACTAATCAACCACTGGAAAATGGGCTGGTGGTCTGATTAGCTAATAATTCTCCAAAGTAAAATTAATTTTTTCTCAAATATGCTAGATGTTACCATTAAACCTATCAAATAAAAATTCATATTGCCATGTTTTTTTCATTGCTGGCTTAAAATACAGTACTGACCTTGGCATGATATAAATTCTCGAGATTAATGATCAGCTTGGCTGTGCTGCTGACCTTTGTCTCCTCCCAGCCAGTCATTAATCTTCAGGAAATTTACTGCATCTTGATTGGTATTGCTCACATGTGTACAAGCCTTAGGAGCTGTGGCAAACATGTAAGTGGTGCTTCACATTGAGAACTCTTAAGATAGAAACAGCAAGAACAGCTTTGAAACTTTAAAAAATCAGAGAGGCAAATAATATGATTTTGATCAAAGAGTCAGTAACAGCCTTCACTGTGCACTGTTTTCTCTGTATGAGTCTTGGAGCAATTATTGAAGAACATTACAGAATATGAAAATGTAGCCCTTGGCAGTGACTATATGGTTCAGGCATTTCTAAAACTGCTATCAACTTTGAATTTAAATGCCAAATACAATATTTTGCCTTAATGTAAATCCTCAAAATGCCATCCATTCTCCTTTCACTGGAAATGGTGCAAATCAGAACAATGCTTTTATGAAGGTATAGAATGAGTGGGAAGGCTTTGCTCATCAATTTCACTACCCACCAGGCACATAGTTAACTCTTGCACTTAGCTACAACTTACAGAGGGAGATGATAAGACAGAGAGAAGACAGGGTTTGGCTAAGGCTTTAAAAAAAGCCATGTATGGAATCATAATTAGAAGATGAGAGTTTTCTAATTAATACTGATGTTAGTGTTCTTTCTTGAAGACCATTTTCCCTTGTCTGTGCTAAGGATGTGATCTTTATACACCTGATGATGTTGTGTAAACCAGTTACCTTTCCCAGCATTAAGAGCTTCATCAGAGTTCCAGATACAGAAACAAAGAGGTGGAAAAATAAATGGTATGATGCTCCTTTCCACAGCTTTTTGAACTAGCAGTTCTGGGAAAAAAAAGAAATGACACAAAAACCCATGTCTAAAATCAGACATAAATACTTCATGGTGTCAAAGGTTAAATTTGGATCTAGCTAAGCTTCTTTTTCCCTCAAAAAATGAAAAACAAGAAACCAGGCATTTGAGCAGAAATTCATCCTAGAATGTTTTTGCCATGTCATTTCATGTGTGTAGAATTTATTTAAGCAAAGACACTTTTCCTTGCAAATTAATGACTTTAAAGACCTTGGCAGATAGTCCATTTTTTATGACTTTCTAGTTCCATTTTTTTACCAACCTAGGCACTGCACTGCATACCAGCAGTGTTGTGCCTAAGGGAAATTGGATGGAAACTGTGGAAGTGCTTTATTTTAACCAATTGCACAGATAACCAGTGAAAGATGTAAGGAATTTATTGCCCTACACACAACTGATAACAATGTCTACCCAGCATTCACAAGTCTGCCAGTCTGAGAGGCAAAATACCTGAGCAACAAAAATAAAGCATCTACTAAATGGTTTATTTCCAGTGCAATATCAGTCTCTGGGTAGATGCAGATGGAACAAGTGAAGGAGTGGTGTTCCAAAGAATAAAAAGCATCAAAATGCTATTACTTTTTAAGGACTGTTGTGATGGCAAAAGCAATTCTTAATGACTATAAGAAGACTTATCTTTCTTCAGACGATACATATAATTTGTAAATCTTCCATTTGAACTATTTCCATGCAACATAAGCTGCATCCAAAAATCCATTAAAGTCTTTAAATAGTGAACATTTTATTGATAGATTCCCTACTACATTTTCGCAACACAAAAGTACAAACAATTTGAATATTTTGTAGTTCTATGAGGATTTCACTGAGATAAAATTAGAAGTTAAGAAGTTAGTCAAAGCTCTGGTTTCAGCACAAACATGGTATCTTGGAGTGCAGCTGAAGAAGGCTAACAGCTCAGGAACCACCAGGGAGTGTATCTTTTGAAGTCCCACGTTTTGATGAAATAAAGATGGAAACCTTCAGCAAAGTACACAGTGAAAGAGCTGAATTCAGTAAGGAGTTGAGTTCTGGTGACAGTGGTGGGTGCTGGCACTTGGTAGCCATAACAGGAGACAACCAGCTGAAGATTTCCAGTGGTCAGCCAACCTGGCTGCCAAGAAAAAAAAAGGAAGGATGAATAATGAAGGAAGGAATGGAGTCATAGAATCATTTAGGTTGGAAAAGACCCCTAAGAGCATCGAGTACCACTGTTAATACAGTCTTTGGTCGCCACTAAACCATATTCCCAAGTGCCACATCAGCATGCCTTTTGAATTTGAATATTGGGTACTCTCCATCTCAAATATCCTGCATCACTGTTTTAATATACCAGGAAGCTTGAGGTACCTCTTAGATTACTGGCTAAAGTGCAGACTTTTATCTGTTTTCAGGGAAATTGAAAGAACTTAATAAGAAGAAGTGAAAATAACAGAACTTGATTGTTTTGGCCAATCCATAACATGAACTGAAATGTTTGGTTCTCCATATCTTTTTTGACCTTATGATATTTCACTAGCATGAATTTATCTAAAAAGCCTTTTTTCAAATATTTGTTCAAGTGTCACACTGACATTGGAATATGAGTGATATTTTTAGAAATGTCAGTAATGCAGGTAATAAACATCAATGATTCAACTAAAAGTAAAAAATGGCTCATCACTCAACACTTTCCCAGCTCCACCTCAATTTCTCATACCTGAGGCAAACATCCTTAAATATTTGGTTATTGATTAACAACAGCTACCTGGAAAAGACTTCTAGAAATGGAGAGCTATTTAGACAAGCAGACAATAAATATGCAGTTTAGGTATCTCAACAGAGATTTCTCTCTTTCCTCCTGGCAAAAAAAGGAATATATTAATGAAGAGCTCAGGTTACTAAATATATATGGCACACCTGCATTCACTATTGACAGACATAGCTTAACACCAACTGAGATTTTCCATAGGCCCTGAAAATCCTCACTTAAAGGATTTTTATGGATAGTTATTTGTCAATGGCAGCAATTTGATGGTTTGCATTAAAAAACACATTGAGGGAAGAAGATGCAGAGGACAGAATAAATATTTTTAATAGATTATCAAATAATTAAATTATCAAATTTATTAAAACTGCCTAGGTGAATTTAAATTTTATATTCCTTAACTTTTTAATGCCTCACTCTACAATCAGGATTTATTTTTAGGGTACTTAAAATGGCTAATGTGTGCCTAAAAGAAGAAGAAGATGGACTAAAATAGTGTACTCTAAATAAAAAAAAAAAAAAAAAAACACAACAAAATCTGCCATAAAATTAAAGGATATCTTTGCAATAAAAGCAGTTTGTCTGGAGATCTTGATATGAATATTTTTCTGCATTCTTACAGTCTGCTCCAAACTGAACAGATAACTTTCAAATGATCCTTATTGATATCTTGCTTTAAGTGTTTGCTGTGAGGAATTCACAGAAAAACACCCGAAAGTATGACAGAAAATAAGATTCAAAGGAATAAAAAAGAATCTCAGCTGATATTTGTGCATTAAGGCTGCATCTATGCTAGTAATTTATCCTTACTCTGTAAAGGGATTTTGAAATTAACTGCTTGGCTCTGTTTTACTATGCCTTGAGCCAGCATATGGAGTGGTTTCCGTATGTGTGAATGGTCATCACTTCAGAGGAAACCAAACTTGCAGCTCCTCATCAGCTGTATTCCAGGACTTGATGGGGGATCCTGTGAGTCAGGGTGTGGATTGCATTCTTCTGGGAGAATCCCCATTATCCCAGCTCCCTGCCACTCACATCAACCACTGTCCTGCCCAGTGCGCAGCTTTTTGTGTGATTGTACCCTTCACCTGCAAAACTGATGGAGGGAGTGCTTGAGAATTGTGGAGGAGTTGGGACCTTTGACTCACAGCCCCAGAGAAGGGATCTCTCTGACAAGGCTATATGCTGCACAGCGTGGGCATCCAGCTCCTTCCTGGTTGACTGAGCTCATGCAGCCCCCCCTAGACATTTCTGCATGGATCTTCTCCTCACCTGAGCGTGGTATGTGACAGCCACAGGAACAATGTCCTGCCCAGCAGTAGCATGGTGCAGATCCCATCCCTGTTCCCAGTCACAAGTTTGGGCTCAGCATTCAAGTAATTACTGGCTGTGGAGGAGCAACCAGTGTGGAAACTGTCTTCTCCGCCTCTTTAGCATTCCCACCAGCACAAGTTAAATATCTGCCTGCCTCTGGTGCCACATGCTGCAGGAGTGCAGGCCTGCTGCTGCATGTCCTTTGCCATGGAGAACCATCTTGGCCCCTTGGCTTTGAGGGGCAGGAGGTTTTCAGGATTGCTTCCTTTCCTGCTTTAAGCAGGCACCCCACAGACAGGATCTGCCAAGGGGGATCTTCCCAGCAATTGGGATGGGGAGAGAAGACTTGCTGCATTGGCTGATGGGCCATGGTTGCCCCTGAGCTCTGAGCTGACCAGTCTGTCTCCTCCACCACAGTGGTGGGATCAGCATGTGGGCAGTGCAGGTAGCTGCATGCCGGCATGTGGGCAGGCAGCTTGTGGTCTTCACTGCCACTCTTGTAACACGTAAGACCATATGGATGGAGGTAGCATGGCACTGCTACTTAAGATGCCTCTAGCCTTTCTTGAGGGAACTGTTAACTCTGTGAATCAAATCCAGTCCCTGTTCCTGGCTACGGACAAGACCAGATGCCTGAACAAGAACATATGAACTGGACAGATATGTAAGGATATTCCCAATACACTGCCCTGTCTTTCAGTACATATAAGGGATCAAAGGATGTGTTTTATTTTCTGATCAGCTGCTCTCCCAAAATTATCTGCCAAAGGCCTGAGCAACATTCTTCCAGGGCAGGTACTCCAACCTTCCCATTCTGATAGTAGGAGAGCAGGTCCATCACTGCTGTGGCACAGGGAAGGACAGCTTTGGACTGTCTCTGGTTCACAACCTGGAAATGTGGGTGCACAGGAGCCATGGAGGGTGGAGGGAATAGTGAGGAAGGTCTGCACACATTGCTGATGTGATTCACAGAATCACAAAATATTCTGAGTTGGAAGGGACCCACATGGATCCTTAAGTCCAACTCTTAAGTGAATGGCCCATATGGGGAATAAATCCATGGCCTTGGTGTTATTAGCACCATGCTCTAACTACATGAAGCGATTGACATAGATGAGTCTTGAACAGGCCTGTAGGTGGGTCTTCTCTGACCTGTTTTCTTGTGAGGAAATACAAAAGATGCTGAAATCTACCATTACACCCAATTCCCTATGTCTGAGGGGATTAGACAGTCCATCTTCCCATCCAAGGAAGAATCAACATCACTGTGGTCATTCCTGAAAAATGCCTACATGGTGTCTTTACAGATATCCATGATACAGGCTCCATAGTTTTCTAGGCAATCTACTATACATCTATTTTTTTTTTTTTTTTTGAAACTCGAAAGGACTTTTCAAAATGCCTATCCCAAATAGCTTTCATTTAATTTCAAGCCTGTGACTGGTTTTTTTTCCACTAAAGGCATAGAGAAATAAGATTACTCCTTGCAATGTATCCTGCAGTGAGAGATTGTTATCATGTCTGTTGCTTAGGGGACCTACAACTGAGTTGTCTCAGAGTGTGTGCATGTATGGATGTTGTGTCTTAAGGCATAACCTCTGAAAAAACATTCCACTTGAGGAGCATGTATTGAAATCTACAGCAAGGACTGTACAGAAATTCCTTATCAAATAAAACTGTCATTTAGTGCTTAATTATTTGGTACCTATTTGGATAGATCATTATTAAATACAATCACACCTGATTCACAATAGATGTGCCAGAAAAACAATTAGTCCTTCTGTTCTATTCACATCACATTTACTGGGCAGAAAAAGTTCCTTTCTTCATGTAGGAAGATTTTTTTTAAAGGGTTTCTTTTTTCTCTCTAGCCACGTCAACATTCCTTTCACATGAGAAAACTTGAACAGATTTAAGCCCCTGTTCAAAGCACAGTTTGTAGTACAAGCATGCTACAGTTGTCAACACACAATGCCCAAACACATGGGAGCAAAAATAGACTGAGCAGAGCTGTCACTAGCTGGTATTGCTAAACTGCTCATGGGAGGGGGGGAGTGAAACTATTTTTATGAACAGCCAGTCAAGTTCTTCATAGTCTCAGATAGTCTATATTTGGAGTAATTATATGGCTATGTTACATTTTGGCTAGCAGTCATGTTAAAAAATGAAATTATTCAGCCATTTCCCTTTGTGTGAGAAGTGGCCCCAGATGGTCACTCTCATGCATTTCATACCACTGTAGTGCAGCAGCACTTCTTAATAAGAGCATATGGGTAAATACTTGAAGTAAAGTGTAACCAGCTTTATACTGCAGTTTATTTTAAAGAAGTAAACAAATTGCATGAATTCCTCAAATTTTTTATTCCACAACTATTCTGTAAAATTCTTGTTGTTTCCAGGCTTTTAGAACATAATTTTAAAAGTTGGTAAAGAAAATAGGATTTGTAAAAGCAGGTCACTATTCTGTTGGATTCATGACATGAAAAGTGGTAAAACTGGTGTTGTCTATAGAATTTAAATATGTACTCATAAATTAAAATTCAAACCCTGTAAGTACAATTTACCTCAGGACACTTTTGCTTCAACTGCTTGGATTCCACTGGTTAGCTTTATAACACAGCCAAGGAGACAAGAGTTATTATTGAAATTCCACCTGTCCTCACTGGTATATATCTAAAAGCAATGCCAAGTCTATCATGATGCCAAAATGAATTCACTCACCAAGAACAGAATTAGCCTTAGTGCAAGCACTTGATGCTATCCAGACACTCTTAGAAAAGGAGAGAAGCTAAACCCAGCTAAATTTTGATTAGGGAAAATATTATGCATAAATGAGGTGCTAAGATTTCTGCTGAATATTCATCTCTGAAAATTATTTTGTTAGCCTTCTCATACAAAGTGGGACACCATGAAGCAAAACAATGACAGCAGTACATACACAAGGCCGTCTTGCATCCTAATTGAATAATGCATTAAATTCCAAGTGAGCATGGTTAGATACATATTCATGGATCAGTTCCTGCAAGCCTTATCTTCTAAGATGACAGAGTAAACCCAGAACTAGATAGATGTATTGCAGTGCCAGTCCCAAGGTGGTCTTCTAAGAGTACAAAAAATCTATTTGTTTGCCTTTCAGGCTCTTTGAATTTTTGTGCAGGCTGGTTTTTTGCATAGTGTGTCTGAAATAGGAACCATTTGGAACAGAGTACGGGGTTACATTTTTCAAGATTATTTAGGTGTTTCTTTAAAGAAATAAAAGTAGACTATGTATATATGTTGGCAGAGAGGGGGGATCTGAAACTGAGTGGTGTTTTTCTTAGGAAACATTTGGAAATGGTTCCTAAAACATTTAGTAAGGAAAAGGTGCTCTACCATACAAGTGGACAAGCCTGACAGAGTTCAAGAAGTGTCTGTACAATGCTCTCAGGCACATGGTGGGCTTCTTGGGCCTGTCCTATGAAGGGCCAGGAGTTAGTTTCGACTATCCTTCTGGGTCCCTTCCAACTCAGGATATTCTATGATTCCATGAAATCAGTGTCTTTAAAAGTATTATTTCCTGTGAATGGAAGTCTATCTTCAAGAGGCAGCCCATAAAGTCTTCTCATTCAGAATGCTGGGGTCTTCTTCTAAACGTTGGCATCCTCTTCCTCCAGTTGCTGCTCAGTAATGCCTGGCAGTTCCCCCCAGTCCCTTTCAGAAAGGTCAGGCTTTGCAGATTTAGCAAGTCTGATGTCCCTGGGGGTGAAACCAGTCCCTTCCATGGAAGACGTCACACCATGTGGGTGAGGGCACACTTCAGAAGCAAATTAGAAGGGAAAATCAGGAGTATTTGGGGAGAATTTGTGTGTGTGTGTGTGTGTGTGTGTGTGTGTGTGTGTGTGTGTGTGTGTGTGTGTACATGGAGACCTTGCATATGAAATGTCAAGAACAGAGATAAAAATACATCAGGATGAAACTGAAGAAAGTTTTGAGGCACAGTAGAAAACCTGAACAGGTTTTGAAGAAGATACAACCTCTCTTTTACCTAGTGACAATAATTTGGTGATTGGGGGAACAGCAAGTTAGCATCAGCACAAGTTGCCGCAGTACACTGTTTCTTGGTGGCAATGGTTCCATTAGTTCCATTAATGGAGAACTAGGTTACTAACTCTTAGAAAGGCTGGAAATAACATGATGTTCACAAGTCTTTTGCAAGGCACAAAAGATTGTCACCACTGAATGACTTAATGGATGATTTCTGTGGCCTTCATTCAATTGCTGAGTCATCCCTTTTAATGTCCATAAGGTTTATTAAAGTCAGACCTTCCTTTTGATGTCATGTTGCAATTAAATTGATTAATGTAATAAAGAACATGCAGTTCATGAGTGGGTATTTTTCCTCTGAAAGAGACATTTAGGTGAGGATACTCAATATCAATTCAGGCAGATTAATCATGAGGACACAGGACCAAAAAAAAAAGGAAGGAAAACTTCCAGTATTCCCTGGCAAATAAATCTGTAATAACTAAATGTACCTGATGGTTGTAGTAGCGTTTTGCTAAACAGTGTTTAGAATTCCTTAGTGTCTAATTCATCAGTACACTGTTGTTCTTTGAGAATGTAGAATTCAAATACCTAAACAACAGAAACATACCTTAATTAAAATTACTGCTTTATAATGGGTGGTTTGTGAGTTATGTGACACCCCAATACAGCAATATTGGAAATAGTCCTAATGGTTATAATTGAACTCAAAAACAAAACATAGAAAAGAAGTGCAGTCTGTTACAAGGCAGGGAAACCATCCGTATAAGTATAGAAATATATGGGACTTTGATTTGAAGCTCAAAGAATATTTATTTTTAAATTTTTAAAACACAAGTTGCCTGAAATCTACATAATTTCATTTGCCAGGCTATACAAGATAATCCTTTAAAAGTTCCTAGGAAGCAAAACAAGAGCAAGACTTCAAGGAGTTAACTGAACTAGTAAAAGTACTTTGCTTTGCTGGATTAGGGGAGAAAATTGTCTGATATTTTGTTTTAGCTGGCTATTCTGTTCTGTTCAATGCCCTGTTCTGTCCTGCTTAGTAAACCAGAGTCTTTTCATTATAGAAAGAATGGTAGGAGTAAAACACAATAGAATACAAGGCCATAAATCTAGTAAATTTTGATGTTTAAAGTAGATACAGGAGGCCCAGAGCCAGGACTTCCTAAGCTTGAAGAATCTGGGTCAGGTCCAAGCTTATGAGGAGTATCAAAAACAATCACCAGGGGAAGAAGTAAGAGCAGAAAACCACATAAAAGTTGAGCCAAAAGAAGATTCTGGAAGGCTACGCCCAAGCTCTGCCTAAATTCTGCCTAGTCATTAACATGTATAATTAGATATTGTAATCTCCTTAATGTGTATAGTAGAGGTTGTAATCATGTTTCAAGAACGTATAAAAAGGCTTGTTTTGCACTGATGATTTGGAGCTAGTTTGTCCAATGCAAGCTGGCTAGCTTCCCAACACTGGCAATAAATACCTGCTGCTAAAAGCCAAAAGGTTCTCTTAGCAGTTCCTTTTATTCCGAGGTTTTTCGGCATCAGAGGGCACTGACCAGGCTGAAGGTTCAGAGGGACCTACCTAAAGATTTAACACAATGCCATTACACAAGCACATGCATCGAACGATGTTGCTTGGTTTGACCAGTTAGAGCTCAGAATCATCCTGCCCCCTCATGTAGCGCAGCATCTTGTATTTCAAAAGGCATGGAGCTAAATGGTTGCACAAGGTGACTCTTTTTAATCAAGGCCAGCTTTAGTTACATTAAAGCATGTAAAATTATACTTCTCGAAGTTTCACTTGATCTCTTGTGTATCTTCAGACAAAGATTTCTAAATTGTATAAATATATATGCTATTGTTGCTAGGACTGTGTGGGCTTTTATGCATGAAGAATGGTACAAGGGATTTGAGTGGCAATAAGGAAATAAAGGTCTGTATGATGCATGTCCTTTGTGGAATATTAGTGTTGGCATAGTTCTTATGGTCTCTGTACTATACAGGCAAGTTTTTTAGGATTTCCTCACTGTTACCTGGGATAAGAGGTACTGGATAATAGTTTTCCAAAAGTTTATTTCATGTCTTAACCTCATCTAGATCTTTCCATAGGTCTTAACTACTGGCCCAGCCCTTTTCCTTAAACACTGCCCAATGTCCTGATAAGATCTGTCTTTAAAACACAACTACTACTTGTCTTTTCTACCTTATCTTGACTTGCCCAAAAGTTTAAGCCTCCCATAAATTCTGCAGCAGAATTTCTTCATGGTCTGGGGACTTACCCTGTTGCTTTTGCTCATTTTCTCAAGTCCTCTATCCACAGCACCTGGCTTATCCCCTTATCCTGGAAGTTCTGACAACTGTGATGGTAACAGAATATTTCTCTTAAATACAGTAAGTTAATTTCTACTAAGTATGTTTTTTCTATATATCTATTAGGATGGATCAGTGTGAAGCAACATCAGTGTGCTTCAGTGTCAGATGTTTGGAAACCTGTGCCTGCAGTCTTCAAGAACAGGAGCTGCACTTTTTCCTAAGTAGCTGTTAATGGTGACGGAAGGAAATTCAACTGTTTTTCAGGTGTTTTAATGCCCTGTCTGGTAGCTGACAGCATGTTTTTATCTAAGCATTGCACCTACAAAAGAGCTTTCACTTTCCAAGCCCTTTCATTGTTGCTAGGCAAAACCAAGCATACAGGTGTGAAAATAAGCTTGCAACTGGACAGCTATTGATGGTTTCTGGTTCCAATGGATAGGATATGGATCTCTGCACTCAGAGAATGAGGATTGTGGAAGAGAAGCAGATAAGTAACATATGTTAAGTTAGATGGAACATTTGAAAAAAAAAATTAACATTTTTCTTTAGACATTAATGGATGAATTTCAAATCATCCCTTCAAGGCTTAGAACAACTTACAGCTGTTACTTGCTAGGGGAAAGAGCCTCCACTGTTTTAATTCTTACGATGCACTGGAAATGCCTGTGTGTTTTCACTCACATATTAGTATCAGTATACCAACACCACTAACATTATTCTCTAAATAAGTCACTTCTATAGATTTTTATAGTTTATGATTATTCCCTGTCTGAAGAAATTACAGCACCGTTTTGTTACGCTTCAGTCTACCAGAAGGTCTTAGTGCCATTTATACATAGGAAACTCAAGCTAGATTGAAAATTCTTCCTTCTAATTATGTAAGTTAGAAAATACTGCTAAATGCAATTTTCGTAGGTAGTGAAAGGACCCTGATTATTTAGAACTATGATGTATTAGTCTGGGTGACATTTCTATTCCCCTACATTGAAAAATGCAGCCTCATTTTCAGGGGTGTTCAAGCAGGAAGTCAGTAAGAATGAAAACATGACCATTTTATGGTGAGTGCAGATGGCCTATGAAAACTTTGGCAGCTACATTTTGGTTTTGACCCAGGTGCTTATTTGCATGCAATTAATATAACTGTTTAGTTAAAAGATTATTTGCACAAATTTTTAACTAACACCAGTGTCTACCTGCAGAATGAAGCTAGCCTTTCCCATTAAATGTATTAAAAAGGTAGAAGAATCCACCTACCATGCTTTTTAACAATCTTGAATAAAGACTCTTAAATTTCTTGTAACATGAGTAAGTGCTAGTGAGATTTTCCCTGAAATTTAAAGAAGGAAGAAAGTATCTTGGGTATCTTCTACAGTGGTGTCTCCTGATTAACTACAATATTAGCAGCCAGACAAATCAGAAGGATACATGCTTTAAGAAGCCTCAAACATCAAAGATATTGATTAACACATAGAAACCTTTTAATGATAGCTTAGAAGAAAAAACAGATGTTTTGAAGTAAAAAAAATTATCAGCAATTTTGTTGCTGCAATTTCTATACATTTCCACTAGAGACGGTTTAAATAGGGAATATTTTCAGAAATGTCTAATAAACACTCTCAAAAGTGCCACAGTTTGTCCACTCAAAATTAATAGAATCTTAAAATCTGATTTCAGTAGTGGAACAATGTATAAGTATTGTGAGAAAGCATCAATGCACTTCTATATCTCCTTTCTTTATTATTTTCTGAAGGATTTGATTTTAAACAATACATGTAACTAACTGCAACTAAATGAAAAATTTTAACTTGGCATCTTGGGTTGACAATGGCATTTTAAAAGGGGATCAAGGCATACTTCCTTTTGATATTAGGAAACTTGCAATACTAATTCTAACAATACAAAGTACTTAGGCACTTACACAGTTTTTGTTAATATAGTACTTAGCTTTCCCAATCTAAGGTGCAGAGCAGTTTTCCATGTGCTAATAAGGCAGGGAGGGACCACTGCCTGACTAGACCAATAGGAAAGTTCAGGTCCAAAGAGATGAATGGCCTCAGTTCAGGTACCCGAAGACATCTTTGATGGAGCAGGGAACCAAAATCTCTTCAGATCATACCACCACCAAGAAGGCCAGAAGAACAGGACTCCAGGGGACACTCCATGGAGTGGTGATACATTTTCTGTTTTAATTTCTCCGCCGCTATCTTTCTTTCCCCCACCTCCTTTTTCCTATTTCTTTCTCTCTCTCTCTTCCTCTTATTTACTGTTAAATAAAATCCATACTATTGACTTTGGCATATTGTCTCATTTGCACCTTAATTCAGATAGAGGCATTTCTAATAATTTTAATAACTGGATCATAACATGGTCCCTTCCTACCCCAGCCATTATATGATTCAATGATTCTATGATCATAGCTACAAGAGGAAAATAAGTTTGCTAAACAACTTTTTGTTAAACCAACCATTTCTAGCAAACAGAAAATAATCAACTTTTCTTCAATTTTATAGTTCTAGGAAATATTGCCAGTTATATTGCCAAATCCCTGCATAGTGCCATGCTAGAAGCCAAAGTGCACAAAAGGATTATATTACGGCTTGTTTGAATCATTACTCTTCCACTACTGAGACTACTGCTCTTTGAATTAACAGGAAGAATAGGAGAGCCTGATTTCTGGCACTGCTTTAAGTCCTGTGTTTTCTACAGTATTTTATTTTGAACATTGAAAATTCAGCTTACCTAAATTAAATAGGATACTACATTTAGGTGTTCAAAACAATTTGTAAAAGCAGCATTTAACATTTTAGCCTATTACTGCTGATCCACCTAATTTTCTGCCCAAGGATCCTCAGTCTAAAACTTGTTCTTTATCCTTTCACTTGCAGTTTTTGTCTCCAATAACCAGTTTACAGAAGGATCCATGTGGTTTGTTCCTTTTGTTGATAGTGATGTATTATAATGCCCATTCTCCCTATGATACTCACTTTGAACACTGCCTGGGAGCTATAACAAGCAAACATGTTGAAATGCATAAAATTACCGTGGAGATACTTTTGCAATAACCAAATCCTATCTCACATAAGCTGCAAGAAAGTTGAACAAAGCACCAGCTCTGTTGTCAGCAACACAAATGACTTTTCTGGATCATAAGGGAACACTGCAGTGTTGAAAAAGCTATGGCTTTATAAGCACAGCTAAAGGGGAAGCCACCAACAGGTCACTTAAACATGAGGAAAAAAATCCCTGAGGGGTTTATATGCCTTGGGAGGAAAAATTGCCAGCCAAACAGCATGTCCACTCTGCTTTGCAAGGAGCTGAATCTACTTTTAATGCTCATGCTTTCAGCCCTGTCCAGTGCTTCTGCGTTCATTGCCATCTGCTCAAAGCCTCTTGCAGACGAATCAATGAAAACGGCAGCAACTTTGGGGCCCAGTTGTATTTAGTTGGTTTGAGGGGGAATGGAAGAGTGAGTTTGTTGGCATTTATGTTCTAAATGCGTTCTTTATTTACAGCCCACTGTAGTTTGTGCTCATTAAAGATGACTGAAAAGTTGTGCTAACAAGTTTCCATTAAAAAAATTAAATAGGAAGAAGAATAAAAGGAAATGTAGAATAACATGATCACATATCTAGTTGTTTGTTTCTGAAACAAAAAATTGGTGCATTACAAGGCACAGAATTCCAGAGTCAACATATATTTCCCTAAACGAGCTGCCCTGTTCTTCTGCACAATATATAGACATTATTCCTTTATTCCTTTAATAGTTTTGTCCTTTCAGATGGCACAATAACCCACACATCCTCAAACCATACAACCAGACATCTTGATGCTTTGTTTGTCAGAACATTTGAATGGACAAAATATGACACATAAAATGAAAAATTCATGTGGAGAATCATTCCTGTCTCCTAAAAGTCAACCCCCCTTGTTATATAGTATAGTCACTGCACTTGTGTCTTCTAGTGGTTGAAGTTATTATGGGATCATGGAATCACAGGACAGTTTGGATTGGAAAAGACCTTAAAGATCATCTAGTTCCAATTCCCCTGCCATGGGCAGGGATGCCTTCAACTAGGTTATGTTCATGATTAAAGTAACGTGTTTATGCAAACAATGCACTGCACTGTGACGGGGCACTGGCCTCTGCTGCATTAGGGACAGGACCAGGAGGGACCAGCGTATGCCCACCCTTGCAGCACAGTTTCCATTTGCTTTTCCCCATGTGTATTCTTCACAGAGTTTGCTTCTTAAATGGATCTCACATTCCACCAACCATTTCGCTCTCCACAACAGATATGCATCAGAGGACAGAACATCATGAAGGGAAAATAACCAGTGTGGTTTTTTTCCTAGATGGATTTTTGGCAAATGGGCAGACAGCTGAGAGCATAAATGTTACTATGTGCAGCTGCCAAGTCACAAGGCATTTTCCTTTTCTTGATCTTGCTTCTCTCAACTCTGTCTGGTGCACAGGTTTTGGTGCAGCTGCCTCATGATGTTGCATTCTCTAGAGTCACATTGTTCAGACTGTCATCTTTGCTATGTCACAGTTGGTATCAGGTTTTTCTTGTGCTTCCAGCATACTCCTCCTATTTTTGAAAATTACTTTTTGTCATCCTGGTGTCTGAATGACCAGCGTAGTTCTGGTGCTTTAAGTCTATGTCCTGTCCTACCATCAGCATGAGAGACAGGAGTAAGCACTAGACTAGACTAAGCATTAGACTAGAGGAGTTTAAGTAAGATTCATTAGCCTTTTCAAACCACACACAATGTTTTTTTATGAAGAGATGTAACTACTTACACCAATCAGAGGCAGACAAGAGTCAGGAGAATGCAAGCAGTATGTAAGCCCCACAAAAATTTATGTCATGGATCCTGATGTCCAGCAGCCCCTTTGACCTCATATTCATTTCAATTTTCTTATGAATACAACCTGCCAGCCGTGTTCCACTAGGCAATATTTTCGCAGTGTGAAGGGTGACCTCTGACAACAGTGATGAGATAGTTAAGATATCTCAAAAACTGGGCAGGCTTTAAACCCTCACATATGGAAACTTTAGATGTATGCTTGAAAGTCCCGTGATGTCTTGCAGAACTCCAGGTTTGCTGTATTCCATTTCTATTTTCCAAATCTTGCTTTAAAGCGCAAGAGCAGAAGGAAGTTTATTTTGTGCTGGAGTTGGGTATGTCTAGTTCAGGACCTTGTAATTAGTTAGCTTATTTCATAGAACACTGCAAGTAGCATGCACTAAGTGATTGCAAAATGAGTAGTAAATTAATCTGTAAAAAATGTGAAGCTTTGTCTCATGATGGATTTCCAAACAAAAATGTTGGATGTTGAATGTTATTTTGATTTTTAACACCTGTAAGCAGTGGAAATTTGCTTTTCCATCATGTTCCTAGTCTAATGATTTATTTATTTTGCTCATTTTGCAGTGAGGGTTATCTGGAGTTTAAGTTCAGGTTAAGCTTCCAAATGCTGACGGAACAACAACTATTGTTTTAGAATGCGTGGTTGTACCTATTCCAGCAATGTTGTGCTGCTTCAGCAGATTTTTAATTTTCACGTATGCATTTATTTTGTAGTTTACCTTGGCATTACAAGAAACATTCTTCATGAATCTCTTGACACTCCAGCAGCCTTCACCCATATAGGTCTTATGTACATTCTCGTAGGAAAGAATTTCTGACAAGCTGTAAAAGGCTGATAATTTTCTTTCTGATCTGGACATTAGGATTGTGCAAGCATGTTGTGAAATGTTATTCCTTATTTTCCTATTCCTTTTACCCAATTGGCTCAATCATCTTGGAACAACTACCACATATAACATCTGGATTTAGGACTCCCATGGTATTTGATAGAGAGTAAATTGTCATCAATAATATAGTAGACTTTTTGTTTGCAGTTTATTTAAATATGCTTTTTATTTTAATACATTTTTATTCTCCTCTTGTATTCAAACTATTTCCAGTAATTAGAGAAGAACATTGAACATTCCCCTCTGATTTATGAAACTTTAAATAATTTTCTTCTGTGGAACTTGTCCTACTGGTTGTATGGTCAACACATGTTAAACACTTACTCTGTAAAAGCACCGCTAAGCTCATTAAACCCAGAAGAAAACCCCCAAGGATTTAAAAGAACCTGAAGTAACAATCTTCGTTTAAAACAAACTGAGTGGTTCACTCTGTTTAAAAATGGATAACTTAAAAATATCTACTTGTGTTCTTTGCAAGACCTCTGGTTTTGGCTATGGTGAGAGACAGGACAGCATGGCAGAGGAACCCAGTGCTGCCAGGTCATGTCTTCCTATTTGAAGGCAGCCAAGGTGCACCTGCTCTTTAGGGTTCATTTGGGAAATATAATTTGCTGTCTTCAAGTACCCACTTCCTGGCTGCAGGGATGATAATCTGTTCTCCCTTTGAAACAAGGTCAACAGGGATACTGGGACGGCTGCCAGGTAACCATCAGAATGTAATATGTAATCTGGGACAAATGAAAAAGTCATCCCCAACAGTTTTCGAACTCACACATACAAGTAGTTACGTTTGATATTTGGTGAGGTTTGGTACATATTTATATGTCCAAATAAGTGCATATTTAATAGCAGCCGTGATTTCTAGTATCTCTTACTCATTTAAGGGAAAGAATTTGATAATGTCATTCTAGTTCTGCAGAGGATGTGTTCTTACATCTGCACCTTCCCCTCATGCCATTGATCCTAGACAGTGGTTTTGGAAGATGCCACATTGGCTGAATAAACAGTGAGTTCCATGCCAGGACATGCTCAGGATTTGACTACTGATGAGCAGCAGTGTGGCTACAAGTTCCTGTGTCTAGTAACAGTGGGCTTCTCTTCCTCTAAAGGTCTTTGACAGTGCCGTGCATCTTAAATAGTAGCACAATCAGGCAAGCTCAGCCCACTATGTGGATACAGACGATTCTGAACATTCACTTCTGCTCTGATGGCACCATTTGAATTTTGAAAATGCATACAGCTGCATGGCACAATATAGCTGTTATCTGCAAAACAGAGGCAGCACTGTCTTACCCACTGCAAAGGGGACGCTGAACTAATGCTTTCCCTCTTTGCTCTATTGCTAGTATTTTTGCTTGTGGTCAACAGCTCAGAGTTATGATGGACATCAGTGACAAGTAATGTCCCTCAGGGGTCTATTATTTAGTATCTTCATCCCGTGCTATTTAATATCTTCGTCAATGACAAAGGGATCAAATGCACCCTCAACAAATTTGCAGATGACACCAAGCTGAGTGGTGAAGTGACACACCTGAAGGATGGGATGTCATCCAGAAGGACCTGAACAAGCTTGAGAAGTGGAACCAGGGGAATCTCATGCAGTTTAAGAAGACCAGATGCAAGGTCCTGCACCTGGGTCAGAGCAACTACTGGTATTAATACAGGCAGGAGCTGAACAGATTGAGAGCAGCCCTGCCAAGAAGGACTTGAAGGTGCTGGTGGATGTGAGACTGGACATGAGCCAGCAATGTGCACTTGCAGCCCCAAAACTATCCAAAACCCATCCAAAGCAGTGTGGGCAGCAGGTTGAGGGAGGAGGTTCTTCCTGTCTACTCTGCTCAGACCCCACCTGGCATACTGAATCCAGCTCTGGGGTCTCCAGCACAGGAAGGACATCAGCCTATTGGAGTGAGTCCAGAGGAGACCATGAAGATGATTAAAAGGATAGAACATCTCTCTTGTAAGAAAAGGCTGAGAGAACTGAGATTTACTCAGTCTGGAGAAGGTTTAGGGGTGACCTAATTGTGGCCTTCTAGTACCTGAAGAGAGCCTGCAAGAAAGATGGAGAGAGACCTTTAGTGAGAGAACAAGGGGAAATGGCTTCAAACTGACAGAATGGGTTTAGAATGGCTATCGGGAAGAAATTCTTCCCTGTGAGAGTGGTCAGGCCCTGGCACAGGTTGGCCAGAGAAACTGTAGCTGCCCCATCCCTGGAAGTGTTCAAGGCAAGGTGGGATGGGACTTGAAGCAACCTGGTCTAGTGGAAGGTGTCCTTGCCCATGGCACGGGGGTGGAACTAGATGGTCCTTAAGGTCCCTTCCAACTCAAACCATTTTATGGTTCTATGATTGGTATTTTAATTACTGTATGTAGTTAAAGTAGGGACTTTCCTCTCTATGATTGGGCATTCTTTTATTTTTAACAAAAACACAGATTATTTTCTTTTCTTCACTTTTGTTTCAAAATGCTGTTCAGATTTGTTAGCAGTTGATTGCTTATCTTGGAAAACAAGCTTCAAAAAAAGACATCCAAAGCAAATGTTTGTGTTCAATTCTCTATATTGGGCACATCAACAAAGTGACCTGTAGTCTTTAATTAATAGACATAATTTGCTATATATAAAATTGTAAATTTAATTTTCAGTGCTGTAAGAATTCCAGGAATAACTGAAGATTTAAATTCCTACAAAAATATGTTACCAAGTTGTCTTGCCTCAAATCTACAAGAATGTTGCTTTTGTTTATAGTCTTTAGGGTAGTTCATCCACATATTTCTAAGTAGAGCTGATTTGGATTTTTGGTATGGGACAAGGTTCTCTTCAGACTTTGGTCAGGGTGAAACTATATACATCCCTGTACAGATGATGCACAGGAGGTAAATTATAGTCTCCTGAAGCAAGGAAGGAACACTGATGCTGTTTGTTTCAGGTGGGGTGTGAAGCTGCTTCCATGACTAGTTACTGAGGTGGTTTACTGGTGCCCCCTCAAATTTGGCATTGTGCCCAACTGTATTGAGTCCCCTGAACTTCTTGTTCTGACTGGAAGGGTTTTTTTGCTTTTTTAGGCATTAATCACTACATTGTGCAAAGTGA
Source organism: Acropternis orthonyx (assembly GCA_035583155.1). Classification (NCBI taxonomy): domain Eukaryota; kingdom Metazoa; phylum Chordata; class Aves; order Passeriformes; family Rhinocryptidae; genus Acropternis; species Acropternis orthonyx. The sequence goes on along the minus strand of JAWWEU010000001.1, from coordinate 2,451,219 downwards.
AGAGTGAGAGACAAAATGAAGGCAGCGTATAGCCACAGACATGATAAATAGTATACCAAGAATATTAAATAAAGCCAAATATATAATTCCCTAGTTATTTATCTTTACTATTGCACCACCTAAGAGACGACTAAAGTACATTTGCTTACAAGATTTGTGTGCCACTGGGCACTTTATAGATCTACTACAATAGTCCAAATATTATACTAAGAATAATGACAGCACTAACATAGCATACTACCTTTCAGTCAGAGGATGCTTTTAGATGTGTGGATGGAAAAGATAACAAATTTGTCTCATCAGGAAAAATTTCAAAGCCAATTAAAATATTTTTCCTTTGCAAAGACTGTGATTTGGCAGCTTATTTTATAAATGTTCTTTAACTCAAATAAAACTGTTTTCTGTTTAAAAACCCCTTATTCTTTTTCTCTTCAATTGCACAAGACAAGCCTGAGACAACCATTTTATTGCTGAAGTCTGTTTAAATTTATCTTACGACTAATTGGGCTTTGATTAAAGTAAAAGAAAACATTAAGTGTCTGTATGTTGAATCCAATGATTGCTTTTCCTTCTCAAAAGACAGTTTATTTTTGACCACGTATGACTCAATATTTCAGTGTTCTTTACTCTAAGGAACTACTGATACTGTAAGTACTTGCAACAGTACTTAAACTTTGTGATTACTTGTATTATGTTTACTTGCAGAAGAAAACCTCAACGTAATTTACCATATTGCTGTGCTATCTTTACAAAAAATTACCATGATTTGAATAGCTTGTAAAAACAGCAAATCTTTACTCTTGTGGTGGGAGCTGGGAACTCCATGTCTCCCAGACTGTGAAGTATTTGGAATGTCTCTTGCTCTAAGCATCTGCCATAGGATTCTGTGACTAAGCCCCTAAAAATGTTTATTGCCATTTGTAGTCTGCTTGCAGTTACCATAAGCTGGAGAGTGTGTGCTCTGGTTTCCTACGGTTTTCATAAAGAAACAAAGGATGTAAATGTGATCAATATACTTTGCATGTTAATACAAACAAACGTTTATTTCTTCTACCCCTCCCCTGCTCTCACTGACATAAAACTGAAGTGCCCCTAAAGAAGGAGTTGGCCTCAAAGGTAGTACAGCACTTGGGATAATGCTTGTGCTTTCTGCTATTATTTTTTAATCTTTTATTAACTCTGGTTTGTTTTCCTGACTTTCTCATGGGTCTTATGTTGTGGCACTAGTACATGACCCATTCAAATGCAGTTTTTCTGCTCTGCCCACTGTTGGTGTGCACCTGAAGTGGGTTTTCAGATGTGTTGCTGTCATACAAGTTCAGCCATGCAGAAAAAAAATCTCTGGTCCAAAACCCGTGACTGTGAAAGTGTGAATTTATTCCCTAACATTGAAAGGACAAATTAAAAATTTACATGCACAATATTTCTCCTTTCCCTGTTTTTTGTTTTGATTTTGTTTTTATTTTAGTTGTTTTTTTTAAAAACCAGAAATAAAAACAAAAGTAAGTACAAAATATGTGCTGAAGGGCCTTCTACACTACTGAGCTCATACTCTGAACAATAGCACAGAAAATATGGCATGATATAGCTTCATGTCTATGTAACATCAGCTTTTATGGCATTTTGTTGAGTTCACAAGAAATATTTGTCCATCTGCCAGCTCTGCAGGCTTCTGATTTTCTCAAAAACCAAGCTGCATCCTCCTTGACTTCTTGTCACGATAACTTTCCACCAGCCAAACTCCATCTTGTATTGTATTTGTGCAAGCACACATTCTTCAGATTCTGTTTCTAGTTAATCTTTTTCATTCCTTGTCTTCCAGAGGCTCTCTGGAGAGACAGGATTATGGCCTTGGTTTTGGAACATATTGATATGTGATGCAGAACAGAAAACCATTGACTCATGATGCAGAACAGTAAAACATACTGAAACATGATGCAGAGCAGAGTTGCACTCATTGTTCCTTAATACATGTGTCTTTGCAGTACTCAGAAGGGGCAGATATAAGAATAAACATCTACATCAGGAAGAAAAAAGTATCGTGGCTCTTAATATCAGCAGAAATATATTAATTTTATGGATACATTTTCTAGAGCACAAGTCCAACCCTTGTTACATGCTAGAGTTGGTATCAGTTGTAATTTAGAGGCTAAGATAGGGTGGATAGCATAAGACTCAAATGGGTTGAAGTTTCTCCTTTGCTGTAATTTCACTTTATTAATGGTCAAGCCCCCTTTTTATACCCCTCAATTACATAAGATGTTACAGAGCCACAGAAAAGGTGCTACTCCCCAGCACTCCTTCTCAACTCAGTCCAGTAGGGCATGTGCAGTCCAGCACTGTCTTTGGGGACATGCTGCAGACTTCATTTCCCATCCTTCCTTGCGACATCCTTCCTGTAGAAAGTTAACCCTTTCCCTACACCAAAACACTGATAAGCACCTGTTATGGGGGATGCAACGCAGAGGGCAGTAATGTGAAGGCACCAGGACCCCCCGCCGCAAACACCCTGCAGGAAGGGTAACATGGTGACACTGTGCAGTTCAAGGACCGTGCTGTATCTGTCCACCAAGAAAGACAGATGCCAAGGAGAACTACCCAACTGAGTACTCATGACTAGATTTGCTCAAGCTCCGCCCAAACTTAAAGAACTAGTATAAAAGTAAGTTGGAAACGGACAAAAGTCAAAGATTTCCACCAAAACTGCTGGGATCAACTGATGGGCTGAACTTGTCATGCTCCCCTCCTTCCAGCTGAGGGACACCCATGGGGTGAAAAACTTAGTCTATGCACACCTATTGCTGTTTTAATGACTAGAGCTGGCTTTTGCTCCATAATATGTTAGTAGATTGTTTTGTATTAGAGTTTGTGTTTATACTTGCTTTATAGTATTATTAGATTGCTTTAAATTCGTTTTTGCATTTATACACTATCACTGACGATCTATGAGCCTTATTAATCTGTCACAATTTGTATTAATAGAGAGTGTTATTCCATAAACTGTTAGAGTGAGTCCTTTATAAGGTGCTGACAGTTTGCCAGCAGTGGAATAACACATCGGAAGGCCTGCTGAGGGGTCTTCACTTACGCTGTTGGCTTAGCTTTCCCTGTAAGGGCAACCAAATTACCCCTAATCTGTTTGGTGAAGAGTTCCCTTATGGGATACCTGAGAGACTGATCAGATATATATGGTTTTATTTTCCCTGGGGCACTAACAGACAGATAAATCTCTGTGGATTGAGAAAATCTTCCCTCTCTAAGGGTCAGGCGAACTCCCCCCCACTTTCATGTGACAAGGCTCATGCAGAAACTGCAAAATAAAAGGGAGCTGTGGGGGCTCAGCCTGGAGAAAAGGGACTGGCTCACCGTTTCAGCCTGTTGAGGTCTCGCTGACTTCACTGTGTGGTGGGTCATCTCTTTCCAGCATATTTCTTTCCCCGGTTTGGTGTCATCCACAGACGTCTTGTGGGCATTCACTCCCAATATCCAGATCATTGAAAAATACTTTGAATAGTGATGGACCCCATCTCAATCCCAGAGGAATGCCATTTGTGACTGGCTGTTGGTTCGATTTGGAGCCACTAATTAACCACTACATTTTTCACTTTCAGCTGGCTTTCTACCAACCTTTTTGCTGGGTTTCAAGGGAGATCAGTGGTATCAGTGTAGATCTGTGGTCTGCAGAGTCCATCAGACAGGGCAGATCGAACTTTCATGTTGGAGCAGGTGTCTGTGAAAACCAGTTAATTTAGGGGGAAAAATCAAAGTGTTAAGGAAGATGAAAAAAAGCTGAATCAAGAAGACGGAGGGAGAAGGTACAGTCCTGAAAGCAGTATGTGGTTGTGGTCTTGAAAAAGTACAAAAGTGGACAATAGAAAGAAAAATCTTTGCAGATGTGAAGAGCTGGGTGGCTGTAAATGGCTAAGTTCCTTTGTAACTGAGAGAGGTCTTTGAGAAGGAAAGCAGTGAGCAGATGAGTACAAAAAATGAAGGAAGAAGGATGAGAACACTAGGGAAAGGAAGGAATGTGAACACTAAGAGACTCAGTGAATGAAATTGAAAGTGATAAGACAGTACTGAGAGTCACCAAATGAAGAGAACTGATTAAATGGAAAAATTAATTGGTATATCCAAGCTGCAAACTTATGGTGTCATTTCAGTACTGCTTTACCATGGTGCACTATTTTCAGGTTGTTAAGAAAAGTTAGAAATTTAGAAATTTGCATTTTTTTCCTTGGTATTTCTGAAGATTTCATTTTGGCACTAACCTTTGTCATGTTCTAATGACAAACGAAGAAGCTTGCCATGTAAATGCATGCATTTATGATCAGAACTTCTTTTAAAGCCCCTGTGTTTTCCATATTGTAATAAGTACTAGAATTTTCATCTGGAGCCCACAATACTGCTGGAATAAAACATAACAAGGTGTGATCATAGAGTTTTCGCTCTCACTGAAACTATTGGAAGATTTACTATGGCCATCAATGGGAAGAGAATGGGGCCCATTATATGAACTACAGCAGTAATAACAATGCATTTGCCTTATTTAGCCATCTTTCTTCTTTCCAGTGGCCTTTGGTCACTGCATGTAAATGAAGACAAAACAATAAAAGAGATTAAAGTGTCTTTGATTCCAGTAGAATTAGAATAGACAAACAGCGAAAATCAAAGTATGCCCATATGCGGGCTACTCCTTGTGCAATGATGCTAACTGTGTCATTACGTGGTTTATGACAGGTCATCATGTACTTGATCTCCACCGAGCCATTGTGGATTGGTCCATGAAACCACTGCCTGCATAGAATTTTGTCAGCATGCAAACAAGCACAGAAAACCCAATATTGATAAAAGAGAATATTGTTAGGCTTGCAAATCAGCCAGAGTTAGTAAAATTCTTGGCCCCAGCCATGTGCTGCTGAGTAGTGTCAGATGCTCACACATACATGAATTGACATTTACAACACATGCTGTGCCTAGTGCCAAGTTCAGAAATAAATTGCCTCTTTTAATAGGTTCACCAGAGCATTCTAAGATTCATTTATTGTTTGCTACTGGAGGGATTGGAATGATTCTGCACAGAGAGCGAGAATCCACTAAGGACAGTGTAAGGGAAACTACATATACTGAACTACAATAACTGTGAAGCTGCAGTTTCATGGGGTAGTGTTTTGGGCATGCTGCATGTGGAGGATTAGAGGTGTTTCACTGTCATTAATAGCTGTGTGCTCTGCATAGTTAACTCCACATGTATGCCAATGCCACGTACCTGGGGACTGTAGAGGAGGCTGCGTCTGACTCCTGGGGCTTTGCTTGTAAAGAATACAGCCCTGAAAGGATTTCCTTCAGCTGCATGGAGGTGATGGTGGTGGATCTCCCCAAGAACACATAGTATTTCAATGCAGGAGGAAGCTAAAGATCCTCATTTTGCCTCTTCACTTGTCCAGACCCAGTGTGAGATTAAATTCTGCAAGTACTGTACATTTTATAGTACAAGGAAAAGGATAACCTCATCTGATCAGATGATTCATAAGGCAGAGGATAGCCTCATCTGGTCGGATGATTCATTGATCAAAAATCACTTTGTCTGTCTGGTACAGCTGGTGGCATCTCAAAGGAAACATAGAATTCACTGAAGCAATACTGCACAATAACCAGACATGACAAGTATTGGACACAGCAGCCATTAACTTACTTTTCAGAGCCTGTAAAGCCTATTTAAACACCTTCCTGAAGCCCTGAGAGCCAGCAATTGCCAAGTTCAGACTTACCAGGCTTTGCTCTGGTCCTTGGACTGTTTTGCCTCCTGGAGAAGGTACAGGCACTGACTTTACTGATGAGGCCAGTTCTCAACATCATTGACTTTTTGCAGACAATTATAGTATGGGTTTGAACAATTAAAAATTATGACCTCCACCACACGCTGCTGCAATATTTAACAACAGAGCTGAAGAAGACAAAGCTTTACCACAAACTGGCCTAATTATGCAAGATGGTGCCTCTGGTGAGAGGTTCTATTCCCTGTTATAGTAACTGAAAACACTGCAAGAGAAAGATGGGCAGAAGCCTCTTTTGGAGTCATCTTTCTGAAGAAGAGCTTGCATGTCTGCTAACTTGTCTGATTTTTCAGATCTGGGGAAGGTGTTGAGTTGTGTTGGTGCCTCTAGCAGTAATCATGTGACTGTAATGTTCTCTCCTAAGTGAGGGAACATTTCTAGGGAGAAGTATGATCCTCTGTTGGGCTAACTCATACATGTGGGAAAAACTGGACAAGCTTGGGGACACACAATCCCCTTTTGTCTGAGGATGGTCTTCAGCTGTGTGATTCATAGCTTGCCTGTTTATTCCAGTTATATCAGTTCTGATATATGGTATTGTCTCACCGTGAAAACCTTGCAGTGCTTGCATCTATAGTTCCAAGCAGCTTTGATAATGCTTCAGGAGTATTTATCCCATGCAGCTTAAATCCCTAGGATGAGGAAGTGCTGTGAGCATGACCTTGTTTAGGCTTCAGCAGCAGCTGTGCTGACAGCTGTGGCTGGGATGGTGTAACACTCCAGCCCAGGAGCTGCAAGCTCTGCTATTTTTTTGCTATATTTATTGCTATATTTATATTGCTATATATATAGCTATATTATATTGCTATATTTACACACATGTATATATATATGGTTCTTTAATACCTTATGAAAATGTCCAGAAAATAAGCCATGGGCTTGTTTCCAACGAGTTTCTTTAGGGGAGAAAATAAGGGAACTTCACAAAGATTCAAAAAGGGGGCAATACACAAGCTAGACAAAATGTTCTACCACAATACCAACTCAGCACATATTAATCAAGAACACTCAAGACAATATTCAGCCAATTCACCCCACTGAAGTCAAATCCAATCCCTCCATCTCCAAGCCGCCTAAAGGATCAAGAAAAGGGGTGAAGAAAAAGAAATAGAAGGAGCAAGAAAAGAGACAAGGAGAAAGAAGGAGACATAGCTACCACTGAGGCTTTGTGCAAGACCAGCTTCTCACATGTCCAGATGGCAGGGCTGCAACACATGGCACCCCTATGCCTCTGGTTTTATCTGTTCTGGTCCATATAACCAACCCCCAGACAGGGCCTCTGACTCATTGGCCACTCTGGGGTTCCAGGCCAGGGTGAGGGGCTGTGTTCTGTCCCTGCCAATCCAAGCTGGGTCAGGGGCTCCAGGAGCTGTAGGGTGTTATAGTTTTCCCAGGCTGTTTGTGACTGGTAGCTGCTCTGGGGCTTCCCTGTGTTGGCTCCAGGGTCCTGCCGAGAGGGATACAACACCACCCCACCTCTGTGAGGTTCCATCCATCCCTTCCCTCTCCACATGCATACCCCACAAGGTGGTTCTGACCCAATAATCACTGATCTAGTGTGTAACAGAACGCTTCTCTGGTTTTAAAGAAGTTCAGAGGTCTCGATACATATGATATGTACATCCCTAAACCTGGTTAACATTTCAAGAATTTCTTGCAACCAGAGTTAATGATGATCTGATGCCACCTGCAGTCATTTGTTACCTCTAAATATGGTGAGCTGTGAAGGCCTGTGGGGAGGATTTGTGTAAGCACATACCTGTGTGCCAGCTGCTGTTATTGAAACCAAATGGTCCTGAAATGCGTTATTAATTACATTGTCACTGCTCATAATTATTTCCTGTTGTTGTTACCAGACGTGAAATGTGTTGACTTGACAGACTGAAAGACTGAACGCTTTCCATCTATGTGGGTGTCGATGTTACAAACACTGGCCACTGCCTAGCAATAGCAGTAGGCAAATCTTGCAGTCTTTAGATAATGCTTGTATTTTAAGGACTTATTATAAAGACAAATGGGAAATAAAAAATTGACTGAGTTAGTCTTCTCTTTCTTATTCATGGTTTTAAAGGCAGTGGGAAAACAATTGCATTGGAAATGGAGGGCCAGAGCTGAGAGAGCTCATACAGACAGTGGCAAAGTCCTCCACCTCTGCTTTTAAATACCCTGCTTTAAAATATTATGCCCCCTTTGGGGCCAGAAGTTTGAGTCACTTTGTGGGAAAAAGCAGGGAATATGTTGAGGGACAGCTTTCCAACCCTTTGCCCTTCCGGTGAGAGGACTTTGGACATTTTATAGACAGAGTTCATTTAAAGTGCAAAGAAACTGAGAAATAGCATGGGAGCAGGGTGTCGGGGAGAATGGGAACAACCTGGGGCTTGGAGATGTGAGCTCCCATTCCTGTCTATTGATGCCTTAGTAACTGTAGCAAAATAGCTCCCAGTGCAAGCTTTATGTGTTTAGGGATAAATACTAAACTCTACAATTTGGTGTGAATGTCCGTGGATGATGAAAAGCGGATCCCAGCTGGGACAGCAAGGACATTGCATCCAGGCTGTGTTTGAGCTATGTGAGTGGAACTGTGTGGGAGACACTTGGCTGAAATTATTGCTCCGGGCCAGCTGAGGCTGCTGTTTCTCTATAACTTCAGCTGAAATAATTTGATGTGCTTGGGTATTTGGCTCCGTTCTGCCCTCAGAAATACCTTTCTTAGCCTGGTGACCTTAATACTTCTCTTTCTATTCTCTCATGTTAAAAATAAAGAGGAGAGCTTTTCTTGGCAGAATGTTCTGTTTGTGCCACTTGTCATCAGGTGGCTACATCCACACCAAGCTTCCAGCTCCTGAGTGTGGACAAGCCTGAGAATGTACAGAGGATATACTTGCCTAGGGATCAGGCTTGCAATGTCTTGCAAGTACTGTTGGAATATTTACTCTTTAGTTTCGGTCAGCCTCTCAAGTATCCTGGGTTAGGAGACAGGTCTCACTCCTTCTTCATCCTCCACGGAGAGAGAAGCAGATGATCACTTTGGATACTTTACAGCTTTAGGTATGTTCTTGCTTTGATTTGTTCTTTGTGAGAGTCCACAGTATTTATGACATTAGCAACTGTGATCTATTCACAGTAGGACCCCCAGTTTTATTCCATTTCTGTAAGAATTCATGCTGCAGATACAAGAGACATTCAATGTTGTGTTGAGTGTCAGTGTCGGGCCCTGACAGCTTAATTCTTATTCACAGAGCCATGGAAATCAGGGAGGGGATGATTAGCTTTTCTTCAGGCAGATTTTGTCTTCCTTCCTTTCCATTTTCACCCTTTTATTTAAACCAATCTTCTAACTCCCCCTTGCTCGTTCCCCTGGAAGACGTCCACTGGACTTGACCTGTAATGATGGCTTGGAGTAAGCCCATGCTATGGGTTGCAGTGCAAAGATTGCAGAGCTCGTCTGGAGCCCCCTGGTATTGGGTGGCTGGTTGGAGAGGACATAGCTCCAAGACCAGAATTGGGCAAATGGGTGATCTTGACACTAGGTCTAGGTTCCTTAGCCCTGGAGTCAGTGGAGTTAAGAGGCTTCATGCACTGCTGGCTTGGCTGCCAGTGTCTTGAAAATCTGTGCCAGCTCCCATGGCACAGGATGGATGTGCTCTTTGTCTCTGCACATACTCTTTCATCTTGCCTTTCTCGTAAAGATCCCCAGCAATCCTTCCTTGCCCTTACTCTAACACCATCCTTGATCTCCCCACCTTTACACGCTGAGAAAACAAAAAAATCTTACATTTTTGGGTGTCAGGGTGTGCTGGTTTAAAGGTAAACTGGCAGGAGAAATGAACCCAACTCAAAAAAGAGATTACAAGTCAGAGTTATAATTTAATAAAAATATTACAATAAATACAATGATACAGGGAAAAAAATTGGTTTTTACCTACAAAACTCAGATGTATAACCTAGCACGCTGCAGCATGAACAATAGAGTTTGTTAACCCCCATGCTGAGTGCCATGTGACCCCCCCGCCCCAATACAAAATGAAGGGAAAACCTGTTGATGAGGATGATGGTTGTAGTCTGGTAGAGAGTGGTATTCGCAGTCCTGTCGAGGTTCTGGCTCTTCTCTGGATCTGATCAGTGGTACCTGAAGTCCCCAAACCCCAAGATTATATATGCCCAGGTTCAGGTGGGAATGTCCAGTACCTTCCCCAGGGTGAGGAGTTTTCAATGGGTGATTTAACTGTGAGTCGTTGGAATCCTTGATAGCAGACATGACCCCTCAGGCTGGGGGTGAAGCTGCCAATGGCTCCCCAGAGGGGATATCACACCTGAGTCATTGGTGTGAAGACAGGAAACTTTCCTATCTCACAGAGTTCTTTAACACCCAGTTTGCAGCCTGAGGTGTCAGGTGTGCCCTGGGCAGCTGCTGCAAACCATCCATTATTAACAGTTTGCAAGAAATGACACAGAGGGTGTAGAATACACAGTTTTGGTTATACCCACACTGTGATAAACTGGTCCCGCCGCTGTAACTAGGACACAGGGTGGATTAAAACTGTTGTGAGGGTGGTGTCTCACTAAGACTAGAAAGTGAAGATTAGTCAGATCTTCCAATATTATTTGGGCCAAACTATATTCATATTCTTCGATACTGTTCTGCTGAAAGAAGAGTGTATATCTTTAGTGTTGTAACAATTTGTAAGTTAATTTCCCTCAGATGCATGTTTAAATGTTCTGCACAAACACAAGATGTCAGTCTGGCTACATGAAAATTCAAGCATAGTCCTGCACAGATTCATGCAGTATGATTTTAAACTCTGCTAACTCTGGTAACATCTCATTATTTACCTCCCCAAATCGTCCTGCACTTTCTCCCATAAAACCATAAATCTCCTTTCTCTTTGCAGTGACTCTTTCACATAGGGCAATATATTGAAGATTAAAAAGTATGTCAGGGAAGGTAATTTATCTCTCTTTAGAAACAGTTTTAAGTATTGCTATATTTTTGATCTTTATGCTTTGACTACCAATTTGCTATGCTAACACTTGCAAGGACACATACTGGCAGCAAGGATTAGTTGTACCATTACAATTAATTTCCTTGAAGCAGTTTGTGCAGAAAGCACTTTAGGCATTGACCAAGTCATGGGTCCCTTTCTCTTTGTCTCCATGTTGCCCTGTTTGACTGATCTCTGTGGTACAGTTTAAATTTCCACATGCATTGTCTAAAGCCTTAGCTCTAGCAATTAAATGGAGCAAGGCCAGAGGAGGCCACAAAGATGATCCAAAGGCTGGAGCATCTCTCCAGTGAAGACCAGCTGACAGAGAATTGAGGTTGTTCAGCCTGGAGAAGGCTCCAGGGAGACCTTAGAGTACATTCCAGTACCTAAAAGGGATCTAAGAGAGCTGAAGAGGGACTCTGGACAAGGGCATTGAGTGATAGGACAAGGGGTAATGGCTCTAAACTGAAAGAGCGTAGGTTTAGATTGGATATTAGGAAGGAGTTCTGTACTGTGAGGGTGGTGAGGCACTGGTACAGGTTGCCCAGTTAAGCTGTGGATGCCACATCCTTGGAGTTGTTCAAGGTCAGGCTGAATGGGGCTTTGAACAACCTGGTCTAACGGAAGGTGTCCCTGCCCATGGCAGGGGGATTTGAACTAGACGATCTTTAAGGTTGTGTCCAACCCAAACCATTCTGTGATTCTATGATTTTTTTTTTGGTGTGTCATTGGTATCTGGGGAACTGTAAGAGCTCAGTTCAGGGTGCCCAACCTCATTAGCTATGGGGCTGGATCCCACTTTTGGAATCCTCACTGATTTCCTTCATGTGACATTTTTTATGGCCAGGTGCCATGTCTCTAGCTCAACCTCTGCTTCCTAAGAGACACCTAGATCTATTACTAAGCACTATTATCTGACCACACACTGGAAGAAGCATTTGTCTCTTAAGGTAAAGCTATTCCCATGAAGGCTCTAGCAGGATGGCAGAAGGCAGGATCTGGCCCATGTGCTGCTAATGAGACAGTGCTAAATCTTTCAGAACATGACACTTACTCTGAATAAATTTCTTGAGATTATGGGTCTTTACAGGCTCATTCTATATTTCAGATCAAAGCCTACCAAATCTTTATATTATACTAGTAGTATTGAAATAGTTCACTTTGCAAATTTGCTGCAGAGCTAGGGTTAGGTCCAGAAGCATGAGTTTCCAAGGCAGTTTGTGGGTGGATTTGAAATAATAAACAGCAAGGCAGAGGTAGGGCCAGGACCTTGGTGCTGCAGCAGCTCAAGAAAGACATCTTTGCAGGACAGCAACTCATAGCTCCTTCCTCTTTTGAACACAGCTACAGTTGGGAGCTGCTGCCTTTCACAGAGGTGAGATATTGCTGATAATACTTGGCATCTTACCTTTCTAACATCCTGACTCCCATTGAGCTCCCAGGAGCATGCTTAATGTATAATTTGGGAAAGAACAGCTTAGATAGCTCTGTCCCCAACCATTTCAATGATCATAGTGCTCCTGGGATGTCCTACAGTTAGCCTTGCCTTTCCTCAAAAACAGCAGCTGGTTTTGCAACGTGCACCTACCCTGTGATCAACACCCACTGACCAATGTGTTACCAGTAACAGAGGGACAAGATGTGCAAAACCAGAGTACCTGTGGTCTTAGCAGGTCTGACTTAGACTTGAGTTACACCAGCTCTTAGAGGCATTGTGGTAAATGGTGCAGTTGAGCTGCTCCCTTCAAAGCAGACTTGATGTTCTGAGGTGCCTTATTTGCCTTATTTGTTCTTAGACAGCCAGCGGATATTCTTGATTTATCTTGTTACTATAAAATGCACAATTCTTTTCAAACCACTTTTCCATGCCTATTTAATCTTCTTAATCCAGGACACTTTTTGTCTGAGAAAAGATCTTTATGATTATCCTATAACATTCCTGGTCTAGCATTGACTCTGTCTCTGTGAACACCACGTTAACTCCCTGCTTTACATTCACCAGCAAAGATAAATGAATTCCAAAAGAGCTGACAGATAAGTCATATGACCTGGTTACCACAGCTTACAAAATTATTGCATGTCAGAAGGGACAGGGTGCATGGCTAAGATGTAGCACCTGAAGCACACCTGAGTTAAACTAATTTGTTTCAACAACCCCTAAGCCAACTTTTGCATACCAGAAAATATATCTGTATTTCTCTGGAGATAGATATTAGGGGATATATTCAATTAAAACCCAATTTTAATGCTGCAACAATAATTACATAAATTTAAAACAATTTCCATATGTAGCTAAGACATCCTGCATGACTTCTAAAACACTCTTATTTGTCAGCATATTACAAACCTTCTGCATTATTAAACATGTTGCACTTTGTGGCTGACATTCAAATTCTGTTAGCAAAGACAGCCAAGAAGTGAGATAAAGCAGAAAGTTAAAAAAAGGTGGGAAACGAGTAAACATAATCTTGAAAAAGAGGAATATTTTGATTATTTTAACATGGTAATATTTGCAGAAAAAAAATATCTGTCTGCCACTGAACACTCCTAATGTTGCTAATGTCGATGTGAACCTGTTGGCTGAGAAATCGTGACTGCAGATGGCAGTGCAGGACTGTGGATGGATAGATGGTAGCTCACAGTAATTGGGTTTGATGCAGTTTTGTAGCTAAGTTATTCACTCTTTGTTACTTATGATGAAACTGTACCATAATCCAGGCTTCCTGATGGTTGTGCTCACTCAGTTGACTGGATTGCAGGTAATTTTCCCTCTCATGACAGTTCTTTTTCCAAACGTAGTCCAGCAAGTGTAACAAATTACAACTGAAAGGAGTGATATACTTTAGTAGCAGATGTAAAGAATTTACATTTTTTAATTAGTGGTACCGCTGATCCATACACTCATATTTCTGACTTTTTTTCTGTGGGGCTGATATACTGTTGCTTTAACAGAGCATGTTGGGAGACTGAAATTTGGAGTATTCAAAACTACACTACATGAAAACACCTCATGTAATCTCTGGGAAGGCATATGCATGAGAGTCTTATGTGTGGTTTGACCAATGCTCTCTTCAGTTTTCCCGAAACACATTTTCTTCCTTATGTAAGAAACTTTCTTCATTTTCAGTCAAGATTGTCACTGTAAACTTTTTTTTTTGAGACTCTGCTGGCTGTTAACAACTGACATTCTTCCTTGTCAGTATGATACTACAGCAGCTTTAAAGACAGCACCTCATTCAGCTGATATGTTGAAGAAGCTGGACTGACTTAACAGACTTTAGAAAAAAGCTGTAAACTACCTGACCTGCTTGACCTGAGACAGCTACTCCCACTACCTTAAGCTGGTGAATTTGAACTACATGTGGAGTCTGGCAGCAGAGAGGAGGAACCAGGCAGTTTGCTGGGAATTTTTATTAAAATTGTTCTGCTGAGTCATGACCTTCAAAGACTGCAATTCAAACAAACAAAAAAAAAACCAAAAAAAAACCAACCAAACCAAACCAAACCAAACAAAAAAACCAAACAAACAAAAAAAAAACCCCAAACCCTGTTGAATTAAGAACAGAGAGCTCATACCAAAATTATAATGCTCAATCTGAGCTCTGTCACAAAGATTTGCAAAGGTCCTAAATATCAGAGTATTTCATGACTCTAATAAACTTATAGAGTCACATCACTGTCTGATACAGATCAAGACACCTTCATTGGCTTGTTTGTATTTTTCCACTGATAATTTAATTATAATATAGTAAAATTCACTGTTGAACTCTCTTCTGTGAGTTCCAGTTGTAGAGCAACAGTATATTCATTACCACAGTCATGCAACATTTCACAATCTTAATTACCTTTCTAAAGACTGTAGATATCCTGCTTATAGTATTACCTTATCCTCAGACAAATAAAAGCAACACCAATAACTTCTGCAAACACGTTAGGCTGGAAAAAGTCTGCTGCTGTATGACTTAACTAATGCAAATAACCAAATAACAGCTGTCATCCTCTTTGGCTCAGGTCTTATAGATTTAGTTCTGCATTCCTTTTGCCCTTTCCCAGCTGCTACATTGCTTTCTGTACTGCCCGGTAGTGTGGGCAACCACAGAGAGGCACAGGCGGCTTTTTGGCACATGTGTAAGGTACATGAGAGTGATAAATGTGCACTTAAGGGTGAAAATGGGAGTATATACTGAAAGCTTTAGCTTTGATGTTCCTAACTGCTGTGAGATATTCTACATCTGAATCATAATGTGAAAAACTTCATGGCTTTTTTTCAGAGTGTGCTTTTCAGTTGTGAGAACAAGAAACCTAATTTCATAACAGCATAGGAACAGCAGATTAAAATGATCCAATATTTACCAACCTCTTTCTTACCAAACCTTTAGGTGATACACTTTCTTATTCAAATTAGTACACAGTTTTAAGTAGGTTTTTCAGTTAACAGTAAAAAAATAGGATCTCCAAGAACATGTTCCATTTGGAACCATAAATTATAAACCTGCCTGAGAACTTTATGGAGAGAAATCAAGTAGAATGATATAGAGAACTCAGGGTCATTAAAAGCTGATGCTGTGTGAAATGTCACAGATAGTGACCACTTGCCTATGTCCCCTTCTAAATTATTTTCTGAATGCACTATCACCTATGGAGTCATCTCTAGGTACTGCCATCATTCAGAATTAGCATGCTATATGGGTAAGATATCATTATCATAATCTGCAACATCACCATCTCTTGTACAACTTTGCTGTTGGCATTTATGTGCTGGAGAAGCAAGAAGTCATGAAGGAAGCAAGAGCATGCAGTGCTGCCACGGTGTTGTGGCTGAAGATTGATGGTTCTGGGAGGAGGGCTTGGCAGGGTTTTCATTTCTGTTCTGTTGGCAATGGCTTTATGTACTTGTGCCACAAAATCAATAATTTTATGTAGGTCTGTGCTGAAGCCTTCAATGCCTTGAGCTTGCTCACCTAGCCACGCCACATGCAGCTGCTTGCTCACTTCCCCACCAGTGGGACTGGGGAGAGAATCATAAGGGTAAAAGCTGAAAAACTCATGGATTGAGATAAAGACAGTTTGATAGGTAAAGCAAAAGCCACTCACACAAGCAAAGCAAAACAAAGAATTAATTCACAGCTTCCCACGGGCAGGCAGGTGTTCAGCCAATCCCTGGAGAGCAGAGCCCCATCACATGCAACAGTTACTTGGGAAGACAAACTCCATTATTCCAAATGTCCCTCACTTCTTCCTTCTTCCTCCCACTATATATACTGAGCAGGATATCACATGGTGTGGAATATTCCTTCAATCCGTTGGGTCATCTGTCTCAGCTGTGTCCTCTTTCAACCTCCCATATACCCCCAGCCTCCTTGCCTGCACAGCCTAGCAAGCTCAGCAATAACAAAAACATCTCTATATTATCAGTTCTGTGTTCAGCACAAATCCAAAACACAGCCACATACTACCTACTGTAAAGAAAAGAAAATTAACTCTGCCTCAGCCCAAACCAGCACACCTTTACAGGGGAGACAGTGTTGCTTTCTGTACAGGTGGCAGAAGCATTTATTATAAATGAGTATGGGAACAGCAGCTCTGGGCCAGTTTGTTTGGTCAGTGGTCAATAATGGATGCATAAGGGAAAATGAGGACAGGGACGTACACAGCAATACTTTTGTAATACTCTCCAGCCTCCTCCCCTGGCTAGCCACCTTTTTTCCTGTTATTGCTTTTATCCGTGCCCATACCCATTCCCATTCAGATCCTACTACCTGTGTCAACCCAGAGTCAAAGGGAGGGGTTTCTGCAGGTGGCCACTGCTTCTTTCACTTGGGGAAAGGAAAATAAATATACACATAGTATTTTTCAGTCAGGCATTTTTAGGGATGAAAAATGGCTTTGCATTGGAAGTGTAAATAATTTTATATCTTTATTGCTTTTCAAATTTACAGGGGTGAGCCCAAACTCACCATATTTAACAATACTCCTATCCAAATAAACCCCAAAGCCAAAATTAGGAAATTTTTGTTTCTGTAATATTTCATGACAAATATTTCGGGTTAATTTTTGCCAGTTCTCATGGATATTTCTCTGTGTGCCTTTTTCATCCTCTGAAAATGCAGGCACAGGTCCCCAGGATCAGGCCTTCCATACCTGTGGCAGCATGGTGCTTCCCAATGTGTTTGCATTTCTATGTGCACAGACTGTGCATCTGGCATGAGTGAATCCTGGATAGTCCTGGAGGAGACGATTTGTCTTCCACCTCCTGGTCCCACATCTATGGCTGTCTGTATGATAGTTCCATGTCTTAAATCCTTCAGCTGGGTCACCATTTGTTTCCTAGAGAAAACTGTGGCTGTCAGCAAAACCCAGCAGGACCATGTCCTTTCAAATTGCTCCTCTGGCTTAAGGAAAGTGTTAAGTTTCCTATAAGCTTTAAGCTGTGCCTTTAGTAGTGTTGTAAGACCTAACAGATCTGTTTTAGGGGCATGGTATTACTTATAACTACAGTTTTCATGAAAAATTACTCCAAATTGAATCTATTAAGGTAAAATGAGATTCCAATAAACCTGGGAGATTTTGATGTTAAGAAAATAGATGCTTTCTGATCTTTTAGTATATAGCAACAAAAATTCTTAGCAAAAGCAGCTTTTGTTTGCTAAGAACAGCAGATGAACAACAAATAAAAAAAGAAAAAAACTCCACCCAATTGCATCTGGTTTAAATACAGCTGAATAGTGTTAAAAGTAAGAATAAATTAGAGAGCCAAAAGGAAAATCTTATGTTGCCTAAAAGATGATAAAATAGATCTGATTACTTGATTTTGGAGCTGCATGCCCAGTATGTTAATGCATCCATACCTTTTATGTATTTCCTAGCAGAAGTTTGATGTGTTGAATTGTGCTTTCATGTTCTCTCCTGTTTTCATTTAATGCTAACTCCAAATAAATAAAGAAAAAACCAATAACATAAAGTAGAGGACCTGTGGACTGCCCTTCATGTGAGCCAGTTCATCCCTAAGAGCTGTACAATTGTTTGTATCTGGAAGTGCTCCCAAGCTAGCAAGGCTCTCGTGAAGAGACTTCTCAGCAGTGCTGCCTGGCTTGGATTAGACATTGTGCAGGAACTCTGCACTATTGCACCCTGCTGCGTGGTATGGACATGTTAATCTGCAGTTCTTAGCATGTGCTTCCACATGAGCTAAGATGCATCAGTTTTCTCTGGAGCTGGAGTAGCAGAATGGGAGCCACCAACTGATGCTGGCACAAGCCCAAGCCTGTCCCAGATAACGTGCATTCCCATTCCCAGCTATTTCTCCTTGCCTTAACAGCCGAGGATGGTGATCTTCTTCAGGACTGGAAAGAGCTGAATAGATAATGTACACAGCAACTAATAGACCTGTTCTATCAGCTCCTTCCTCCACTGTAGGGCAGTTTGGGAGATGCTGAGAGATGGGGGGGGTTGGCCCTGGGGCATGAGAGTAGGGTTTGTGCTACTCCTGGTACCCTGTGAGGCAGAAACAGCCAGATCATGGAAGCACAACCCATGGGTCTGTAATCCCTTGGCAGGATAATATGCCCCTTGAAGATTAGGGAAGTCCTGGTAGAACAGAGAGAAGACTGTTTTCTTTATGCTCTCTTTTCTGTTGGCTTCTTGTCCACATCTTGTGGAGTCCCTGCCTCAGGGGGACCCAGAAATGCAAGTCATTGCCAGAGGTTCCAATGTTTACTCCCTTGGGATCTTATGGAGATGAAATCCAGTTCCCAGTAGGATGACTGGAATAGCTCTGCAGAAGTCTGTGTAGGGTCCTTTGACTTGCCGGAGTAATACTCTATGGACAGCACAGCAGCTTTAAAGAATGAAGAAAAGTCCTTGGAACGGAGAGGGTAATATGTTATCTGTTGCATATGTACTTCTGTCCTGCTTTCTGTAGGCCCATTCTGAGTTTGGGTTTTTTTAAGGGAAAGAAAGTAGAGTTTGCTGTGGATTAAGTTCTGTCCTGAGGCTATTTTTCTTTTAAATGCATGTATTGTAGCTAAGTAATTTCAAATTATTATCAAGGGATGTAGGGGATAAGTAACAACCCAGCTGAATAAAGCAAAGTTCCCTAATTTCTGCAATGCCCATTATAAGCCTGACTGTGATTGCTGAACATGCAAACTTGGTGGGGTCCTGGCTTGGGAGTGCATTCAGTGCTGAATTCAGAGCTGATTTAGGGATTTAGCACAGTGAGAGTAGGCTTGGGGTGTGGGGTTTTTTTTATTTTTTTTTTTTAATTTTATTTTATATAGTGCTCTTTCACATAAATGTCCAGAAAAATTACTTCTGATAAGAAAGCAGTCATGAGACATTCAATCATGCTGACTTCCAGCTTTTTTTGGGTAAAAAGAAAGACATTTGCTGACCTCACGCACTGCCATGTGACCATTTTCAATGCTTTCCATGATTTTTTTCCTGGACCATGTTTGTTTTTAAGTGATGTATTTCATAGCCAGGAATTTTAGCTGTGCTCTCCATCCAGTCGAGAGGCCCATTGTGAGATTCCGTCAGAGCAGCTTCAGCTCTCCGAGTGCTTCTTGGCTGGAGTGTAGTTCAGGCACATATGGAGAAGATATCAGCTGAAGAGATTGTACAGGCCCTTGAAATTTTTTTCACTCAAGGCCTGTTTGAAAACTCATGTCAATTTTGTTTTTAAATTTGTGGAAATGTTCATTATTGCCTGCAGGTTGATTCAGTTTTCTCTCTGAGTCCGCAGCAGATCATTTCCCAGTTAGTTACACTGTTCAAAATTGAGAAACCCGTAGTCACAGTAAGACCTGGAAATCTAATTAATAGTTGCTTACAGCTTCCAAGTGTGAAACATTGCTCCTAGATCCTTACCACATACTGCTGATTTTAACCATAATTTATGCATGTGTGTGTGTTTTTTTGGTCAAGAACCCACCCTGCCTGACTTGGACCATTTTAGCTGGGATTGATGCAGTCAAGTGCTTCTTTGCATTGAGAAGATTTGAAGGATGTTCCATCTTGTAGCAGACACTGCTGCTCACTTGAACCAAGCAGCCAAGACATGAGAGCCATGGAATTGGCTGGTTGGTGGATTTCTTTGCTCAACATTTCCCCAGTGCTGAAAGGGTACCTTTTGGAGCCTGGTAGCATCACACATGAGCATAGAAGTGATTAGCATTGGGAAACCTAGGCAGACAAAAGAAACAACATATTTTTTCTTGTTGGTGGTCATTTCTTTTAACTCAGTGTTCAGCCCCTATCAAGATGAAGTATACATTCCTATCTGGTGAAAGGTGTCACACCATACATTTAATAATTTGATAAACTTTAGTTTATGCTCTAATGTCAGCAGGAAATATACAAGCCAAACAATCTATAACTCTCTCAGCAAACAGTCAACACGAAGTTGTAAGGACAGCCTTTGATCAGTCTCCAATTACTTTCAAACTTTACTATCAGTTGCTGCATAACTCCAAGGCAGACAGTGAGAAAATTTGGGCAGAAAAGTTCTTTTATATAAGTGATCTCCCAGATATATATGATTAAATGATTCAGATACTGTTAGTGCTTTAGTTAGGGAGTCAACCCTGTTTTTTAACAAGCTCACAAGTTTGATCCAGCAGCACTGAATTAAGTGGTATCTTGCAGTTTGAATTTAATTTAAACAAAGAATCAAGATAAATTACTGAGTTTCCTGTTAAAAAACCTGAAATTGATCTTCTTCCTTATAAAACTTTATTATCCCACCCAGCAAATACTTTTGTTATCCTTTACAAGAAAATATTCCCTCGCAAAAGAATGATTTCCTAAACATGGTGGATATTAGCACATCTAATAAGTAGGAAGCTGGATCTTTTAAGTTATTTGAAGTCACTTCAATAGATTTTTCCATTGATCCAGGAAGAATTTAAAAGACAATGCAAGAAGTTTATTACACTTGCTATGTATTTTATAGCCACTTGGAGAACGCTGTAATTCCAGTCCAATTGCCAGTTCCTTGTATTAAAAGAATTCAGTCTCAGTATTAATTTATCAGTGGAAGAATATGAATAAAGATTTATAGGTGAAATTCTGTCCTTGCAAGGAGCCAGAGCTAACTCTAGGCACTACTTAAATATCTCTCTACCTCTGCTTCATAAAATCCAGTGACTTTTAAGCAGTGACTGGCCTTCTGACTGAAATTCTCCATATGGAAGAATTTCATGGTGGATGAAAGAAAGGGAACATCTGTCTTTGAAAATGATTTCCAGCTTAGTGCATGCAAATCTAATCAGCAGAAAGAAGGTTTAATCAAGAGAGAATTAAAACTAAGAAGAAATTGCCCACGCAATAAAATTCAAAACCTCTGATTGCCAAGTGTTAAGGGTTTAGATTCTCTTGTGATTTTACCATAGCACCATAACAGAGTGACCTGCCACATGGCCAGCGCTGGCACCTGCTGGAGAGGGACGACTCTTTGAGGTGTTTTTCACCACAAGATCAGGGGAGATGAAATTGCAGGAAGCCCCACGGGAGTTGCTGGTGTATAAGGGCCACCAATGTTATTGTTATTGTGTGTTTGGAGCTTATTTTTGGCTTTGGCTTTTGATTTTCAGTAAACATTGTTACTTTGTTTGCACTTCGTTCCTTGTGAGTCTCAATTTATTTTTAAACTTACATGAAATCTGGAAAAAGAAGGCTCTCTATTCCATCTAAGGTCTTGTTTCCCTGGCAACATTGTCTTAAAACCAAGACATCAACTCTTCAGAAAATCATACTCATGGAATGGTTTGGGTTTGAAGGGACCCTAAAGACCACTTAGTTCCAACTCATCTGCTGTGGACAGGGACACTTTCAATGAGACCGGGTTGTTCTAAGTCCCATCCAACCTGGCCCTGAACACTTTCAGGGCTGGGCCATCCACAGCATCTCTAAGCAACCTGTTCCAGTGTCTCACCACCCTCACAGTAAAGAACTTCTTCCAAATATCTAATCTAGCTCTACTGTCTTTCAGTTTGAAGTCATCACCCTTGTCACTGCAGGCCCTTGTAAACAGTCTCTCTTCATCCTTCTCATAGGGCTCCCTTGGTGTACTGGAAGGCCATAATTAGGTCACATTGTAAGCCTTCTCTTGCAAGGCTGAACAATCCCATATGAAATCAGGATTTCTCTTTTATTTTTACTCTAAATTCATAGTTGTTTTCTGTCTGGAGATGTAAATTTTCACCTTTACTGTTTAAAATTGAATTAATACCTGTTGATAATAAAGATGATAAGAGCATGCTTAGCCCTTCAGAAGGACCTTTCTGATCATTGACATGTTTTCTGTCTCTGAAGCTAGCTGATTAAAGACCAGAATAAAGACAGAGAAAAGTGATGTGAGACTTCATCAAAGATATCAGGCAAATAATATATGTTCTATATATAATAATCTATTATGCACAGATATATTTGTATGCATTATATTTATTTTAGCCTTTATAGCTGAAGTATATTTTCTGTTGAGAACAGACTTAAAATCATCAGTTACTGTGATGTAATTGTGGAGTGAGATGCTTCCCCAAATGAGCAGAGAAACTGCATAAGAAGCTGGCTTTATGTTGTTAATAGTACATAAATATTATATCTTACTTATTCCTGTTCTATCATATGTGTTAATGCACCACCTTTACATTGCTGTAGTGCCTCATGGTCTAGGTCGAAAAGAAAACTTGCCCCTTGTATGGGGCAAACTTAAAATGGAATAAGAACAATAATTTCTAAAATGATGCACAGTAGAATCAGCACCTTAGCCAGATAATGAATTTTAACATATTATAAGCAAGGCAAACAGGAGTTTTAAGAATGGATTTGAAGAGTAATGATGAGAGAGTTCCTCATGTCTTTTCACACATTTTCATCTTTGAAGTGATAGTCTCCTCCCAGCCACAAAGCACTACCTTGGAACATTTTTTTCACAATGTTTCAGCGCTTCTGTTTTCTCATGTGTGACTGATGTTTGTGCAAATTCTTCAGATATGTAGCTGAGTTTCTTGGTTTTATGGTAAAGAACAAACACTCTTGAGTTTTTGGAATGTAAAGATGGTTTTTTCTACTGCAGGATATGAATAAGTTCTCTTCAAGTAAATGGGAGTTATTTATGTGCAAATTTTTGGGAAGTTTGCATAAGTAATAGAAACAATGAGACACTATTATGGAGAATAAATGAAAAAAGCCAGGACATTATATTTGATACATGCAGGGAGTTCAATTTATTATAATTAATATTTCTTAACAATCTTTTGAAGACACCTTTGGAAATACTGTTCCTGAAGTGAAATTCAATTATAGGAGCAGAATATGAGAAATTAATGTTTATATTCATATGTATTGTGAAGAAACACAGTTTGAAAGTGCTGTCCTATTAAACAAGTCACAACTCAAAATGAAGGAGAGGACTGTACAACGCACAACTGCACATGATGACTGGGAGATGAGATCACCAAAGCATCTAGAAGTTAAGGCATGTGCCTTAACTTAAATTAAGGGTGCCTACTTTCTAGGTTCTCAATGTGTTTGACAGAAGAATTCTCCTCTAGGAGAGGAACACCTTTAGAGATCTTAGACTTCGTTGTTCTGTAGCCATGATGTTCTCTCTTTTTATCTCCTTCTGTACTATATCAAAGTGGAAATTGAACAACTATATTTTCATAGGAGTGTTGTTCCCGTCATGAAAGTTTTTAAATGATCTAAGTGTTAGAGGTATGTCCTGGTTATACTGGCCAGGACCAGTTTGTCATTGTGTGGGTGTGGCTAAGACTGTGTATTCTACACCCTCTATGTAATTTCTCATGAACTGCTAACAATGGATCATTTG